>JAGIQG010000003.1:70254319-70854319 GCA_024679065.1 Sphyrna mokarran | reverse complement strand
TGAGTGCCCTTCCTATTGGAGCTGCACACTGGTTGGGAGCTGGCTACAACAGAGTGATAGTACTAGAGGTGACTATAAGGTTCTGGGGTCCTTCCCAGTGAGAGGCCAAACTGCAAGAGTAATGTGGGGTATCAGTAATGGGCCAGTGCTCTGCCTCATGAGATATAAAGACCCTCTCACTTAGGGAAGGGCAAATGCAATGAATCCTAAAACCCTCACTCTATCAAAGGTGTGTGGGCCTTACATAAGGAAGTTCAAATCCATTTCTCTGTGAATTCTTGCTCTCAGGTACGGCCGTATGATTGCATTGATTGCTCTCATGCAAGGGTGCTTAACTGCACAGCATTAAAGACCCTGAAGAATAAAGCTGTGCTCTAGGGTGTTGATTCAAAAGCTAATTGCCTCTCTCTTAGAATTCAACCTTGTCCAATTAAGATGAATGCTGTTACCAGAGTGAGTAACTGATGATTCTTTGAGAGGCCAGCATGCCAGTTTAATATTTAAAAGTAATTCAAGTTGCACGGTCTGAGAACAAATGTTACCTCAGGCTGTGACCCAGACTATTGTCATCCCTTTGTGTTCCCGATGAATCCCATCATCCTCTATGGAGTAGAGAGGCAGCTGAAGTGAGATCCAGAAGCCCTGCTATATCTGGCGCAGATACGTGTATGTTCCTACTAGTGCCTGCACCGTGCAATTGAAGCCCTGAAACAGATAGTTCATGCTGTCTGACATGAGCTGGTCATGTGCTGAACTATGGAGCAGACATCTCCTTCCAGGGAAGGCCTGTCATGTGCCAAACTATAGATGCAACACTCGCAGTGTTGTGCTGGAATGATGCTACCACCTCCTCATCTCGTCAGCCTTACAGTCTGAGGAAGGATGCTATAATCTCTTCCTGATGCTTGCGACACTGCCTTTGAGCTCCAGTAGCTCCGGGACAACCAGACTCAGCGGCACATCATTGGCAGGGGACCAACAGAGTCCTGGCCTCTGACATTACTCCAAGCGTCAATTCCCTGGGGCATCTCTGACTCTGCCTGTTATAAATCTTCAGCTGTGTGCTTACCATCTTTTCCAGAAGCCTGTTTACTTAGTGATCCCATCAAGATGTGAGTATCTGTGCTGGTGTCGGGTATGGGTGACAGTTGTGATGCCTCTCCAACAGTGGGGTCTGAGAACTCTCCCTCCAAGTATGTGTCCAGTGGGTCCAGGGTGCACAAAGATGATTCAGACTGCTCAGTTGCTTTGCCTGCAAAGAAAGGGAGGGGATAAAGGAAGGAACATTATTACTATATCCACTATATCAGAGAGACCCAGCACAGACTGGGCGATCGTTTTGCTGAGCGCCTTTGATCTGTACGCAATCAGGACCCTGATCTTCCAGTTGCTTGCCATTTTAACACATGATCCTGCTCCCATGTCTGTCCTTGGCTTGCTGCAATATTCCATTGAAGCTCAATGCAAATTGGAGGAACAGCATCTCATCTTCCGAGTAGGTATTTCGCACCTTCCAATCTCAACATCAAATTCAACAACTTCAGATGATTTGCTCTGTTTCACATTGGCCCCTTTATTTTCATTTTATTTTATTTAATATTTTACTGTTCTCTATCTTTTATTTCTTTATTGTCTTTTTCCATTTTTCTCTCCCCCCCATTCTTTCCCCTACTTCATTCCCCTTCTCTTTCCTATCCTTACCCCCCCGCTTCATTTTTTCTACATTCTACTTCTGTCCCATTTCCCCGACACACCCCCCAACATCTTCAGCTTGTAGCTTCTCTACTGTTAGCCATTCACACCCTTCATTCTCTCTGTGAACAACTTTTAAGTCTTTTCCCCTGGTTTCTATGGCTATGGCTAATCTTTCATTCCCTCCCCCTGCAGAATAGAAATAACAAAGAACAAATAACAACACAGCATGGGGAACTGGCCCTTCGGCCCAACAAGCCCGTGCTGCCATTTTAACATTGTGAGTCCCCTCTTCTACCTACGACCTTTGTCTACATCTAATGGGGAGGACTGAGGGAAGACTAATTTACGGACAATTTGTTAATACCAATCAACCCAAGGGCACATTTCTGGGGTGTGGGAGGAAACTGAAGCACCCGGAGAAAACCCACACAAGCACCGGGAGAATGTGCAAACTCCCACAGACACCGGTTCAAATCCATGTATCTGCACAGCAAACAGTGATAGTCACTAAGCTGTCGTGTTGCCTGTCAGATGGTCCAGTTTAGGCATACACTAACGACGCGAAGCAAGATCCAAGAGCAGCACTTGCACTACTCACCATGTGTGTGCCCCTTGTTGGACAATAAGGCAGACCGAATCATCTGTGGATTAAAAGACATCAATAACATGCACAACTTATACAGACATTTATGGAATCCCCAGAAGCTCAGAAGTAAGACAAGTGAGCCATGAAATATGTTGGAAGGTCCATAGAAATCAATTGATTCAGGAATGTCCTAGGGCTCTTGATCTTTATTTAGAACAATCTTCTGTATCCCTCCATCTCTACTCCACTCATGTGCCTAGCTAAGTAATCTTCCACCTTCTATGTCTCTTAGCTTTGACACAGGGTCGCATGGGCTCAAAATGTCAGTTCTTTCCTCTCCTTACAGGTACTACCAGACCTGCTGAGATTTTCCAGTGTTTTTTCTTCTGACTTGAGAAATGAAAGTGCGTCTTGAGGAAAGTCATGTTTGTCTGCTGGCCCCACTTCACCAGCAGCATGGGAGCGGTCTTCCTCCTCCGCGGCCAGCTCAAGGGCTTACTCTTTGAATGGTATGAGGATTCTGAGCTCTAGTACTATTCCAATTGGGCATGTTTGCTCGTGCTTGTTGTGGTTGTGTAGGGAGAATGTGGGCATTTAAGACTTTGAGGAAATATGGTAGACATCAGTCTTGAGTGGGAGCTGGAGTGTGAGGAACATGGCAGTGAGAAGGGGGAGAGAAATGGTGATTGGACGGAGGGGAGGAGGGCCTCCTTACAGGTGTTAGCAAAGCCTGAAGTGACTGGGTATGAGATGAAGGTGGGAAGGATATGCAAGAGGATCTGGAAAAAGGACCTTCATGTTCAGTGAAGCTAACTTACGCTGGCTAAGTGCAGAAGATTATTCATCTTCTTGTGGCACGGCTACCACGTCTTCTTCTCCAGCGAGCTGGCACTCACTAGAGTTATGATGTGGCGATGCCAGCATTGGACTGGGGTAAACACAGTAAGAAGTTTCACAACACCAGGTTGAAGTTCAATAGGTTTATTTGGCCGCAAAAGCCACTAACTTTCGGAGCGCTCACTGCTCCTTCATCAGGTGATTGGGAGTTCTGTCAGGGCATACAGAGGCATAAACTCAATTTACAAAGTAATGACTCACCAGTATTGCCACTGCATTCCAGGTGGGGGTGGTGACCTTGGTGGGAGGCCTTCTCTTAGAGTGGGGGTAGAGTGCATTCCACCTCTGCTGCACTCCATCCAGCAATCTGAACAGAGCTCTTTCTGAGGAGCGCTGGTGTGGGTTTCCATCCCCTGCAGTCACTGTGGAACAAGTGCTGAGAAGCCATTTATATGGAGTTCCCTGCAATTGGTGCGATTAAGTTGAGCCACGGTGGGCGAATCAGAGAGAGCGGCCACTGTGGGTGCGACATGATTCTCATGGCCATAAAACTTTGGTTAATCAGGCTCAAGATTTGGTCAGAAATAACGCCTGAGTTTTGGCACAATTTACTCCATTTTCCTCACTGGAACTAACGCTTTGCCAAATGCTCATAAGATCGTCCTTCACGACTTATTATTCTTCTGCATTACATGAGATCAGCTACAGTCTGGTTATCGAATCCACAATTCGCCTGTTTGTTTCGAACACAATTGAGAATGACATTCTGTCCCTTCTCCCAAGTTATTAATATGCATTGAAAATTGAATTGTTTCCAGCATCAGAGGATTACATTCAGGGCTCATTTGCAGTTATCTCCTTTATTTGAAGCTGTGGACTCACTCCTATCTGAACATAGTCCTTTAATGTGTACAACCATCACAGCTGACATATTTCCTTCATTGAGCTCAGTACCATGTTGGAAGTGTTAATGCACCAAAATGATCCGAAAAAGTATTGCTTCCATCGGGGGCCTTTTTGTTTTAAGTTGGCAGGTGCCTCTGAAGGCAGTTTGACTCAAGCAGTCCATGATGTAGCAGACTGGCGCATTCTGAATTATTCACTGGACAATTTGGCATGAGGTGGAAAGACAATTACCTGAATTAAAAGAATTCCTAACTGTCATCATAGCATGTTAGCTCCCAGCAGGTCTCAGCTGCTGCTTTTAATGGTTCATACCTTGCACGGAATTTATCTCTTACATTTGATTCACTCGCTGTGACTTTTTTTTTCACTCTGTTTAAGCAGAATCTGTACAGAATTAGTTTGTAAGCGATATGCTGCTTCTGACCAGGAAGGTCTTAGTAATTTAAGTCAATGAGCAGTAAGTTTTCATGAGAAACTGTTTCTTGTTGACATTTTATTTTGGATTAGGAGGAAGAATTAACTTTTGCCTTTCTTTGATTCCCCCCTCTCCCCATCCCATCCCACTCATTTATTATGGCTGTGGGTTGGAATGTGTCATGTAATTAAATGATAAATTCAAGCTGCTGTCCATTAAAGGAAATGTTTAGGCTAATAATGCAATGGCAAGACACATTTATACTGGTTATTATTATGTACAGAGTAGGTCCCAGGCTTTAGCCTATATTGCTTATAATTTTGTACACTGTGGGTACGAAGCACCACCACCGATGTGCAGACCTTGTTAAAGTGGCAGCTTTTATTCAAGTTGAAAGTCCTCCTCTCTATGTAACTTGAACATTCAACACTCCTACTTAACCAATAATATAAGAAATGCCATTGGCTGCAAAATAATTCCCCACAGTGGCCTTCTCCTATTGCAACAAGATGCCTTTCACTTATAGCTCAAATCACCCAGGTCTTAAGGCCTTCTAAAGGATCTTTACACCACCAAGGACATCTCCTGAGGAAGTACCAAAAACTGCATCAATGTTAGGCCAGTCCCATGTCAGTGTTTTGTGTTCAATATTCAATGTCCTGATTTGCTCACACTTGGTAAAGAGGATGTCTCTATAATATTTAACCAGACAGCTCTTGTCAAATCACTTGTGGTCACTTCAATTGAATGCATGGTGCACATGATGTGGTGATGTTTTAGATACCACATCTTTATCAAGACCAAGTTATCTACCCGATAAAGCTATGTCTTATGGTGTGACCATAAGACATAAGGCATAGGAGCAGAATTAGGCTATTCAGCCTCTCACTTCTCTCTGCCGTTCAAACATTGACAATAAGTTTGTCAACTCCATTCTCTAGCTTTTTCCCCATAACTTTGATCCCCTTTCCAATCAAGAACCTACCTATCCCTGTCTTAAATATATTCAATAATCTGGCTTCCTCAACTTTTTGTGGCAATAAGTTCCATAGATCCACCACCCTCTGGCTGAAGAGATTCCTCCTCACCTCAGTTCAAAAGGTACTTCTATTCTGAGGGTTGCCCTCAGATACCAGGACTTGATTGTTTGAGTTATAAGGAATGATTGGATAGACTGGGACTTTTTTCTCTCAAACGTAGGAGTCTTAGGGGTGATCTTATGGACATCTATAAAATAATGAGGGGCATAGATGAGCTTAATATGTTTTCCCAAGGATAGGAGAGCCTAAAACTAGAGGGCATAGATTAAGGTGAGAGTGGAAAAATACAAAAAAGTCCAGAGGGGCAATTTTTTCACAGAGTGTGGTGTGTGTCTGAAACAAGCTGCCAGATATAGTAATAGAGATGGGTACATTTTGTCTTTTAAAAAGTATTGAGGCAGTTACATGATAAAATGGCTATCGAAGAATATGGACCAAATGCAGGACTAGATTAGTTGTTAAAAGAAGGGCAGCATGGACAAGTCGGGCTGAAGGGCCTATTTCTATGCTGTAAACCTCTATAACTCTGACTAATCTGGCACAGCATAGTCTATTGCTAGAGATGTATGAGCAGATAGTAAGGAATTGATGTGACCATAAAGTCATCTTGCTCTCAATAAAATGAATACTTGCATTTTTATTACACAAACTCGGGACATTCTGAAACACTTTACAACAAAGGAAGTACTTCTTGTAGTGTTGGAATATAGAAAGAGAGAGGGGCTGCTGGGTATTACAGGGACAAAACTATTTAAAAACTAATGGACAGAACCAACATATTTTTTAACATCTGTTATTTCATTTCTTCTGAATTTCAAACAGTGACTGTATAGCGCTGCGATAAAGCTATCAGAATGTGAATGCTGGAGGAATACTAAGCTCTGGCCTGTGGACAGGAACCTTTTGTATATTGTCAGAAGCTTTTGCCAGACTGGAGCTGCACTCAATTAACACTGGATTATCCCATTAATTGTCACACACTGATAGTGTCTGGGTCCAGCTATCTGGGAACATTAGAGGGGCAATGGCCTCATGGAGTGCCTTTGTAAAGCTGTTCCTCTGAACATTGCCCTGTGAGCGATTGTATTTCCTTGCATCTCATGGATTCAAAGCAATCTTATCTTTCTGCTGATCCTAAGACGGTTGCAAACAAAGACACACCCTCTAATCTCACTGATTCTCTTCAAAATCTCTGAGGAACAGCCAACTGGGTTTAAAGAGAAATTTGCATATGTCAGAAGTTGCCACCATCCTGAGCATCACAAAAGATTTTCTCCTCTCCAAATACGTGAAATTTGTAAAAATACATGACACTAAAGTTCAAATTTGACAATATACAATGTTTCAATACACAATATGACCTATCTCACTATATTTGCCATGGCCAGTTAAGTTTACAGTGTACTCTTTACATTTCACGTCAAACATTCTCTGGTGCGTACAGCTTGAGGGGCTCCAGTCCCTCAATATACTGTGGCAGTAGGGCCTTAGACAGTGGCCTTTCCTCACTGAGAGTTTGCAGTGGCTGTCCCAAGCATTACTCCATTCTCAGCGCATAGTTCTGGATTTCGGAATGTACAACCTGCAACACTCAGTCATTTGTGTTGGTAGACCAGCAGCCTGCAGCAAGACCAAACATCCTGCATTATAGAGTGGTTCAGGTTGAACTTTGACAAAAAAGAACACTGCATCTCTTTCCAGATGTGCTTTTCAGAAGTATATTTCAGGAAGGGATGAAAAATATCTACCTCGAGGGCAGAGTACTAAGGCATTGAGACACTGGGTGTGCAGGAAGGATTTGATGGGATGTCACCACCAGCTCAGCTACATCCAGGGATGCTTCTTTCAGAATGTCGGCAATGAGATAAGATGATAAGAAAATTTGCTAAGGCTATGATGGGGGCTTTAAACTGATTCGGGGGGGGGGTGGGATCCTAAGTAGTTGGGGTGCTGAGAGGGATGAGAGTAAGGGGGTTATAGAAGAGAGTTGTAAATCACAGCGGCGTACGGGTGGGGTGGGGCATGGTTTGAAATGCGTATACTTTAATGCAAGGAGTATTCGCAATAAGGGGGAGGAACTTGCAGCTTGGACCAGTACCTGGAACTTCGATGTTGTGGCCATTTCAGAGACTTGGGTAGAGCAGGGACAGGAATGGATGTTGCAGGTTCCGGGGTACAAATGCTTTAGTCGGAGTAGAGAAGGAGGTAGAAGGGGGGGAGGAGTGGCATTATTGGTCAAAGACTGTATCACGGTGATAGAAAAGAAGTTTGATGAGGACTTGTCTGTTGAGGTAGTATGGGCTGAGATTAGAAACAGGAGAGGAGAGGTCACCCTGTTGGGAGTCTTTTACAGACCTCCTAATAGTTCTAGAGAGGTTGAGGAAAGGATTGCAAAGTCAATTCTGATTAGGAGTGAAAGTAGTAGGGTAATTGTGATGGGGGACTTTAACTTTGCTAATATTGATTGGAATAGCTATAGCTCTAGCTCGTTAGAGGGGTCAGTTTTCGTACAGAGTGTGCAGGAAGGTTTTTTGACTCAGTATGTAGATAGGCCAACTAGAGGTGAGGCTACATTGGATTTGGTGCTGGGCAATGAGCCAGACCAGGTGTTAGGCTTGGAAGTTGGTGAACATTTTGGTGATAGTGACCACAATTCGGTTACGTTCACCTTAGTGATGGACAGGGATAGGCATGAGGCTGGGGGCAGTAGTTATAGCTGGGGGAAGGGTAATTATGAGGCCATCAGGAGTGAATTAGGGTGCATAGATTGGACTAGGAAACTACAGGGACTGGGAACATCTGGAATGTGGTGCTTATTCAAGGAGCAGCTGCTGCGAGTCCTTGATAAGTATGTCCCTGTCAGGCAGGGAGGAAATGGTCGAGTAAGAGAGCCTTGGTGTACGAAAAAAGTTGATTTGCTGGTTAAGAAGAAAAAGGAGGCTTATGTCAGGATGAGGCTTGAAGGCTCAGTTAGTGCAATGGATAGCTATAGATTAGCCAGGAAGGAGGTAAAAAGTGAATTGAGGAGAGCTAAGAGGGGACACGAGAAGATGTTGGCTGATAGGATTAAGGAGAATCCTAAAGCTTTCTTTCGATATGTTAAGAATAGAAGATTGGTTAGGGCAAGATTAGGGCCAGTCATAGACAGCAGTGGGAAGTTGTGCGTGGAGCCTGAAGAGATTGGTGAGGCACTGAATAAATATTTCTCTTCGGTATTCACGCAGAGTGCTGGAAATGTAGCTATGGAGATCACTGAGGTACAGGGTTGCAAATTGGGAAGTATTGTAGTAGATAGGGAGGATGTGTTAGAAATTCTCGAGGGTTTGAAGTTGGATAAGTCCCCTGGGCCGGACGGGATTTACCCTAGGATTCTCTGGGAGGCAAGAGAGGAGATTGCAGAGCCTCTGGCTCTGATCTTCAGGTCCTCGTTGGTTACGGGTGTGGTTCCGGAGGACTGGAGGATAGCGAATGTGGTCCCATTGTTTAAGAAGGGGAAGAGAGACCTTCCTGGGAATTATAGGCCAGTGAGTCTTACTTCTGTTGTGGGCAAGGTATTGGAGAGAATTATTAGGGATAGGATTTATAGTTATTTAGAGAGAAATGAATTGATTGGGGATAGTCAGCATGGTTTCGTGAAGGGTAGGTCATGCCTTACTAACCTCATTGAGTTTTTTGAGAAAGTGACCAAAGAGGTGGATGGGGGTAAGGCGGTTGATGTAGTATATATGGACTTTAGTAAGGCGTTTGATAAGGTGGCCCATGGAAGACTTCTACAGAAAATGCAGATGTGTGGAATTGAGGGTGATTTAGCTAATTGGATTAGGAATTGGCTGGCAGATAGAAGACAGAGGGTGGTGGTTGATGGGAGATATTCATCGTGGAGTTCGGTGACAAGTGGTGTGCCTCAGGGGTCTGTTTTGGGGCCCCTGCTGTTTGTAATTTTTATAAATGATCTGGATGAGGGTATTGAGGGATGGATCAGTAAATTTGCAGATGATACTAAAGTTGGTGGTGTGGTAGATAGTGAAGAGGGGTGTTTTAGTTTACAGAGTGACTTGGACAAGTTGCAGAGCTGGGCCGAGAGGTGGCAAATGGAGTTTAATGTGGAAAAGTGTGAGGTAATGCACTTTGGCAGGAACAATAAATGTGTAGAGTATAGGGCTAATGGTAGGGCTCTTAATAGTGTTGAGGAACAGAAGGATCTTGGTGTATGTGTCAATAGATCCCTGAAAGTAGGCAGTCAAGTGGATAAAGTTGTTAAGAAGGCATATGGAGTCTTAGCTTTTATTGGTAGGGGGATTGAATTTCGGAGCCGCAACGTCATGTTGCAACTGTACAAAACTCTAGTGCGGCCGCACTTGGAGTATTGTGTGCAGTTCTGGTCCCCACATTATAAGAAAGATGTGGAGGCATTGGAGAGGGTACAGAGGAGGTTTACCAGGATGTTGCCTGGTATGGAGGGCAGGTCCTATGAAGAGAGGTTGAAGGATTTGAGGTTGTTTTCGTTAGAAAGGAGGCGGCTAAGAGGGGATCTTATTGAAGCATATAAGATGATTAGAGGTTTAGATAGGGTGGACAGTGATAGCCTTTTTCCTAGGATGGAGAAAGCTAGCACGAGGGGACACAGCTTTAAATTAAGGGGTATGAGTTATAGGACGGATATCAGAGGTAGGTTCTTTACTCAAAGAGTGATTAGGGAGTGGAATGCCCTGCCTGCAGCTGTTGTAGATGCGCCAAGTTTGGTGGCGTTTAAGAGGTTAATTGATAAGTATATGGAAGAGAAGGGAATGGTTTAGTTTGGAGGGGCATTGCTTTTTATTTTGGTCGGCACAACATCGAAGGCCGAAGGGCCTGTTCTGTGCTGTAATGTTCTATGTTCTATGTTCTAAGTTCTATGTAAGATCCACCATTTCTTTTCCCACAGGACCTGAAAGACATCACTTACTGAGATGGACTTACCATAGAATCCCTACAGTTTGGGACATAGTTAAGTTGCAGAGCTGGGCCGAGAAGTGGCAAATGGAGTTTAATGAGGAAAAGTGTGAGGTGATTCACTTTGGTAAGAGTAATTTGTGTGCAGAATATAGGGCTAATGGTAGGACTCTTAGTAGTGTAGATGGGCAGAGAGATCTTGGTGTACAAGTGGATTTGGGCCTGTGTCTGCGGGAGTTTGCGCGTTCTCCTCATGGTTGCGTGGGTTTTCTCCGGGTGCTCCGGTTTCCTCCCACATCCCAAAAATGTGCTCTTAGGCTGATTGGGTAACAAATTGTCCCTATATTGGTCTCTATATGTCATTAAGACGTTAGGACGGCGGCGCGGGCTCGTTAGGCTGAAGGGCCTGTTTCCCGTGCTGTGTTGTTCTTTGTTCTTTGTTCTTTGTAAGTGCATAGATCTCTGAAAGCTGGTACACAAGTTGATAAGGTTGTTAAGAAGGCGTATAGTGTGTTAGCATTTATTGGTAGAGGGATTGAATTTCGGAGCCGAGATGTCATGTTGCAACTGTACAAAACTCTGGTGCGGTTGCACTTGGAGTATTGTGTACAGTTTTGGTCGCCACAATTTAAGAAGGATGTGGAGGCATTGGAAAGGGTGCAGAGGAGGTTTACCAGGAAGTTGCCTGGTATGATTGGGTAGGTCTTATGAGGAAAGGCTAAGGAGCTTGAAGTTAATTTCATTAGAGAGCAGAAGGCTAAGAGGTGACATAATTGAGACATATAAGATGGTCAGAGGGTTAGATAGGGTGGATAGTGAGAGCCTTTTTCCTCAGATGGAGATGGATAACACGAGGGGACATAGCTTTAAATTAGAGGTAGTAGTTATAGGACAGATGTTAGAGGTGGGTTCTTTACTCAGAGGGTAGTAAGAGCATGGAATGCCCTGCCTGCAGCAGTTGTGGACTCATCAAGTTTAAGGGCGTTCCAATGGTCAGTGGATAGGCATATGGATAGCATTGGAATAGTTTAGGATAGAGGGTCATAAAATTGGTTCCATTGGTCGGCGCAACATTGAGGGCCGAAGGGCCTGTACTGTGCTGTAACGTTCTATGTTCCATGTTCTATGTTCTACAGTGCAGAAGGAAACCATTCAGTCCATCGAGTCTGCACCAACTCTTCAAGGAAGCATCTTACTCAGGCCCAGACCCCCACCTTATCCCTGTAACCTTCCACATTTACCATAGCGAATCTACTTAACTGATAAATCTTTGAAATATGGGAGGAAGCTGGAGCACCCAGAGGAAATCCAGGCAGACGTGGGAAAAATGTAAAAACTTCACATAGATAGACACCCAAGGCTAGAATCAAATCTGGGTTGCTGGCACTGTGAGGCAGAAATACTCACCACTGTCACTGTCCTGCTCATTTTTGGGACTTGTAGGGCCCAATGTGTTTTCCTGCACATATTTTCCCACAAGAGTCAGATAGTAAGGAACAGTCTAATTAACTGGACATTCCCTGGTAATCCAGTGGCCAGATCCATATCTTTCACAACACTGGTGGAATTTTCCATTCTGGAAACTACTGGAGTTCAGTGGTGGGCAGAAAAACTGTCAAAAAGCTGTGGGCAGAAAAGTTGTTGGGCACATAAGATTTTTCATTTTTCAGCTCATACCAACATATGAACATACAAATTAGGAGCAGGAGTAAACAATTCAACCTCTTGAGCCTGCTGTGCTATTCAATGAAATCATGGCTGATCTGATTGTTGTCCACCGTCCATCCCCCCATGACCTTTGACTTCCTTGTTAGTTGAGAATCTATCTCCCTTTGCTTTGGTGACCTTGCCAACAAAGTTGTTTAGAAGAATGTGTTCTGAAAATTCATAAAGCTCTGAGAGAAAGATTTTCCTCTAATCTCTACTTTAAACTGGTTTCAATTCAGTCAAGTCCTATTAATCCCATTGTTTCAGTAAGATCACCTCTCAATCTTCTGAACTCCAACAGATGCAAGCTCAGTCTGTCCTATTTTCCTTGTAAGATCAGTTTGTTGGCTACTGCCCAGCTCCATGGCTTTTGACTTCCTTGTTAGTTAAGAATCTATGTCATTCTGCCTTAAGAATATTCAGTGACCCTGCTACCAATGATCTCAAAGGGATTGCACCAACGTATCCCAGATATCAGTTGAGTGAACTTCTCTGAATCTCTTTGAATGCTTTTTTAGTTTTTCTTAAATAAGGGAACAAAATTGTTCACAGTGCTCCAGATTTGGTCTCACCAATGCCCTGCTCAGCTGTAGCAAAATGTGCCACATAGTATTCCAGCCCTCCGAGCAAACTCTCCTCATGGGAGAAACCGTGGTATCTTGAGGATTTAATTTGGTAGCCAGTTAAACTGGTTAAGAATAGTTCCTAAAACAGAAGAGGCAGAAATTATGAAGACAAGGCCTAGGGTGCTACACAGAACAGAATACTGGCTGTAGACGATGAAGCTTGGGAGTTGAGTTAGGAGAAGTGAGGGAGGGAGATATTCCTGGATCTTGTTTTCTTACCTATATCCACAGATCAATGGGGGTAGGAGCCATTATATATTTAAAAGTTTTGCAGGTTACTTTAAGAATTAATCACATGATTTGATGGTTATGTTTTACCTTCTGTTTGTTCTTTGAACAGTGCAGAGAACAGCTCTTTCAGTAAATCTGTTGTGTATTAGTTTGAATCCACATGTGAAAATTCTGTTATTCTCTTCTTGTTAAAACCCACAACCCCTAACATATTTAGGGTATTACAGAGGCAGACCAAGAGGTCTGGGAGATAAGCTGCAGAAATCTGACGACATTGAGTGAAGAAGCTTGTGTGATATCACAGGGAAGTGAATGGTAGGCGAGTATTTCTCTCTTCTATCTTTTCTGACTTGTTTTGAGATTGAGAACTAGATAGGAAAAAATCAAAGTGAAAATTAAATATAGGTAGTAAAATTAGAAATGAATTGTAAATCAAATTAAATAAAATAGGAATGCAGGGCCAGGTAATGTGTTGTATCTGCAGCATATATGAGTTGGTGGGCCTCATTATGGTTTGATAGTGATGAAATCTGTAGCAAATGTTGGTTGCTTGAGGAACTTCAGTTCAAAGTTAATGAGTTGGAGTCCGAGCTTCAGACATTGTGACACATTAGGCAGGGGAAGAGATACCTAGACGTTATGTTTCAGGAGACAGTCCACATCCTTGGATTAAACACCTTGAATTCAGTCAGTGGTAGAGACAGGAGGGTGTGACTGAGTGAGACAGCTCGAGGCTTCCAAAAGGCAGCAGGAAAGACAGGATAGAATTGTCCCACTGGCAAGACTCAGCATGGGTTCATGAAGGGAAGGTCATGTTTGACTAATTTTGTGGAATTCTTTGAGTACATTACATGTGCAGTGGACACTAGGGAACCTGTGGATATGGTGTATCTGGATTTCCAAAAGGCATTTTCTACAGAAAATGCAGATGTGTGGAATAGAGGGTGATTTAGCTAATTGGATTAGGAATTGGCTGGCAGATAGAAGACAGAGGGTGGTGGTTGATGGGAGATATTCATCGTGGAGTTCGGTGACGAGTGGTGTGCCTCAGGGGTCTGTTTTGGGGCCCCTGCTGTTTGTAATTTTTATAAATGATCTGGATGAGGGTATTGAGGGATGGATCAGTAAATTTGCAGATGACACTAAAGTCGGTGGAGTGGTAGATAGTGAAGAGGGGTGTTATAGTTTACAGAGTGACTTGGACAAGTTGCAGAGCTGGGCCGAGAGGTGGCAAATGGAGTTTAATGTGGAAAAGTGTGAGGTAATGCACTTTGGCAGGAACAATAAATGTGTAGAGTATAGGGCTAATGGTAGGGCTCTTAATAGTGTTGAGGAACAGAAGGATCTTGGTGTATGTGTCAATAGATCCCTGAAAGTAGGCAGTCAAGTGGATAAAGTTGTTAAGAAGGCTTATGGAGTCTTAGCTTTTATTGGTAGGGGGATTGAATTTAGGAGCCGCAGCATCATGTTGCAACTGTACAAAACTCTAGTGCGGCCGCACTTGGAGTATTGTGTGCAGTTCTGGTCCCCACATTATAAGAAAGATGTGGAGGCATTGGAGAGGGTACAGAGGAGGTTTACCAGGATGTTGCCTGGTATGGAGGGCAGGTCTTATGAAGAGAGGCTGAGGGATTTGAGGTTGTTTTCGTTAGAAAGAAGGCGGCTAAGAGGAGACCTTATTGAAACATATAAGATGATTAGAGGTTTAGATAGGGTGGACAGTGATAGCCTTTTTCCTAGGATGGAGAAAGCTAGCACGAGGGGACACAGCTTTAAATTAAGGGGTATGAGTTATAGGACGGATATCAGAGGTAGGTTCTTTACTCAAAGAGTGATTAGGGAGTGGAATGCCCTGCCTGCAGCTGTTGTAGATGCGCCAAGTTTGGTGGCGTTTAAGAGGTTAATTGATAAGTATATGGAAGAGAAGGGAATGGTTTAGTTTGGAGGGGCATTGCTTTTTATTTTGGTCGGCACAACATCGAGGGCCGAAGGGCCTGTTCTGTGCTGTTATGTTCTATATATATATTTGACAAGGTGCCACGCCAAATACTGCTATATAAGATAATGGTGCAAAGTGTTACGAGTAATGTATTAGCATGGAGGATTGGTTAACTAATAGAAAGCAAAGAATGGGGGTAAATGGGTGTTTTTCTAATTGGTGATCAGTGATTGGTGGTGTGCCTCAGGGATCAATGTTGGAACTGCAATTGTTCACAATTTCCATAGATGATTTGAAGTTGGTAGTGTGTCAAATTTGCAGCTGACAGTAAGACGGGTGGCAGAGCAATGTGTGCAGAGGTCTGCAAAGAGATATAGATAATCTAGTAAGTGGACGAGGTTCTGGCAGATAGAGTGCAATGTTGATAAATGTGAAGTCATCCATTTTGGTAAGAATAATAGCAAAATGGACTATTATTTAAATGATAAAAAATTGCAGCACGCTGCTGTGTAGAGGAACCTGGGTGTCCTTGTGCAGGAATCTCAAGGAGTTGGTTTGCAGGTGCAGCAGGTAATTAAGAAAACAAATGGAATTTTGTCCTTCATTGCTAGGGGGATGGAGTTTAAAAAGAGCAAGGTTATGTTGCAGTTGTATAAGGTGCTTGTGAGATCACATCTGAAGTACCTGTTTACAATTTTGGTCTCATTATTTGACAAAGGATATACTGGCACTGGAGGGGGTGCAGAGGAGATTCACTAGGTTGATTCCAGATTTAAGAGGCTTGGCTTATGAGGAGAGACTGAACAGACTATAGCTATACTCATTGGAATTCCGAAGACTGAAGGGAGATCTTATAGAAACATATGAGATTATGAAGGGAATAAATAAGATAGAAGCAGGGAAATTATTTCCACTGTCGGGTAAAACTAGAACTAGGGAGCATAGCCTCAAAATAGGGGAAGCAGATTTAGGACTGATTTGAGAAGGAACTTCTTCACACAAAGGTTGTGAATCTGTGGAATTCCCTGCCCAGTGAAGCAGTTAAGGCTATCTCATTGAATGTTTTTAAGGCAAGGATAGATAACTTGTTGAAAGTGATGGAGAAAGATTGTAAAGGCACTGGGGAGTGGATGGTTGAGGGAGCAGGGCGGGGGAGGGGGCGGTGCAATAGGGGAAGGAATTGCATCCATGGCTGAGAAAGGAAGATAAGGATAATATAAAGGCAAAAACTAAAGCTTATCATATTGCAAAGGTCAGCAGCAGATTGGAGGATTGGGAAACTTTAAAAGCCAACCGAGGGTTACTGGAAAGTATTAAAAAGAGCAAAGGTAAATTATGAATGAATCTGGTGCACAATATAAAAATGGATAGCAAAAGATTCTATAAGTTTTTAAAAAAGATTAACTGCAAGCAACGTAGGTCCCTTAGAAGATGAGACTGGGGAGTTAACAATGGGAAACACAAAAATGGCAAAGACACTAAACCAATATTTTACCTTTGTTTTCACAGTAGAAGGCACTAGAACCATCTCAGTAGTAACAGGTAATTCAAAGGTTATTGAAAATGTTAGGGTGCTGGACCAGTTCCCTAAATTATATCAGGACACAAGATTAGAGTCATAGAATCCCACCTGTTCCAAAGAAGACCATACAACCAATCGAGCCTACACTGACAATAATGCCAGCCAGGCCCTTTCCACATAACCCCACATATGTACGCTGTTAATTCCCAGCACTACGGGATCATTTATCATGACTAATCAGCCTAACCTGTTCATGTTTGGACTGTGTGAGAAAACCAGAGCTTCCGGAGGAAACCCATTCAGACAATGGGAGAAGGTGCAAATTCCACACAGACAGTCACTTGAGGCTGCAATTGAACCCAGGTCCCTGGTTATGTGAGCCAGCACTGTGTCATCGTACCGCCCCAACAATTTTTCTATTTTGGTATAAATGTGAGGAAAGCTGCTTCCTTCCAGGAATGATTCCATTGACAATGTCAGGATCTTTTATAGTAATTTTTATTTTAACTCTAACAAATGAAGTAGCTTGTGAAGCAGTTAGTCTTACTTCGGTTGTCGGTAAGTTAATGAAAAGGATCCTGACAGGTAGGATTTATGACCATTTGCAAAGATGCAGTTTAATCCAGGATAGTCAGCACGGTTTCATGAGGGCTAAGTCCTGCCTCACAAATTTGACTGAATTCTTTGAGGAGTAACTAAGTGTGTAGATGAAGGTAGAGCAGCTGATGCCATATACATGGCTTTTAGTAAGGTGTTTGATAAGGTTCCCCATAGTAGGTTCCTGAAGAAAGTAAGGAGGTATGGGATAGAAGGAAATTTGGCCAACTGGATAAGTAACTGGCTGTCTCATAGAAAACAGAGGGCGGTAGTGGAGGGAAAGTTTTCAGACTGGAGGCCAGTTACCAGCGATGTACCACAGGGGTCAGTGCTGGGTCCTCTACTATTTGTGATTTTTATTAATGACTTGGAAGAAGGGGCTGAAAGGGTGGATTAGTAAATTTGCTGATGATGCCAAGATTGGTGGAGTATTGGATGAGGTGGAGGGTCTTGTAAGCTGCGAAGAGACATTGATAGGATGCAGAGCTGTGCAGAAAAGTGGCAGATGGAATCTAACCCTAATTACAAGGTGATTCATTTTGGTAGGAGAAACTTGAATGCGGATTACAGGGTAAATGGCAGGGTTCTGAGGAATGTGGAGGAACAAAGAGATCTTGGGGTTCCTTTCCACAGATCTCTGAAGATTGCCACTCAAGTGGATAGAGCTGTGAAGAAGGCTTATAGTGTGCTAGCGTTTATTAGTAGGGGGTTTGAGTTTAAGAGCTGTAGGATTATGCTGCAACTATATCAGATGTTGGTGAGGCCACTTTGGAATATTGTGTGCAATTTTGGTCACTTCACTATAAGAAGGATGTGGAATCATTGGAGGGAGTGCAAAGGAGATTTACCAGGATGATAACTGGTTTTTAGGGTAGGAGGAAAGGTTGAGGGAACTGAGGAAAGGTTAGAGCAGAGGTGGATAAGAGGTGACTTAATAGAGATTTATAAGATGATGAGGGGGATAGATAGAGTGGACATGCCGAGACTATTTCCTCAGGTGGATGTAGCTGTTACCAGGGGGCATAACTATTAGGTGGGAGATTTAGAGGAATGTCTGAGGTATATTCTTTACTCAGGGAGTGGTTAGGGTGCGGAATAAACTGCCTGCTGCGATAGTGGATTTGGAAACTTTAGGAACTTTCAAGTGGTTATTGGATAGTCACGTAGAGCACTCCAGAATGATAGGGAGTGAGATAGCTTGATCTTGGGTTGGACATAGCTCGGCACAACATTGAGGGCTGAAGGGCATGTACTGTGCTGTACTGTTCTATGTATCTATGTTTTCGAGGTTTAACTATTAAGTTAAACAATATTTAAAAATGGAATGGAAACAACTTTAATTTCTAACTTATAATTGTTTCAGTCCCAAATAAGCAACATCACTTTTAGTGATTTAAATGGTACTTTAAATACAATAACAACCATAAATATACTTGCTATAAATTGTGCTGACAGTCTTGAAGCTTTCAGAGAGAAACTAAGCTTTAGGCAGCATTGCAGACCTGTCTTCAGCAGACTGCCAGCTAGAACTACAACAGTAAAAGTTTCTTTCTCCCTGCTACAGACCCAGTTTGTTTATGTCCCTGTAAATCAACATTAATCATCAATCCAAGGGGAACTTATTATATGAACAGAAGTCCATTAGCTTTATCAAAGTAATAAATTTCTAGCTGAAAACGAGTTGTCTGCTTGCTTTCATGCATTTGAGCTGAATGTTTTCGAGACACATCAGTGGCTAGCAGAATCCATCTAAAATTTGAAACATTTCTCTTAAACAAGGAAAAAACCAATAAATACATTTATATTAATTGCATTGTGTCATCACAAAGGAGGAACTTAACACAATCACTATCACTTGGGAGAAAGTACTGAGCCAGCTATTTGGATTGAATCAGACAAGTTTCCAGGGCTTGATGGCTTGCATCCTAGGGTCTTAAAGGAATTGGCAGCAGAAATAGTGGAGGAATTGTTTGTAATGTTCCAAAATTACCTGGATTCTGGAAAGATTCCAGTGGATGTACCCGTACAAAAAAAGGAGAAGGGCAGCAAGTAGGAAAATAGAGACTAGTTAGTTTAAGGTCTGTCATTGGGAAACTGTTAGAATCCATGGTTAAGGAAGTAGTGATATGGAGATGCTGGTGTTGGACTGGGGTAAACACAGTAAGAAGTCTCACAACACCCAGGTTAAAGTCCAACCTTTTCACCTGATGAATTTCTCTGTGTCTGCTGCAAGACTGATGGCGTCTATTTTGGTAGTGGAGCAAAATTTGAGCCCTCGGCTGAGAACTTCGATTTCATCTGGTTGAAGTGTGTAGCCCGACAATTGACAATGGGCTTCCTGCTGTTTTCTACTGTGTTACTCGGGGGAGGCTTTGTTGCTGCTGTTAGTGATGCTGAGTTTCTCAAGTTTCTTGTTTTTGTTGTGCAAATAGATGGTGTAGTTCCTTTGTCTTATCTGCTTGGCTCAGTTTTGCAGCTGGTCTGTGTCCTGAGCGCAAGTTGAGAATATTGAGTCTACTTTGGTTCCCAGACTGCAGTGTTTGCTGTAGAGCTGGTGTATGAGGTGGTTGACGAGTGTGAGAGAGGTGCAACGGCAAAGCCTCTCAGCATAGTTTGTGTTATAAGTTCACCTGAGTGGGTTCGTGATCTGTAGTCCTTTCGGTATCTTGTCTGCTTTCTTGCATTTTTGTAAAAACTTGATATCTGTATCGATCTGCGTGATCTTTTTGGAGATCCTCTCCACTTGGAGCTGGCAAGTTGCGGTGTCGATAGTAGCCATGATGTGGAGATGCCGGCATTGGACTGCGGTAAACACAGTAAGAAGTCTCACTACACCAGGTTAAGTCCAACATGGTGTTGTGAGACTTCTTATGAAGGAAGTAGTAACAGGATATTTGGAAAGTCAAAACATAATCCATCAGAGTCCACATGGTTTTATTAAGATTACATTGTGTTTGACTAATTTGCTAGAATTTTTTCAAAGATGCAACAAGCAAAGTAGATAATGGATACTGCAAATTTCCAGAAGACATTTGATAAGGTGCCACACAAAAGATTAACATACAAAGTAAGATCTTGCGGGGTTGGGAATAATATATTAGCTTGGATAGAGACTAGCTAACCCACAGAAATCAGAGAGTGGGGACAAATGAATCTTTTTCTGGTTGGCAAGGAGCAACTTGTAATGTGCCACAGGGTTTGGCGTGGGCCCCAATTAGGGGATTGACAGGGTCGATGTAAAGTAAATGTTTCCCCTTGTCGAATATTCTAGAGTGAGAAGCCAAAGTTTTACGCTGAGGGTTGGCAGATTTAAAACAGAAATGAGGAGGAATTACTTCATTTAAGTCTGATGGTACTATGATCAGAGCCAAGATTCTTCCTCACTAATGCCCCCTTGTCATCTGTTACTCTTGTCATCTGCTACTATCTGATTTTACCAACCATTTGTGCCCATTTTCAGTTGCGAAATCATTGTAAAGTCGGGTGTGAGGGCTTTATTGCGATCCTCACCCTAGTCCACGCAGATCGCCACTTTACTGAGACCCATGAATGGCGGGGATTCGTTCTGCACCCAAATTGGGCGCAACAATAATTTAAATGTACTTGCGTGTTTAAATTGAATTAACGAATTACCTGCCCAACTCTATCAGCATATCGCCCTTTACCATCGAATTTATGCGCTTTTAGGGACCTCATGAATAAAAGTCTGAGTGGGTGCTCCAGCCTCTGAAGAGCGCATTCAGTGTTTCCAATAAATGCCATTGGAAACACTGACTCAGATCAGTGGTAGGGGTGGAGTGGAGGCAGGTCAGATCATTGTCTGGTTGGGAGGAAGAGGAGGAGGTGGATTAGATGTATCTCTGAAGGGGGGAGGGCTGATCATTGTCTGCTGGTGGAGGGGAGGCTGATTATTACTTGGTGGTGGGGGAAAGGCTGATCGTAGTCTGGTGATGTGGGGGGAGGGCTGATTATTGTCTGGTGGTGGGGGGGAGGAGGCTGGTCAGATGTTTCTGGAAGGGAGGAGGAGTGAGACCTGACCATTCTCTGGTGGAGGGGCGGAGTGAGGCAAGTTCAATGTCAGGGGGAAGGAATTGAGGCCATTTCGTTGTTTTAGTTGAGGGGGGGAGAAGGGTCAGATAGATCTCTGGTGAGGGGGGTTAGATGGATCTTTGGTGGGGGGGGAGCAGATGGGTCTCTGGTGGGGGCACGAGGGTCCGCTGCCACCTCTGCAGGTGGAGGGGATGGAGGGCAGGGGTGGCAATCAGCCTGGGTGGTGGGGGAGTGGATAAGAGGGGCAATGATGTGTGTGTGTCTCCCTTATCCACCTCCCAACTACCCAGACCGATCACCACCCCTGCCCTCTCTCCCCCCACGATTGCCCACAGAGTGTCAGCGGACACCTCCTGTCCCCACCAGAGATCCATCTGCCCCCCAAGGGACCCATCTGCCCCACCCCCCGAGATACATTTTACCCATCTCCCTCCTTTCACCCCCCTCTCCCTCCCCTGAGAAATACCCTCACTCCTCACTCCATGTCACCCCCTGACATTTTTCCTAGGATGGAAAAAGCTAGCACGAGGGGACACAGCTTTAAATTAAGGGGTGATAGTTATAGGACGGATATCAGAGGTAGGTTCTTTACCAAAGGGTGGTTTGGGAGTGGAATGCCCTGCCTGCAGCAGTTGTAGATGCGCCAAGTTTGGTGGCGTTTAAGAGGTTAGTTGATAAGTATATGGAAGAGAAGGAAATGGTTTAGTTGGGAGGGGCATTGCTTTTTATATTGGTCGGCGCAACATCGAAGGCCGAAGGGCCTGTTCTGTGCTGTAATATTCTATGTTCTATGTTCTATGTTCCTGCTTTTCGCTCCCAGGTCACTTTCTTCACTTTCTGTGACCTGGAGCAATCTGACATGGGCTTTTTACAATACTTTTCTAACTGTGCACGCATGGTTCAGAGCTCCGATCACTCCAGCAGTGCTAACCTCCATCTACAGTGCAAATCGGACTGGAGATAGCTGAGAGTGTATGGAGTCATCTGAAAGCGGATTTCTAAGTTGGATCTGAGCTATGTCCAGAATTGGCACTTAGAATGAAAATGGTAAAATTGGGCCTTGTGTCTGTGTTTCTGAAATATTGTGTACCCTGGAGTATTTATTTCCCAACCTTGGTCACCACACAATCATGTTTCTGTAATAATGTTTAGATTTAAACTGTTTACTTTCACTCCTGTCCAGTCGATCCTGGACAGGAGTGAAAGTAATAGGGTAATTGTTATGGGGGACTTTAACTTTACTAATATTGATTGGAATAGCTATAGCTCTAGCTCGTTAGAGGGGTCAGTTTTTATACAAAGTGTGCAGGAAGGTTGTTTGACTCAGTATGTAGATAGGCCAACTAGAGGTGAGGCTACATTGGATTTGGTGCTTGGCAATGAGCCAGACCAGGTGTTAGGCTTGGAAGTTAGTGAACATTTTGGTGATAGTGACCACAATTCGGTTACGTTCACCTTAGTGATGGATAGGGATAGGCATGAAGCTGGGGGCAGTAGTTATAGCTGGGGGAATGGTAATTATGAGGCCATTAGGAGAGAATTAAGGTGCATAGGTTGGACTAGGAAACTACAGGGATTGGGAACATCTGAAATGTGGAGCAGCTACTGCGAGTCCTTGATAAGTATGTCCCTGTCAGGCAAGGAGGAAATGGTCAAGTAAGGGAACCATTTAGTAAGGTGTACTAAAAAAGTTAATTCGCTGGTTAAAAGGAAAAAGGAGGCTTATGTCAGGATGAGGCTTGAAGGCTCAGTTAGTGCACTGGAAAGCTATAGATTAGTCAGGAGGGAGCTAAAGAGTGAGTTGAGAAGAGCTAAAAGAGGACACAAGAAGACTTTGGCTGATAGGATCAAGGAGAATCCTAAATCTTTCTTTAGATATGTTAAGAATAGAAGATTGGTTAGGGCAAGATTAGGGCCAGTCAGAGACAGCAGTGGGAAGTTGTGCGTGGAGCCTGAAGAGATTCGAGAGGCACTGAACAAATATTTCTCTTCGGTATTCACTCAGGGAGATGTAAATGTAGTTGTGGAAAACACTGGAATACAGGGTTGTAAACTGGAAAGTATTGAAGTAGATAAGGAGGATGTGCTAGATATTCTTGAGGGTTTGAAGTTAGATAAGTCCTCTGGGCCGGATGGGATTTACCCTAGGATTCTCTGGGAGGCGAGAGAGGCGATTGCAGAGCCTCTGGCTCTGATCTTCAGGTCGTCGTTTGTTACAGGTATAGTGCCGGAAGACTGGAGGATAGCGAATGTGGTCCCATTGTTCAAGAAGGGGAATAGAGACTTTCCAGGGAATTATAGGCCGGTGAGTCTTACTTCTGTTGTGGGCAAAGTATTGGAAAGAATTATTAGGGATAGGATTTATAGTTATTTAGAGAGAAATGAATTGATTGGGGATAGTCAGCATGGTTATCTGAAGCCTTACTAACCTTATTAAGTTTTTTGAAAAAGTGACCAAAGAGGTGAATGAGGGTAAGGCTGTTGATGTGGTATATATAGACTTTCGTAAGGCGTTCGATAAGGTGCCCCATGGAAGGCTTCTGCAGAAACTGCAGATGTATGGGATTGAGGGTGATTTAGCTAATTGGGTTAGGAATTGGCTAGCGGATAGAAAACAGAGGGTGATAGTTGATGGAAATTATTCATCATGGAGTTCGGTTACAAGTGGTGTACCTCAGGGATCTGTTTTGGGGACCCTGCTATTTGCAATTTTTATAAATGATCTGGATGAGGATATTGAAGGATGGATTAGTAAATTTGTGGATGACACCAAAGTCGGAGGAGTAGTAGATAGTGAAGAGGGGTGTTATAGTTTGCAGAGCGACTTGGACAAGTTGCAGAGCTGGGCCGAGAGGAGGCAAATGGAAAAGTGTGAGGTAATTCACTTTGGCAGGAATAACAAATGTGTAGAGTATAGGGCTAATGGTAGAACTCTTAATAGTGTTGATGAACAGAGGGATCTTGGCGTATATGTGCATAGATCCCTGAAAGTTGGCAATCAAGTCGATAAGGTTGTTAAGAAGGCATACGGAGTCTTAGCTTTTATTGGTAGGGGGATTGAATTTCGGAGCCGCAACGTCATGTTGCAACTGTACAAAATTCTAGTGCAGCCGCACTTGGAGTATTGTGTACAGTTCTGGTCCCCACATTATAAGAAAGATGTGGAGGTATTGGAGAGGGTACAGAGGAGGTTTACCAGGATGTTGCCTGGTATGGAGGGCAGGTCTTATGAAGAGAGGCTGAGGGATTTGAGGTTGTTTTCGTTAGAAAGAAGGCGGCTAAGAGGAGACCTTATTGAAACATATAAGATGATTAGAGGTTTAGATAGGGTGGACAGTGATACCTTTTTCCTAGGATGGAGAAAGCTAGCACGAGGGGACATAGCTTTAAATTAAGGGGTGGTAGTTATAGAATGGATGTCAGAGGTAGGTTCTTTACCCACAGGGTGGTAAGGGTATGGAATGCCCTGCCTGCTGCAGTTGTAGATGCGCCAAGTTTGGTGGCATTTAAGAGGTTAGTAGATAAGTTTATGGATGAAAAAGGAATGGTTTAGGTTAGAGGGTCATTGCTTTATCTTAATTGGTTGGCGCAACATCGAAGGCCGAAGGGCCTGTTCTGCGCAGTAATGTTCTATGTTCTATGTTTATCCCTATTTGTGCCCTATTTATCTTATCATGGCTGCTTTGCACATTCTTCCCTGCATGGACATTTCTTGTTGATGCACAATTACTATTCTGCCTTCCTGACTCACTCTGCCAGTCTTTACCCACATCACTAAACTGTTCTGTTCTCTCAGCTTTTTTCCATAGATTTCCAAAACCTCCTTCCAGTCAAAGTACTAGCCACACAGCTTTAATTAATTCACCAGGACACTGGAGAACTGAGATGTGGGAGACCTTATTTTGAAAATAGGATGTCGCTCATTTAAGTCTGAGATAGGGAATTTTTTTTTTCTCTGAGGGTCAAAGCTTTCTGGAACTCGCTTCCTTGAAAAACAGTGAAAGCAAACTCTTGCAATGTCTTTTAAAGCAAAGTTAACTAGATTCTTGATTAACAAGAGGTGGAAGGTTATTGGGGGTAGGCAGGAATATAGAGTTAAGGTTACAATCTTATCAGCCGAGATCTTATTGAATAGGTGCTGCAGGCATGAGGAGCCGAGTGCCTTACTTCTGCTCCTAATTCATATGTTTGTTGACCCCAGCCCAACTTAAGTAGAGTTCATCCCATTTTAACTGTTTATTTTTTACCAGTACTAGTGCTAGTGGCCCACAAATTTAACCCAGCCAATTACTGTCCCATCAGTCTCCACTCACTCATCAGCAAAGTCACAGAAAATGTTGTCAATAGTGCTATTACTCAGAAATGATCTTCTCACTAAAGCTCAGTTTGGGTTCCGTCAGGACTTCTGGCTTCATTACAACCTTGGTTTAAGCATAGACAAAAAGTTGAATGCCAGAGTGAAGTGAGAGTGACTGTCCTAAACAAAATTTAAGTTTGGGCTAATAACTTGCAAGTAACATTAAGTTAGACAATGACCACCTCCAACAAGGGAAAATCTAACTATTCCCCCTTAACATTCAATGGCATTACTATCGTTGAATAGCGAATTATGAATGTTTTGGGTTTACCATTGATTCAAAATTAAAGTGGATCTGATATAAATTCCATGGCTACTAAAGCAGCTCAGAGGCTGAGAATTCTAGAGAAGGTAACTCATTTCCTGACTCCAAATAGTCTCCTCACCATCAACGAGGCATAAGTCAGGATTATGATGGAATATTCTCCTCTTGCTTGCATGAGTGCAATTGCAACAACATTCAAGAAGCTCAACACCATCCAGGACAAGGCGACTTACTTGATTGGCATCCAGCTGCTTCAATATCCACCCCATCTGTCACCAACCCACAGTGGCAGCAATGTTTATCATCTACGAGCTGCAAATCACCAAAGTTCCTTTGATGGCATCTTCCAAACCTGCGACTTCTACAATCTAGAAAGGCAAGGGCAACAGATACGTAGAACATAGAATATTACAGTACAGTACAGGCCTTTTGGCCATCGTTGTTGTGCCAACCTGTGAAACCAATCTAAAGCTCATCTGACCTACACTGTTCCAATATCATCTATATGTTTATCCAATGACCATTTAAATGCCCTTAATATAGGCAAATCCACTACTGTTGCAGGCAGAGCATTCTGCGCCCTTACTACTTTCTGGGCAAAGAACCTACTTCTGACATCTGTCCTGTATCTATCACCCCTCAATTTAAAGCTATTTCCCCTCCTGCCAGCCATCTCCATCTGAGGAAAACAGCTCTCGCTTTCCTATCTAATCCTCTGATCATTTTGTATGCCTCTATTAAGTCACCTCTTAACCTTATTGTCTCTAATGAAAACAGCCTCAAGTCCCTCAGTCTTTCCTCACCTTCTCACCGTACCAGGCAACATCCATCCTGGAGAAACACCGTGACCTGCAGGTTCTCCTTCAAGTCACTCACCATCCTGACTTGGAAATATATCACTGTTCATTCACAGCCACTGGGTCAAAATAAAGAACAAAGAAGAACAAAGAACAAAACAGCACAGGAAACAGGCCCTTCGGCCCAACGAGCCCACACCTCCACCCCAATGTTCCCACCTGTACCCACGATCACTGTCCATGTTTATAGATCTATGGATTAAAAACCAAATTTGAGACAATTTGGGGAGAATTTGTTTTGCCAATTAGCCTAAGAGCACATCTTTGGGATGAGGGAGGAAACCGGAGCACCCGGAAACCGGAGGGAGGAAACGGAGCTCTTGTACTCTATACCCCTTCCTATAAAGGCTAGCATACCATATGCTTTCTTCACAACCTTCTTCACCTGCTCTGCCACCTTCAGAGACTTGTTCACAGAGAAAAACCCACGCAAGCACGGGGAGAATGCGCAAACTCCCACAGACACAGACCCAAATCCATGTATCTGCACAGCACAGCGATAGTCACTGAGCTGTCGTGTTGCGCATCAAATGGTCCAGGTCAAGTGTACACTAATGACATGAAGCACTAGGATACTCTCGAAAAAAAATCCAAGAGCAGCCATCTCACGACCCATCGCATGTATGCCCCTCATTAGACAACAAGGTGGACCAAAGCACCTATAGGATAAAAACAAGTACATCAATATGATCATCTATTTACACACTTCCCAGGGATTCCCAACACTCATAATCCCTATTTTAAATCAGTTTTCTATACCCCTCCATTCCCATTCTGTTCATGTGCCCATCTAAGTATTTCTTAAATAACTCCAGAGTACCTGCCTCCACCACTTTACTTGGCAGCGCATTCTATACCCCCACCACCCTCTGTGTGAAAAAACTCCCTCTAGCATCCAAATTATACCTTACCCCCCTCACCCTAAGCCCGTGACCCCTCGTGCTATTTGAGTCCATCCTAGGAAAAAGCTTAACCCTGTTTACTCTATCTATATCCCTCATAATCTTGTACACCTCTATTAGATCTCCTCTATATCTTTCTAAGGAAAACTGTCCCAATTTGCCTAACCTCTCCTTGTAACTCAGACCTTCCATACCAGGCAGCATCCTGGTAAACCTCCTCTGCACTCTCTCCAGAGTCTCCACGTCCTTCCGGTAGTAAGGCGACCAGAACTGGGTGCAGTATTCCAAATGAGGTCTAACCAATGTTTTATACAACTGCAACATTAAAGGCCAGCTCTTGTACTCTATACCCCTTCCTATAAAGGCTAACATACTATATGCATCTTCTCTTCACGAGAAGATGTTGGCTGATAGGATTAAGGAGAATCCTAAAGCTTTCTTTCGATATGTTAAGAATAGAAGATTGGTTAGGGCAAGATTAGGGCCAGTCATAGACAGCAGTGGGAAGTTGTGCGTGGAGCCTGAAGAGATTGTTGAGGCACTGAATAAATATTTCTCTTCGGTATTCACGCAGAGTGCTGGAAATGTAGCTGTGGAGAGCACTGAGGTACAGGGTTGCAAATTGGGGAGTATTGTAGTAGATAGGGAGGATGTGTTAGAGATTCTCGAGGGTTTGAAGTTGGATAAGTCCCCTGGGCCGGACGGGATTTTCCCTAGGATTCTCTGGGAGGCAAGAGAGGAGATTGCAGAGCCTCTGGCTCTGATCTTCAGATCCTCGTTGGTTACGGGTGTGGTTCCGGAGGACTGGAGGATAGCGAATGTGGTCCCATTGTTTAAGAAGGGGAAGAGAGACCTTCCAGGGAATTATAGGCCAGTGAGTCTTACTTCTGTTGTGGGCAAGGTATTGGAGAGACTTATTAGGGATAGGATTTATAGTTATTTAGAGAGAAATGAATTGATTGGGGATAGTCAGCATGGTTTCGTGAAGGGTAGGTCATGCCTTACTAACCTCATTGAGTTTTTTGAGAAAGTGACCAGAGAGGTGGATGGGGTAAGGCGGTTGATGTAGTATATATGGACTTTAGTAAGGCGTTTGATAAGGTGGCCCATGGAAGACTTCTACAGAAAATGCAGATGTTGGGAATAGAGGGTGATTTAGCTAATTGGATTAGGAATTGGCTGGCAGATAGAAGACAGAGGGTGGTGGTTGATGGGAGATATTCATCGTGGAGTTCGGTGACGAGTGGTGTGCCTCAGGGGTCTGTTTTGGGCCCCTGCTGTTTGTAATTTTTATAAATGATCTGGATGAGGGTATTGAGGGATGGATCAGTAAATTTGCAGATGATACTAAAGTTGGTGTGTGGTAGATAGTGAAGAGGGGTGTTTTAGTTTACAGAGTGACTTGGACAAGTTGCAGAGCTGGGCCGAGAGGTGGCAAATGGAGTTTAATGTGGAAAAGTGTGAGGTAATGCACTTGGCAGGAACAATAAATGTGTAGAGTATAGGGCTAATGGTAGGGCTCTTAATAGTGTTGAGGAACAGAAGGATCTTGGTGTATGTGTCAATAGATCCCTGAAAGTAGGCAGTCAAGTGGATAAAGTTGTTAAGAAGGCATATGGAGTCTTAGCTTTTATTGGTAGGGGGATTGATTTTAGGAGCCGCAGCATCATGTTGCAGCTGTACAAAACTCTAGTGCGGCCGCACTTGGAGTATTGTGTGCAGTTCTGGTCGCCACATTATAAGAAAGATGTGGAGGCATTGGAGAGGGTACAGAGGAGGTTTACCAGGATTTGCCTGGTATGGAGGGCAGGTCCTATGAAGAGAGGTTGAAGGATTTGAGGTTGTTTTCGGTAGAAAGGAGGCGGCTAAGGGGGGATCTTATTGAAGCATATAAGATGATTAGAGGTTTGGATAGGGTGGACAGTGATAGCCGTTTTCCTAGGATGGAGAAAGCTAGCACGAGGGGACACAACTTTAAATTAAGGGGTATTAGTTATAGGACGGATATCAGAGGTAGGTTCTTTACTCAAAGAGTGATTAGGGAGTGGAATGCCCTGCCTGCAGCTGTTGTAGATGCGCCAAGTTTGGTGGCGTTTAAGAGGTTAGTTGATAAGTATATGGAAGAGAAGGGAATGATTTAGTTAGGAGGGGCATTGCTTTTTTATTTTGGTCGGCACAACATCGAAGGCCGAAGGGCCTGTTCTGTGCTGTATTGTTCTATGTTCTATGTTCTATGTTCTATGCTTTCTTCACGACCTTCTCCACTTGCTCTGCCACCTTCAGAGACTTGTTCACCTGCACCCCCAGGTCCCTCTGTGTTTCTATACTGTTAATAGGTCTACCCTTTATCATATATCTCCCCACTACATTCTTTCTCCCGAAATGCATCACCTCACATTTATCAGGATTGAATTCCATCTGCCATCTATCTGTCCAAGCTACCAGCCTATCTATGTCCTGCTGCATCGCCTGACAATGCTCCTCACTATCTGCAAGTCCAGCCATCTTTGTATCGTTTGCAAACTTGCTGATCACTCCACTCACTCCCTCTTCCAAGTCATTTATATATATTACAAATACAAGAGGTCCTAGTACCGAGCCCTGCGGCACACCACTAGTGACCGACCTCCAGCTAGGAAAACACCCTTCCACTGTTACTGTCTGTCTCCTATTACCAAGCCAGTTACTTAACCGTCTAGCTACCTGTCCTTGTATCCCATTAGACTTGACCTTCTCAACTAACCTCCCATGAGGGACTTTGTCAAACGCCTTACTAAAATCCATATAGACGACATCAAACTGCTTGCCCTTCGTCCACTGAATCCTGGAATTCTTTCCCTAACAGCATTGTGGATGTATCTACACCATATGGACTACATCAGTTCAGAGGTTCACCACCCCACATTCTCAAAAGTAATTAGCGAAGGACAATAAATGCTAGTCTGTCAAGCGACAGTTGCATCCCATGGAAAATAATTACCACTTTTCAGGCAACCATTTCTAGTTAGTTGATTGATAAATAGTTACCACTGCCAGGCTGCTTATGTTAAATAAGGCTTGTTAACTAACTTATATAAAAATAGCAAATGCTGAAAAAATTCAACAAGTGTGGTAGCTTCTGTGGAGCAAGAAACAGAGCTAACGTTTTCTAATCTGTCTGAGTCTCCAGAGGTGGAGAGGATGAAATGCGATGAATTTTATGCTGTTGAAGAAACTGGGTAGAGCAGATTGTTAACTGATTTGCAGCTTTAAGTTCAAAGTCAAAGTCTGGCTGTTAATCTAAATTATGGCTTGAGGAAAACATATGAGAAGTATCAGATCTCACTTGGAGTACAGTTCTGGTTGCCTCATTTCAGAAAAGATGTGGAAGCCATTAAAAGGGTGCAGAGGAGATTTACAAGAAAGTTCCCCGGATTGGGTGGCATGCCTTATGAGGATAGGTTGAAGGAGCTGGGTCTTTTTGCCTTGGAGAGACGAAGAATGAAAGGTGACCTGATAGGGGTGTATAAGATCATGAAAGGTATTGATCAGGTGGACTCTCAGAGGCTTTTCCCCAGGACTGAAATGGCTGCCACAAAAGGACACAAGTTTAAGGCGCTGGGGAAGTAGATTCAGAGGAAATGTTAGGTTTTTCACTCAGAGGGTGGTGGCTGATTGGAATTGGCTGCTGTTGGTGGTGGTGGTGGTGGAGGTGGATTCAATAGGGTCTTTTAAGAAACTTTTCGATGAGTACATGGGACTTAATAGGATTGAGGGTTATAGTTAAGCCCAGTAGGTAGAGATAAGATCGGCGCAACTTGTAGGCCGAAGGTCCTGTTTGTTCTATAGTTTTTCTATGATTCTATGATTCTATCTATCAGCTCTGGAATTCCTTCCCCCACATCTCTGTGCCTCTTTATCTCCTGTTCCACTCTGAAGATACTCATTGATCAAACTTTTGTTTCTTTTTTTTTAATGTTTCAACATCAAATGTTAGGACATCTAACTACATTAAAGGTGATATATAAATGTACATTGTTGCTATTGGTTTAAAGTTGGCACACAGAATATTGATTTGGTTGGCGTTAGATTCAATCACCGAATTGCACACAGATTAGGGATTGATTTTGGCTGTAATTTAAACATAGCATTTAGTGTTAGGAATTTTCTTCAGTTTTAACCAGCAAAGCTGAAATGAGAGGAAGAACTGGAGAGTGATAATGTCAACAAGAACTGATTACTAAAATGCCCATAATATCTCAAAGCCTTGGGGAAGTTCACTGAATGTGAATTTGAGAGAAGCATACCTCAGACAGTACATGAAAATCTAGAAAAGCAGGCAAGGGAAACAGACCTCAGACAGTGTATGCAAATCTAGAAAGGCAGGCAACAATTACATTACAATGATGCTACAACATGAGCAAACAGATTGACATGTGACATATTTGTATTTAAAATGGTTACTTGCTGTCCATCTGATGTAAGCGACATGCATTAGCCAGAATCTAATGCTGAAATAACAGCGATTTCAATGCACCTCCATTGTTAGTGTACAAATTATGCAACGAGTTATAACGGGGAAGAAACACACAATGAAATTGAATTGTCAAAATTTGCTGGTCAACTTGCATCATTACCCTCATGATAACATGTTGTCATTAACCACCCTGCGTGTTTCAAACATTTGCCGCATTGGGTATTAATTACCAATTAAATACGTCACATAAATTAGAGCTGGTGTGTAACAATGTAAAAACCTTTTTAATAAATAGATTAATGTTCCTCCCACACCAGTTAATACAAAGAACAAAGAACAAAGAACAAAACAGCACAGGAAACAGGCCCTTCGGCACAATGAGCCTGCGCCGCCACCCTGATGTTCCCACCTCTACCCGCGATCCCTGTCCATGTTTACAGATCTATGGATTAAAAACCAAATTTGAGACAATTTAGGGAGAATTTGTTTTGCCAATTAGCCTAAGAGCACATCTTTGGGATGTGGGAGGAAACCGAAGCTCCCGGAGAAAACCCACTCAAGCACGGGGAGAATGCGCAAACTCCCACAAACACAGGCCCAAATCCATGTGTCTGCACAGCACAGCGATAGTCACTGAGCTGTCGTGTTGCCCATCAAATGGTCCAGGTCAAGCGTACACTAATGACATGAAGCACTAGGATACTCTCGAAAAAAATCCAACAGCAGCCCTCTCATGGCCCACCATGTGTACGCCCCTCGTTAGACAACAGGCCTATAATTTCCAGAGTTATCCCTACTACCCTTTTTAAACAACGGTACAACATTAGCTATTCTCCAGTCCTCTGGGACCTCACCTGTGTCCAAGGAAGAGATAAAGATTTGCGTCAGAGGCCCAGCAATTTCACCTCGCACCTCCCTAAGCAGTCTGGGATAAATGTAGGATAAAAACAAATACATCAATATCATCATCTATTTACACACTTCCCAGGGACTCCCAAGGCTCATGATCCCTATTTTAAATCAGTTTTCTATACCCCTCCATTCCCATTCTGTTCATGTGCCCATCTAAGTATTTCTTAAATAACTCCAGAGTACCTGCCTCCACCACTTTACTTGGCAGCGCATTCCATACCCCCACCACCCTCTGTGTGAAAAAACTCCCTCTAGCATCCAAATTATACCTTACCCCTCACCCTAAGCCCGTGACCCCTCGTGCTATTTGAGTCCATCCAAGGAAAAAGCTTAACCCTGTTTACTCTATCTATCCCCTTCAAAATCATGTACACCTCTATCAGATCTCCTCTAAGTCTACGTCTTTCTAAGGAAAACAGTCCCAATTTGCCTAATCTCTCCTCATAATTCAGACTTTCCATACCAGGCAGCATCCTGGTAAACCTCCTCTGCACTCTCTCCAGAGTCTCCACGTCCTTCCGGTAGTAAGGCGACCAGAACTGTTCGCAGTATTCCAAATGAGGTCTAACCAGCGTTTTATACAACTGCAACATTAAAGGCCAGCTCTTGTACTCTACAAGAGTATAAAGGCTCTTCCTATAAAGGCTAACATACTATATGCTTTCTTCACGACCTTCTCCACTTGCTCTGCCACCTTCAGAGACTTGTTCACCTGCACCCCCAGTTCCCTCTGTGTTTCTATACTGTTAATAGGTCTACCCTTTATCATATACCTCCCCTCTACATTCTTTCTCCCGAAATGCATCACCTCACATTTATCAGGATTGAATTCCATCTGCCATCTGTCTGCCCAAGCTACCAGCCTATCTATGTCCTGCTGTATCGCCTGACAATGCTCCTCACTATCCGCAAATCGAGCCATCTTTGTATCGTCTGCAAAATTGCTGATCACTCCACTTACTCCCTCTTCCAAGTCATTTGTATATATTACAAATAGAAGAGGTCCCAGTACCGAGCCCTGCGGCAACCACTAGTGACCAACCTCCAGCTACAGCAACAACCTTCCACTATTAGTGGAAGCCAGTTACTTGTCCATCTAGCTACCTGTCCTTGTATCCCATTTGCCTTGACCTTCTCGACTAACCTCCCATGAGGGACTTTGTCAAACACCTTACTAAAATCCAAATAGACGACATCAACAGCTCGCCCTTCGTCCACTGATTTTGTCACCTCCTCAAAAAATTCTACCAGATTTGTAAGGCACGACCTCCCCTTAACAAATCCATGCTGCGTATCCCTAATCAGATTGCAACGCTCTAAGTGCCTATACATCCTATCTCTAAGAATCCCCTCCAACAGCTTCCCTACCACTGACGTCAAACTCACCGGCCTATAATTTCCAGGGTTATCCCTACTACCCTTTTTAAACAACGGTACAACATTAGCTATTCTCCAGTCCTCTGGGACCTCACCTGTGTCCAAGGAAGAGACAAAGATTTGCGTCAGAGGCCCAGCAATTTCACCTCGCACCTCCCTAAGCAGTCTGGGATAAATGCCATCAGGCCCAGGAGATTTATCAGTTTTAATGCTACCTAGAAGCTCTAACACTTCCTCCCTCGGTATGGATATTTCCCTCAACTGGTCCACAGCTCCCTCAGAGACAGGAGCTGTCAACAAGCCCCTCTCCTTCTTGAATACCGACGCAAAGTATCATTCAGGATCTCCGACATTCCCTCGGGCTCTAAGCACAGTTCCCCTCCTCTGTGCCTAAGAGGTCCGATTTTTCCTCTCACCACCCTTTTATTCCTAACGTAGGAACAAAAAGCCTTTGGGTTTTCCTTAATCCTATCCGCCAAAATCATTTCATGCCCCCTTTTTGCCCTTCTAACTCCCTGTTTGAGCTCCCTCCTACTCTATATTCCTTCAATGCTGTCTCGTTCCTAGCTGCTTCGACCTATCGTACGCTTCTCTTTTCTTCCTAACCAAGTCCTCAATATCCCTAGTAATCCACGGCTCTCTAATCCTACCTTTCCCATCTTTCCTCTTGGCTGGCACAGACTTATCTTGTAACATTTTCAGTATTCCCTTGAAAGAGTCCCACATGCCTAGCGTGGACTTACCCTCAAACAACCATTCCCAATCAGTTTCCCTAATCTCTCTTACCCAGAGGGAACAACAGACCCTTTGGAGTCTCATTCCTACAGATGGTAAATTGTTGTTATTTTAGAACTTCAAATATTTTTTTAATTCTTACTTTTCTTTTATGTCTCTTTATTTTCTTTCCCTCTCTTTAGTTCCCTTTCTGAACTTGATTTGACTCAATACACCTGATTTCCCACACTGTTCTTCCTCTATTTTTTCCTTTTCCCTAAATCTCATTGGTTAGAGGGTTAAATTGTTGGTCCCATTTTTTACCAGTTTTGACAGGGCTTTGCTATTTAATATTGAAAACAGAAAGGAAATGCAGCTGTATATGTTGATATTAATCTTTGCCTCTTTTGGGTGATTCTCCAACCTCGCCACGCTTGATGCAGATTGCACTGATCAGGGGTAGACCTAAAAATTGATTTCACGCCTGGCGCCAAACAGCTTGCAATTCTTCCAGTCCCTTCCTAATTCCGCAAACTGGATCACACCCAGAAAAAGCGTTAACATATTTAAAGTAGTATTTAAATATGCTAAGTCATGTTGTTCCTTACATGGCTTTTCAAGTCTAGGGGAAACATGATTCAGCTGCTTATACCTTGAACAGCTATCCCTTTGATTGGCCATGAGTCTTTTGTGAGACACAAAAGCTACTTGTGGAGTGCATGGTTTGTTTAGCCATCTAATGGTTTTCTGAAAAGCCAAGTGGAACAATGGAAGCCCTCCCTCAAAAGATTGAAATGAGCAGGTTGCCATCATGACTTTGGCTCATCCTTCATCATTCTCTTATAAAGAACAAAAGAACAAAGAACAACACAGCATGGGAAACAGGCCCTTCGGCCCTAGAAGCCCACACTGCCCATTTTAACACTCAGTGAGTGCACTATTCAAGTCTTTCTTCTACCTACAACTTTCATCTACATCTGGTAGACTCCACAATAAAGCGGTGCAAATTCAGGGAATTATATATGTGCCAGATTAAGGGAGATCCAATTTAGGGACAATTTATTGACACCAATTAGCCTAAAAGCACATTTTTGGGGTGTGGGAGGAAACTGGAGCACACGGAGAAAACTTACACAAGCCTGGGAATAATGTGCAAACTCCCACAGATGTTGACCCAAGCCAAAGATCAAACCCGAGTCCTTGTAACTGCACAGTAAATAGCGGTAGTCACTGAACTGTCATGTTAGAACATAGAACATTACAGCGCAGAACAGGCCCTTCGGCCTTCGATGTTGCGCCGACCAATATAAAAAGCAATGACCCTCTAACCTAAACCATTCCCTTTTCATCCATTAACTTATCTACTAACCTCTTAAACGCCACCAAACTTGGCGCATCTACAACTGAAGCAGGCAGGGCATTCCATACCCTTACCACCCTCTGGGTAAAGAACTACCTCTGACATCCGTCTATGATCTGGATGAGGGTATTGAAGGATGGATTAGTAAATTTGCAGATGACACTAAAGTCGGTGGAGTGGTAGATAGTGAAGAGGGGTGTTATAGTTTGCAGAGGGACTTGGACAAGTTGCAGAGCTGGGCCGAGAGGTGGCAAATGGAGTTTAATGTGGAAAAGTGTGAGGTAATGCACTATGGCAGAAATAATAAATGTGTAGAGTATAGGGCAAATGGTAGGATTCTTAGTAGTCTAGATGAACAGAGGGATCTTGGTGTGTATGTGCATAGATCCCTGAAAGTAGGCAGTCAGGTCGAGAAGGTTGTTAGGAAGGCATATGGAGTCTTGGCTTTTATTGGTAGAGGGATTGAATTTCGGAGCCGCAACGTCATGTTGCAACTGTACAAAACTCTAGTGCGGCCGCACTTGGAGTATTGTGTGCAGTTCTGGTCCCCACATTATAAGAAAGATGTGGAGGCATTGGAGAGGGTACAGAGGAGGTTTACCAGGATGTTGCCTGGTATGGAGGGCAGGTCTTATGAGGAGAGGCTGAGGGATTTGAGGTTGTTTTCGTTAGAAAGGAGGAGGCTAAGAGGGGACCTGATCGAAACATATAAGATGATTAGAGGTTTAGATAGGGTGGACAGTGATAGCTTTTTCCTAGGATGGAAAAAGCTAGCACGAGGGGACACAGCTTTAAATTAAGGGGTGATAGTTATAGGACGGATATCAGAGGTAGGTTCTTTACCCAAAGGGTGGTTCGGGAGTGGAATGCCCTGCCTGCAGCGGTTGTAGATGCGCCAAGTTTGGTGGCGTTTAAGAGGTTAGTTGATAAGTTTATGGAAGAGAAGGGAATGGTTTAGTTTGGAGGGTCATTGCTTTTTATATTGGTCGGCGCAACATCGAAGGCCGAAGGGCCTGTTCTGCGCTGTTGTGTTCTATGTTCTAAAACTATCACCCCTTAATTTAAAGCTGTGTCCCCTCGTGCTAGATTTCTCCATCCTAGGAAAAAGGCTATCACTGTCCACCCTATCTAAACCTCTAATCATCTTATATGTTTCAATAAGGTCTCCTCCTTTCTAACGAAAAGAACCTCAAATCCCTCAGCCTCTCTTCATAAGACCTGCCCTCCATACCAGGCAACATCCTGGTAAACCTCCTCTGTACCCTCTCCAATGCCTCCACATCTTTCTTATAATGTGGGGACCAGAACTGCACACAATACTCCAAGTGCGGCCGCACTAGAGTTTTGTACAGTTGCAACATGACGTTGCGGCTCCGAAATTCAATCCCCCTACCAATAAAAGCTAAGACTCCGTATGCCTTCTTAACAACCTTATCGACTTGATTGCCTACTTTCAGGGATCTATGCACATATACACCAAGATCCCTCTGTTCATCAACACTATTAAGAGTCCTACCATTAGCCCTATACTCTACACATTTATTATTCCTGCCAAAGTGAATTACTTCACACTTTTCCACATTAAACTCCATTTGCCACCTCTCGGCCCAGCTCTGCAACTTGTCCAAGTCTCTCTGCAAACTATAACACCCCTCTTCACTATCTACCACTCCTCCGACTTTGGTGTCATCTGCAAATTTACTAATCCATCCTTCAATACCCTCATCCAGATCATTTATAAAAATTACAAACAGCAGGGGCCCCAAAACAGATCCCTGAGGTACACCACTTGTAACCGAACTCCACGATGAATAACTTCCATCAACCACCACCCTCTGTCTTCTATCAGCTAGCCAATTCCTAATCCAATTAGCTAAATCACCCTCAATCCCATACATCTGCATTTTCTGCAGAAGCCTTCCATGGGGCACCTTATCGAACGCCTTACTAAAGTCCATATATACCACATCAACTGCCTTACCCCCATCCACCTCTTTGTTGCCCGTCAATTGGTCCAGTTTAAGCGTGTACTAATGGATGTGAGGCACTAGGCAACTCTTGAAACAATATTGTGTTGATGATACTCACTGCCTTTGATGGAAGTCATAACCAGGGACCTCTGCTCCCTGGTCAGTAATTAGGATGTCTTTTTGTGATGCATGTGTCCCAAAATTCAGTCCATCTGGTCTCCCTATTTGTGACAGTGCATCAGAAAGTTGCCAGCAAATACTTTCAAGAAGATAACTACATACCTCAAAGTGCCATTCCTATCTGAAAAGCACGAAAGCATTAAACATTTGACAGATAAATCTGACTGAATTTGTCCATAAGAGTCATCTGCTTTCTTGGTGCAATTGACCGGATTCATAATGTTAACAATTACTTGACAGTTTGGATAGTGTCTCTTTGAGATGTCAATATTTGTAGGATTCACAGACTGGGGTATATAAATGGTATTCATTTTTAAATCATACATTTGCTTTCCCTATATTCCATAGGGATGCTGCTGGTCTTCAGCTGTAAACCTTGTGGGAATGCAGTGCAGCTCAAACAGAATTAAAGGCCCAAGTCATCCAAGAAGTAACAATCACCAACAGATTACCACTCTTCTCCTATTTTCTATCACTATGAATAAGTTTCACATTTTGCCCCCAGACTTCCAATCTCAGTTCCTTCAGAAACGTGGATCATACCTGAAACCCAACTGTTTCTTTATAAGGCAGAATCGAACGAGATGAGTTTTTTACTGTACTAGCTACCATATTCTGGTAAGTATGAGTTTGAACGTCCCAAAGCTTCTGATTATGATGCTATTTCTAGTTCTGTTCCGTACAATCAAAAAAATGATTTACAGAAATAATAACCGCAATATTATCCGATGGGCAGCATTTCTAAACCAAATTATTTTAAATTCTTTGTTTAGTAAGCTTTAAGGAAGGGAAAAATTCATGGGTTTAAGGTTGATTTTAAAACTGCAAAGCCTCATTCTACTGACAGTGCTAATATCCCCTAAATCCCTGACAGTGTTCACTTTCTCTTTCACCCAACAGTGTTCAGCCTCTTCTTAAATACTCTAACACTATTATCCTCCCGCACCTCCCCAGCAGTGTACAACTTCTCTCACCACTGACACTGTTCAGCCCCTCCCTCACATCTGCAATAGTCTTTACCCCTCTCACACCTTTAATAGTGTTTGCCCCCTCCCTCACAGCTACAACAGTGTTTGCCCCCTCTCCCACGCTTGCAACAGTGTTCATCCTCTTTACCCTCACACCTGTAACAATATTCACCCTTTCTCTCACAGTTGCAACAGTGTTCACCCTCCCCACCCTCACACCAGCAACAGTGTTCAGCCCCTTCCTCCCTCACTCCACAAAAATGATCAATGCCACCCCCCTCACGCCTAACAGTTCTGACTCTGCTGACATTGGTGGAACAGGAGCCAAGGATTCCAGAAGGTGAGTTTGGAAAGGGTGCAGGATGGGGTGAACACTGTCCGTAGAGGGGGAAGGGAGAGTGGGGTTAATATTTCCCATGGTGGGAGGAAGTAAATATTTTCCGGAGAAGGCAGGGGTGAACACTGCTGTGGGTGCTGGAGAGCTTTGGTTCTGCAGCTGGTTTATTTAGAATTTCACTGGTTTTATACCAGCTATGAAAGTCTTTTAAGTCATCCAGGGTAAATGTAATGCAAACAGCCCAGGCCTCCATGGTTCTGGCCAATCAGAAACGGTAAGATAAGGTAATTGACAATCAAACATTTAAACTTCCTGTGTAAGTACTGGAATATGTTTACATCAGGACTTCCTCATAGCCTTGAGGTACAACAGTGACATAAGTTGAGTTGGAGGCCTGTCTCCATGTCAGATGATTTGAACCAACATTTGCCTTTGCAATTCTTAGTTGGGCAGTATTGCAACAATTGCCTCCAGTTAGTTACCTGACAAGAGTCTGTTTAGCCTGGTATTGTGAATTGGCTGAAGAAATATCACGCATGGTCATCATTATCAGTGCTGACAAATCCCTGGGGTAAAAAACAAGCGCTCTTTATTCAAGTTGTTTTGTTTCGCTGATGTAAAATGTTATAATCGCTCAAACTGATGTAGTTAGTGCCTTTGTTTCCATGTCTTTATGCACCACTTTGGTTTGAGAATTATTTAATTGGGAAAACTTTTCTGTCATCTTCCTTTGGGCCAGATCAGAATATAAATGCTGCTCTCTTTTGAAGTTTCTTTCAAACAGCTAAGGAACTAGAGTGGGTGAGATATTGTGTGAATATTCAATTTTAACTGTAAGCTTTGCATCATGGACACAGGTCCAAAATCAAAGTGTAATTTGAAGAAGGAAAGTAAGATTTTGAAATATATTATTAGCTAATGGTTTTTGAACTAGTTCTATCTTTATAGATATAAATTTTTCATTTTTTAAGAGTTGGATATCTGTGGAGTATGTTGTCCCAAATATTAATTTAATCCAATCACTCTGTAGAAATAGGACAAATGCTGTTTTTCCCATTTTTCTTGGGTCTCTATGAAAATTTCATTGAAGTCACAGCAGATATTTAGGAGGATGCTTGCAGAAATTAAAGATATGAGATAGTGGCTGTAGCTTCGTTGCTATGCATAATCTTATTTGGAAATAACTTCGATCGTCAGCCTGATGCATTAGTGATAATTACAGTCTTTCAGAGGACAGCAGAATATGACAGGCAATTCATTTGACCTCCACTGGTATAAGGGTAGTTGTTATTCCTAGGGATGCTATTTTAGAATTGATTTGCAGGACGTCTCGTTTTTTGTTGTGGCCAAGAGATGAAAGTTGTTGGATAATGCCAGCTCTAACGAGCATGCTCAAAAGTTCATCCCACAAGAAGAAAGATGTAAAGGGGAGAAAATAAGGAAGAGAGTAGAAAATTATTTGAGGCCGTCCCCCTGTGTCTTTTTAGAATTGTTTTAATTGAGATAGTTAAGCATTTCATAGTCTTGACTTAGGCTATGAAGTTATAATATTTTTTATGCTTGAATCAATTTGACATTATGGCCCAGAATTTGAAATATTATTAAAGGTGAGGCTGGCACTATTTGTCATTATTGCTGTTTGAAACCGGCATTGTGGCACAGTGGTTAGCACCACAGCCTCACAGTGACAATGACCTGGGTTCAGTTCCAGCGTAAGGTAATTGTCTGTGGGGAGTTTGCACATTTGCCCTGTGTCTTCATGAGTTTCTTCTAGATTCTCTCGTGGTATGCAGGTTAGTTGGATTGGCCATGCTAAGTGTATGGGGTTACAAGGGTAGGATGGGAGAGTTAAGATACTCTGTCAGAGAGTCAATGCAAACTTGATAGGCTAAAAGGCCTCCTTTTGCACGTAGGTGGAATTTGCACGTTCTCCCCATGTTGGTATAGGTTTCCTGTGGGTGCTCCAGTTTCCTCCCACAGTCCAAAGATATGCAAGTTAAGTGGAAAGCCATGCTAAATTGCCTTTTCAAGTGCCGAGATTTGTAGGTTGGCGGGATTACGATGAATGTGTAGGGTTGCAGGGATAGGATGGAGGAGAGAGCCTGGATAAGATACTCTGTCACAGAATTGGTGCTGACTCATTGGCTAAATGGCATCTTTCTGTACTGTAGAGATTATATAATTCTAGCACTTGTATGCAAATATGGAACTTTAGATGTTGCTGCCAACGTTCCCTTACTCCTCCACAGGAGTGCAAATTGGAGTCTTTGCAAATGGAATAATTTAGATACACAAGGCAAAACTCCTTAGACAGCATCTTCCAAACTATGACCAGCTTGAAGGCTACGGACAGCAGATATATAGGAATACCGCCACCTACAAGTTCCCCTCCAAGCAATGCACTATGCTAACTTGGAAATATATCGCCATTCTGACACAACCCAGACTGCAGCTGTTCAAGAAGGCAGTTCACCACCACCTACTCAAGGGCAATTAGGGATGGACAATATATATTGGCTAGCCAGTGAAACACTCATCTCAAGGACCCCATACACTTCGAACATACTCTCTTCCACCTTCCACGAGAAAAAGATATAAAAGTCTGAGGTCACGTACCAACCGACTGAAGAACAGCTTCTCCCCGACAATCATCAAATTTTTGAATGAGCCTACCTCATATTAAGTTGATCTTTCTCTACACCCTAACTGTGATGATAACAGTACATTCTGCACTATCTCCTTGCCTTCTCTATGTATGGTATGCTTTGTCTGTCTAGCACACAAGGAACAATGTTCCATTGTATATTAGTACATATGACAATAATAAATCAAATCATATAGAGAATGCAGATTCAACATTCACAAGGAATTAAATGAGTACCTATCACTGACAAACAAAAGGTGCTGTAGTTGAGCATAGTGTCTCCTAGTTTTATGGTTTCTGGCAGCTAATTTGATTCCTTTTGGGTGTCTGAGAGCAATGTCCCAAAGTAATTACTTTGATTGATCTCAGGCTGTTTTCACTTTCCCAATATACAATGGAAGGGTATAAAAGGAGGGAAGTTAAACTGAACCTGTATATACCGTTGGCCAGGACATACATAGAATATTTTGTCCAGTCTGGTGATCACACTTTAAGAAGGATGTGAAGGTTTTTGAGAGATTACAGTGAAAATTTACCAGAACGGTTCCAGGGATAAGGAATTTTAGCCTTAAAGTTAGGGTGGAGAAGCTGGGTTTGTTCTACTTGAAGCAAAGGAAATTGAGTGGAAATTTGACAGAGGTTAACAACATTATGACAGATTTAGATGAAGTAGACAAAGATAAACTATTTCTATAAGCTGATGGTAAAAGGGCGAGGACACACAGATTTAAGATTTTGGACACGAGAATAGTGAGGATATGAAGAAAATCTTTTTTATGCAGTGAGTATGGTAACTTTGAACTTGTGCTCCATGATGGTGGTGGAAGCAAAAACAATCAGTGGTTTCAAAAGGAAATTGAATAGGCAACTGAAATAAATAAACATTCAGACTGCAGGGAAAGAGTGGGGAGAATGAGACTGACTAGATTTTTCCATGGACTCAATGGTCTATATATGACTCTGATTCTATGAGAAGAAAGGGAGATGGGTTGGAGGAGTATTGAGTGCGACAGTTACATCATACCAGATTGGGATGGTCTCAATGGACCAGCTGAACATTCATTGTCCCTTTGTTTTATTTTGCCTGAACATCATAGGAAGCGTGAAACAGATCAGATGGGATTATGCACATTCTTCTTGGAATCTGCCCAAGCATCAGCAAAACTTGGAATCGTCAGTGGGAAGCAGCTTTTCTTAGTAAATGAAAATCACACATAAATATTCAATTACTTACACATTTGCCAAGCATATATACATATATAAAAGTCTCACATCCCTAAGACAACTCACATCGCCTCTTTGGAAATACAGTTTATAGCTGTAAGTAGACAATCTTGATTACTGAAATCTTTTACTTCTTAATTCTCACAGATCACATATTGGAATTATGCTGTGGTATTGTGCTCAATTCTGGGCAGAAAAATACTTTAGGAAGAGTGATAAGACTTTGAAAGGAATACAGAGGGCTTTTACTGTGAAGAAGTTCAGTTATGTGGAGAGTCTTAGAGAAGTTGGGATTGTACCCAACAACCACTTGTATTTATATAGCGCCTTTAACGAAGTGAAAAAATCTCAAAGTTGCTTCACGAGAGTGATTATCAAATAAAATTTGAAATTGAGAAACCTAAGAAGCAAATGTGACAGGCAATCAAACATGTGATCCAAGAAATAGCTTGAAGGAACATAAGGAATATATTAAATAAGAGTGGAACACTACAGTATAAACAGGCCCTTCGCCCACAAGTTGTGCCAATCATATCAGTACCTACCAGGCCATAGAACTGTCTGTAATTCCCAATCCCATTAAATCCCATGTACTCATCCAGAAATCTCTTAAAAGACCCCAGCGAGTTTGCCTCTACCACTACTGATGGTAGCCGATTCCATTCATTCACCACCCTCTGAGTGAAAAACTTACCGCTATCATCTCCTCTGTACTTGCCCCCCCAGCACCTTAAACCTGTGTCCTCTCATAGCGATCATTTCAGCCCTGGGAAATAGCCTCCGAGAATCCAATCTACCTATTGGGCATTGTCAGGCGACACAGCAGGACATAGATAGATGGCAGATGGAATTTAATCCTGATAAACGCGAGGTGATGCAGTTCTGGAGAAAGAATGTAGGGGGGAGGTATATGATAAAGGGTAGACTATTAGGAGTATAGAAACGCAGAAGGACCTGGGGGTGTAGGTGAACAAGTCTCTGAAGGTGGCAGAGCAAGTGGAGAAGGTTGTGAAGAAAACATATAGTATGCTAACCTTCTTGGAAGGAGTATAGAGTACAAGAGCTGGCCTTTAATGTTGCAGTTGTATAAAACGTTGGTTAGACCTCATTTGGAATACTGCGTCCAGTTCTGGTCGCCTTACTACCGGAAGGACGTGGAGACTCTGGAGAGAGTGCAGAGGAGGTTTACCAGGATGCTGCCTAGTATGGAAGGTCTGAGTTACGAGGAGAGGTTAGGCAAATTGGGACTGTTTTCCTTAGAAAGACGTAGACTTAGAGGAGATCTAATAGAGGTGTACAAGATTATGAGGGGTATAGATAGAGTAAACAGGGTTAAGCTTTTTCCTTGGATGGACTCGAATAGCACGAGGGGTCACGGGCTTAGGGTGTGGGGGGTAAGGTATAATTTGGATGCTGGAGGGAGTTTTTTCACACAGAGGGTGGTGGGGGTATGGAATGCGCTGCCAAGTAAAATAGTGGAGGCTGGTATTCTGCAATTATTTAAGAAATACTTAGATGGGCACATGAACGGAATGGGAATGGAGGGGTATAGAAAACTGATTTAAAATAGGGATCATGAGCCTTGGGAGTCCCTGGGAACTGTGTAAATAGATGATGATATTGATGTATTTGTTTTTATCCTACAGGTGCTTTGGTCCACCTTGTTGTCTAACAAGGGGCATATACATGATGGGCCATGAGAGGGCTGCTCTTGGATTTTTTTTCGAGAGTATCCTAGTGCTTCATGTCGTTAGTGTACGCTTGACCTGGACCATTTGATGGGCAACACGACAGCTCAGTGACTATCGCTGTGCTGTGCAGATACATGGATTTGAGCCTGTGTCTGTGGGAGTTTGCGCATTCTCCCCGTGCTTGCGTGGGTTTTCTCCGGCTGCTCCGGTTTCCTCCCATATCCCAAAGATGTGCTCTTTGGCTAATTGACAAAACAAATTCTCCCTAAATTGTCCCAAATTTGGTTTTTAATCCATAGATCTATAAACATGGACAGGGATCGCAGATAGAGGCGGCGAGGGCTCGTTGTGCCGAAGGGCCTGTTTCCCATGCTGTTTTATTCTTTGTTCTTTGTTCTTATTCCTCTCAACATCATATAAACCTCTATCAGGTCACCTCTCAACCTTTGTCTCTCCAGGGGGAAGTGACCTAGCTCTCTCAACCTATCTTCATAAGGCATGCCCCCCCAATCCAGGCAACATCCTTGTAAATCTCCTCTGCACCCTCTCAATAGCTTCCACATCCTTCCTATAGTGAGGCGACCAAACTGCACACAATACTCCAAGTGGGGTCTGACAAGGGTCTTATAAAGTTGCAGCATTACCTCCCGACTCCTAAACTCAATCCCTCTATTAATGAAGGCCAGTACCCCATATGCCTTCTTGACTACATCCTCCACTTGTGGGGTAGATTTAAGAGTGCTATGGACCCAGACCCCAAGATCCTTTTGCTCCGCAACACTGCTAAGACTCCTTCCCTTGATATTATACTCCTTCATCCCATTGGTCCTGCCAAAATGGAGCACCACACATTTATCCACGTTGAAGTCCATCTGCCACTTCTCTGCCCAGTCTTGTATCCTACCTATGTCTCACTGCAACTTCATACATCCCTCCAGACTATCCACAACACCACCAACCTTCGTATCGTCGGCGAACTTACTAACCCATCCCTCCACTTCCTCATCCAGATCATTTATGAAAATGACAAACAGCAAGGGTCCTAGAACAGATCCCTGGGGCACCCCAAAGGTGATTGATCTCCATGCAGAAAAAGCATTCACCCTTCAAGTTCCCTTGGGATCTTAAAATTTTTCAAAAAGACCACTTCTTATACTTCTAAATTCCAATTAATACTTGTCCATCTCGCTTAAAATTCCTTCATAAGATAACACCTTCATCCTGAGAATCAGTTGAATGAATCATCACTGAACTGTTTCAAATAAAATTATGTATTTATTTTAGGAAGAAGGCTCAAACCAGGCATAGTACTTCAGATGTGATCCCACCAAGGCTACGTATAACTGTAGCAGCACTTCCCTACTTTTAGCTTAAACATTCCTTGCAATAAATGACAACATTCTATTTGTCTTCCTAATCACCTGCTGCACCTGCAAATTAATATATATACAACATCAACATGTTGTGATTCATTTACCCTCTAATGAAAAGTTTTGCAATCTCTCTCCATTTAAATGAGGTACTGTTTTTCATTCTTCAAGTTCACATTTTCCCACATTATCTTCCATCTGCCAAATTTTGACCATTCACTTAACTGTCCTAAATTTCATTGAAGAATTTTAATATCATTTTGTCAAGTTACTTTCCTATCCATCTTTGTGTAATCAGCAGATGTAGCTAGCATACATTTGGTTCCTTTATCCAAATCAATGATATAGATTGTAAATAATTGAGCATTGATCCATATGACATTTCAGTAATTACAACTGACCAATGCAAAAAGACCCATTTATCCATACTCTGCTCCTTGTCATCTAATCAATCTTCTATCCATGTTAATGTGTTACCCTCTACTCCATGAGTTCCGAGCTTTTATTGGTATCTTACTGATTTAATTTGATTTATTATTGTCACGTTTGTCAGAATATAGTGACAAGTATTGTTCCTTGTGCGCTATGCAGACAAAATACATTGCTCATAGAGTACATTAGGGAAAAGGAAATGAGAGAGTGCAAAATATAGTGTCACAGCCAGAGCTAGGATGTAGAGAAAGATCAGCTTAATATATTCATTCAAATGTTGGATGGTAGCAGGGAAGAAGCTGTTCTGGAGTTGGTTGGTACATTATCTCACATTTTTGTAGCTTTTTCCTGAAGGAAGAAGGTCGAAGAGGGTATGTCCATAATGCATGTGCTCTTTGATTATGACGTGAAGCAGGAAGTGAAGGCAGAGTCAATGGATGGGAAAACCTTGAAAATCTTTTGGAAATCCGAGTGTATTACATTAGCATTGCTGCCTCACAACACTAAGGACCCAGATTCGATTTGCAGCTTCGGTCACTGACTGTGCAAAGTTTGCACATTCTTCCCACGGCTGCGTGGATTTCCTCCGGGTGCTCCGGCTTCCTCCCACACTAGGGAAGATACAAAGAACAAAGAACAAAAGAACAAAACAGCAAGGGAAACAGGCTGTTCGGCCCAACGAGTACGCGCCGCCACCCCAATGTTCCAACCTCTACGCGTGATCTCTGTCTATGTTTATAGATCTATGGATTAAAAACCAAATTTGAGACATTTTAGGGAGAATTTGTTCTGCCAATTGCCGAAGAGCACATCTTTGGGATGTGGGAGGAAACCAGAGCACCCGGAGAAAACCCACGCAAGCACAGGGAGAATGCGCAAACTCCCACAGGCACAGGCCCAAATCCATGTATCTGCACGGCACAGCAATAGTCACTGAGCTGATGTTGCCCATCAAATGGTCCAGGTCAAGCATACACTAATGACGTGAAGCACTAGGATACTCTTGAAAATCTAAGAGCAGCCCTCTCACGACCCATCGCGTGTATGCCCCTTGTTATACAACAAGGCGGACCAAAGCACCTGTAGGATAAAAACAAATACATCAATATCATCATCTATTTACACACTTCCCAGAGACTCCTAAGACTCATGATCCCTATTTTAAATCAGTTTTCTATAACTCTTCATTCCCATTCTGTTCATGTGCCCATCTAAGTGTCTCTTAAATAATTCCAGAGTACCTGCCTCCACCATTTTACTTGGCAGCGCATTCCATACCCCCACCACTCTCTGTGTGAAAAAACTCCCTCCAGCATCCAAATTACACCTTATTCCCCCCTCACCCTAAGCCCATGACCCCTCATGCTATTTGAGTCCATCCAAGGAAAAAGCTTAACCCTGTTTACTCTATCTATACCCCTCATAATCTTGTACACCTCTATTAGATCTCCTCTAAGTCTACGTCTTTCTAAGGAAAACAGTCCCAATTTGCCTAACCTCTCCTCGTAACTCAGACCTTCCATACCAGGCAGCATTCTGGTAAACCTCCTCTGCACTCTCTCCAGAGTCTCCACGTCCTTCTGGTAGTAGGGCGACCAGAACTGGATGCAGTATTCCAAATGAGGTCGAACCAACGTCTTATACAACTGCAACATTAAAGGCCAACTCTTGTACTCTATACCCCTTCCTATAAAGGCTAGCATACTATATGCTTTCTTCACAACCTTCTCCACTTGCTCTGCCACCTTCAGAGACTTGTTCACCTGCACCCCCAGGTCCCTCTGCGTTTCTATACTCTTAATAGGTCTACCCTTTATCATATACCTCCCCCCTACATTCTTTCTCCCGAAATGCATCACCTCGCATTTATCAGGATTGAATTCCATCTGCCATCTATCTGCCCAAGCTACCAGCCTATCTATGTCCTGCTGCATTGCCTGACAATGCTCCACACTATCTACAAGTCCAGCCATCTTTGTATTGTCTGCAAACTTGCTGATCACTCCACTTTAACTCCCTCTTCCAAGTCATTTATATATATTACAAATAAAAGAGGTCCCAGTACTGAGCCCTGTGGCACACCACTAGTGACCAACCTCCAGCTAGAAAAATACCCTTACGCTATTGCTCTCTGTCTTCTATTACTAAGCCAGTTACTTATCCATCTAGCTACCTGTCCTTGTATCTCATGAGCCTTGACCTTTCCAACTAACCTCCCATGAGGGACTTTGTCAAACACCTTACTGAAATCCATATATGTGTTAATTAGGTACATAGGCTAAGCTAAATTTTCCTTTAGTATATCCAAACAGGTGCCGGAGTGTGGCAACTTGGGGATTTTCATAGTAACTTCATTGCAATGTTAATGTAAGCTTAATTGTGGCACTAATAAACTTTAAACTATTTTTTCTCCTTCATGTACTTGTTACATTTTCAAAAATGCTAATAAATTTGTCAAACAGGATTTTACTTTCATATAACCATGTTGATTTATTTTAATCTTACTATACTTTTCTAATTCCATTGAACTTCCTTATTTGGATTCCAGCATTTACATGGTAACTGATATCAGACCAACTGACCAACCGATCTGTGTTTGCTTCCCCATCAATTCTTGAGTGTTACAGTTGTGAATTTACAATCTGCTGGGACTAATCCAGAATCCAGTGAGTTTTAGAAAACATTGCCAATGCATCTACTTCCTCTGCAGATATCTCTTTTAGAATCCTAGGATTATAGGTCACCAAGTCCAGGAGATTACAGGATTTTAGTCACAGAAACTTCTCAATGCCTTTTCTCTACTGATATTAATTACCTTATTTTCCTCATTCTTTTTAGCTCCTAGGTTATTCTCTATTTCTGTTATGCAACACTGTCTTCTACTGTGAAAATGAACACATATATTTGCTGAATGTCTCTGCCATTTCCTCATTCCACATGATAAATGGGACAGTGAGGCAGCATAGTGGCACAGTGGCTAGCACAGTGCCAGGGACCCAGGTTCGATTCTGGCCTTGGGTGACTATGTGGAATTTGCACATTGCCCCATGTCTGCATGGGTTTCCTCTGGATTCTCCGATTTCCTCTCAAAGGTATGTTGGTTTGGTGGATCAGCCACGCTAAATTGCACCTTAGTGGCCAAAGATGTGTAGGTTAGGTGCATTAACTATGGTAAAGTGTAGGGTTATGGGAATGGCGAAGGTGGGTAAGATGCATCTTTCTGAGTCAGTTCAGACCTGATGGGCCAAATGGGAGAGGGGAGTCAGCCCCAAGTCATAATTCATGTAGGGACTAATGATGTAGGTAGGACAAGGGAAGGGGATATTAAACAGAAATTTATGGAGTTGGGGTGGAAGCTTAGGGCCAAAACAGACAGAGTGGTTATCTCTGGACTCTTGCCTGTGCCACGGGATAGTTTAGAGAAGAACAGAGAGAGGGAATGTTTGAACTTGTGGCTGCGGGGATGGTGCAGGAGGGAGGGGTTCAGGTTCCTGAACAATTGGGACTCATTCTGGGATAGGTGGGACCTCTACAAGAGAGATGGTCTACACATGAACCAGAGGGGAACCAATATCTTGGGGGGAAAATTTGCAAAGGCTATGCAGGGGGCTTTAAACTGAATCAGAGGGGGGATGGGATCCTGAGTAGTTTGGATGTTAAGAGGGACGAGAATAGGGGGGTCATAGAGGAGAACTGTAAAACACAGCAGCGTACGGGTGGAGTAGGGCATGGTTTGAAATGCGTATACTTTAATGCAAGAAGTATTCACAATAAGGTGGAGGAACTTGCAGCTTGGACCAGTACCTGGAACTTCGATGTTGTGGCCATTTCAGAGACATGGATAGAGCAGGGACAGGAATGGTTGTTGCAGGTTCCGGGGTTCAAATGCTTCAGTCGGAGTAGAGAAGGAGGTAGAAGGGGGGGAGGAGTGGCATTATTAGTTAAAGACTGTATCACAGTGACAGAAAGGAAGTTTGATGAGGACTTGTCTGTTGAGGTAGTATGAGCTGAGGTTAGAAACAGAAGAGGAGAGGTCACCCTGTTGGGAGTCTTTTATAGACCTCCTAAAAGTTCTAGTGAGGTAAAGGAAAGGATTGCAAAGTCGATCCTGGACAGGAGTGAAAGTAATAGGGTAATTGTTATGGGGGACTTTAACTTTACTAATATTGATTGGAATAGCTATAGCTCTAGCTCGTTAGAGGGGTCAGTTTTTGTACAAAGTGTGCAGGAAGGTTTTTTGACTCAGTATGTAGATAGGCCAACTAGAGGTGAGGCTACATTGGATTTGGTGCTGGGCAATGAGCCAGACCAGGTGTTAGGCTTGGAAGTTAGTGAACATTTTGGTGATAGTGACCACAATTCGGTTACGTTCACCTTAGTGATGGATAGGGATAGGCATGAAGCTGGGGGCAGTAGTTATAGCTGGGGGAAGGGTAATTATGAGGCCATCAGGAGAGAATTAGGGTGCATAGGTTGGACTAGGAAACTACAGGGACTGGGCACATCTGAAATGTGGAGCTTATTCAAGGAGCAGCTACTGCGAGTCCTTGATAAGTATGTCCCTGTCAGGCAAGGAGGAAATGGTCGAGTAAGGGAACCTTGGTGTACTAAAAAAGTTAATTCGCTGGTTAAAAGGAAAAAGGAGGCTTATGTCAGGATGAGGCTTGAAGGCTCAGTTAGTGCAATGGATAGCTATAGATTAGCCAGGAGGGAGCTAAAGAGTGAGTTGAGGAGAGCTAAGAGGGGACACGAGAAGACTTTGGCTGATAGGATTAAGGAGAATCCTAAAGCTTTCTTTAGATATGTTAAGAATAGAAGATTGGTTAGGGCAAGATTAGGGCCAGTCATAGACAGCAGTGGGAAGTTGTGCGTGGAGCCTGAAGAGATTGGAGAGGCACTGAACAAATATTTCTCTTCGGTATTCACGCAGGGAGATGTAAATGTAGTTGTGGAGAACACTGAGGTACAGGGTTGCAAACTGGAAAGTATTGAAGTAGATAGGGAGGATGTGCTAGATATTCTTGAGGGTTTGAAGTTAGATAAGTCCCCTGGGCCGGACGGGATTTACCCTAGGATTCTCTGGGAGGTGAGAGAGGAGATTGCAGAGCCTCTGGCTCTGATCTTCAGGTCGTCGTTGGTTACGGGTATAGTGCTGGAAGACTGGAGGATAGCGAATGTGGTCCCATTGTTCAAGAAGGGGAAGAGAGACTTTCCGGGGAATTATAGGCTGGTGAGTCTTACTTCTGTTGTGGGCAAAGTATTGGAGAGAATTATTAGGGATAGGATTTATAGTTATTTAGAGAGAAATGAATTGATTGGGGATAGTCAGCATGGTTTTGTGAAGGGTAGGTCGTGCCTTACTAACCTCATTGAGTTTTTTGAAAAAGTGACCAAAGAGGTGGATGGGGGTAAGGCGGTTGATGTGGTATATATGGACTTTAGTAAGGCGTTTGATAAGGTGGCCCATGGAAGGCTTCTGCAGAAAATGCAGATGTATGGGATTGAGGGTGATTTAGCTAATTGGATTAGGAATTGGCTAGCAGATAGAAGACAGAGGGTGGTGGTTGATGGGAGATATTCATCGTGGAGTTCGGTGACAAGTGGTGTACCTCAGGGGTCTGTTTTGGGGCCCCTGCTGTTTGTAATTTTTATAAATGATCTGGATGAGGGTATTGAAGGATGGATTAGTAAATTTGCAGATGACACTAAAGTCGGTGGAGTGGTAGATAGTGAAGAGGGGTGTTATAGTTTGCAGAGAGACTTGGACAAGTTGCAGAGCTGGGCCGAGAGGTGGCAAATGGAGTTTAATGTGGAAAAGTGTGAGGTAATTCACTTTGGCAGGAATAACAAATGTGTAGAGTATAGGGCTAATGGTAGGACTCTTAATAGTGTTGATGAACAGAGGGATCTTGGTGTATGTGTGCATAGATCCCTGAAAGTTGGCAATCAAGTCGATAAGGTTGTTAAGAAGGCATATGGAGTCTTAGCTTTTATTGGTAGGGGGATTGAATTTCGGAGCCGCAACGTCATGTTGCAACTGTACAAAACTCTAGTGCGGCCGCACTTGGAGTATTGTGTGCAGTTCTGGTCCCCGCATTATAAGAAAGATGTGGAGGCATTGGAGAGGGTACAGAGGAGGTTTACCAGGATGTTGCCTGGTATGGAGGGCAGGTCTTATGAAGAGAGGCTGAGGGATTTGAGGTTGTTTTCGTTAGAAAGAAGGCGGCTAAGAGGAGACCTTATTGAAACATAAGATGATTAGAGGTTTAGATAGGGTGGACAGTGATAGCCTTTTTCCTAGGATGGAGAAAGCTAGCACGAGGGGACATAGCTTTAAATTAAGGGGTGGTGGTTTTAGGACAGATGTCAGAGGTAGGTTCTTTACCCAGAGGGTGGTAAGGGTATGGAATGCCTTGCCTGCGTCAGTTTTAGATGTGCCAAGTTTGGTGGCGTTTAAAAGGTTGGTAGATAAGTTAATGGATGAAAAGGGAATGGTTCAGGTTAGAGGGTCACTGCTTGTTCCTAATTGGTTGGCGCAACATCGACGGCCGAAGGGCCTGTGTTCTAAATGGCTCCTTTGTGCACTGCGGTGAGTCTAGGATGGTTCTATGACTGGATAATTTCTCCTGTATCTGCTTCTAAAAGACCAATGTTGACTTTACCTACTCTCTTCCTTATTATGTATTTATAAAAGCTCCCACAATCTATTTTCATGTTCCTGGTTAGTTTACTCTCACTTTTATTTCCCACTTTTTAATCAACCTTTTGGTGATCCTTTGATGATTTCTCAAACATTTCCAGTTCTCAGATTCATCATCTTCTTTCCGATATTATAAGCCTCTTTATTGAATACAACACTGCCTTTAATTTGCTGGGTGATCCATGGATGGATCTTTCTCACTGTGTGTTTTTGCTTTTCAATGAAATGATTTTTGCTGAACATTTTGAATTCTTTCTCCCTGCTGTCTATTTATCTCTTTATCTTATAGCTTATTTACCCAATCAATCTTGGCCAGCTGTCCTCTCATACCTATGTGATTGACTTTGTTAAAGTAAGAACCTCATTTATGATCACTGGTTCCTAGTGGATCTTTTGCTATGAGATCCCTACCTCAGTGCACAATATTAGATGTAAAATAGCTTTAATCAGTTTTATTTATTGCATGACATATTGCTTCAGGAAACTGTCACAAAAAACGTTCAAAAAAGTCTCCCAGCAATCTTTGTTAATTTTATTGGTCCAGTTTACATGAAGAGTAAGGTTTTCCCATAACTATTAAATTGTCCTTGTTATAAGCTCTAATACTTCCTTGATCAGAATAACAGTATGACTGCTGTTAGAGATCCTACTATTCCCATCACCAGCCTTGCTATTCCTAATCACCACACATACCAATTCTACTTGTTGATTTTCTGAGTTAAGATTGTTTCCTATTAATAGGTGGCACAGTGGTGCAGTGTTTAGCAGGGACAAGGTCCTGGGCTTGATTCCAGCCTTGGGTGACTGTCTGTGTGGAGTTTGCATATTCTCTCCATGCCTGCATGGGTTTCCTTCAGGTGCTCCTGTTCCCACTCACAGTTAGGTGGACTGGTTAGGTGGACTGGCCATGGTAAGTGTACAGACACAAGTGCATAGGATGGGGCCTAGATAGGGTGCTAGTTTAGAGTCAGCCTCCTTCTGCACTATAGGAATTCCATGATTCTGTGGTGTTAATAAGAAAGAGAGTAAGGCAGAGAGTGGTTTATGGCCCAAACAGCTAAATGCACCATCATCAATAGTAAGTTGATTAAAATCAAGAATGTACAAATGCCCAGAGTTAGAGGAGCACAAGGACCTGAGAGATTTTAGGGCTGGAGAGGATCACAGAGATAGTGGATTGGGAGTGGGGGTTTGATGCAATGGAAGAGTTTGAAATCACATATAAAACCTATAAAATTGCAACATTGTGGGAGCAGGCATCAATGTAAGTCAGGCCTATGGGGAAAGAACAGGAATGTAAAGATGCTTGAATATCTTTTTCCATTGATTTCCATCTGATTTTCCATGGAGTTCTCTTCTGTCTGGAACAGGGTTAATTATGTGGTGTGCTATTCATCAAGTCTAATTGCAACAGCTCATCTTGTTCATAGGACAATGTTGACCTTATGTTGGAATGAAATTTAAGCTCTGTACATGCAGAAAGCTTACATAGAAGCTCTTTAATCAACCTAATCTATTCAACTTGCAATGGTAGGTATAAAGGTAAAGTAATCATAGTACCAGATAATCATAGGCTGCTTTGAGGCCCTTTGAGAGGACAGCTGACTGATGGTGATTTAACCTAAGGATCAGCACACTTCAGGCAAGAAGCAAAATTGAGAAGGTTGGCTCTTCATGAATAACCTTACCCAGTATAGGAGTTGAATCTGCACTGTTGGCACTGCTCCCATCACAAATCAGCTGTTCAGCCAACTGAGTTAATCGTTAGTATTTATACAATTGGGTTGCATTACTATGCTTAGAAACTGGTGACCTGACAACCTTCAGTAAACCCTTGAGAGTACCTGAATTAATCCATCTCCAATGAGAAATGTAGTTGACCAATTTGCCCATTAATAAATAGTAATGTTACAAGGTGTCTATTCAATATCTTGCTATCAGAATGCACTTAGTTTTAGTTATCTAAAATTGAGCAGCAAACAGAATCCTTTCCCATATTTTGCTGATCAGCTAGTAATGGATTGACTGGGATAAACTGTCAGATTGACATAATTTAAAGATCTAAATCTCCCTTCAGCGTCAGGCCAACACAGTGAGTAATTTACATTCAATGATGATGGAATGCTTTAATCTACACTGTTGCACATGAATCTTCTACTGTATGGAACACATTTTAATTGAAAAGATGGCAGGATATGGGGGATTGCCAGCTGGGGATCTGATAGGAGAGATCAAGTTCATTTTTCTTTCTCCCCCCAGTGAATAGCGTGCAGCAATATTCATGCAATTGTTAAATGCTGCTTGAAGGATGTGCATGCTTAAGTGTGCTAGTAATGCATGTAATATTCACAGGTAGGACTCTTAGCCCTTGTTTTCAGTCAGTTTCTAATGGGAATGTGTGTGTGACAAATCTCGAGAGACATCAACACCTCTTGAACTCGACAGATGCCTGCAATGAGTTCTGTAATTGTACTGAGATACATGGCAAAGGAGTGCTGACTCTTACCGATCAGATGCTCTCGTTAAGCATTCTTTTGTGAATGTAATCTTGCCTCTTTGCTGCAGGTGAGTAATGTCAGCACCTAATACTGTTGCTGCTGCTAGTGTTCCTCAACAGTGTGACCTGGCACCCTTATTTCACAAAGCTTTCTCCATTGTCTTTTTCACTAGTGATTAATCAATATTCAACTGCTTTCTCCCCACTGGAGCTGGCTTAAGCATTTCACTTCAACAATACTGCTCGCAAAATAATGCTTTCTATTTTGATCTTTGGGCATGTGAATGTTGGGCTGCACTGATGGATCCCTGTTCCGATGACACAGAGGTGCCAATCCCACCCCTTCAACATGCTGAAGTCCAGGCTTCAGTAACATCTGGTTACCAACATCCCCAGCACCAGGCAAGAATAATTGGAGTCAGTCTATTAAAATAACTATGATCAACTTTCAACAATGGTTTATTTCTCCTCCTGAATGACTCACATGGAATGAATTTGTTTTAGTGTAGGGATTGATCGTGCCATTGGGGTACTAAGAACAAAGAACAAAGAACAAAAACAGCACGGGAAACAGGCCCCTCGGCCCAACGAGTCCGTGCCGCCACCCCGATGTTCCCACCTCTACCCGCGATCCCTGTCCATGTTTATAGATCTATGGATTAAAAACCAAATTTGAGACAATTTAGGGAGAATTTGTTTTGCCAATTAGCCTAACAGCACATCTAGGTGCATGAAGATTCAATGCATAAAACATGAACGTGATGAGGCCGAATTAACACGAGGAATCAGTAGATGAAACTGTAGCTAATGGTGGTAACTCCACTGTTTGGAATTCAGCTTTCTCACATTGGCAGGCTTACGATCGGGATGACTTCAAGCTGAAATCTGATGATGTCACCAGAACTAAGGCAAAAGCATTAGAAAATAGTTGTGAAGATTAAAAGTTATTTCCATCCTTTTCTTGGTAATATTTGAACTTTAAGACATAAGAGCTGAATTTTCAGTAAGATGGAGAGGGTATCTGGTTTTGCCAAAATGGCAAAAACAAGTTAGAGAGGTCTCGTGAGGTTCAAAGATTGTGAGGACACTCTCATCTTGTTTATTAGATGGCTCCTAGCTAATGCTTCATTAGTGAGAAGATGGTTGATCTCTGATGGTAGGTTCTCTCTGGATCAACAGCCTCTTACTTCAAGTCCTGTCCACTCCTATAGCATAATGAACTCTGTTAACCTGTATGTCATAGTAGAGGGACAGATATTGGAATGCTAAGTATGGAAGGCAGCATCTTCAGGTATATTGAACTTCCAATGGGTATAACACAATAGTAATGCAGTGTAGACTGCAGCAAGTGAGAAATGCTTTGTATCAGCCATCCACTGTAGTTTCCAGGTTACCCATACATTTTGGATCCTCCTCACCCCTGGAATTATACAAAGCAGCTTTAAGCTAAACCAGCATGAAGGAATTTGATTATTGTGTGGAAAGCAAAACATACCTTTCACAATAATCAAACTCCTTCATGCTGGTTTAGCTTAAAGTGTAACCTATAGATAGATCTGGTGGTAGATTCCTCATGGAGTATCCCTGCATGAATATGTCCAATCTGTAAGTGATTTCATCATCTTCTGTGGATCCTCTCAGGGTAGAAAGTCTGATATGGGGTCACAGAAGAGGTAGCTCATGTTACCATTGTTGGTTGGGGAAATGTTTGCATCTTTGGTACTTCTACCATTCCTTTGGGCACCTTAAGTGCTGTGAGTTTGAAGTAAATAATCCTGGAAATACCAAATTTCAGTGCTTGCCTTGATATGGGCTGAGCAGCTGCAGTGTTTTTCCCAAGAGAGTTGGTTTTCAATGCAGAAGTTTGTAAGATTCCTTCTTGGGTTGTCCTTTTTTGTGCTGACCATCTTGCTATTGTTTGTCATGAGATGATATCTCATTGGAGATCTGCTTGGGGATTTTGTAATCATCCATGCAGGAGACATGACTTGTTTATCTGGAGTTGAATTTTCTGGAGAATGAGCTCCATGCTGTGAGCGAGGCCTGGAAGGGGGTAATGGAGACGGTGCTAAATAACAATGGCAAGGGGCTTATGGAGTTGGGGGTTTGGGTTGTGGGGGTGGGATGATAGAGTGGGAGGATAGAGGATGCTCAGGTCTGGTGTTGTAAGTGGATTTTCTCTCTGTCCAGGCAGCCAGAGTGACAGACCTGACACACAGACTTACAAAACAAAAAATTGGATCTGTCAGCTTAGCAGTTCCATTTTTTTAAAGCTGGTCTTTCAGGTTAGCTTCACTGACAATTGCTGTGCTGCTGCTTCTGAAGATCAGCAGCAGTGGTTCTTATTTGCAGCAATGGTCAGAAGAGTACTCTCAGTTGAAGATCTGCTTGAAGAATAGTCAAATTTCCAGAATCATTTTGGGGCTAATTGATGCTTCAGGATTCTGGGTGGCTGTGTGGGGTTGGGAATGCTGGAGGAGTGAGGGATGTGGGGGAATTGGTGCGACAGGGATGGGGTGGAGGGTGAGGAGGTGGTAGAGGGATTGGGGGGAATGAAGGCTAGGGATGAGAGGTGATGCTGGGGGGAGGTAGTGGTGAATTTTAAATCTTACTTCCACAAACCCAAATACTGCACACTTATCAAAATTCGCTTTTGAATTTAAACCATCATATAAATAACAGTTGAAATTTTCACTTTGCCTGAAAATAGGTTCTATTCTGATGACATGCTGTGTTAATGTACCAGAGTTTGAGATAAGGATCTTATCAAAATAAATGCAAGAAACTGAAAAACAAGAATAATGAAAAACAAGGTGTAAACACATTGCCGCCTAATGTATGACTCTGATAATATCTTGGAATGAAATCCCTTTTTGTCACTTAAGAAATTGCTTAAGAAAAAGTTTTATAAATCTCTAGTTCATCCTAGGTTCATCCCATATAGGCTGTGACCCCTATGACTCTAATGGAGAGTCTGTTAGTTCAGCTGGTTGGGCACTTGGTTTGTGATGCAGAGTGATGCCATAACTGTTGGTTCAATTCCTGTACCAGCTGAGGTTTTTCATGAAAGCACCGCTTTCTCAACCTTGCTCTTCACCTGAGGTATGGTGATCCTCAATTTAAATCACCATCAGTCACCCCTTAGGGGGGGAATGACATTTAATCATCTAGAACTATTGTGACAATTGAGTTAAGGCTGTGCTGAATTTTTGTAACACATTTCATTCTTCAAAAAATTCAGGACAATTCAATTTACGTTTTTCCTAAGATGCTGGTAATGCCGATTGATAAATCTTGGAGATGGTGTCATTACCGTAAAATGGAAAGATGTCATTTTGAGATTGTTAGGCACTAGAGAAAATTATCATAGGGAGTGACAAGGTGTTGGAGGGCTTAAAAAGTGGACAAATCTCCAGATCAGGATGAGTTGTGCCTCATGCTGTTGTGGGAGGCAAGGGTGGAATTGCAGAGGCTCTGATCCAAATTTTTAATTCCTCCCCGGCCACTGGGATGTCATGATGTGGAGATGCTGGTGTTGGACTGGGCATGAAGGTAGTGCGGTTGATGTAGTCATTAATATAGATTATAGATTATAGATAGTACTGATCCTTATGCCACTCCACATATTTTCACTATATATTCCAAAATGCCATTTATAATAATTAATTTAAAATAATATAATTAATTTTTGGGCATGAGATATTGCAGGGCCTTCTGGTACAGTGGGTTTCTCACAATCCTATATGAGCCAATTAGGACAATTAGCATGAAGGAAGTTCCAGCACATTATCACAGTCTCCCCATTATTAACTTCTTAAATATATGGCTCGCAACTTCGTAGCTATTTAGCTAGGGTCATGCAGGAATGCTCTGCTTTTTTTATGCGTGTGTTCAGATTGTTGCATATAGCATTATGTAGCACCTTGAGCATAATAAAATGTCCCAAAAGGTGCTTCACAGGAATATTATAGGAAACATTGACACAGTGGCCAGAATTTTACTGCCCTGCCTGCCTGGAACAGGAAAGGGGCAAGCAATGGAAAAATCTGCTGATCTCAGGCAGCATTTTACGGTTTCAGGAATGAGCAAGACCGTAAAATTCTGCCCAGTAAGTGGTATTATAGCATAAGAACAAAAGTTTTGTCAAACAGGGACCTTTTAAGAAGAATCTTAAAGGAGCAAAGGGAGCTAGAGAGTCTGCGTAGTATGGAAAGAATACTGAAGGTAATTAATATCAACAAAGATAAATTATTAGAGAATCTTAAGAGACAAAAAGTATGGTCAAAGCAATGGACTACTCCACCCAAAGCAAGGGAAATCCAGACCTAAATTAAAAATGTGTTGAGAAAATCACTGTCAAGAAAATGCTAACCTCTGCCATCATCCACAAAAACAACCCGTCAAATCTGTATCATACCCAAAACTCGAATGCACTATATCTAGCACATAGCGGACTGCTCCTCCTACCAGTATTGATTCTCTTTCTCACTGAGAGGAGCTTGGCTTTCATTCTACATCTCAAAAAATAGTATACCTTGGACAACAGTATCAGTATATATGGGCAACATGACTTCTAATGAACACTCAATGTGATGTGATACTGCAAAGGTTGCTTTGATTTCAGACTCCCTGGAACACTCTTTACACATAGAACAATCAGAAAGCCTGGAGTACAATTGCTGCAGGATGTTTAGGCCATTGAGGGACTGTCTAGAGTTCTGTTAATAGAATGCAACAACAAAACACATCTTTTCACCCACGTTAAAGTGTTTAAAAAAGCCCACCAATGCTTTCTCAGAAGACTAAGGAAATTTGGCATGTCAGCTACGACTCTCATCAGCTTTTACAGATACACCACAGAAAGCATTCTTTCTGATTGTATCACAGCTTGGTGTGGCTTCTGCTCTGCCCCAGACCACAAAGAACTACAAAAGGTCATAAACGTAAATCAATCAGGCAAACCAGCCTCCCATCCATTGACTGTTTACACTTCCCACTGCCATGGCAAAGCAGCCAGTATTACTAAGGATCCCATGTACCTCGGACATTCCCTCTTCCACCTTCTTCTGTTTGGAAGAAGATACAAAAATCATGTACCAACTGACTCAAGAATAGGTTCTTTCCTGCTGCTGTCAAACTTTTGAATGGATCAAACTTGCATTAAGTTGATCTTTCTCTACAACCTAGCTATGATGGTAACACAACATTCCAAATTGTCTCTCTACAAACAGTACGTTTTGTGTGTATAGCGCGCAAAAAGCAATACTTTTCACTGTATGTTAATACATGTGACAACAATAAATCAAATTTCAGAAGAATCAACCATCTTCAAGAATGAATGCAGATGCTTGTAATTAAGTCATGTAATAATTAAAATCATAGTACTGTCCCTAAAAGACATTGGCAAAATGGGTGATACATAAAGAATTCCATGACACTCCTGACTAGATACAAGTCCAAACAATTTGGAGATTTATTTGACCTATGAGAATATTTTTAAGGAAGTCTGACAGTGAATGAACTATCTGTGGAGCCAAAACAGCAAGATGTACACCACATATATGTACAGTTTTGCACTGCAGATTACATCCTATAGCCACCCAATAAATTTCGATTGATGGAATTTCATTTGTTTTCTAATGCGTATATACAATCAACCATCTATCCAATTACCCAGTGTTGACTGAGCATTGAAAATGTGTGTGAGAAAATCACTGTCAAGAGAATGATCAGAAGCTCTAGATTACAAACCCAGGAGTGGTGAGTATCTGAAATTTTGGCATTTAGAGTTTGGGGGAAATGTACTATGTTAGGATGAATCTGCAGTCTTTGTGTTAATGTGAGACTGCTCTCCTATTTCTGCACTTCAAATGATGCAACCATTTCCAAACTCCCTGAGTTAGAATTTGAAGATGCTTTCCTTTGGAATGTATCCAGTTTGATTTTCTGAAATTGAATCTCTCTTGTGGTGTGCAATACTATAAACATAATCGGCTTTCATAAGAATAAATGTTAAAATGCTGAAAGTATTAAAAAATCACAGAATTTATCTATCTGGAGATCTTCAGGTTTTATTTTAATACCAGTTACTGCAGAGAACATCGAATTAACAAAGAGGGTTTTAAGCACTTTAATTGCATTCAAGTGCAATAATGGAATGTGCTGCTGATGGATAAATCTTTTTACAAAGATAGCATAATTTAAAATGTCGATTCCATTGTATTTCTCTGCTTTCTCATGGGGATGTGAGAGGAGTCACAGAATCAGAAAGCAGCAAAAACTGCAAAACTCACATTTCTTTTGTCTTACTGGCGTAGAGATCAATCAGGGTTGCGATAGCTTCAGAGACATGGTCCTGTCGTGGTCCCATCCCCACAACTGGTAGAAGGGAGATTGGGTGGAAGTAAAGCCTGAAAACCAGGCAATGTGTATGTACATTGTATATGAGTTTGTACATACTCATTGTATATGAGTTTGTTGCCATTTTAACAATGGTCTGACTATTTCAGCTGAGAAAAGCAGGATCCTTCATAAACCTATTTAAATCGAGTTTCCATGGAGCAATTAGGTCCTGAATTAAAATTAAGGATGGAATCAATGACAAAACAAATCAAAGATTGAATGGGATAAAGTCTCCAAAAATATCTTGAATTCCAATTAAGAATACCAGAGAGGAAATGTGGTAACAAAATCAAGGATGGATTAGTTATTTGTAAAATTAAAGCAGGAGGTCCTCTGGTGTAATGGATCGTGTCCTTGTGGCTGAGTCTGAAGCTGTGGGTTCAATTCCTGCTTCAGGATTTGATAGTCAAGGCAGATGTGTTCATAACACGGCCAAAACAGGTTAATTGTCAACTTGCCAATCCTCCTACCGTAACTAACAGCAGGCAGTCAGAGGGGGAGAGATTCTCGGTATAATGGAACCTCTACCATGAGGTAGTTTATTCCACTCTGAAGGTTAAAACTAACGCAACTCCTGCCGTGTTTTCCCTGGTCACAGGACAGAGTGAGAAATGCAATTTGCTATCGTCTTCAGAGGGACTGGAAGATCCTGCTAGTAACAAATGGTGAGCTATCATTTCCACCACTGGAAAATCCATTATGGGAGGAGGAAATTGCTGGGAATTTCCGATCAGTGTATCACCTGCCTAGTACTCTTCCTGTGTAAATATCCACGGGAAACTGATTAGGAAATTCATTAGTTGTGCCTGAGTATTGCAGCTTAATAGAGGATGCTTATGATAATGAATAATTGACGTGTTAAACAAGGCAGAAAATCCAGAGCCAATATTTCTGCAAGGGCTCTTTAAAAATAGTCATTGATGTGATAGGTTGTAAAGTGCCATAGGAACCTTCAGCTGCCCATCAAGGCTAAATTTCATTTTGAAAACTTTACAACTAATTTATGGAAAGCATGAGAACAAGAGGAAAGAGAGAGCAAGAGGGAAGCTTCTACCACTCATCTCCAACAGATTAACCATTGATTTAGATAAAGTAGACTCTTCATTTTGACACAGATTTGTTACAAAGCCTTGGTTAAAAAGTGCATGCATACAAAGAAATAAATTCTCCTCAAATAACTTTCCAATGTGATATTTTACATGGAAGGGCTTCAGCACAAGTAGAATTTATATAGCAATTCAAACATAAAAAAAATTCCAAGGTATTATAAAACAAAGCATGACTCTGAGCCACATAGGCAGATATGAGAGACTAAATGATCAAAATCTTGGTCAAAGAAGTTGATTTTAAGGAATGGCTTAATAGAGAAACGAGAGAGTGATAGAGGAGTGGGGAGGTTTAGGGAAGAAATTTCAAAGCCTTGGGCCAAGGTAGCTGGAGTCACCAACGGTCAAGTGATTGAAATCGGGGATACTCACAAGAGTATAATTAAAGGGCACATATCTTGAAGGTTTGTGGGATGGAGGAGATTACAGAGATGGGGGTGAAATAGGGCCATATAAAGATTTCAAAATTGGAATGACGATTTTAAAATCAAAGTATTGCTTAACTGAAAGACAATGGATGAAATTTTACCACTTTCCTGCCCCAGAATCGGGGTGGGAGCAACTTGCAGAATGGAATTCTCTTTGGCCTTGAGTGGGAATTTACAAGTCTCGCCCGCATGAGATTGTAAAAGACAATCAATGCATGTAAAAAGCGGTGGGTATGATCAGTGAATGAGATTTGGTACAATTAAGACAGGACCAGCAGAGATTTGGATGATTTATAGCTTATATCCCCTGATTCTAGGGTAAGTAGAATATGGGAGACAAATCAGCAACTTGCTACTGGAAAAGTAAGTACAAGTCTGGAATTAACAGATGGACAGATCAATGACAGATCGGCACATGCATGATGGCTCACTCAGCACATTGCTGCTGGTCTAGAATAGACTCTGTTCCCAGCTTTTCATCATGATTCACGTTCGGGCACTCTGTGATGCACACAGTGTGGAAGATGCATTTTGAAAACTCCACTGAAAAAAGCAACGGATTTACTCCAATTCTTATGTGAATTCAGCACTTAGAATTTTTGTTGGAAAATTCCACTCTGCATCTTGGGACATGAAGAGATAATGTACCATAGCTAATCTTCCTAAATTCTGGATAAAGTCTTCCATACAAGCTGAGTTGAGTCAGGGGTGGAGATGGGTGGAATTCTGGAGGTGGATAGTCCTATAATTCCAAGCCTTGTTCAGTCTCGGGCAGCTGCCAGCAAGATGGACGGGCTTGGTGATGAGATAACAGAGTTTGTTGCGGGGATTGCAATTTAATACAGAACATTTGTAATGGTAGCTAATTGACATATTCAGCAAGGTCAAAAATCTAGAACCAATATTTTTGCAAAAGCTTTTAAAAAAACATCATTGATGTGATAGATTGTAAAGTGCCATCAGAAATCTTCAGCTGCTTATCAAGGCTAAGTTTCATTTTGAAAACTTTACAACTAATTTGTAGAAAGCACGAGGGACAAGAAGAAAGAAGGAGCAGGAGAGCAGCTTCTATCAGTCATTTTGAACAGACTAACCATTGATTTAGACAAAGACTCTTAAAGCACTTATAGCACTGCATAGCATTTCCAACATAAAAACATTTCCAAGGCATTATAAAACAAAACATGACTTTGAGCCACATAGATGGTGGATGTGATGGCTCACCATATGCCATGAGCAGGAACTTTTAGTCCCTCTGATGTCAATGGCAATTTGCATGTCTGGCCTTGTCCTGACACCAGGGAATCCACGACAAGTGTTGAGTTGGTTTTAATGCTTTAATGTGGAATAAACTGCCTTTTGGTAGAAGTTCCATCACAACAAGAATCTCCGAAACAATGGCTGGATTTTCTGATCTCACTTGAAGCTGGGATTCTCCAGTCCTGCTGCAGTGAACGGAGATGGTAGTGGCACTGAGGTGTGAATGGCTGGTGAATTCTGGCCAACGACTTTAGCCATTTCAAGTTTAACTAGAGAAAATTTCAGCTTGTCCAATATTGGATGTAGAGACATTAGAGGGAAGTGGTGGTGAGGCAGGGCTCTTTGTCATCAATGTATACATGGAAATTGAAGCTGGGATTTTCCCAGGCCTGCTAGCCACCAAGATTTCCAGTCCTGTTGAAAGTTAATGGACTTTGTGGTAGGTCCGCCGTACCCTTCGTGGCATGTCCTACCATGATGTGACTGGAAAACCTCATTTGATTTTTTGGAGGATGTTACTGAGATAAATGAGAAATAGAAGGAAGTCGATGATAGATCCTTGAGAAACATCTGGAGTAACAGTGCAAGAGGTGAAACTATTCATGGTAATTCCCTGGCTACAATTAGGTAAAAATGGGACAAGGTAAGAGCAGAGGTTTTGGAGAAGGGAGATGTAGACAACCATGCCAAAAGACAGGTTGAGAGAGTCAAGATGGAACTGTTTATTTTGCCACAGTCACATCTAATAAAGGGGTAGCACGGTGCCATAGTGGTTAGTGGTTAAAGGGGTTGACGACAGGAAGAAAGGAGAAGACAACAGAGCCTGAGGAGAGATGGTGATTAGCAATGTCAGCTAACATGGGAGCCAGGCAGGGAAGTTGGGTGGTCATAAGCTTTGTGCATGTAGTGTGGAAAGAGCAGAAGATGCATCTGGTGGACAAGGTGAGCTCAGAGAGTTTGTGAGGGGAGATGGAAGAGAAACGACGGAGAGATTCAAGTTGAGAGCTTGGAGAGAGGGGAACATTAGAGGAAATTTGGTACTGTGACCAAAAGGAAGATTCAGAGGCTGGCAGAGGGCATTCCAATCTCAATGACAAATATATCCATGAGCCCCTTGCACTTGTTACTGGAGGTGAGGGAGGAAGGCCTATGGACAAGGATTTAAGAAGATAGCTATGTAGTAGCATAAAGAAGTGGGGATCTGGATTCTAGGCTGATGTTGTGATGGACAGCAATTTTAATTTACAAGACTAGGACCTAATAGTTTTTTACCTGGTCCACCCAAATCTGTCATTTGGACAATGGCTAAACTAGTTGCCTGCTGTATACATTCATATCTGTGTCTCTTGAATTTAAATAAGCAGAGATGAGAGTGTATCAAGGGGAATAGTCATGCATAGAGTAATGGTTTTAATAGCTGATCACAAACTAACAGCAACAACACAGCTTGCATTTATTTAGTAGTTTTTAATGCAGGAAAATATATCAAAATGCTTCACAGAACTCTGATCAACTAAAAAATGCAAAGCCAATAGTATACTTCTGGTTGCCTTGGTGATTTTAATACTGTCAGGTACTCCACAATGGTTGGAAATAATTTTGAGAGCTTCTACAAGTGGTTTTGATAATCCCCATTATAAGTGTCTCTTCTCATTATGAACAGAGTGGTAGTGAACTGGAAATAGTGGGCAAACTGATCAATCTGAATATGCTCGCAATCAGATATTAACAGGTTTAGGTTGATCCGAAGATAAGAGATTGAAATGTCTGCCTATTTGAGGCTCATAGGTGTCATACGACCCTGCAATATGTTCCACCTCTGGAGGCATGGTCTTTTCTCGGGGTGGGACTGTGGCACAGTGGTTAGCACTGCTGCATCACAGCACTAGAGACCCATGTTCAATTCTGGCCTCTATCTGCTTGGAGTTTGTACTTTCTTCCTATGACTGCTGGGTTTCCTCCAGGTGCTTTGGTTTCCTCCCACAGTACAAAGATGTGGGGGTTAGGTTGACTGGCTATGCTAAATTGACGCCAGTGTTAGGGTGATTAGCAGGATAAATGAGTGAGTTTACAGGAATAGAGCCTGAGCAGAATTATGGTTGGTGCAGACTTGATGGGCCAAATGGTCTCCTTCTGTATTGTGGATATTCTATAGATTCTATGATCTATGTATGTTAGGCTGGGCACCCCATAGTAATAAGAACAAAGGAAAAAAAGAAAGCCATTTAGACCCTTGAGCCTGTTCCCCCATTATAGTAAATCATGGCTCATGATTCTAATTTGCAAATTATCCCCCTTTTTTCTAAACACCTTCAGAGAAAAAAGGTTTCTCTCCATCACCAATTCATGGAGTAGAAAGCATTCCTCAACCTATTGGTAGGAGAACAGATTTCCCTAGTTGGTTCCAGCCACCAAGGGCTTTTCACAGCTATTTTATTTTCCTTGCACATACCAGCTGGTGGGAGTCACATACTGATTCTTCGAGAACTCCGTAGACTCTGGACCATATTTTCTGACCTCGCCTGCAACTGGGATTCCTGCAGTGAATGGAGATTTGGCTCAGCAACACCCACCGAGTTTTAGCAATCCTATTTCTGGATGTTTGCTCCGACTTCTGGCCTGTAATGAGTTTTCATTTCTGTCACGTGTCAGTGAACTCTGCTGAAAAGTGTGCGCACATTGAAATTGGTTGAGGCCCAGATCTGGCTTAGTGCCAATGGCTCCTGTGTTGGGATAATATAGTTGTGCCTTCTCCATTCACAGATTGGGAATGGTCAGTTAGGGAAGCTACTTGGCAGCCTGGGGGCTGAACCTGAGGCACAAGGCACAATATGATAAAGGGAGAAGTGGACAAAATGAGATCAGCTTTGATATCTTATTGTGGTATTTTTGATAACAGTCTGTGACTGAGCCTTGGGACAATTGCCTTGAACAAAATGAGTGGAAGTTTGCAATCTATTTAAATATATTTCCTCCATGCTCCCGATCAACACATCACCCAAAGCTTCCACAAGCTAATTATCTTTGCTTGAATACCTTCATTTTGGTGCAACTGTTCCTCAGCTTTATAAAACTTGACTGACACAGTCCGATTATTGATTTGTAGAGACTAAAAAGTCCAACATAAAGAAGTTTTTCATTGCAGTCGCCCTTGACCATCAGCACTCTGACTTAATAGCCCAGATGTTAACTTAAAGTGACTACTGACTATGTTACAACATCTGCAGAGTTTTGAACACGAGGTTTGGATCACTTTGAATAATGATGCCTCCTATTACATGGTGGCACAGTGGTTAGCACTACTGCCTCACAGCGCCAGGGACCAGGGTTCAATTCCAGGCTTGGGTGACTTGTGTAGTTTGCACATTCTCCCTGTGTCTGCATGGGTTTCTTCAGGATGTCCTCCAACAGTCCAAAGATTTGAGGGTTAGGTTGATTGGCCATGCCAAATTGCCCCTTAGTGTTAGGGGGATGTCAGAGGGATTAATAAGGTAAATATGTAGGGTTATAGGGATAGGTCCTCTGTGGGATTTCATCGGTGCAGGCTTGATGGACTGAATGGCCTTCTTCTGCACTGTAGGTATTCTATGATTCTGTGATTACACAATGCTGCATTATCTGCAGTCTGAATCTGGTAGGAACAGCACAAACACAGGCAGTTAGAATGTAAGGGAGACTTGGAGGCCAGTGGCCATCACAGAAATGGTTCTCAACATAAACTAATTCAAGACAGAATATGTAGTGTGAAGTTGATTATAGAACATAGAATATTACAGCACAGAACAGGCCCTTCGTCCTTCGATGTTGCGCCGACCAATATTAAAAGCAATGACCCTCCAAACTAAACTATTCCCTTCTCTTCCATATACTTATCAACTAATCTCTTAAACGCCACCAAACTTGGCGCATCTACAACTGCTGCAGGCAGGGCATTCCACTCCCGAACCACCTTTGGGTAAAGAACCTACCTCTGATATCCGTCCTATAACTATCACCCCTTAATTTAAAGCTGTGTCCCCTCGTGCTAGCTTTCTCCATCCTAGGAAAAAGGCTATCACTGTCCACCCTATCTAAACCTCTAATCATCTTATATGTTTCAATAAGGTCTCCTCTTAGCCGCCTTCTTTCTAACGAAAACAACCTCAAATCCCTCAGCCTCTCTTCATAAGAACTGCCCTCCATACCAGGCAACATCCTGGTAAACCTCCTCTGTACCCTCTCCAATGCCTCCACATCTTTCTTATAATGTGGGGACCAGAACTGCACACAATACTCCAAGTGCGGCCGCACTAGAGTTTTGTACAGTTGCAACATGATGCTGCGGCTCCTAAATTCAATCCCCCTACCAATAAAAGCTAAGACTCCATATGCCTTCTTAACAACCTTATCAACTTGACTGCCTACTTTCAGGGATCTATGCACAAATACACCAAGATCCCTCTGTTCATCAACACTATTAAGAATCCTACCATTAGCCCTATACTCTACACATTTATTATTCCTGCCATAGTGCATTACCTCACACTTTTCCACATTAAACTCCATTTGCCACCTCTCGGCCCAGCTCTGCAACTTGTCCAAGTCTCTCTGCAAACTATAACACCCCTCTTCACTATCTACCACTCCACCGACTTTAGTGTCATCTGCAAATTTACTAATCCATCCTTCAATACCCTCATCCAGATCATTTATAAAAATTACAAACAGCAGGGGCCCCAAAACAGACCCCTGAGGTACACCACTTGTCACCGAACTCCACGATGAATATCTCCCATCAGCCACCACCCTCTGTCTTCTATCTGCTAGCCAATTCCTAACCCAATTAGCTAAATCACCCTCTATCCCATACATCTGCATTTTCTGCAGAAGTCTTCCATGGGCCACCTTATCAAACGCCTTACTAAAGTCCATATATACCACATCAACCGCCTTACCCCCATCCACCTCTTTGGTCACTTTTTCAAAAAACTCAATGAGGTTAGTAAGGCACGACCTACCCTTCACAAAACCATGCTGACTATCCCCAATCAATTCATTCCTCTCTAAATAACTATAAATCCTATCCCTAATAATTCTCTCCAATACTTTGCCCACAACAGAAGTAAGACTCACTGTCCTATAATTCCCTAGAAGGTCTCTCTTCCCCTTCTTGAACAATGGGACCACATTCGCTATCCTCCAGTCCTCCGGAACCACACCCGTAACCAACGACGACCTGAAGATCAGAGCCAGAGGCTCTGCAATCTCCTCTCTTGCCTCCCAGAGAATCCTAGGGTAAATCCCGTCCGGCCCAGGGGACTTATCCAACTTCAAACCCTCGAGAATATCTAGCACATCCTCCCTATCTACTTCGATACTTTCCAGTTTGCTACCCTGTACCTCAGTGTTCTCCATAACTACATTTACATCACCCTGCGTGAATACCGAAGAGAAATATTTATTCAGTGCCTCTCCAATCTCTTCAGGCTCCACGCACAACTTCCCACTGCTGTCTGTGACTGGCCCTAATCTTGTCCTAACCAATCTTCTATTCTTAACATATCTAAAGATTTTCACAAAAATCAGAGGAGAAATTAGAAAAGGAAAGAAGTATTAGGCAACAAATAGGAGGAAGAAGCTCATGAAACATTTCCTTCATAAATGATGGCAAACCCCAATATTATAGATGCCAGTCTTCAGCAAATTCACTTCAGCCAATTTCTGCCCCATGAGTCTATAGTTATGAAAATGTATTGCATAGAAATTAATTTATAGATATTTTGGCTGGACAAATATATATTACGTAGATCTTTTTGAAGCAAATACTTCTTTAAGCAAAGGACAGATGCTATTGTATTGTGTTGGCAAAGGACACAAGTTGCTTTATTCATACAGAAGGCAGAATCCTCCAGCCATTCACATCCCACCATTGCTGCCAGTGAGACCACAGAGTTTGTCGCTCAGCCAAATGTCCATTCATTACAGCGAGACAGGGGAATTCCAGTTGCAGGCGAGGTCAGAGAATCCGACCCAGAGTCTATGGAGCTTTCGAAGACAATGGCTCAAATAAACCCAGATTGAAACTAGTGAGAGGCCATGTAACCTAATTTGTGGATGTAAAAATATATACTGGATTTGAGCTAATAGTCATAGATTGCCAGAGGGATAGAAAGGATAACAACCCGACCCCTTCTCTTTTTCTGAAACTCTTTCAACAATGCAGAGCCATTTGTGGTTTGAAAACCCAGCAAAAGACTTCATTGCTGCAAACCAAGTATTCTTAAAAGATAATTCTAAATCAACACCAATTAAACATCGAAGACAAAAGACAATCAATCAGCCACCAGTGAAGGCAAACTGCTCCAGTGAGAAACATAAGTACCAGCAATTCCCATGAAAAGTGACCGTTCAACTGTAAACAACTGCTATACATAACTCACAGTCTAGCCCACTAATGTTAACCAAAGCAGAGAGAACAGAATGATACATCAGGCATTTGAGAACTTTGTTTCTTTCCTAGGGGAAGAGCTTTGAGCAATTGTACAGAATGTGTCAGAAGGACCAAGGCAAAGCAGGTTACTTAGGAAATCATAAGAAACAATTAAGATCAGTCAATGGTTAAAAGGCAGAATAAAGGTTAGAGTGGAAGAAGTTAAGGGTGAGGAAAGAGGATTCTGTAATCTCTTACTGGTTTGTTCATCTCTATTTAAAGGCACAACAGCTATTGGTGAACTAACCTCACTCATTTAAACAGTAATCTCTAATCAGTATGTCTAAGTCACCATTTAGTTTGCTGCATTTTATGGAAATCATATCACACCAGTCAGTGGGATGTATGCCCCTATGTATTGGCCATCACACAGACAGTGAAATTCATACACATTATTCATTTGGGTGATGGGCAGAACCATTTTTTTTGGCTTGATAACAACATCTTGTTGTGATGGATACCACTTGTGTTCCTATGCATAGCAGTAGCATGAAACAGCGAGTTTCACCTGTTGCTCATTTTTTTGAGATACCTTGCCCTTCAAGGATAATCTCAGGTTTGAAAGTAAAGGCCTAGACCTATTGAAGAGTTTGAGCAATTTACAGTGAGCAATGATCAGTGAGCATTACCAAGGCAGGATTTCTTTGATGCAACCTGTTTCAACATCAAACCTGCACACTGAGCGTATTTAGGCTTGGGCTTTATTTGTGAGGTTGCTGACAAAGTCAAACTTACAGTGCTTGGGACTGTAGGAACTCAAATGTGTATATTCACAAGTGAAACATAGATTTGTTGTGGAGGATCCACTGGCAGATTTCTCAGCTGGTATGTTGAAGAAAGGAAGTGCATTTGATTGCTCCGTTTCACATGTGAGTTTGATGTTGGGATGAAGGCCGTAAAGGTGTACAAGCAAATTTTTACATGCAGCTGCAGATTTAGATATAGTAAATGTATTAGCTACATGTTGAAAATATGCATGAGTTAGGAGGTTATAAATCATTCACAAAAGAGGACACAAAAACTCAGAAATGTTAGGCAACCAAAGGTCTAGTGAGAGGGTGAATTGAAGGAAATCAGTATTAGTAAGAAAATGGTGCTGGGCCAATTAATGGGCTTTAAGGCTGATAAATCACCAGGGCCTGATGATCTATATCCCAGAATATTAAAGAACGTAGCCCTGGAAATATTGGATACATTGGTGGTCATCTTCTAAAATTCTATAGACTACGGAGCTGTTCCTACAGATTGAAAGTGGCAATGCAATGCCATAATTTGAAAAGGCAGGGAGAAAGAAAAAAGGGTGAATTGTAGACCAGTTAGCCTGACATCAGTAATGGAAAGATGCTAGAGTTTATTATAAAAGACATGGTAAAAGAGCATTTGGAAAGGCATTGTTGCACAATTGTTAGCACTGCTGCCTCATAGAGCTCGGGACCAGGTTCGATTCTCGTCTTGGATGACTCTCCAGAGTTTGCATGTTCTCACTGTGTCTGTGTGAGTTTCCTCTGGGTATTCTGCTTTCCCCTTGCAGTCCAAAAATATGCAGGATAGGTGGATTGACCAAAGTAAAATTGTCCCTTAGTGTTCAAATATCTGTGTGTTAGATGGATTAGCCATGGCAGATGCGTGGGGTTACAGGATAGGGAAGGGGAGAGGGCCTGGTTACAATATTCTGTTGGACAGTCACTGTACACTCAATAGGCCGAATGGCCACATTCTGCACTTTATGGAGTCTATGGTTCTAATGCATTAGTTGAATTGGACAAACTCAGCTTATGTTTATGAAAGGCAAATCACGCTTTTTGAGGATCTAACTAATAGAATAGATAAGGGAGAACCAGTGGATGTAATATACTTGGGCTTTCAAAAAGCTTTTAATAAGCTTCTTCATGAAAGGTTAGAGGACAAAATTAAAGAACATTGGAGAGGGAATAATGTATTGGCATGGATCGAGAATTAATTGACAGACAGACCGTTTGATAAGGTGGCCCATGGAAGACTTCTGCAGAAAATGCAGATGTATGGGATAGAGGGTGATTTAGCTAATTGGATTAGGAATTGGCTAGCAGATAGAAGACAGAGGGTGGTGGTTGATGGGAGATATTCATCGTGGAGCTCGGTGACAAGTGGTGTACCTCAGGGGTCTGTTTTGGGGCCCCTGCTGTTTGTAATTTTTATAAATGATCTGGATGAGGGTATTGAAGGATGGATTAGTAAATTTGCAGATGACACTAAAGTCGGTGGAGTGGTAGATAGTGAAGAGGGGTGTTATAGTTTGCAGAGGGACTTGGACAAGTTGCAGAGCTGGGCCGAGAGGTGGCAAATGGAGTTTAATGTGGAAAAGTGTGAGGTAATGCACTATGGCAGGAATAATAAATGTGTAGAGTATAGGGCTAATGGTAGGATTCTTAGTAGTCTTGATGAACAGAGGGATCTTGGTGTGTATGTGCATAGATCCCTGAAAGTAGGCAGTCAAGTCGAGAAGGTTGTTAAGAAGGCATATGGAGTCTTAGCTTTTATTGGTAGGGGGATTGAATTTCGGAGCCGCAACGTCATGTTGCAACTGTACAAAACTCTAGTGCGGCCGCACTTGGAGTATTGTGTGCAGTTCTGGTCCCCACATTATAAGAAAGATGTGGAGGCATTGGAGAGGGTACAGAGGAGGTTTACCAGGATGTTGCCTGGTATGGAGGGCAGGTCTTATGAAGAGAGGCTGAGGGATTTGAGGTTGTTTTCGTTAGAAAGGAGGCGGCTAAGAGGGGACCTAATCGAAACATATAAGATGATTAGAGGTTTAGATAGGGTGGACAGTGATAGCCTTTTTCCTAGGATGGAGAAAGCTAGCACGAGGGGACACAGCTTTAAATTAAGGGGTGATAGTTATAGGACGGATATCAGAGGTAGGTTCTTTACCCAAAGGGTGGTTCGGGAGTGGAATGCCCTGCCTGCAGCAGTTGTAGATGCGCCAAGTTTGGTGGCGTTTAAGAGGTTAGTTGATAAATATATGGAAGAGAAGGGAATGGTTTAGTTTGGAGGGTCATTGCTTTTTATATTGGCCGGCGCAACATCGAAGGCCGAAGGGCCTGTTCTGTGCTGTAATGTTCTATGTTCTATGTTCTAGTGGGGTACAAAAGAGATCAGTGCTTGGGCCCCACCTGATCACAGAATATATAAATAATCTGGGTGAGGGAACCAAATGTAATATTTCTATGTTTGTTGATGACACAAAACTAAGCATAGTTGAGAAGGATGTAAGAAGGCTTCAAGGTATTTTGACAAGTTGAGTGAGTGAGCAAATACATAATGGATGTATTACAAAATCACTAAATGTGATTTTGGTGTGAAAAACAAAAAGGAGAGTATTATTTATAAATTGGGAAATGTGAATATCCAACAGGATCTTGGTGTTCTTATCCACCATAGAATCATAAAATCATTGAATTCCTACAGTGCAGAAGGAGGCCATGTGGCCCATCGAGTCTGCACCGACCACAATCCCACATAGACCTTATCCCACTAGCCCATGCATTTACCCTAGCTAGTCCCCCTGACACTAAGGGGCAATTAGTCATAGCCTAATTTAACCCACATTTAACCCACACATCTTTGCACTGGGAGAATGTGCAAACCAGTGAATGAACATGGAGCTGCAGATACAGCAATTAAAAAGGCAAATGGTACGTTGGCTTTATTGTAAGAGAATTTGAGTTTAGAAGCAGGTATATCTTCCTGCAATGATATAGGCCTTGATGAGACCACATCTGCATGTAGTTTTGGTCTCTCTACCAGGAAAGGATCTACTTGCCATCGTGAGAATGCAGTGGGGGCTAAAGTTTTAGGTTTATTTATTAGTTTCACAAGTAGACTTACATTAACACTGCAATGAAGTTACTGTGAAAATCCCGATCACCACTCTCCAGCACCTGCTCAGATATACTGAGGGTAAATTCATTATGGCCAATGCAGTTAACTTGCACATCCAGCACTGTAACCCAGTGGTTAGTACTGCTGCTTCACAGCACCAGGGATGTGTGTTCAGTTTGGGTCTTGAGTGACTGCCTATATGGAGTTTACACATTCTTCCCGTGTCTGTGTGTGTTTCCACTAGGCACTCCAGTTTCCTCCCACAGTCAAAGGATTTGGCCATGCTAAATCAACCCTTAGTATGGGCAATTAGCATTATAAGTATGTGGTATTATGGGAATAGAGCCTGGGTGGAATTGTTGTCAGTGCAGGCTCAATGGGCTGATTGGCTTCTATCTGCATTGTAGATATTCTATAATCTTTGAGCTGTGGGAGAAAACGAGAGCACCCAGAAGAAACCCATGCAGTTATAGGAAAAACATGCAGACTATAACCCAAGCTGGGAATTGAATCCGTGTCACTGGCACTGTGAGGCATTAGTGCGAACCATTGTGCCACCGAGTCACCCTTGATTCACTAGGCTAGTTTTAGGTTTGGCAGGACTTCCCATGAGGAGAGATTTGTTTGACTAGGCTTATATGCACTAGAATTTAGAAGAATAGAGGAGATCTGATTGAAACATTAAAACTCTAATATAGCTAGACAGATGAATGCAGGGAAGATGTTTTCCCTGATTGAGGAGTGTAGAATCAGGGAACACAGTCTCAGAACATAGAACATAGAACATAGAACACTACAGCACAAACAGGCCCTTCGGCCCACAAGTTGTGCCGAACACATCAAAACCTACCCAGCCATAGACCTATCTATAACCCCCAATCCCATTGGATCCCATATACTCATCCAGAAGTCTTTTAAAAGACCCCAGCGAGTTCGCCTCGACCACCACCGACGGCAGCCGATTCCATTCACTCACCACCCTCTGAGTGAAAAACTTTCCCCTAGCATCCCCTCTGTACTTGCTTCCCTGCACCTTAAATCTGTGCCCTCTCGTCGCGACCATTTCAGCCCTGAGAAATAGTCTCTGAGAGTCCACCCTATCTAATCCTCTCAACATCTTGTAAACCTCTATCAGGTCGCCTCTCAACCTTCGTCTCTCCAGGGAGAACAGTCCCAGCTCCCTCAACCTGTCTTCATAAGGCATGCCTCCCAATCCAGGCAACATCCTTGTAAATCTCCTCTGCACCCTTTCAATAGCTTCCACGTCCTTCCTATAGTGAGGCGACCAGAACTGCGCACAGTACTCCAAGTGTGGTCTGACAAGGGTCCTATAAAGCTGCAGCATTACCTCCTGACTCCTGAACTCAATCCCTCGATGAATGAAGGCCAGTACACCGTAAGCTTTCTTAACCACATCCTCCACCTGGGAGGCCGATTTGAGAGTCTTATGGACCCGGACCCCAAGATCCCTCTGCTCTTCCACACAGCTAAGACTCCTACCTTTGATAGTGTACTCATTCATCCCGTTGGATCTGCCAAAATGGACCACAACACATTTATCCGCGTTGAAGTCCATCTGCCACTTCTCCGCCCAGTCTTGCATCCTGTCGATGTCATGCTGCAACTTCTGACATCCCTCCAGACCATCCACAACACCACCGACCTTCGTGTCATCGGCGAACTTACTCACCCATCCCTCCACTTCCTCATCCAGGTCATTTATGAAAATGACAAACAGCAAGGGTCCTAGAACAGATCCCTGGGGCACTCCACTGGTGACCGACCTCCATGCAGAAAAAGAGCCATCCACAACCACCCTCTGCCTTCTGCAGGCAAGCCAGTTCTGGATCCACAAGGCCAAAGCCCCTTGGATCCCATGGCCTCTCACCTTCTCAAGAAGTCTTGCATGTGGGACCTTGTCAAATGCCTTGCTGAAGTCCATGTACACCACGTCCACTGCTCTTCCTTCGTCAATGTGTTCAGTCACATTTTCGAAGAACTCAATTAAGCTCGTAAGGCATGACCTGCCTTTTACAAAACCATGCTGACTATTTCTAATCAACCTAAACTTCTCCAAATGCTCGTAAATCTTGTCCCTCAGAAGCCTCTCCATCAGCTTACCAACCACTGAGGTCAGACTCACCGGTCGGTAATTTCCAGGACTATCCCTGTTCCCTTTCTTGAAAATAGGGACCACATCCGCAATCCTCCAATCCTCCAGAACCTCTCCCGTCTCCATCGACGACGCAAAGATCATCGCCAGGGGCTCTGCAATGACATCCCTCACCTCCCACAATAACCTGGGGTACATCCCATCTGGTCCCGGAGACTTGTCTATCTTGATAGCATTTAAAAGTTCTAACACATCCGCTTCCTTAATATCTACATACTCAATCTTTTCAGTCTGCCGCAAACTTGTAGTGCATCCTCCCAGATCACTTTCCACCGTGAATACTGAGGCAAAGTACTCATTAAGCACCTCTGCCATTTCTTCCGGTTCCATACAGACTTTTCCCCCTTCACCTTTTATAGGTCCTATCCCTTCTCTTCTCATCCTTTTACTTTTCACATATTTGTAGAAGGCCTTGGGATTCTCCTTAATCCTACCAGCCAAGGCCTTCTCATGACCCCTTCTGGCTCTCCTAATTTCCTTTTTAAGCTCTCTTCTATAAGCCTTATACTTCTCTAGATCCCCAACATCTCCTAGCTCTTTGAACCTTTTATACACCTTTCTTTTCTTCCTGACTAGGTTCACCACAGCCTTCGTGCACCACGGTTCCCTCGACCTACCAAAACCTCCTTGTCTCACCGGAACGTTGTCGTGCAGAGCTCCAGACAAGCATTCCTTGAATATCTGCCACCTTCCTTCTGTGCTTTTCCCCAAGAACACCTCCTTCCAGTTTATTCGCCCCAACATCTGCCTGATGTCTTCATATTTCCCCTTATTCCAGACAAACACCTTCCTAGCCTGCCTGATCCTATCCTTTTCCAATGCAAGGGTGAAGGAGATAGAATTATGATCTCCATCCCCAAGATGCTCTCCTACCGAGAGATCCATCACCTGTCCTGGTTCATTAGCTAGTACCAGGTCCAGTACAGCCTCTCCTCTCGTAGGTTTGTCCACGTGCTGTGTCAGGAAACCCTCCTGAACGCACCTAACAAACTCCTCCCCAACCAAACCCCTTACCCTTGGGATATTCCAGTCGATGTTTGGGAAATTGAAGTCTCCCATCACAACAACTCTGTTATTTCTACATCTCTCCAGTATCTGTTTCCCTATCTGCACCTCAACTTCCCTGTCACTATTGGGCGGCCTATAGAATACACCCAGCAACGTCACCGACCCTTTGCTATTCCTAACTTCCACCCACAGAGACTCCGTAGACATTCCCTCCTCGGTATCCACCTTCTCTGCAGCCATGACACTGTCCCTGATCAACAGTGCCACTCCACCACCTCTTTTGCCTCCCTCCCTGTCCTTCCTGAAGGATCTGAATCCTGGGACCTGTAGTACCCAGTCCTGTCCCTGAGACATCCAAGTCTCTGTAATGGCCACCACATCACAATCCCAAGCAGCAATCCACGCCCTAAGTTCATCCACCTTATTTACTACACTCCTGGCATTAAAATAGACACACCTCAGCCCCTCAGACTGGACATTTCCCTTCTCCCCCACTCGTCTAACCTGCCTCTCATCCTGCCTAGAGTCCTTCCCTACCTGGGAGCTAACTTCCTTGCTCCCAGTCTCCACATCACTATTCCCTCCCCCTAACCTTTCTAGTTTAAAGTCCCCCCAGTAGCACTAGCCAGTCTTCCCGCCAAGATATTAGTCCCCCTGGGATTCAGGTGCCACCCGTCTTTGCTGTACAGGTCACACCTGCCCCTAAAGAGGTCCCAATGATCCAGGAACCGGAATCCCTGCCCCCTGCTCCAGTCCCTCAGCCACGTATTCAACCTCCACCTCATACTATTCCTGCTCTCACTCTCCTGAGGCGCAGGCAGCAATCTTGAGATTACTACCTTCGCTTTCCTCTCTCTCAGCTGCCTACCCAGTTCCCTATAATCCCTTTTCATGTCCACTTCCCTCTTCCTGCCTATGTCAGTAGTACCTATATGTACTACAACTTCCAGTTCCTCACCCTCCCCTTTCAGGATGTCTGGGACGCATCCAGAGACATCCCGAATCCCAGCTCCAGGGAGACATACCACCATCCGTGACTCCCGTCTGCATCCACAAAAACGCCTGTCCTCCCCCCTCACTAGGGAGTCCCCTATAAGCACTGCCTTTTTGCTCTGTTTTTTAGGTGTTTATTTTTGTTCAGCTCCAGGGAGCTGGCCACCGCTGCCTCCCTTGGATGAGCTGTCCCCCACAGTAGTACTCAGGCAAGAGTACTTATTTTGAAGGGGGACATCCACTGGTGTACTCTCCATCACCTGAGGTTTCCCCTTCCTAATAGTTACCCATGTGCCTTCTCCCCTTTGCCCTGGTGTGACTACTTGTCTGTAGCTCCTATCAATAATCTCCTCATTCTCCCTAATGAGTCGAAGGTCCTCAAGCTGCATTTTCAGTTCTTTTACCTGGTCCCGTAGGGATTGCAGCTCCACACAGCGATCACAGGTATGGACATCTGGGAGACCAGGAGCCTCCAAGACCTCCCACATGTTACACTGGCAACAACATGCTGGCCTCACACCCATGCTTGCCCCTTTTTAGTAACCCAGAGAAAAAAAAAGTAAGAAAGATTTAAAAAAAACTTACCTTGCCTCCCCTTTTTGCTTAGGCCCTGTGAGCCAAGGACCTTACAGCTCACACAAAAACAAACTTACCTGCTCCTTCTCAGAGCTCCTCTCTCTCTCTTTTTTAGGTTAGAGGAGGAGGGGGGGTTGGGATACTCTACTTGTGTAGAGTATCGGGATTCCACACCACTCCAATTTATAGTGAGGTTGAAAAAAAAACTACACTACCCAAGATGCTTTGCAACACCTTCCGCGTTTACAAGTTTAAAAAGTTTAAAAAAAAACTAGTAAAATTTAGACTTAAAAAATTGCTCTACTCACTCACAAGCTCTCCACTCACAAATCGCTGCCTCTCCACAGTGCTCCCAAGGAACAATTAGCTTCAGGTTAAATGTTAAACCATTTAGGACTGACATAAGAAAACATACCTTCACTCAAAGTGAATCTAGAATTTTCGACCACAAAAGGCTATGGAATCCAAGTCACTGAATGTATTCAAGAAAGAGATAGTTTTCTTTTAGATTTTAATGGAATAAAGGGATATGGGGAGAAAGCAGAAATATAGCATTGGTACAAAAGATCAGCTATTGTCATATTGAATTGTGAAGCAGCCTCAAAAGGCCAAATGGACTACACCTGCTCCTAGTTTCTATGTTTCTATTCCATTGAAAATATGTTTCTCGTGGAAATGTTGGCATTGACTCTACAATGAAAGCCCATTTGCGAACGAATCATACAGTATAAAGCATTGTTCCTTTTGAAATTTGGCATTCTTGTGTCTGTCCAATGAGTACAGAAGAAAATGTTGACACTCTATTTCTTTTTCTGGCAATACTCAAGTTCCATATTCCCAAAGGACTATAATTCAGCTCAGTCTGATTCAGCCTTGAGTGGAAAATGAAAGCTTTGATGCTTGAATTGTATAAAATTATTTTTCCATTATTGTTGTTTGAACAAAACGACAGCAATTTCAAGGCAACTCTTCCACTCACCCTAAAAACAAATCCAACTCTTGGAGACGTGCAGGTATAGATCTATGTCCTTCCATTTGATGATGCAGTATGTGAAAGATAACAAACTATCATTGTGCTAAATCCTGTTTGCTGTTATTTGAGCACTGTGCAAATAGTTATTTCAGCACTAATACACTAATCTCAATTGTAATACCATGTATTACAAGATACATGAAAACTGATCAAACTACCATCTGCCAGTTGTGAAAAGCTTTTATCTCCTTATAACAGATATATGTAATTAGCTTTAATGATCTGCTTTAGGGAGGGTATGTGAAGATGGAGATAAGCTTGCAGTTTGCTTATGATTCTAAATGAAGACAAAAGCCATTTTGAGTGAAGACCATGGTAAATTAAATCACAGCTCTGGGACCAGATATCAATAATGGATGGTGAGTTAATGAGGAACAAACTAGATCATCTTCAAAGACATGGGCCTGAATTTTATGTGGCGTGAACACAAAATCAAAGAGCCCAGAAGCTCGAATAGAGCACTCTCCCACCAAGACCACGTTCTCCAGGTAATTTCATACTGGATTGCCAATTAAGCCCCACCTAGTGTGAAACATGCTTTCCGGTTGACCTGACAGTGCAGGTGAAGGTAGGAACCAGTTGGGTGGTGGCTTCAATGGGAATCCAAAAGTGATAAAAAATCTGCAGACAACATGCTGAGTTTTTCACAGTGTTGGGAGGAATAATTGTGAGAGCAATTTAGGCAGATAAGGCAAAGGAGTTTCTACAAATACGTAAAGGGCAAAAGAGTAACTAGGCATCCTCTTAAGGATCAACAAGGTCATCTATGTATGGATCTACAAGAGATGGGTGAGATTCTAAATGAATATTTCTCATCAGTATTTGACGTTGAGAAAAGTATGGATGTTAGCAAACTTGGGGAAATAAATAGCGATGTCTTGAGATATTATAGAGAAAGAGATGCTGGAACTCTTAAAGCGCATCAAGATAATAAATTTCCAAGACCTGATAAAATGTATCCCAGGACATTGTGAGAGGCTAGAGAGAAAATTGCCGATCCTCAAGCAGAGATACTTAAATCATTGATTGTCACGCACGAGGTGCTGAAGATTGGATGGTGGCAAATGTTGTGGCTTTGTATAAAAAGGGCTGCAGGGAAAAGTCTGGGAACTACAGATCAATGAACCTCACATCTGTGGTGGATACGTTGTTGGAAGGTATTTTGAGAGAGAGAATTTACAGGCATTTTGGACAAATTACAGACAGCATGGCTTTGTGAGTGGAAAATCACATCTCACAAATTTGATTGAGTTTTTTGAAGGGTAACCAAGAAGGTAGATGAGGGCAAAGCAGTTGATGTTATCTACAGATCATGGGCTTTAGCAAAGCCTGTGACAAGGTACCACATGGTAGGTTGTTGCATAAGGTTAAATCTCACGGGATCCAGGGTGAGGTATCTAAATGGATACAAAATTGGCTTCTTGATAGAATCCAGAGGATGGTTGTAGAGGGGTGCTTTTCAAACTGGAGGCCTGTGATCAGTAGTGTGCCTCAGGGATCAGTGCTGTGTCCACTGTTATTTGTCATTTATATTAATGATTTGGATGGGAATATAGGAGACATGGTTAGTAAGTTTGCAGCTGACAACAAGATTGGTGGCATAGTGCACAGTGAAGAAAGTTATCTCTGATTGCAACAGGATTTTGATCAATTGGGCCAATGGGCTGACGAATGGCAGATGGAGTTTAATTTAGATAAATCCGAGGTGATGCATTTTGGTATTTTGAACCAGGGCAGGACTTACTCAGTTAATGGTAGGGCGTTGGGGGGAGTTACAGACAAAGAGATCTAGGGTACATGTTCATAGTACCTTAAAAGTAGAGTCACAGATGGACAGAGTGGTGAAGAAGGCATTCAGCAATCTTGGTTTCATTGGTCAGAACATTGAATACGGAGTTGGGATGTCTTGTTGAAGTCATACAAGACATTGGTAAGGCCACATTTGGAATACTGCGTACAGTTCTCATCACTCTATTATAGAAAGATTATTATTAAACTATAAAGAGTGCAGAAAAGATTTACTAGGATGCTACTGGGACATGAAGGCTTGAGTTATAAGAAGAGGCTGGATAGACTGGGACTTCTTTCTCTGGAGCGTAGAAAGCTGAGAGTGATGACTGAATTAGAGGGCAATCTCCAGGTGGTGATGTTCCCAGAAATCTGTTACTTCTGTCCTTCTGCGTGGGTTTTGAAAATGTTGCTGAAGAAACCTTGGTGAGGTCCTGCAGTGTATCTTGTGGATGGCAAACAAAGTTGCCACTGTGCATCAATGATGAAAGGATTGAATGCTTGTTGAAGGTATAGTAATCAAGCAGGCTGCTTTGTCCTGGATGGTGTCAGGCTTCTTGAGTTTTGTTGGAGCTGTATTCATCCAGGCAAGTGGGGAATATTCCATCACACGCCTGAATTGTGCCTTTTCGATGGCGCACAAGCTTCAGGGAGTCAGAAAGTAAGCTTTACATCAGGGCAACTAGGGTATCAGTTTAACATTGCATCATAAGGTTACACCTCTAATAATGCAGCAATCATGCTGCACTTGAGTATCAGATTTGATTTTTTTTTGTGTTCAACCCCTGGAGTTGAAGCCACAATTTATTGACTCCAAGATGACACTGCTCCCTACTGAACCTCAACTGATACATTCTCATAAGGTCAGGATTTCCTAAAGTACTTTACAGTTAATTAAGTACTTTTATACAATAGTTATTCCAGTAATGGTTATGCACATTCCCGCTGAAAGAGAGGTGAGTATCACCAGCAGGCAGAGGAACATAATTTGAAGAATTGTGTCAGAATTGTGACACTAATTAGTTTCAATTGAACTCATTTGTTAACCCAAATTATTTCTGGTTGAGCTTCTCTTACATTTAAGAACAAAGAAAAGTACAGCGCAGGAACAAGCCCTTTGGACCTCCAAGCCCTGTACCGATTATGATGCCCTAACTAAACTAAAAAAACCTTCTGCTCTTACTTGGTCCATATCCCTATATTTCCTCACTATTTATGTACCCATCCAGATGCCTCTTAAGTATTGCTAATGTGTCTATTTCCATCACATCCTCTGGCAGCACGTTCCAGGCACCCACTGCTCTCTACGTGGAAAAAAATTCCCCCTGCACATCTTCCTTAAATTTTCCCCCTTTCACCTTGAATCTGTGTCCCTTTGTAATTGGGGTACAGGTTTCAATGTGTAATTTGCCCCTTGGAATAAGCCTCTGACTATCCACCCTGTCCATGCCTCTCATAATTTTGAAGACCTCTATTTGGTCTACCCTCAGCCCCTCTCTTTCCAGTGAAAACAATCCTAGTTTATTCAACTCTCCTCATTTCCAATACCCTCAAGATCAGGCAACATCCAGGTGAACTTTCTTTGCACTCTCTCCAAAGCGTCCATGTCCTTCTGGCACTGCATGCCATAATCGAAATGTGGCCTAATCAAGATTTTATATCGTTGCAACATGATTTCCCAATTCTTGTACTCAATGTTCTGGCTGATGGAGCCAAGCATGCCATATGCCTTCTTGCCAACATAGGTAGCAACCTATGTTGCCACTTTTAGGGAATTCTGGACCTGCATGCCCTTCTGTATTTTAATGTTCTGAAGGGTTCTGCCATTTACAGCATAATTCATACCTAAATTTGACCCTCCAAAATGCATCACCTCACATTTGTCCAGATTAAATTCCACCTGCTATTTCTGTACCCAAGTCACCAATCTATCTATATCCTGTTTATCCTCTGACAATTCTCAGCACTATCAGCAACTCCACCAATCTTTGTGTCATCTGCAATCTTACTAATCAGAACACTCATATTTTCCTCCGTATCATTTATATATACTACAAACAAAAGAGGTCCCTGCGGAACATTACGAGAATCAGATTTCCATTCTGAAAAACACCCTTCTACTGCAACCCCTATAACCAAGTCAGTTCTATATCCATCCAGACAGCCCTACCCGAATTCCATATGATTTTAGTTTTTGTACCAGTCTGCCATGTGCAACCTTATTAAAGTCCATATAAAGTACACCTATTTTCATTGTCACCTCTTCAAAAAACTCAATCAAGTTGGTGAAACATGACCTTTCCTATACAATACCATGCTCCCTGTCACTAACTGATCCACTTTCCTCCAAATGTGCAGATATCTATCCCTCAATATCTTCTCCAAAATCTTCCTCACCATTGATGTCAGGTTCAGCAGCCTATACTTTGCTGGATTATCCCTATTTCCTTTCTTAAACAAGGAAAGAACATTGGCTATTCTCCAATTCTCTGAAACCTCACCTGTGGTTAAAGAGGATGTGAAGATATCTGTAAAAACTCAAGCTATTTCTACCCTTCCCTCTGCAGTAACCTGAGACAGATCCCATCCAGCCCCAGGGACTCATCTGTCTTAATGCAATTTAGGACATTTAACACATCCTCCTTTGATATATTGATGTACAGTTCTGGTCACCCTATTATAGAGAGGATATTATTAAACTAGAAAGAGTATAGAAAAGATTTACTAGTATGCTACTGGGACTTGATGGTTTGAGTTATAAGGAGAGGCTGGATTGACTGGGACATTTTTCTCTGGAGCATAGGAGGCTTAGGGGTGATCTTATAGAAATTCATAAAATAATGAGGGGCATGGATCAGCTAGATAGTCAATATCTTTTCCCAAAAGTAGTAAATATACTTTCCCAAAAAGGAAAACTAGAGGGCATAGGTTTAAGATGAGGGGGGAGATACAAAAAGGTCCGGAGGGATATTCTTTTCACAAGGGATAATAAGTGTCTGGAGCAAACTGCCAGAGGTAGAAGTAGAATTGGGTACAATTTTACCTTCTAAAAAGTGTTTAGACAGTTACATGAGTAAGATGGCTATAGAGAGATATGGACCAAATGTGGGCAATTGGGACCAGCTGAGTGATTGAAAAAAAGAGGTGCCATGGACAAGTTGGGCCAAAGGGCTGTTTCCATAATGTAAACCTCTATGACTCTATGATTCTATATTGATGTTCTCTAGTGCGTTCACACACCCTATGCCTGACCTTAACATCTGTTATGTCCTCCTTGGTGAATACCGATACAAAGTGCTCATTAAGGATTTCACCCACTTCCATGCATAACTTTCCTCCATTGCCCTTGAGTGGGCCTACTCTTTTTCTTGCTGCCCTCTTGCTCTAAATATATGCATAAAAGCTTTGGGATTCTCCTTGACCATGTTTGTTAAAGACATTTCATGGTCATTTTTGCCCTGCTAATTACACATTTAAGTTCCTCCCTAATTTCACTGTACTCCTCAAGGGCTTTGTCAGTTTTTAGATGCCCAGACATATTGTATGTTTCCTTTTCACTTTCGACTAAGCTTACGTTTTCCCTTGTTATCCACGGTTCCCAAATCTTGCCATTTCTCTCTTTCATTTTGGCAGGGACATGCCTGTGCTGAACTTCAATCAACTGACCTTTAAAAGCCTTCCACATGCCAGTGATAGTAATGGACCAAGCACTACCTGTCTGCAAAACATTTGGCAACAATAGTGGCCAACAGTAGAATTAGGTCAGATAGATTCAAACAGCAGACATAGACATAGGCACTTCTCTTCTATGCCATCTTCCTGGTGTGACTGCCTTTGTGTCCATACTTACAGCTTATCTACAGCTCTGCTTTGTTATGGGAGTCCGGGTGTAGTCAGTTTGGGCGCACTTGGGCCCATTAGGTAAATTTCATGGTGAATAATGTACAGGCAACCGGCTTTCAATAGAGAGATGCCATCTCCATAGATGCTGATTGGGTTAACTCAACAAGGTACTGTGTCCAGGGGGAAAGAGAGCGCAATGATCAAAGGTCTCTCAACAAGGGAGAATGCTTGCAGGCAGAGGATGTACATGGCAACTCATCACTCTTTGTGTGAAAGGCAACAGTGAAGCTAGAACACTGTGGGAGAATAGTAGGAAGGAAGGGGGTGGGGGAATGGTAAGAGGCCAGCAATGAAGCCAGCAATGTCTATAAGGGGTGAGATGAGAAGCCAGCGACTTCCTTGGGCGATGAGGGAGGAGGGATAGCGAAAAACCAGCAGTGTTTGTGGGGGACTTGAGGCCAGCAGTTTCATACATAGAATATGGAACAGTACAGCACAGTACAGGCTCTTCGGCCCTCGATGTACTATCAAGCTATGTCCAAACCCAAGATCAAGCTATCCCACTCCCTCTATTCTGGTGTGCTCCATATGCCTTTCCAATAATGACCAAAGTGTCCAACTCCACTATCACAGCAGACTGTCTATTCCACATCCCAACCACTCTCTGAGTAAAGAATCTACCTCGTATATCCCTTCTATATCTCCCACCATGAACTTTATAGTTATGACCCCTAGTAACAGCTATATCCACCCGAGGAAATAGTCTCTGAACGTCCATCTATCTATCCCCCTCATCATCTGAGATTAAGTCACCTCTCTTCCTCCTCCATTCTGAAGAGAAAAGCCACAGCTTCCTCAACCTTTCCTCATAAGACCTACCCTCCAAACCAGGCAGCATCCTGGTAAATCTTCTCTGCATTCTCTCCAATGCTTCTATATCTTTCTTATAGTGAGGTGATCAGAATTGAACATAATATTACAAACGCAGTCTCATCAAGATCCTGTACAGTTGCAGCGTAACCCCACGACTCTTAAACTCAATAACAGTTAATAAACGCTAACACATTATATGCCTTCTTCACGGCTCTATCCATTTGAGTGGCAATCTTCAGAGATCTGTGGATATGACCCCCAAGATTTCTCTGTTCCTCCACATTCGTCAGAACCCTGCCATTGACCCTGTAATCTGAATTCAAGTTTGTCCTACCAAAATGAATCACTTCAGGGTTAAACTCCATCTGCCACTTTTTGGCCCTGCTCTGTATCCTATCAATGTCTCTTTGCAGCCTACAAGAGCCCTCCATCTCATCCACTACTTCACCAATCTTGGTGAATTCAGCAAATTTACTAACCCATCCTTCAGCCCTTCTTTCAAGTCATTGATAAAAATCACAAAAATCAGAAGACCCAGCACTGACCCTTGTGGTACACCGCTGGTAACTGGCCTCCAGTCTGTAAATTTTCCCTCCACCACCACCCTCTGTCTTCTATGAGACAGCCAGTTACTTATCCAATCAGCTAAATTTCCTTCTGTCCTACATCTCCTTATCTTCTTCATGAGAATACTATGGGGAACCTTATCAAATGCCTTACTAAAATTCATGTACATAACATCAGCTGGTCTATTTTTGTCTACACACTTAAGTTACCTCCTCAAAGAATTCAATCAAATTTTGAGGCAAGATTTACCCCTCACGAAACCATACTGACAATTCCAGATTAAGCTGCATCTTTTCAAATGGTCATAAATTCTATCTCTCAGGATACTTTCCATTAACTTAATGACCACGAAGTAAGACTAACTAGCTTATAATTATCAGGATCATTCCTATTTCCTTTCTTGAAGAGAGGAACAATATTTGCCACTCTCCAGTCCTCTGGCACTATCCCCATGGACAATGAGGACCCAAAGATCAAAGCTAAAGGCTCTGCAATCTCATCCCTTGCCTCCCAAGCTATCCTAGGATGTATCCCATCTAGCCCGGGAGACTGACTGACCCTCAAGTTTTTCAAAATTGCTAATACATCTTCCCTCACAATATCTACCTCCTCCATCCTATCAGCCTGTATCACACTCTCATCCTCAAAAATATGGTCCCTCTACTTAGCGATCACTGAAGAAATGTATTCATTCAAGGCCCCACCTATCTCTTCTGACTCCATGCATTTGTTCCCACCACTATCCTTAACTGGCCTAACCTCACCCTGGTCATTTTTTATTTCTCACATAAGAGTAAAAAGTCTTGGGGGTTTTTCTTTATCCAATCTGCCAAGAACTTCTCATGCCCTCTCCTAGATCACCTAAGCCCTTTTTTAAACTCATTCCTGCTCTCCATGAATGAGCAACAGTTGTGTTAGTCTTGCTGAAGGAATTGGAGACCATTGTGCCCCCCACTGGGGGAGGCCAATGGCAAAGGAGAGTGCCCCTTGGACTGTCCAGCCTGGTAGAACATAGAACATAGAACATTACAGCACAGAACAGGCCCTTCGGCCTTCGATGTTGTGCCGACCAAAATAGTAGTGCCATCCTGTCAGACTAGCATCTGGGCAATGCCCAGTAGGCATCTTGGCACTGCTTATTGAGGACTTGAATGGGTTCAGGGCCTATGGAAGCAGGACACAAAAAGGATGGCCCAATCGGAGGTGGGGAGGAGGGCTCGCTACCACTGTGCAATGGTATTGGTTTGGGGGTGAAGGAGGTTGCTCTGCAGATAAGATCGGAATTGGGAAGGCCACGACCAGTCTGGGCAGAGTGGAGGTGGGGCCTAGATGCCTGTGTATTGTGGAGCTCATGATGGGCCATGGGCCCTTGTGATTGCAGGAGGGCAGAGTTTGTTGAGACTGCCTGCAATAGCAAGGCCCTGACAACTCCCTCTCTCCATTTATCAGACTGTTTCTGCTGAAATTGCACATGTGCAACATCAAAGGTATGCACATGCATAGTAGCTCCCTCTACGGATTGGATGCGGTATTAAGCCCAGCCCACTAACTGCAGCAGTTAGAAACAGTCTAACCCAGTTTTTCAATGACTAAGTGCACAAAATTGGGCGTGAAAATATGGTCAAAAAAAAATCAGGAGCTTATCCATCTTCATGCTAGCTGGATACTTAGGCCCTGATTTTACTGGTACTGCCCCAATTTCAGGGTGGACAAGGCTTGCAGAGCAGCTTTGGGTGCAATCTTATGAGCCTTGAAAGGTGTACTGGTAAAATTCCGTCCTCAGAATCAATCTCGTAAAATTCCAAAGAACAAAGAGAACAAAGAACAAAGAATCCCCTCAATGATTCAGATTATTGACTGAAAAGACTTTGGCCAGAATTCTCCCAAAGTGCAGTAGCAGGCAGCTTGGGTGGCACCAATCCCTCTGGCGAGAGTGGAGGGAGCCTCACATCAGATTCTACTCTTGGAAATGTATTAATTATACACATGGCGAGTTCATCTCGGAGTCACCAGGTGGTCCAGCAGCTAATTCTTCCGCTCACCCTCAGCTGGTGGGTTTGAAGGTCCCAGCATCATATTTAAACATTAGTCAACACGCACATCCCACTTTCTTCAGCCTCCCCTCCCCCTTGTCCCCCACCCCCGGTCTCCTGAAGGCTCTCCAATATGCCAATAAGGCAGAAGCATTTGGCAAGTAGGCTCAAGAGGAAGGCAGCATCAGGGCTCTTGAGCCTTGAGGCCCATATTAGGAAAGTCCAAGCCCACCATTGTGTCCTCCACCTAGGGATGGCTTAAAGAAGAACTTCAACTTCACCTCTTTGACTGCAAGGCTGTTGCTCAGGATGTCAGTGCAGTTTCCACCTGCTCATGAAGTGCCACACAATGCAGGAAGCAGATGAATGATTTCATTCACTCTCTCAGCTCCCTCCATTATCAAACTCTTCGAATGGCATCATGTACTCAGATAATTACTCTGTTCACAGGTCTTACATATTCAGTTCAGGGCACAAATATTAACACACATGCCGTTAACAAGACTTTCACAACATCACATCATATTTGTCCTGTCTCTACCATTCTCTGTCACAGCATCATAGATTCCCTACACTGCAGAAGGAGGTCCATCAAATCCTCACTGGGTCTCTGATGGAGCATCTAACCCTAGGCCTGGCCCACTAAGTTGTAGTGGTAAGATTAGAAAAGTTAAAATGTTTTGTTGTCACCTCAGGGTCAGGGTGTGCCAACACTGTGAAAAGATTGAACTTTTTGAAGACCGTTCCAAGGGTTTGTGAATGTAATGGTCCAATTAAAATATTTTGGTTTGGATCTTTGTAATCCCCTTATTCTGATTTTCACCTTTCTCACACTTAGTGTTCCCTTTTAATATTAACATCCACAATGTTAAAATGGCGGCATGGGCTCGCTGGGCCGAAGAGCCTGTTTCCTGTGCTGTGTTCTTCTTTGTTCTCTTTGTTCTGTGATATCAACCTCAGTGTCACTTGTGTGTTGTCATGGAGATGTATGGAATTCTTTATTCGGAGTATATGATGGGTAAGTTCCCTATTCTCAGTTCTCAGTGGCTGAGGAGGGATCACCACCAATGTGACTCTGTGTGTCTGGGTTTCACACGGTAAGAAGTTTCACCACACCAGCTTAAAGTCCAACAGGTTTATCTGGCAGCACAAGCTTTCAGAGTCTCACTCCTTCATCAGGTGAGTGAGGACTTATGTTCACAAACAGGGCATATACAGACACAAACTAAATTTACAAGATAATGGTTGGAATGCAAATCCAACGAGAGCATTTCCACATCATATCTGAGTTTCCTAACAGATAGCATCTCAAAAAAGGATTTGCACTTTAGGGTGAGAGCCCTGTGCTGGCCCACATTTCTCTCACAGCAGTGTTTATATCCTTATGTAGCATGGGAAACATCTAGCCTTGGCTCACAGCTCTTCCTTGCTGGACTTGAAGTTAACAGAATGAACAATTAGCAGGATACCAGTGACCACAGCTAAGCTCTGATCGCAGTGAGTCATGAACTCTTATGGCCCGAATGTGAATGCAGAACCTGTCCTCTCAGTGGTGGTTCTGCTACTCCTTCAGAAGTCAAAAAATGATTTGGAGATGTCACCTGATGATCAGACCTTTTGTAACCTTTCAGCAATGAGGATATCAGGGGAACACCTCCCATATCACTCTTCATCCCTGATATCATGTTGCTTGTGTTGTCCCGCAGTATTTCCCTGGGCTTCCTTCACCTCCTCATCTTCAACATGCAAGGAGGTCTCCTCCTGCTCCACTTCACCTTCTGGCAAGGTCTCATGTCCCTGCATAGCCAGATTGCGAAGAGCACAGCAAGCTGCGATCATACGATAAAGCTTCTGATCTCATCTTCAGCAGTCCTATGCGTTGCTTCATGAAGGAGCATGTGGAGCTGTGAGCAGTGTTGTACCTTTCCTTGGCTGGAGTCTGATAGCAATACAGCAGTGCCAGTGTTTCAGTGGGCAGCCCTTATCCCTCAGCAACAATCCCTGCAGATATTCCAACCCCTCGGAAATCCCAGTCATCTGGAAGTGACTTTAAATGTAGGAGCTTTGGCAACTTTGAGGAAATTATGGGGCACACACATGGATTTTTGATGGTTATACATCAACTGCAGGTTGAATTGAAATGGAAATCTTGTTATTGATGAACATCAAGGGCTGCTGCCAGGGAGCCCCTATAGCCACATGAGTGTAGCCTATTGCATCCTGCACTTTTGGGAACCTTGAGATGCTGCAAAGCCAGTGAATCTCTGATTCTGGCTATCTTCATCCACAACAAAGTTCACGTAATAATGGTCCCTCCTGTAAAGGGCATTGGTCACCTCCTTTATACAGCAATGTATTGCTGACAGAGAAATGCTGTACAGGTTCATAATACTCCCTGGGAAGAACAAGGGTAAAGAAATTGGGTGTCTTCTGTTGAAGATATGCACACCAATGCCTTTCCCTCTTTCACATCCTGACTCGAATGTGGATTCATATAAAAGCTACATAGAACATAGAACATAGAACATTACAGCACAGAACAGGCCCCTCGGCCTTCGATGTTGCGCCGACCAATATAAAAAGCAATGTCCCTCCAAACTAAACCATTCCCTTCTCTTCCATATACTTATCAACTAAAATATCTACTAAACTTTATCAACTAAACTTCCATCAACTTATCAACATGGACCAATGGATCCATTCCCACTTTTGCATCCTCTTTGAAAAGAGACATTGAATATCAGAATAGTTAAAGACTGTTTAAAACAAAGGTTTGAATGAGAGATCTATGGCACAAGTAGGATAGCAAAGCTTTGGCACCTTAGATCACATTGTTCTTCATGTTCCTTTACTATTGGCACTTTAGTCCATGCATTGGTGTGAGCCACATTCCATTCCACGGGTCTAAAGGAGATATCTAAGTGGAGAAAGGCAAATTCATCAAGTGCCCAGAAGATCATGAGGTATATAAACAAAAGCTAAGATACCATTCATCAGGCTTCAGTTGAGTTCCCTTAGAACAGTGTAGAACAGAGAGGTCAGAGTAAGAAAGGATGGAGAATTAAAATGGCACGTGTCTGAAAACTCAGACTGAACAGAGAGCTCTTACGTAAAGAGATCAATTGGCCTCCCATTGTAATGGAAACTGCATCATGGACAATGTAGATGGGATTTAACAGTAGAAGGGACTCAGTAGATTAGGAATTAGTTATAGGAATCAACTTAACATCCCATAAACAGCAGTTTTATATAAGTAACTGAATTATATTAACATTTTTAATAGTAATTAAAATAAATTAATACATTTATTAAAATTTGTTAATTAGAATATTCATTCAGGGCCAATGTGCAAGATAAATTCAAACTCAAATGAAAGATGCAGCAAGTTAGTAAACAGGCAAAGAAATATAATGGATTTCTTGATTAAGAAACTGTAACAAAGTATTCTGGGACGAAAGCCAGACAGCAGGTCAATGTCAGATATAAGAAAAACAGTGAGGAAAATTGCTAGCACATTATAATTTATAGTTTCAAATTCTGATTAATTTTAAATACCCAACTTGACGATAATTAGCAGCTAATGTTTTAATATGTGGTTTGAGAATATACAAAATATTGAAGTAACATATTAATAATGTTTCTAAGAAATTAATTTGTAACATGGCAATAAAATGAAAAATGTATTCGTGAATGATACCAGCACAAGTACAAATAATGCAAAAAAATAAATTACCACACATATCTACGCCGGGGAATAATGTTGAAAGATAAAGGTGCTTTTATTTAATATTAGGGCCAGTTTAAATTGGTTAGAGAAATACTGAATCAGAAGAAAGCATTTCTGGAAGTAAACTTCCATAAAACAGGCAGACAAATGACAAATTTATATTTGAAGATATCAAAAAGTAATTGATTGAAGGACATTCCACTGATTGACAGATCAGTGAATGAATAAAATTGCTTTTAATTAAGTGCTGGACTGATTAATCGATAACAGAAAGTATAATTTCTACTTTTTGGCATGAAGCCTGAGATCTTTTGTGAAAACCTGCTGACGCATTAGCTGTGTAGGTGGAACTATTGATCTCCCAATTTGGCCAAATGAGATTTGTCTTGTTTTAATTATATGTTAATCTGAATATTTTTAAAATTTGTAATGTTTTTGATTCTAACATTTTAATGTTTTAATAAAACTAGTTTAATTGAAAAATTTCATTGAACTGAACAAACTGTTTTTGCCTTTGTGAAATGAAAGTTTAATGAAAAAAATTTGTCTTTAAATTAACCCGACCACCAACTGAGAAGAATTTCCAAAGAACAGGCAGTAACATAAAAATCTGTTTATCTGGAAGGGATTCTTGGGATTTTGGACTGTGAGAAAAGAGGGAAACTTCTCCTGCATGAAAAGATACCTCAAAAAAGGGAGGGTTGTTGAGAGAGGGGTTGTGAGGAGAAGGTTGTATGGGGAGTGGCTGTGGGGGAGGGATTGTAGTGGAGGGGTTACGGGGTGGAGGGTATGTGGGGGGAGTGTTATGGGGAGAGAAATTGAGGAAGGAAAGGTTGTGGGGAGAGGGGAGGGGGAGGGAGGAAAATTGTGGGGCATAGGATTATGGGGGGAGGGGTTGTGGGGAAGAAGTTGTAGGGGAGAGTTTGTGCAGGGAGGAGTTATTAAGGGGTCGTGGGGGGCAGGAATTGTGAGAGAGGGATTTTGGGGGATGAGTTGTGGGAGGAGAGGTTGTGGAGGAGGGGTTATGGGAGTGGTTCTTGGAGGGAAGGTTGTGGTAGAGAGGTTGTCGGGGATGAGAAGTGATCCAAGGTGTCATGAAGTGAATGATTCCTTCAGAATTCTGAATGGAGAGTTGAAGATGTGTTTGATGTGACATCATGCTGGAAGTGACAGAAATGGTGGTGGCGATTCTCCCACCTCATCGCACTAGTTTTCTCGTGCAGCAGAGAGGGAGAATCTTGTGTCTGAACATGCTCACACACTTCCCAGTCCCAGATTCTGTGGCGCTGTCAGATCTGCATTGGAAACCGGTGAGATGACCAGGTGAGTGATTTACATCTGTCTTTGATGCTGTTTTAATATGATAAGTAGGCCAGGGAATGAATTCTCCACTAGAGTATTTCGCTGCAGCAGGGCTTTTGGGGAACTTGCGACCCGACTCCCATTGGAATGAAGGGGGCAATCGAGACTCCCCAAGAGGTCGGGCCATGAGTGGGGGTAGTTCTCCCCCGTGCCAGCCTGTACCCCCTGATACTGTCCAAGGGGCAAAGTGCCCATGTCCAATGGGAATACCTGCTGAGGGGGAGGTGACCTGTCATGAGGGGTCTGCTTGCGGGAAGGTGGGGAGGATTGTCACTATGCGGGGAGGGGAGGTGAAGGAGCTGGAGACTGGTGCGGCCTGAGACAGATGGGGGCTTCAAGGCTGGTTCAGGAATGGTTGGAGGGGATCAAGCTGGCCTGCAAGTTGGAGGCTGATAGTTGAGGCCACTGTGCATGCACAGAAGCCAGCTGGTTTCAGCCTCATGGGCAGGAATAGCCCCACCCTCTGAAATTGAATGACATTTACACTGGTGGCATCTGCATTGCACAGAGTGTAGGAGATTCTAGTGTGAACTCCCACTGGAAAAAAACACAGAATATTTTTGGGAGAATCGCTGCCCCCCCCCCCCTCCCCGCTGCATTCAAAGTGGAGGTAGATGTGAAGATCAAAGCAAGGTGAACGTTATCATGCTTCTGAGAGGGAGAGGAAAGGGTGAAAGAAGAAAACCAGAGATTGAGTAAAATTGATTAAAAAGCACAAGAAGCTAAACAAAAATGAATGTGAACAAGGTCAACAAAACAAATGGAAATCCCATTGGAATTATTGGCAGCTTGCTCCTACATCATGCCTTAATAAATTTTTAAATTTTCCAACTATTTTATAATCCATGACTCTGTCAACTGTGACTCTGTGAGTCACACTGTTGCCTCTGAGACAGCAGGTTTTAAATTCAAGCCTAGCTCTGACAATAAAGCATTATTTCAAAACTTTATCTTTCACTTTTTTTAAAGCAGACTTTCTGCTGAATCAAAAAGGATGGCTGCTGTGAGTCACATGACCACAGGATTGGTCATTCATTGTGGGAGTTATTAACAGGAGCTAACCAAAATAAGTAATCTTTTCATAATTTTGGAATTTCATATCCAGAGTGGGGTTTTAAAGTCTCATTCTTCCCGAAACTTTAAATCCTACACGAGGTCAACAATTCCTATGGTGAGTGGGAGAGTAGAATTCCAGCCCTAATTGTAAGGATATTATAATCACAAAACCAGGAGAACTGTAGATCAAAATTTAATCTTGATGTGAGGGGTGAGGTTTGATCAGGAATAGTCAGCATAGCTTTGTGAGGGAGGTCATGCCGAAAAAATCTGATTGCATTTTTTCGAAGAGATGATCAGATGCATGGATCAGGGCAGTGCAGTTGATGCACTTTATGGATTTCAACAAAACCTTTGACAAGGCCTCACATGGAGACTGATAAAGGATATAAAAGCACATGGGATTCAAGGTAACTTGGCAACATGGATCCAAAACTGGCTTAGTGAAAACAGAGAAATCAATGCTAGGTTTTTCATAATATGTATGTAAATGGAGAGGATGCAAAGTAATTCACCAGGATGTTGTCTAGGGATAGAGCATTTAAGTTATGTGATAAGACTGGATAGACTGAAATTGTTTCCTTAGAGCAGCGAAGACTGAGAAGGGACCTGATTGTGGTGTGTGAGACCATGAGGGGTATGGATAAGAAGCACCTTTTCCCCTTAAAGGATCAATAATGAGTGGATATAATTTATGATGAGGGGCAGAAGATTTGGAAATGATTTGAGAAAAAGTATACTTGGACAATGGTTTCCCATCACAAGAAACTGAATATTTATTTCCAACTCTTTCAAAAACTAATGGCTGAGATATCCTTAGTTCTGAATTCGAAGCCAATTCTGCACATTAAATAAACATTCCTTTGTAAATCAAAATGGAGAAAGAAGGTCACATGATTGAGTGACCATTTTGAAATCTCTACATTCCTTTGAAAACTGACAAATCCTCAGAAACTGCCTAACATCCAACAGGTGAACAGCAAAACTGGGACTCCAGCCTGCTCCTCAAAGCCTGTCTGATTGATAAGTTCCTACCATTGCCTGCAAAATCAATCCAGTCTTGATGTATTACTTCATCTTGCAATATCACCATCACCTCTGAAGAGAACCCTAGAACTTAGGTCTTTATTCAACTGAATCCAAACTCCTACATGAAAAAGCTCTTTACTGGACTCCAATAATCAGATGAACTAACATTTATTTTGTAATCCTTATAGTACTGGTATCCAGTACAACTGGCATCCCCAGTTGTAAAATTTTCCTTTTATCTATCCCCCTTTTACTGTGTGTATGTATAGTGGAGTGGGAATTTGTGAATCCTTTGCTGCCCAAGGTTTGAATTTGAATAAATTAACTCTCTAAGTTAATCATAAAGTAAGCTTGCTGCAAGTTAATAATAAATTGGATCACTCAATCTGAGTATGTTGGAAAGCATATATTAAAAATAGTTTGGGAACAACTTTTTATAGACAATTGGTGAGAGCATTGAAGTTCAGTTTGCTTTTCTCTATGATTTGTAACACCGGACTTAAGAATCTTGGACATATCATTCAGAATGACAGTCTAGAACAGGAGTTTTGCACAGCTGGAGATGCTGTCTTCCAAATGTGATTTTAAGCCAAAGTCCTGTCAGCACTTCCAATGTGAAAGATTCTTCATCATTATTTTAAAGATGATTAGCAGAGTCCTCCCATGTTCTGGCCAAAATGTATCCCTCTAAATGCCACTAAAAAAAAATTATCTGGTCATTATCAGATCACTGTTTGTGGGTTCTTGCTGAACACGTATATTCTGTAACATTTCCTATGAGCATGATTACATTTCAAAGGTCTTTCATCAGATGTGAAGTGCTTTGGGCCATTCTGAGTCATGAAAGGTGTGAATGCAAGTCTTTCATTTTTCATTAACTGTGTCTCGCTGGGTACCATTCCCGTCACATAGTCAGCAGGTTGTGAATTCAAGTTTGATTCTGGAAACAAGATAATGCAGACTGTCAGAGGTGCTATCCTTTGGAAATATTGAGCGAATCTTTCGTCTGTACTTGCAGCTAGGTACTAAAAAAATCTTATGACATCATTTGCCGAAAGCCTAAAACCTACCATTCAAATATCACAATTAAAAAGATTATCTGATCATTTATCTGATTCCTATTTGTGGAGTCTTGTATTTTTTTAAATCATTTCCTGTGATGGGGAAAGGTTATTGGCCTGAATTTTTTGGATGGTGGAGACTTGGCCCCACAATCAAAAGAGTCGGTGGGAAACACATCCTTACCAATGTCAAAATCCCTGCTCCATTTTGTGCTCTAAGGAGCATGGATTGTACTACAAGTCAAAACAGCAGTGTGATGGAATCAACCCCACTTTCTTCCTTCCTGACATCTTCATTTCTTTGTTTCCATCTGGCCACCACTAGTCTCAGAGCTGACTCAGGGAGTGGTGAGGGAGGGGTGGGGCTAACATTCCTGCCCCTTGTTTTCCACTTTAGAAATCTGCCTTTTCACGGTTTCCGTATTATGTTTCTGAAACTGCTTTGCTACGTTTAGTTTGTACTACAGCACATTCTCGTGGGATTCAGACAGATGTGGTTAAACAAGTATATGTATTCTGGTTGGAATTTATTGAGGCCAGACAAACAACTTCAGCTGTGATATTGAATAAGCAAATTGCTTTGAGCACCGACATCTTATCAATAAACCAATACACACAGATATTACGCAATATAAAACCTACATTTGCTTGACATGTATTAAATAAAACAAATGATTCCTGGTTTAATCAATATTTTACTTAAAGTTACACGTAGCATTAAACATTAATATTTTACCTTACAATTCTTTCCATTGTCAAGCACAAAATGCAAGATTGTGCAAAAATAACACAAATTTTCATTCCTTTCAAAGCGATGATTGATCTCAGCCACGCGGAGGGTTAGGGTGTTTTAGCCTGAGAACAAAGCTTCATGGAGAACCTTGTGGGTCAGAGAGAAGAGATGTGAATAAATAGGTAGTGAGATGGAAGATATTTTTTCAGATTTAGAGAATTACTAAAGCTCTTTCAGGTCCCATAAAATGCTTAAAAGTATAGAAAATGATAAACTTTCCTTTAGATGCAGCCTTTTTAAGACATATCATTTAATTCCTCATTAACTGGAGATACAAAAGATTGATGTGTGTCGTGCATGCTCTCTGATTACACTTGGTGATTGTAATTGGATTCCAATGGATCACTGGATTACACTTGGTGATTGTAATTGTACAGCAGAGGCAGGATCCCATTTAAACAAACTCCAACTAGCAATTCTGCTGTACATTCACATTAAATAAGGCCCACCTCAATATAGATTTGAGGAAGCAAATAGGTGCACAAGTTCTCTACCAGACATCTAGCTGTTGCTCCATGGACTTCCAAGTGAGAAACAGATAGCCAGTAGGTTTGCGTTTTCCCGACCAAGAGCGAGAAAGTTCCATGTGAATATTAAGTCCAGATTGAATATTAGGTAAGGTCTAGAAGGCAGGTCCAGATGGGAGTGGGGTCTTTGGATGGGGCGGCAGTGGGCATGGGGTGTGCCTCTGCCATTCTGCAGTCAGGATCGGGGGAAGGGGGAAGGAGGCCAATAATAGGGGTTGCCATTGACGTGGAGGGAGTGGGGCTGCTAAGGGGGAGGGGTTGGTATTGCAGGGGAGGACGGAATGGTGTTGGGGGGAGAACCGGGGAAGGGGTTGCGGGAGATCGGGGTGGGCCGAGGGAGTGGGGCATGGCCACCCATTGTTGAGTGGGGGGTGGTGCTAGTGGTCTCATGGCCGGTGATGCGGGATCGTGGGACTGGCCAACAATTGAGATGCCCAGCAATCGGGAGGCCGCAGTGCCAATTTCAGCTCCGACAGATTAGCACAGGCACAGTGGTCCATTCAGCACTATGCTGCCAGCCTCTCCAGTGAGAATAGAGTCCACTCATTGATTTTCCACCTGATTCAAGTTTGTGCACTCTGCAGTGCACAAAGCGTGGGAGATTCATTTTGAAACTCTCTTGGAAAAAATCTGTGTGATTTACTCCAGTTTTCATACGAGTTCAACATTTAGAATTTTGTTGGGAGAATCACGCCCAAGTCTGAGGAAGAACATTCTTGCTATTGAGAAGTCCAGCAAAAGTTCACCAGACTGATTTCTGGAATAGTAAGGTATGTAAAAAGGAAATGGATTAACAGGGCTTGTACTCACTGGAATTCAGAAGAATGAGAGGGGATCTCATAGAAACATACAAAATCCTGAAAGGATATGACAGGCTAGATGTGGGAAGAATGTGCCCAATGTTGGGGAAGTCCAGAATAAGGGGTCACAGGCTAAGAATAAAGGGTAAGCCATTCAGGACTGAGATGGGGAAGAACCTCTTTACTCAGAGAGTTGTGAACCTGTGGAATTCTCTACCACAGAAAGTTGTTGGGGCCAGTTTATCAGATATGTTCAAGAGGGAGCTGGATGTTGCCTTTTGGCTAAAGGGACCAAGGGGTATGGAAAGAAAGTAGGAGTGGGTAGTGCAGGCTCGAAAGGCCAAATGGTCTACTTCTACACCTATTTTCTATGTTCTGAAGTTCCTTGTAATTTTGGGTGATGTGCTGAGGACTTTGGTTGGGTTACACCCAGGTTACCTATTGTTTCCAAGAATTTTCTGGATGTGAAATTCAAGCCCTGATCCAACTGGAACTTAATGAGCAATGCATAACCTGGTGATAAATAGTCTTGGTCCCTCCACCACTACCTTGGCAAAGATAGTTTTCAGAGGAATGGTCTCTGTGATTCAGGTATCCTCAGTAGAAAGAATGACATGCCCCATCTTTTCCCATCTTGGCGACATCGCTATCAGCTGAATCACTGTCCATTCTTCATTTGCAGATCAGCGAGGAGGACTCCACTTTCTCATCAATAGCACTCGGCAGTTTCAGTCTGGACAGTCTGTGAAGACTGTGAAGTCGATATGCTGAACTGTAACCGAGGAGGAACTGCTCATTACTTCCTGAAAAAGGATTAGGATAACCAGATGGCTGGATCATTCATCTGCTGTGTGATTTGGCCTCCTTTGACTACAACCAGGGCACTAAGCAGTCGAGGCAATTACTAGGGGTATCTCCTTGCAGCTGCTCTGTCTCCCTAACTTCACTGGCTTCCTTAAATCTACTGGGGATGCTATCATCTTTGCTCTTGCCATGTAATTGCAAAGGAGCAGTGGTCCCCATCCACTGGTAAACTGCACACAGGTCCCATAGTCAATATTCCTAAAATAACATCCCAGGTGCTGTAAAAAGGTATAGACATAGAATCCCTAGAATTGCTACAATGCAAAAGAAGGCCATTTGGCCCATTGAGTCTGCACTGACTCTACAGAAGATCACCTTATCCAGGCCCTTCCCTCTGTGCTATTCCTATGCATTTATCATGGCCAATCCACCTAACCCGCACATCTTCGGACTGTGGGAAGAAACCAGAGCACACAGAGGAAACCCACACAGACATGGGGAAAATGTGCAAATTCCACACAGATATTCACTCAAAGCTGGAATTGAACCCAAATCCCTAGTGCTGTGAGGCAGCAGTACTGTGTCATCCCTCCATCAATATTCCTTACTTTGGCACTTCCTGTACCCTCTGGTAGAAAGGCTATGGGGGTGATCCTACCATTCTGCCGTGTTAATTTCTTAGCACAGTGGGCTGGGAGAATGTCGCAATGGGTGATGCATGGGATTCGCACATGCATACCCACCCCAATAGTATCTCCCAGCACAGATTTATGGCAGTGTCAGCTCTGTGCTGGAAATCAGCGGGGAGGCACAGGAATTATAAAGAAAAAGGCTTTAGTATATTTTCTATGACTCTACGACGCTATTAAGTGGGTCCAGGACTGAAATCTCTGGGCCGACTAGCATCTTCCCCCACCACTCACCAGGAGTGGTTTACTTCAGTGGGATTTACAGTAACTTGTCACTCTATCAGCCTGACCCACTGGACTGAATAAGAAGCAACTGGGGCTCTCCAGAGTTGCCCCCTGGATATTTGGCACTTTGAAGATGCCAATCTGTGGCCATTGGCCCTGCCCAATGGGAAAAGTGTCAATGTCCAAGGGCGTGATGAGGCGTGGTCTGATGGGATGAGGTCCTACTACCATTCTGCAGGCAGGATTGGTGGGAGAATGAGAGAGGCCAATGATCAGGGTGATCTGGGGGTGGGTCAGTCTGCTGTAGGGGATCGCACTGTGGGGAGGTGTAACTATTGAGAATTGAGGGGGTGGAGGTCTTGAGATCAGAATGATCCAGGAATGGGGGTGGGAGAGTCAGGGCTGAGCTCTGGATGGATGGGGGGGCCAGGAGGGAGGATGTAGGGAGCTGGAGGGCTGGCATTGCAAAGATCGCTGGCCTGGCCAATGATTGAGTTGGCTAGCGATCAGGAGGCTGACAGTGCAGGGCTACTGCACATGCATCAATCTTGGTGCTGATAGATAGGCACATACACAGTGGCCCATGCAGTGCTACGCTGTCAGCCTCTCCAGCAGGAATAGGTCCCAACCACTGATTTAGAATGATATTCATGGTGTTTTGTTCGTCCATCGTCATCGATGAGAACCTCAATACCATTAGTTATTTTGAGACTGGTTGCAGTGTGTCCAAAGATGATTGATCAGGCCAATTTGGATTTGGAATGTCCTGGCACGTATTGGACAGACTTGTGTAGACACTGTAGTTGTTGTGCTGGTGGCTCCGGACTTAAGCAGTTAGTGCTTAAGTTGTGCTTCAGCAATACACCTTGCTTTGTAAGCTTCACTGCTTTTGTGGATGAGGCAGCGCCAGGTAGATTTTGTGCCAACATTTCCCAGATGGTCCTGTCTATGTCAAGCAACTTCAGGGAGGCCTTGAGTGTATCTTTGAAATGTTTCTTCTGCCCTCCATGCGAGTGTCTTAGGCACAGAGTTCCCCAAAAAGGAGCTGCTTGTGTATATGCTTGCCTGACATGCGGATGACATGACTTGCCCACCGGGTCTGCGCTCTCATCAGCAGTGTGTGGACTGATGGTAGACTTGCTCTAGAGAGAGCTTCAATGTCTGGTACTTTATCTTGCCATCTGAGGCGTAATATTCTTTGAAGATAAGACACATGGAAATGATTGAGCTGTCTTGCATGCCTTTGATATACAAAGAACAAAGAACAAAACAGCACGGGAAACAGGCCCTTCGGCCCAACGAGCCTGCGCCGCCTCCCCGATGTTCCCATCTCTACCCGTGATCCCTGTCCATGTTTATAGATCTATGGATTAAAAACCAAATTTGAGACAATTTAGGGAGAATTTGTTTTGCCAATTAGCCTAAGAGCACATCTTTGGGATGTGGGAGGAAACCGGAGCACCCGGAGAAAACCCACGCAAGCACGGGGAGAATGCGCAAACTCCCACAGACACAGGCCCAAATCCATGTATCTGCACAGCACAGCGATAGTCACTGAGCTGTGGTGTTGCCCATCAAATGGTCCAGGTCAAGCGTACACTAACAACGTGAAGCACTAGGATACTCTCAGAAAAGATCCAACAGCAGCCCTCTCACGACCCATCGCGTGTATGCCCCTCGTTAGACAACAAGGTGGACCAAAGCACCTGTAGGATAAAAACAAGTACATCAATATCATCATCTATTTACACACTTCCCAGGGACTCCCAAGGCTCATGATCCCTATTTTAAATCAGTTTTCTATACCCCTCCATTCCCATTCTGTTCATGTGCCCATCTAAGTATTTCTTAAATAACTCCAGAGTGCCTGTCTCCACCACTTTACTTGGCAGCGCATTCCATACTCCCACCACCCTCTGTGTGAAAAAACTCCCTCTAGCATCCAAATTATACCTTACACCTCTCACCCTATGCCCGTGACCCCTTGTGCTATTCGAGCCATCCTAGGAAAAAGCTTAACCCTGTTTACTCTATCTATCCCCTTCATAATCTTGTACACCTCTCCTCTATTAGATCTCCTCTAAGTCTACTTCTTTCTAATTAAAACAGTCCAATTTGCCTAATCTCTCCTCGTAACTCAGACCTTCCACACTAGGCAGCATCCTGGTAAACCTCTTCTGCACTCTCTCCAGAGTCTCCACGTCCTTCCGGTAGTAAGGTGACCAGAACTGGATACAGTATTCCAAATGATGTCTAACCAACGTTTTATACAACTGCAACATTAAAGGCCAGCCCTTGTACTCTATACCCCTTCAGTTTTGTTGCTGGGCTGATTCCTCGGTGTTCCCATGCAATGGAGCACAGTCTACTGAAAGCAGAATTTGCCTTTGCTATTCTGCAGTTAACTTCTGTATCAATAGTCACTGCTTGGGAGAGGGTGCTACCAAGATAAGTGAACTGGTCCATGCTTGTAGTTTCTGCCCTTTGATTGTGATTATGGGTTCTGTGTACGGTGCATGAGGAGCAGGCTGGTGCATGACTTCGGTCTTTTTAATGTTGATGGTGAATCCAAAGTTGTTACAAGCCATGGAAAATTTGTCCATACTGACTTGCATCTCTGGCTCTGAGCCAGTATACAGGGCACAGTCCTTGGCAAAGAGGAAGTCTCTTAAAACAATCTCTTTCACTTTGGAAATAGCTTGAAGCCTCCTCATGCTCGTGATTTCTGCAGTGCACAGATTGTGGGAGATTCTTATTTGAATTCCCCTTGGAAAAAAACATAAATTACTCCAGTTTTCATGTGAATTTGACATTAGGATTTTTTGGGGAGAATTCCGTTCCATACCTTTTTTAGCAGTAAAATTTGGCTGGCCTCAGTATCCCTGAAGATCACTGAGGATCTCCATGGGCTTACTCGCCTTGCCCTAGGAAAATTGAATCATTCTTCCTTCTGGCACAAAATCCTTGTGACTCTCACCTGTTTTGATAAACTCACCCAGATTAACAGGAATGTGGTGACAGAGATTTGCTGCTGAGGTCAGACCATAACCTGGTATGTTATGATCTCAACCTTCTTCTGCATGGGGTTTATGTGTTAATAAGTCTCATGGTTTTCTTTGTATCCTCTGAAATTCAGCACATAGGTTCCCTGACTTATGACAATTGAAAAATACAGGTTTCCAAGCCTCAGTCTTTTGTTCATTCTCTCTGTTCTGGTGAGCAAAGGCCCCAGTGTTTCCAGTCCTCATGTTCTCCTATGGGTGCAGTATTCTATCATTCTCCAACCTCCTATCCTTTTCAGATTATTGGGCATAACTAGTGAGTAACTGTGTGACGTTATGAAAGTTTTTTTTTGTAGCTTGGGAATTGTTTCAGTAAATGTATCCTGTTCTTTATTTAAAATAGGAATATCTGAATAATTCTCTCCATCCTTAACAGGTAAATAGTGAGACACTTCCAGGATTGACAAAGTGCATCCTCTCTAAATTCTTAAAGCAAAAACAAAACTTGTTACAGTCAAACAAGAATAAGAGAGCAAGGGAGACATTTAAGCTCTTTCAGCTGTATAGAGAAAGATTTGATGTGTCCACTGAAAGCATCCTGGTGACGAAACCAATCCTAGCACAGATCAAGTGTTGAGTTATTCAAGTTTGTTCATTTAATTTAAAAGTTTGATCATAGAATCTCTACTGTGCAGAAGGAGGACATTCAGCCCATCAAGTCTGCACCGACAATAATCCCATTCAGGCATTATCTGTGTAACCCAATGTATTTACCCTGCCAATCCTTGATATTAAGGGGCAATTTACTATGGCCAATCCACCTAACCCACACATCTTTGAACAGTGGAAGAAAACTGAAGCACCTTGAAATAACCCATGCAGAAACAGAGAGAATGTGCAAACTCCATGCAGTCACCCAAAGCTAGAATTGAACACGGGTCTCTATCACTGTCAGGCAGCAGTGCTAACCACTGCGCCACAATATTGCCCCTAATTTGATGAGGAAGAGGTAGAGGTTTCTTCACTTCCTTTGAAAGATTGGCACAGTGACTAAAGTGACCAGGAGAGAGCTGGAGCCGGCGACTGCACAGCAAACCAACAGATAAAGCTTACAAAGTTTACTTCCTATTGCCTGGTGAGAGTAGAGCAAAAATAAAGTCATAGCTATTTTAAGCAGATTATAATTGGTACCAGCGGCGTATCATCAGAAATTCTCTACCTTTAAAAGAACACCTGACCAGACATGCATTGTATTTGAATTGCTTAAGCAGATCATTTTGGACATGGGTTTAAAATTAAGGGCATGTGTGAAAACATTAAAAGAATAATGCTTCTCAAACAGTTCAAATCACTCGTAGATGAACAGAAAGTGGCAAGGGCAAAACAAACAGAAACCCTGGTTGATGATTATGAGTTACAAAATCGTGGCCTGTAACATCAAAAATCCTCATGATAGAGCCATTTGGCCATTTATGTCTGTGTTGTTCCTTTGCCAGAGCAATTCCATTGCTTTGCTTTCTTTGTCCATGTCTGCTTTAAAAGATGTCATGTTTTTTTTTCCTTCAGCTGTTTCTTGTGTCAAACTTGCTATGTTCTGTAACTCTGCATAATTACCAGTCAACTTTTTTTCAGTGACTACATTTTGTTAATTCTCAGGATATGGGAATCATTGGCAAGGCCGACATTTATTGGCCATCTTAATAACGCTGAAAATGTGGCCCTGTTCTTGAACCACTGCAGCTCATGTGGATAAAATGAGTAACATAGTGGAGATTGTAGAAAGTGCACATTGCAGGCACGCTAGAAGAATTCCCAATCATTTGGACTGCTCTCTTGTAGAAGGTGTCAATTTGAAATTGCTGAGTGATTTCCAATCAGTGTGATCAGTCTTTCTCTATTCACCTGAATAGAAGAGCAGGATACATTTCTCTTTCCAATTATTTACCCATTTTCCATCGCAAACACCTCCGATATTACAACATGGATTAGAACCAAAAGTTTCTTGTACAGTTTTCCAGCAATGTAACTGAGTCCCAAGCCTGGAATAGTAATTCATCTAGTATGATTGTGACTTTTTGCTAGTTCTTGCCTGAGCTATTTTGTGTGAAATAAACTCAGTGAATCAATAAGGTGTCCAGTACTGTATCTGAAATTCTTTTCCATTGAAGTGAATTGTAAAGAAAATTGAGCTGCCAATGTTTTATCAGCCTATTTGATGCAGCCCAATTTACCCTCTCTCTTACAATCCTATGGATGACAAGCCTTTGTTTATAGTTACCAAGTCAACAGCTTTATATTATAATTAGGTTGTTGGACTGCTGGAAGTCAATGAAACGGTTAACAATGTCAAAGTAATGCATGAGACTGAAACAAGCAAAGTAAAAAGAAAATTGGTGAGTGAAAAGGGAATGGCAGTTGTTAAATATTCAGCTTATCCGATGACTATATTCTTTATGGTTGCAGTCCATGTAGATCGTTACATTCCCCTGATGACTTGTTGTCACCTTCAGTCAACAACTTGGCACTTGCCAATCAACTTCAACCATGAAATTGAAAGGACAGAATTGGCACTTACAATATAGTATGGACATTATATCAATAAGCTGGAGAGTGAAGGGAAAAGGCCTTTTATCCTTGAGAGCTTTCTGTAGAACATTGTGTATGTTAATATCTGTGGGAAGAATGGAAATTCCCAAAGTTATAGTCTCAGTCAACACCTATCAGTGCTCCAGAGAGCAGGGGCAGCAGCTGGTTTCTGCTTTTATGTGGGAAACTGGGAAAATCTCTTTCTGCTTAAACTCTTGAAAATATGTCATCACATCATTGGAGTACTTGTACATGGGAATTTGGCACTAAATCTGATGAGTGCTTTGTTAAATGGCAGATTCTCATCTTCATCTCCTAATGATACATTTTGACTCAGTGATCCCTCAGTAAAGTGGAACTCAGCAGAAACTGAGTTCCATTTAAATTAATGAATTCAGATCATTTCTGTAGCAAACAGATCACCTTGTCTATCTACCTTTTCTCTCAGTAATCCACGTAAAGTGATATTTAGAACAAAGAACAAAGAAAATTACAGCACAGGACAGGACCTCCAGCCCTCCAAACCTGCACTAACCATGCTGCCTGACTTAACTAAAATCACCTATCCTTCCAGGGACCATATCCCTCCATTCCCATCCTATTCATGTATTTGTCAAGATGCTCCTTAAAAGTCACTATCATATCAGCTTCCACTACTTTCAAAATTTTACAAGACAAGCAGTAATGATGAAACTCTTGCTTATTTTTTGGAGATTGCAGACATAGTTTAATGTACTCTGCCTTCTACAAAGAGAGAAGATATGCAAATAGATTCCAGTTTTCAGTCTATTTGCATTGCTTTATCTTACAGTGTGACTGCCCTGGGCAATAGCTTCTGCAGAACTAATGGTTGCAAAATTAACATTAAAACTGTGGCACTGGATGAGGCAGAAATATCTAAACAATGGGTGGGATTTTACGGCATCACTCGGGCGAGACTGGAAATCCCTGCCTGAGATCAATGGAAATTTCCATTATCAGACCCTTACCCACTCCAATTCTGTAGCAGGCAAATTGGTTGAGTTCTGACCAAAATACTTCCTTCTTTCAAATCTCCCATACAACCACTGAACTCCAGTGCAGAAAGAGGCATTAAGCCCATTGAGTCAACACCAACTCTCTGACAGAACATCTTATTTCTGCCCCGATCCTCATAACCTCAGGCATTTAGCATGGCTTATTCACCTAATCTACACATCTTTGAACACCAACGGGCAATTTACCATGGCCAATCCACCCAGCCTACACATATTTGGAAACTAAAGGACAATTTACATGGCCAATCCACATCTTTGGAAAGTGGGAGGAAACTGGAGCACCCAATGGAAACCTACGCAGGAAAAAGGTGAGTGTGCAAACTCCACATAGGCCAAGGCTGAAATCGAATCCAGGTTCTTGGTGCTGTGAGGCAGCTATGCTAGCCACTGTGCCATTGTGTCAATCAAAAAAAAAATGCACAAAGGCACAATTTTCAATTTTTTAAACATTTGTGGCCTGTGTAGGGAAATGTTCTTTTAGACCATTTGCCAACCCCGTGTAAATCCTCAATCACCTTCAGCTAACATCAGTCATCAGCTTAATAGAATGGAACATCAATTTAAGGATATGGGATGTCATGAGGCTGGCCTGTTGAACAGTGTTACGACTGCTCTAACAAATCCAATTTTTCTTCAATTTGCAGTCTTGAGTTCATAATGAAGTGTCAAAGTTCAGATGTTTGCATCATTGATTACATGCCCCATTTCAGCTGTCAAAATCATGAAATATTATTCGAATGACAAGTGCCTTGAATCCTTGCATTTTTTTTAATAGATAGGCTTTTCTTGTTACCTTTATTCAGTGAGTTTCATTTCATAAAGGATCAGGAGCAATCAATATTGTTGATTTGAATCCAATTGCAAATCTTGGCAAGACACTTTTTATTAAATAACCAAGAGTGTCATGGATGGATTATTAAGCAGGAAGCAAATTACCACTCTCCATACCAATTGACTGGCAGGATGAGCTGGTAATATCGGCCCTGAAGACTCAAACTTCTAAAAAAAATTATTCTCCGAGCTCTTGGCTGTACAGAGTAGAATCTGAAACTAAAAAGTAGCCTGTGAAACACCATAATGACATCATCAGCAAATCATTAGCTCTTAGGGTTAAGTTTTTTCCTAGGATGGACCCAAATAGCACGAGGGGTCACGGGTTTAGGATGACGGGGGTAAGGTATAATTTGGATGCTAGAGGGAGTTTTTTCACACAGAGGGTGGTGGGGGTATGGAATGCGCTGCCAAGGAAAGTGGTGGAGGCAGGTACTCTGGAGTTATTTAAGAAATACTTAGATGGGCACATGAACAGAATGGGAATGGAGGGGTATAGAAAACTGATTTAAAATAGAGATCATGAGCCTTGGAAGTCCCTGGGAAGTGTGTAAATAGATGATGATATTGATGTAGTTGTTTTTATCCTACAGGTACTTTGGTCCACCTTGTTATCTAACGAGGGGCATACACGCGATGGGTTATGAGAGGGCTGCTCTTGGATTTTTCGAGAGTATCCTAGTGCTTCACGTTGTTAGTGTACGCTTGACCTGGACCATCTGATGGGCAACGCAACACCTCAGTGACTATCGCTGTACTCTGCAGATACATGGATTTGGGCCTGTGTCTGTGGGAGTTTGCGCATTCTCCCTGTGCTTGCGTGGGTTTTCTCCGGGTGCTCTGGTTTCCTCCCACATCCCAAAGATGTGCTCTTAGGCTATAGATCCATAGATCTATAAACATGGACAGGGATCGCGGGTAGAGTGGGGAGCATCGGGGTGGCGGCGCAGGCTCGTTGGGCTGAAGGGCCTGTTTCCCATGCTGTTTTGTTCTTTGTTCTTTGTTCTTAAAGCAATCATGTAAAGATTAAAAAATATAACACTGACCCACTTCATTCTCATTCCAAGAAACCCAATCCATTATCATTCTACCTGACCTACCCACTCTCCTTCAACAGGCCCATTCCACTCTCACTCCTTTCTGAAGCCAAGTCATACTCTTTCTGCCACTCTTCTTTGGGCTTTTCCACTCTTTGTCCTTCTCTTCAGCCTTCTCATCCAATTTCATGCTGACACCATTCCCCACACTTCCACACCCTTCTTCCCTTTTGATGACTGGGAGCCATTCCCAAAGACCCCTGTTAACATATCTGCACAATCCCTGTTTGTCCTGTCAGCCAGAGTGTCAATGTGTTTGAGTGTCAGGTTGGAGTCTGCAGATATTTATTTATATAAGTCCTTGATCATTGATCTTGCATGGTCTTTGTCTGCTCTCAGACTCTCTGTTCCCTTTCTGTTAATGTTTGAACCTCTTAGCCATAGTTTCTGTAATGGACACTAATGGATCAGCTTTTCTGGGACAAGTTAGAAATCTACACTGTTATATGTAAAACAGTCATACAGGACTTGATTTGATTTGATTTATTGTTATTACATGTATTTGTATGCAGTAAAAAGTATTGTTTCTTGCTATGTCAATAAAGCACACCGTTCCTAGAAAAGGAAGGAAGTGAATTCAGATTGTAATGCTACAGTCATAGCTAGGGTGTAGAAGAAGATCAACTTAGCATGAGGTAAGCCCATTCAAAAACCTGAAACCCGCAGGGAAGAAGCTGTGAACTCAGACAGGTAACAAAATTGCTGTGACATATGGAAATGTGAAAACACATTTTTTAATGGCTTATCACCCCCAAAAAAGCAGGGAACAACCATCCTTTTTGACTCAAACTTCATATCCGTGCTCTGTCCCATTGGATATTCTAAACGCACAAACCTTTGATTTTTTTAAAAATTCATTTGTGGGGTGAGCTCACATACATTGCCCATTCCTAATTACCCTTGAGCTGAATGGCTAGATAGGCTATTCGGAGGGACATGTTGCTATGGATCTAGAATCATATATACCCCAGACCAGATAAGTATGGCAGATTTCCTTCTGTAAAGGACTTTAGTGAACCAAATGGGCCTGCACAACAATTAACAATGATTTCATGGTCATCAGTAGATTTTTAATTCCAGAATTTTATTGAATTCAAATTTCACCATCTACAGTGGTGGGATTAGAATCTGGTTCCCCAGAACATTACCCTGAGTCTCTGAATTACTCTTATTCTGTATTGCCATATAATATTTGATATGTATATTATATATAAGGAGCAAAACCAATGCAATTCAAACTAGAACTGAAATACTCTGCAACAGGATTTTCGTGCTGAGGGATTGATTGAGATGCCTGAAGTGTGACAAATTTTCACTATGTATTTGCCTGCTGGCAAGTGCTGGAGGAGTCACTGGAGATTTTTTAACATTTTCGTATCGATTGTGACTCTACCACCAGTTTCTCTCTGTTGATAACTGTAGTCTTGCAACATGGTGCTGAATTCCAAATGGGCTCAGTCCTCGGTGACTTTTGCTCAGCTTTATCACCTGCAGTACAGAGAACGTGATTTATAGAAAGCATCACCTGCTAATTCTCAAGATGAATAGGGGTTCCTTGGATAACTAGACCAGCATAGAACGAAATAGCTTCAGTTATATGTTTGAAATAGATTGTGATAGTCTGAAAGTAAGCTTGTCTGCTTTTAACTTCACTGTCATCAGTTGCCCTGCTTAAGTTTGTATGGAATTTAATTTTACTCACTAACTCGCTAAATTTATAAGAACAACACCTGAACATTACTTATCCAAAATCCTTCCTTATGAAGAAAGGAGAGTGTCAGAGATCGTCAAATGTGATTGTGTGATTATGTTATGAGTGACACATTGCCCTGTTTCCCCTGACAGTGAAAATGGAATTTGTTGAAAATGACAGCAGAAATTCTGAATCCGATCCTGCCTGCCATTTTTAAAGGTCCATGGAGTTTTTATGACTTTGCAAAATCCTACCCAAGGTTGTTGAGAATGGGCGATCTGCAAGTTATCTCTAAACTTATTGCTGTCTCTGATATAAAATCACTATCTAAAGCCACCAAGCCTGAGCATAATTGTTTCTGAAATTGGAATTGATAAAGTAAATCGATATAAGTTGCAATTTCAAGAACTCAGAGGGAAATTTACCTTAAGTTGAGGGGATAATAGCATTTTCAAAACAAAACCTAATGAAAAATCAGTGTCGCTGGTTTCTGGATTGAAAAAAAAGTTTCTTGTAAGGTGAAATACAGAAAACATTAATAAAACCTTTCTGCCTAACAATACTGTTGCTTGAATTTGGGATAATTTTGAAGCTATAAAATGAAAGGTGAAATTTATATTTGAGGTAAATTAAAGGACAGACAAATGAAATGTGTGAATGCTGATCAGTAGAATACAAAGAATTTAAGATTAATTGAAGATAGGAATGTCCCCTATTGAATGGGAAATTGGTTCTTGGATAACACAGTGATGAAGCACAGTTACATTTTTATTAGTAAATTAAGAAAACTGACCCAAGTCTACTCAGTGAAAGAGGTGTGTGTCTGTTTTGATATGGTAATATTGAGATTAATATTTTCCAGTGGTTCTGAATGGTAAGGAGTTCACTTCAGTACTTCATTTGTAGAACATTATGAAAATAAGGGGGACATGCATGTGAGTTCTGGCAGGGTCTAAGTACCATGATTGTAAGAGACATGGAAAGACTCATTCCCTTAGAATCTTGCAGCACTATAGTTCCATATGTGGGTTTCATACCACAAAACATAATATTAACTACACCATGGAAGTGTTATGAAAGGATGATGTGTACGTTCAATATCCATACTAAGACAACAGGGAGAATTGTGTTACCGCCAACAAAGAACAATATCGCTATGGTAATGTTTTCTGTCCAGCTGAGAAGTGTATCTTTTGTCTTTTTGATTTGGTGTTCATGAATTGAGTAATATTTATTAGCATGGCCATGCTAATGTCTTAAAATTATTATATAGTTTGGTTACTTCCTCATTATGAACATTTGATTGCCCTTCAACAGGATATTGATTTGTGTCATAAGCACTGAAAGTAGCTTCAACAATACCAAATGAATCAGGCATTGAGAATCTATGCTCAGGCAATGGTGGTACAAAAGTTGGGATTGAGGTATGAATGTAAACACCTATCCCTGGATACAAATTGCCACTGGTGTCTCGGTAGTAATGCAACTGGTAATAGAGCTATGTCATTTGCTACAGACAGACAGTGTTATTGGATAATTTTCCTTCTTTTTCCACTTCTTGCCAGATCACAGCAAGGTGCATTTTCAGAGAAGTATTTTCATCTTGCGAGGGCTGTGGCTTTAAAGGGCAGACACAAAATAGGCCTTATTGCAAGTTTAAGACAAAAGGAATAATACATGTTTATTTCCACAACACTCAAAACATGAATGCAACAGATAACCACTTCCCAAACACAAAGACACACACACACACACACACACACACACACACACACACACACACACACACACAAAGATTGTTTCTAATATGTAGCATGCACTTACATTGCTGGCAAGATAAAACAGAAATATATCACTTATTTACAAGTGGGTTTGGAGGATTTACTCCTGGTTCCTTGAAAAAAATTAAAGTTTCTGACTTTTCATTTGAAATTGTGTTTGTAATGAAGAAGTGAATTTTGCAGGTAAAAACAAATTAGCCCCTCTTCTCTGCTAAGATAATTTTCATTTCCAGGCAGGATTCTTTCCTTTTATTTGAAGAGATCTCTCCATCTGAGGTGCTGGTCTCAGACTGCCTTGCTTATCTGCCTTAATGGATTAGTAAGGTTTCATCTCCCTCTCCAGCCATTTTCAGTAATATGTTAACAGTATTGATGTACATGATTGTCCATACAATAGGCTGAAGATGATGCAATTGACACAATAGGCAAATGTTTGACATTCCATCAACATTCCAGCTTTATTGTCCTCACTGAATGACTTTATTTGAAATCCCATCTTCACTAGAATTGGTAGATCTGGCAACCAATATCATTTTAAATCTCTTCAACTGAAAGGTAATCAGTTAGTATGTGAGAAGACCATATGCATTTTAAATAACTTCCCAGTGATGTGTCGTCATGTTTGTCTCTGCCCAGAAACCATAAAAAATAATTTGATTTCCCTGGAGTTCATTTTGTGAAGGTACAATATCAATATTCCACATTGAGATTTTAAGGTTCATTGTTCATTTCCCAATAAGCTTTATGGGAAAATGACATGGTCGTAATAGATGAGGAAGTGAAGCTGGAAGAAACTGATGGTTCAAGTGTACCACAATATTAATGAACAAGATCACCTCAATGCATCACATTATCTTTGAGACAGTTGAACTTTAAATAATAAAATAGACAAATAGGTGACTTAACCATATATTTATTAATACATTAATAAATATATTAATTTTTAATATCTTCTTTCTCTTCCCATGCCTAGTGATGCAGTAAAGAAAGTTTCCAACTTGGCCCAGTTTCACCATATTTTCTGAATAGAATTCCTTCCCATGGAGGAGACTTTGTTTTTTTTTTGTAAATGCCAATGACGAGTAATAGGATGCATCATTGTATTCCACCTTAACACTAACTTGATCTAATACTGAAATATTGTTATTGGAGCAACCCACTCAGTTTTACACCAATTTAGTGTAAGGAAAAGTGATTTAGTGATTTCTTGTACTTCCTTCTGAGACAATAGACACAGTCACATCAATGATGAAAGTAAGTTTTTACTGCGGGTGCTGGAATTTTATCTTTTCATTTTCCATGTGCTGTTTTTATTGTTGATAGAGTCAGCTCTTTATCTTCCTGCTCAATAACATCAACTCCTTTTTCCATGTCTACCATCAATATATCTGAGGATTTCTAGCTTCCTGAACTACATTTAGATCTACAAAAACCTCAACCTGGTGCATGCTGTGATCTAGAACTTTACCAACATCTGGTGCACTATTGTTCCTCGACTCTGCCCTGCAGTCTGGATATGATGCCCATTCCCATAGGCACAGCAACTTGTCTGAAAATAAGGGCATTTAAATCTTTAGTGGCTACAAAGGCAATGGTAGCATCTACATTGCTAACTCCAAGATGTAGCACTGTAGCACAATGGTTAGCACTGCTGCCTCACAGCATCTAGGATCAGGGTTTGATTCCTGGTTTGGACCATTGTTTAGATGGAGTTTGTACTTTCTCCCCATATCTGCATGGGTTTCCTTCGGGTGCTCCAGTTTCCTCCCACAGTCCAAAGATGTGAGGGTTGGGTTAATTGGCCATGCGAAATTGTCCCTTAGTATCAGGAGGACTAGCTAGGGTAAATGGGGATTGTGGTTAGTGCAGACTCGGTGAGCCAAATGGCTTCCTTTTGTACTGTAGGATTCAATGTTTCTATGTGAGCAGGGCAGCCTTGGACCCTCCCTACCATTTCAGGAAAAGAACTCCCTTGTAATTTGCAGTTATTTCCTTCAGCGATTTCCAAGGCTGTAGCTTCGCCACAGGCCTCCTTCTATGTTAACTTATTGAGGACCATTTTGATCCCATGTTAATGGTTCACAGGGTCGTCGACACAGGGAGAAAACATGAAGAGAATCCCAATTTTCCACTTTCAATTCTGGTGATGTCATGAGGTTCACGCCCACAAAGTATGAATGAGAACATTATTTTAATGTGTTCAATTAATTTATATATAATTCACAAGCAACACCTACCCTCCCCCCCAACCACATGATTTCCCCCCCTCATTAAATATTGAAAACAGGCTTTGAAAGATGAGATTCAGTCTCCTTAGGTGCGTAAAGGTAGATATAGCCTCGGAAGAAATGGTCATGCCCAGGCATTGCCCTACCACTGACCTCTGGCATAGGTGTTGGGGAAGCCTCCAATGACTGTGCCCGATGCAGGAGTTTCCAATGGTTGTGGAGCCCACCATACCCCACCCCATAGTTTGAGGTGGTGGTGTGAGTTCCACTTAAGATGGCACCCCAATCTCTGTGGATTGTCAGCTCTATCAGGCTCTGCTCCACCATAGTGATAGTGTCACCCACTCATTCTTTTTAACTCATAGAGATTCAAGATCTGGAATGAAAACAGAACTGTGCAGTTGGAGAGCTACATGCCAGCTTTCAGTCTGAGCCTGACATTTTGGAAAAATATAATAAGATTTTGTTGCTCAAAAGCTTCGCCTAGATTTTATACTTCTTTAGACCACCTATGAACATACCTCTCAAGTAAATTTCTTATTCAGTCAATGGTAGGGCGTTGAGGAGAGTTACAGAACAAAAAGATCTAGGGGTACATGTTCATAGCTCCTTGAAAGTGAAGTCACAGAGTGGTGAAGAAGGCATTCGGCATGCTTGGTTTCATTGATCAGAACATTAAATACAGGAGTTGGAATGTCTTGTTGAAGTTGTACAAGGCATTGGTAAGGCCACGCTTGGAATACTGTGTGCAATTCTGGTCACCCTATTATAGAAAGGATTTTATTAAACTAGAAAGAGTACAGAAAAGATTTACTAGAATGCTACCAGAACTTGATGGATTGGGCTATTAGGAGAGGTTGAGTAGACTGGGATTTTTTCTTTGGAGCATAGAAGGCTGAGGGGTGATCTTACAGAGGCCTATAAAATAATGAGGGGCATAGACAAGGTGAATAGTCAATGTCTTTTCCCAAAGGAAACAAAGTCTAGGGCATAGGTATAAGGTGAGAAGGGAGAGATACAAATGTGTCCAGGTGGGCAATTTTTTCACACAGAGGGAACAAGCTGCCAATGGTAGTAGTAGAAACGGGTACAATTTTATCTTTTAAAAAGTATTTAGATATGGGTACGATGGGTATGGAGGGATATGGGCCAAATGTGGGCAAATGTGGGATCAGTTAGGAGTTTTAAAAAAAGGGCAGCATGGACAAATTGGGCTGAAGGACCTATTTCCATGCTGTAAACCTCTATGACTTTATGATTCTCAGTAAATGTCACACCTACATCAATGAAAGACTTTCTTTAATCTGAGAATGTAATCTGCAACAGTCTCACTGGGAAACTGCTTCCTTTGACACAACATAATTTTTGTTGCAAATTTATTCTTACTCATGTATCCAGAATTCAATTAATTTCAGCATATTCCATCAAAAATAAGTCTCTCAGAAAACATTTTTAAATACTGCATCAAAAGCATCTGGCCCCATTACAGTGAGGAAATCATTTACTTTACCTTGATTTTATTCACTTTCAGCCAAATGTGAAACCTTTGTTTGTAATTACCCCAATCCTCTTTGTTATGGTTAAAATCCCCAATGACTCCAAGTAAGGCTTCATCGTCATTTTTTTCAATTATATACTTACTGTGTACTTGAACACAATATGCACATAAAATAATCTTTTAAATCACTCAAACATCCTCATAATCTATGCCAGGAGCTTTGCAAAGTGTCACAATGTCCTTCAGCCCTTAATTTCCTAAATGAAATGTAAAAGAAAAGTCCATCCTAATTCCATTGTCATCTTTCTGTTGTGTATTGCCCTGAGAAGAGATTAAAATATGGAATTCATTATCAAAATAACTTTAGTTATACCTCCCCAGTAGCTAGGTTAGCAGAGAGGCAGTATCACAAAATCTTGCAATATGCTGCAACTCTCCAATAAATACATCTACCTTGGCAAATTTATTTGTTTTGATCCCATTTAACTTTTTCAAGGATTTCCATTTCATTTAATCAAAGACATTGACTTTCCTTTCGTTTATCATTGGGAAATGCATGCTTCTTATATTTTTTGTGGTGAATTATTGAAGGAAGTAATCATTTGGAATATTAAATCATAGAATCCATACAGGTCACTTGGCCCATTGAGCTGACACCAACAACAATCCCACCCAAGCCCTATACCAAGCTTTCACTCCAGTTTCAATTCCATTTGCACTTTATGGTTTTCACCTCCCATTGTTGAGCTACTGGTTTCATGTTTTCATGTTATGTTTAACCTGCATTACTATGCTTCAGTCTAAGTGTCTATAAAGGATGAAGGCCCATAGATATTTCCTTGAACTCAGTCCGATCAATCAATCCTGTAAGCAGTTTGGACATCTCATTCTTCAGGGAATTAACACACACACAGGCCATATCTTCTTGTGTGATAATCTGACTTAGAATTTTAATGGTATCTTCCATCCCCTGTGGCTAGAATCAGATATAGAATCAGTTATCTTTCAGAAAGGTATTTCCTTAGTCACTTCAGTGTTATGACTGAAATGAAATAGTGAGCTGCTTTATTTCACAGTTATGTGAAGATGGGGAATAACAGTTACAGTCAGTTTCACTTACTTTTCAACAATACAATCTCTGCACAATTATATAAAACTAATGAACAAATTACACTATCTTATAGTTCTCTTGTTTGACTTAATTAATTGTCTAATGCCGATCTTCTGCATTCCAACCTTATCACAGTCCTTTGCCATCTGACTGCATCAGTGAAGCTGCTTACTGGATTTTCTCAAACAAAATTGCAGTGTCCACACATCTTCAGGCCAACTATTAAGATGGGCTGATGGCATCTTAGAAGATTGTAGGTTATGGTTTACTATCTCTCTCTCACTGACAATGTAACTGACACCATCTTCCTACAGGCCTACTTCTAGAAATATCCACTCAGTCAATAATCCCTTTTAAAGTGCAAAGACTTATCCTGGATCCCAGTTGCTATTTTTGGACTCAGTTGAGCAGACTGTGCACTGTGTACACTTCCCCTTAAGGTCTCAGTCAAACCTCTATTCACTGCAGTGGGACTGGAAAAAACACAGGTGTGAGCAAGGTTTGGAGAATCTGACCCTCAATGTATTGGCCTCAACTGCTTTCTGTGGATTCCACAGGCTTACCACTCTCTGGTAAAGAAATTCTCATCTGAGTCCTAAAAGTTTTACCCCGTATGCTTAGACTATGACCTCTTGTTTTAGACACCCCACCATCAGAACAATGGTTAGCACTGCTGCCTCGCAATGCCAAGGACCTGGGTTTGATTCCAGCCTTGGGTCACTCTCTGTGTGGAAGTTGCATGTTCTCCCTCTATGTCTATGTGGGTTTCCTCTGGATACTCCGGTTTCTTCTCACAGTCAAAAGATGTACAGGATAGGTGGACTGGCTGTGCTAAATTGCTTTTTAGTGTCCTGAGATGTATAGGTTAGGTGGATTAGCAGGATATATGTGTAAGTTTATGGGATTAGGTTCATGGGTGGAAGAGGGTGGCATGCTCTTTCAGAGACTCAGACCCAATGAGTTGATTCTATGATCAGGAACCACCTTCTTGCATCTATCCTGTCTAATCCTGTTAGAATTTTATAGGGTTTTTATGAGATTCCCCCCTTGTTCTTCTAAACTCCAGCGAATATAATCCTAACTATTCAATCTCTCCTCATACGTCAGTCCCACCATCCCAGGAATGAATCTAGTAAACCTTTGGTGTACTCCTTCCATAGTAAGAATATCCTTCCTTGGATAGGGAGACTAAAACTGCACATAATATTACAGGTGTGGCCTCATCAAGGCCTTGCATAATTGCAGCAAGTGCAGTTCATGGTCCAATCCAAGAGGTGTTCATCTATCTCTGTAGATTTGTGGGAATCAGGATTGTTCCTGTAGGTTCCAGGCTCTCAATCTTTTAGAGAATGGTAACCCCTACTATTGTCCAGATTTGAGATTGGTTGAGTTATGTGCTACAATGGGAGCCAGTGGGATGATTTTGGGCACGTGTTTTCTGCCTTTAGACTGTCGATCAGAGGCAACAATAGTAAAGGAGTCTATCTTTGGAGAAATGTAGGGCACAGTTTGGAGCACAGAGGAAAAGGTCTTAAAGAAGGGAAGGAGGGGTGAGACTGTATATTGACTTATAAATGAGGATTGCAGAGGAGGTGAAAGATCAGACATGACAGGAGTTGAGACTTGTTGTGTGTCAGGAGATAAGGAGGTTGGCAGCTGAGGATTTCATCAGTAGGAGTGTATATGTGAGAGACTTGGGAAACCAGCAATGACATTTGATAAGTTGAAATTGGAGGTTAATGGAAATAGTGCAGGAGATGAAATAAGGTCAGTGGTAGGCAATGTTGATGACTTTGAGATGGATTGAATCTGGGATTTGAAATCCAACTCTGGGTCAAACAAGGCACCAAGTATAGTGCCAAATGGCCCAGTCTGAATGAGCAGGTAGTGTGGAGATAAAGATACAGAATCCTCAACAGAAACAGAATAAAATTATTTTGTCTCCTCAAATTCTAGTATTCATTTTCCATGATTTTATTTTACAGTTTTGAATTACTGCTGTTCATACTCTGAAGAATATTTAAATAAATAAAGTAATAACTATGAAGATTCAGATGATAAGTTAATTTTCACTGCCTCCTTCTCAAGTATCTGTCTTTGATTGGGTTAGTTAGAAATAATTCACTCACTTGTCTGCTCCCTTGCTTTGCTTTTCAAAAAAGTATTCCTTTGCCACAAGTGAAACTTTTACTTAATTAATTTCTCAATACATCCTGTTAATAGTGTTAATACAATTAACATTAAATGCTAACCATCTTTAATTGTAGTTGAAATAAGCTTTAAATTAAAAAAAATTGCTATTCTCTCTTGATGTAAGAGAAAAATTTTTTGCAAATACGAGATCTTATTTGTTGCAGTCAGATTCTTGCTTTATAATCCTTCACCAAAACTATTCTTCAGACTTTCTGAAATAAATTGAAGAAACTCCGTCCATGTTATTCAACAGTGTAATGAACAAATTAATGTCACCTTTCAGAGATGCAACAGTAATGGATGTGTTGCTAATTAGATGGATGAGTCTGAGGTTTGGAAAATAATCGAAGTTCAGTACTACTTAATTCAATGAACATGCCCAATGAAATGCATTATAAATTAACTAGAATATTTTAAAGCAGAAATCTCTGAGTAGCAAATGAATAGCTGAACCAGTGACATATAGTTGTGACTGACCACATTAAGCACAATCACCATTTTAGATTACTCTTTTGAGAGACGAATATATTAATAGTCATTCAAACGAGGATTTAGTTCTGGCAGAGAAAGAGAGCAAGTCCAAGCTTTTATCTTGCACTCTTAAAGGGCAGATAGTCCATTTGACCAACAACATAATCAGTCTACATTGCTCTGTGATAAACTTGTACATAGGCATTAAACAATTTATTTTGAATAGGTTAACAGTCAGTAAAACCAGAGCACAAGAAAATGAGCTTTGAGAGAGTCATCAATTTGTACCTGAAGCATTTTCACTGGATCTTATCGCACCAATTCTGGAACAGATTATATGTTACTTTAATAAATTTACTCTGATATTAAGAGTTACTTTATTACATCCAGGTTATGCTGCCACCATAAAATGGTATGAAAACAGATTTTAAATGTTTGAATTAAAATTAGATGGTTTTTAAATCAATATCTGCTTTTGATGGCTTCTGCTTACTCATCCTTCCTACTTCCCCACTGAAACACAACAATTCAAAAGGTTTAGCTTCTCTTCCTTGCTTTTGTATTGTATGAGGACAATCTTAAATTCAAAAATGTGTCGATTTGAGTTGGGAAGGAAGTAAAAATATTAACAATTTAGTATCAGAACAAAAGCTGGCTCAGTTTGTTTTAGTAGAATCAGAACAGGATTAGCCAACCAATCCACTCTCAGTCGATCAGTCACAGAAACATCTTAAGGAGACAGAGTATTTCATCATAAAATGATATTTATTTTTAACCAATTTCAGCCAGGTTTGCCTGGCTTTGAGAAACCCTACAGTTGGAGGAAGAAGCGAAGGGCTGGATCCATCAGGCAAGTGCTTATGCAGTACTTCTTGTCAGCTAGGAGCAGCAGGAGTATTTTCACTTTGGCACAACAAGCTAACAAGTACACTGCTTCACCATTTCCATGATCTCTTTCTGAATCTCATCTGCATTAATCCTTGCCCCCTACCTCTCTGCCCAACCCACCTTCACCATTCTCTTTGCCTCTAATTCCCCACCAGTCACACCAAACTCTTTTGGGATTAAATTTCATAGCTCGCAATGTTTAATTAACTTAGAACATAGAACAATACAGCACAGAACAGGCCCTTCGGCCTTCGATGTTGTGCCGACCAAAATAAAAAGCAATGCCCCTCCAAACTAAACCATTCCCTTCTCTTCCATATACTTATCAATTAACCTCTTAAACGCCACCAAACTTGGCGCATCTACAACAGCTGCAGGCAGGGCATTCCACTCCCTAATCACTCTTTGAGTAAAGAACCTACCTCTGATATCCGTCCTATAACTCATACCCCTTAATTTAAAGCTGTGTCCCCTCGTGCTAGCTTTCTCCATCCTAGGAAAAAGGCTATCACTGTCCACCCTATCTAAACCTCTAATCATCTTATATGCTTCAATAAGATCCCCTCTTAGCCGCCTCCTTTCTAACGAAAACAACCTCAAATCCTTCAACCTCTCTTCATAGGACCTGCCCTCCATACCAGGCAACATCCTAGTAAACCTCCTCTGTACCCTCTCCAATGCCTCCACATCTTTCTTATAATGTGGCGACCAGAACTGCACACAATACTCCAAGTGCGGCCGCACTAGAGTTTTGTACAGTTGCAACATGATGCTGCGGCTCCTAAATTCAATCCCCCTACCAATAAAAGCTAAGACTCCATATGCCTTCTTAACAACTTTATCCACTTGACTGCCTACTTTCAGGGATCTATTGACACATACACCAAGATCCTTCTGTTCCTCAACACTATTAAGAGCCCTACCATTAGCCCTATACTCTACACATTTATTGTTCCTGCCAAAGTGCATTACCTCACATTACTTGCACCCATTGAATGAAGCTCAGATGGATGCCAACATTACGCAGCTTGTATGTTACTGCTATGTTCCTCTATTTCACATAAGCATACTTATTATAGAATAAGATTCATAAAACAATGATGTGATTCTTTACTTAAAGGTAAGGACATATGCAAACAGTGTTAGTTGGACGGCTTCTGCCCAGTAGGACAGCTGCTATACACTGTGGCTACACATCATATCCTGTCTAGAGATTATCAATGATTGACAGCAGCTTAAACTACACTTCCTTGAAGTGACATATACCTCACAACATCCTACTTTTTCCTAAACTAGATGTATATTTTCAAAGAATCAAACTACTTATGCAATAGTAAAAGCGAATAACATCATATCTACATATACTCTTTTACAATGCAATACATTTATAAGTTTCGGGGATATATTCATGTCCAGACTTAGTTATAATGATCTTGGTTGGAGGCTGTTGTATATTTTCCAAAAACTGGTTCAGTCGCTTTGTTTGTGTTGTGTCTTAGACCATGTTCTATTCGCAGTGTTGGTTGTAGAATTGTTTTGGTTTAGCATCTGTTTGGTAACACTGTAATGCCATTTAGTGTTCATAAGAACATAAGAAATAGGAGCAGGAGTAGGCCATCAATAAGATCATGGCTGATCTGCGATGGATCAGTTCCACTTTCCCACCTTCTCCCCATAACCATTTATTCCCTTGTCTATCAGAAATCTATCTACCTGTGACTTAAATATATTCAACAAGATAGCCTCCACCACTTCAATGGGCAGAGAATTCCAGAGATTCACCAACCTTTGAGTGAAGAAGTTCCTCCTCAACTCCGATCTAAATTGCCCCTTCCTTATTTTGAGACTGTGCCCTCTAGTTCAGGTTTTCTTTCGAAGCTGAAAGAATCTCTCTACCTCTACCCTATCTAGCCCCTTCATTATTTTGTAAATCTCTATAAGATTCCCCCCTCAGCCTTCTAAACTCTAACAAGTACAGGCCCAGTCTATTTAATCTCTCCTCATAAGTTATCCCCCTCATTTCCAGTATCAGCCTAGTGAACCTTCTCTGTACTCCCTCCAAGGCCAATATATCCTTATGCAAATAAGAGGCCAAAACTGCACACAGTCCTCCAGTTGTGGCCTCATCAGTGACCTCCTTGCTTTTATATTCTATCCCCCTCGCTATAAAGGCCAACATTCCATTTGCCTTCTTGATCATCTGCTGCATCTGCAGACTGAGTTTTTGCAATTCATGCTCAAGGACCCCCAGGTCCCTCTGCACCGTAGCATGCTGCAGCTTTTCACCCTTTAAATAATATTCCTTCCTACTATTATTTCTACCAAAGTGGATAACCTCACATTTGGTAATGTTATAGTCCATCCGCCAGATCCTTGCCCACTCACTCAACCTATCCAGATCTCTCTGCAGACTTTCTGCGTTCTCCACGCAATTTGCGTGTCCACTCATCTTCGTGTCATTAGCAAATTTTTTTACCCTACAATCAGCCCCCTCCTCCAGATTGTCTACGTAAATGGTAAACAGTTGAGGCCCCAGTACCGATCCCTGTGGCACACCAGTAGTTACCAACTGCCAACCAGAAAAGCACCCAATGATTCCAACACTCTGCTCCCTGCTAGATAACCAATCCTCAATTCACGCTAACACTTTACCCCCAACTCCGTATACCAAATCTTCTGCAGCAACCTTTTGTGGGGCACCTTATCAAACGCCTTCTGGAAATCTAAAAACACCACATCCATCGGTTCCCTTTTGTCTACTGCACTGGTCACTTCCTCATAGAAATCCAATCAATTCGTTAAACACAACTTCCCCTTCACGAACCCATGCTGCGTCTGTTTGATTGAACTGTTCTTTTCTAGATGTCCTGCTATGTCTTTGATGATGAATTCTAGCATTTTTCCAACTACAGACGTTAAACTAACTGGTCTGTAGTTCCCTGCCTTTTGTCTGCTACATTTTTTAAACAGTGGAATAACAGTAGCCGTTTTCCAATCTGCCGGCACTTCCCCAGAGGCCAGCGAATTTTGATAAATAATTGCTAAAGCATCCGCTATCACCGCTGCCATTTCTTTCGGAACCTTGGGATGCATTCCATCCGGGCCCAGGGACTTGTCTATCTTCAGTCCCATTAATCTATGAAGCACTACCTCTCTAGTGACAGTAATTGCATTGAGGACTTCATCTCCTACCAACTGTCTATCTTTAATATATGGTAGTCTATTTGTGTCCTCCTCCATGAAGACCGACACAAAAGACTTATTTAAAACCTCAGCCGTTTCCTCGTTATCCACCACTAAATCCCCTTCTCATCCTCCAAAGGTCCAACATTCACTGTACCAGTCTCTTCTTCTTTACATATTTGTAAAAACTTTTACTGTCATTTTTTATATTTAGGGCTAATTTAGCTTCATATTCTATCTTTCCTTTCTTTATTACTTTCTTAGTCGTTCTTTGTTGTTTTTTAAATCTTTCCCAATCTTCTAATTCCCCATTATTTTTAGCCGCTCTGTACGCATCAGTTTTTAAGTTAATACTCTCTTTATTTCCTTCGATATCCATGACTGGTTATCCCTTTCCTTACAGTCCTTCTTTACCACCTGAAAAAGATCTCCTTAAAAATCCTCCACTGTACCTCAGCTGGCCTACCAACCATTTTGTGCCCCCAATTTACATTAGCCAATTCCGCCCTCATCTTATCATACCCCTTCTCTGTTCAAGCAGAGGACACTAGTTTGGGACCCTATTTTCTCATCCTCTAGTATCAGAAATTCAATCATATTGTGATCACCCGTCCCAAGAGGATCCCTCACGAGAAGATCCCTAATTCTATCCGTCTCATTACATAGTACCAGATCTAAGTTAGCTTGCTCCCTCGTAGGTTCTGTAACAGACTGTTCAAGGAAACTATCCCGACAGCATTCCAAGAACTCTTCCTCAAGCCCACCGTGTCTGAGTTGAGTCAACCAATCAATATGCAGATTAAAATCTCCCATAATTATCATCGTTCCACTTTTGCACGCATCTGTTATTTGCTTGTATATAGCCTGCCCCACCTTAAAATTATTATTAGGGGCCCTATAGACCACACCCACCAGTGACTTTTTCCCCCTACTATTTCTTATCTCCACCCATAACGATTCCACACGTTTTGCTCTTTGGAACTTCTATCTCATCTTACTACTGCCCTGATATTATCCTTTATTAACAGAGCTACCCCACCTCCTTTTTCCTCCTGCCTATCCTTCCTAAACGCCTGATACCCCTGGATGTTCAGTTCCCAGTCCTGGTCACCCTGCAACCACATTTCCATAATGGCCACTGGATCATACCCATTTGTGCTGATTTGTGCCATTAACTCATTGTTTCAAATGCTTCATGCATTCAGGTAAAGTGTCTTTATGCCAGCTTTTATCTGGACCCTATTTGTAGAAATACTACTAACCTCTCCTGTGCCCCCTACTCCTTTAATTAGTGGAATATCCTCAACATTAATCTGCACTTGTACCCTCTATTTTAAATTTTGTAATTCTTTCTACCCCTGCACCCTCCCCCCCACTAATTAGTTTAAATTGATGCATCCTTTGTTCTGGACACATGGAAATGATTTCCGCTAGAATCCATGGACTTCAGTTGTGTGTTTAAATCAAACTTCTTGTCCAACGTTTAGGTTGACATTCATTACCCATATGCTGACAATGGGTATCTTTCATCTTCTGATTTTCGATTAACACACCTTGTACTCCATGGACTCTCAAAGAGTGATGACTGGAAGGTTTGTCTGCATTTGTCTGCTGAATAGTAAATTCCACATTGTTTCCACAGTAGAATGAAATTGGCAAGTTCAGAATATACATCTTCAGTTCTGTGTTATGTAACTTGTGGGCTAATGATCTGCACTGCAGAGTTACGTGGTCTTTTCCCAGCATTAGCATGGTGAGCATATTTCTCCCTGTGGTCTGTGGATTTTGTCATTGCCTTAATGATACTATTGAGGGTGAACAAGGATGGGTCCCTTCATACTGACAAACCGACGATCATCGGATCCCTGTGGTGTCCACAACAGAAAATATCAGGTGTGACCAGGATAAACTGTTGTAGCAACATTTGAGTGGAATTGATCCCAGAGACGGAATCTCTGAATCAATATACGCAGAGAGTTTGGTAGTGGTTGGTTGTGCCATCACTGGTCAATTTTGAGCCTACTTATCATCTGGCCATAGGGCTTAGCTGGACATTTCAAGGATTTTCATTGGATGATACATGCCCTTGGTTGATGAAGGTGCCATATCTATCTAACCTCTGGTTGAGACTTTCCATGATATTGAACTATTTTTCTTGACTTTGAATTTCCTGGATGGATTACATTCCACAAATTTTTTTTTATAGTTGTTTCGATTAAAATTGTTGGATTTGCTTGAAATGTGCAACTGGAAACATTCCATACCCCTGATGGGCAGTCCTGATATTTATGATAAAGGCAAAATACTGCAGATGCTGGAATCTGAAACAAAAACAGAAAATGCTGAATCCAGACTTAAAGTTTTAGCTATATTCTTTCTCCACAGATGCCGTCAGATCTGTTGGGTTTTTCTAGCATTTTCAGTTTTTATTGGCCAGTATTTATATGGGTTTTTACTCCACAACACAACCATCTCAAAACAGTGGTGTTTCCTCCCCATTAGCCTGGTTCGGTGGGCTTTCATGTGAATAGGGCCACTGCCTATGGTCCTAACTAGTTAAACAGAGTCTTGTCACCACCCCCATATACTCTAACTCCAACTTGCCTTGTATACTGGATGGCTTAACTGCAAGCAGTGTCATCTTTGGTCACACACTGCCTGAGGAGAATGACATTTGTATTGGGCCTATTACATAAAGAAAAGGACTAGCATGAAATTTTTGCTCTTCATCATGAAGACCTGATACTACTTGAGAAAATGATATTTCTGTAACTCTCTCTGCTGGCCTCTCTGAGGGCCTTTGAGGCTGTAAAATGGGCAGAGCACAGGTAGGAACCATTCATTAGCTATGATAATCAAAACCTCTACCCAGTAAGCTACTTCCTCCAACTATTTTTCATGAATTGCTTGCAAAGATTTTATCACCCTGTGTGTGATCTTCTCATTAGTATTTTCATTTATGATGCAAAGAAAGATTTGATTTATATGGCACCTTTTATAACCATCAAGCTTCTCCAAGTGACTTAGAGCCAATAAAGTACTTATGAAGTGTAGTCATTGTAGTCATTGATGACCCTGTGTGTTTCCATTGCTACTGCTGTGTTCTGAAATGTGTTTTTCTACTTTGGACTCCAGACATGAAAATTGATTAGTAGACAAACAATAGACATTGTCTGGTATCTGCTTAACATTTGTTCATTTGCATTAGATCTAAACAGGTTACAGAGTAGACACATTGCTTTAAAGTTTGATTCCAACTTCTCCCTCCATCTAAGAGGGCAAGAAAGAGATTCCAACACATGACTGACTGATGTCATTGATACATTATCATCTATGTCATATATTAACATAGCCCATCTATTAACCCTTTGTATTCCTACTATTGGTTGTCCCTTGTCAATGGATCCAGAGGTGACATCACAAGAGGATGGGGGAAGCAAGGAGGGATGCCCCAAGTTGAGGTGTTCGACTTCAGTTCTGATTGGGGTGCCTTTTAAAGATGGAGCACTGATTTTTGACTGTTCTATCAGGCTCTACCCCACCAGACTGATGGCAAAAATAATTCAATGTGTCTGAAAATCTGGGCTAAAAACTGGGCAGTGCAGCTGGAGAGCTGTATGCCAGTTTTCATTCAGAGCCTGACACTCTTTAAAAAAAGGGAAAATTTCATCCATAATCTGCTGAGTCAGCTGTGATTCAGTTGCTCCTTCCCTTACCTCAGAATCAAAAGGTTGTTTGTCTAATCGTGTCATTGCTGCATATGGGAGCTTGCAGCTTGGAAGCTGGCTGCCACATTTTCTACAATGACTACACTTCATAAGTACTTTATTGGCTCTAAGTCACTTGGAGAAGCTTGATGGTTATAAAAGGTGCCATATAAATCAAGTCTTTCTTTGCATCATAAATGAAAATACTAATGAGAAAAGCAACTTGACAGATTCAATCCCCTCTTACTGTTCATTCTTTGATGTGATGTAACACTTTCTGTGGGCATAAATATCACTGTTAGCCTTGCTTTGCTATCTTTTATTTATAAGTTACCTCTCTTTATCTGCACAACACTTGAATGAAATGGGTTACTTTGATCCCAAGGTTTTCAAAACTGTCTATTGACAGCATTTTTCCTCATCTTATAATTGTAGATTAACTGATAGATTGCTACAATTCATCAACAACTGAATCATTGTTGTATCATGTAACTTACAGCAAGGATAGAATTTAGTCTTTTCCTCATCTAATAATTGTTCTGCTCCTTTTCTGGAACATTTCAGCACGGTAAGTCACTTCATATAATCCTTTGCTTTCCCTCTAATCTGTGAGATTTTAATTATTGTTTGGAGAGTTTGTTCAGGCTCACTTGTTATGGGCCATGGTCTCTCAATCTTAATATTATTTCTCTTGGTATTATAAATAACATCGTTGAAATGTCAGGATCGTTCTCCCTAATGTGTGATATTGCTGCTATTCCACCTGCCATTTCACTGTCATTATCAGCAGTATAAATAAAGAAGGACCCACAAAGATCATTTCTTGTTTGGCCCACTGGTTCTCATGATTGTACTGAATTCTCAGTTGCTTTATAGATCAAAAGCCACGCACAATAGCACTAAATCATGTGTTAAAAACGAAGCATTAATTGCACGTTCATGCTCCATAAACCTTTTGCTAAAAGCTCCACATACACACAGCGGGTTGCTTTGCAGCCAATTAGGATGATTATAAAGTCACTTGATTCTGTTTGAATTTCCTGTTTTATTCCAATTAAGAACTTGCAATATGGACACATGATCTGGTAAAGAGGTCCCAAACATCAGGATTTGGTTTTACCATGGAGCAGGGGTTGCAATGTTTTACTCATTTTAAACCCTGGTATGTGTTCTGAACCACACCAAAATTTCAGATGATTCATTGCACCCGTCTGGAGTTTGGAAGTGTTACTTTGTCAGTGAGCAGCTGCTCTGACACCTGATCGCATGTGATACAAGAGTTAACACAAGGCTTTGGTTCTGATATTTTCACAATCGTTTCCTTAGTTTTGAAGAATTTCCATCTCCGACATCCACCACCAATACTGAGCACTCTTGGACAAGGTTAGACTCAATTCCAATCATCCTCCAATTAACCCTTATATAAAGCCTCAGTCCCAAACTCAAATTACTGAACCTTGACAACATCACTTTGATAGTTTAATCTTTTTTAGCACTGAAGTTATTTTTATTTTACAAGAGATAGTTACATTTGTAGAGAGCACAGGCTGGAGTGGAAGATAGTCACAGCTCCCTAATGGACTTCTGCGGTTATTAGGGAAACTTCTTGTCTAGTTCGGTCTCAGGGAAAGCATCTTTCAGCTCCTCAGTGATCATCTGGTCAAATGGAACTACACTTTGGAATTTGGACATTTTCTTCTCCTTTTTGGAAATCCATTCCTTAGAAGTCTGGATGTAGGATTGAGCATTCTTGTCAGTTTCCTTTTCCTGGGCATTGATATCTTTCCCCACTGTAGCCTTTCAATGATTTCAAAGTTAGGTTCCATTTAACTTCCAATTAATCATAGTCTAGTACTATTTATCTTTAAGCCAAAATATAAAACAGACACTCTGATCACTTTTTTTAGTGGGATCTTGCTGTGCAGCAGGTGACTGCTCCAATTCCTACAGTATAACAGTGGCCGCACTTCAAAATTACTTCAATGGATGAAAAGTACTTGGGACATCCTGCTGTCATGAATTGTCATCAGAAAAGCAAATCTTTCTTTTCATCAATCCAGCCCGTACCCACGATCAGAAACTGGATTAGGATGGTTTGAATGATTTTCATAGCTGCCAAGAAGTAAATACCCAAAAATACGCAACAATAATAACACAGAAACATGTCATTTGCCAATCAATTTGTGTTGGCATTTTCCTTCCAAGTGAAGAAATAGTCCTGATCAAATATACCCTTTCTGTCTCTATATCATTCCAATTCCTTGTCATTCATTTGCTTATCCAATCCAATATTGATTGTTGACATAGTTTCTGCCTTAAATACAGGTGCTGCAATGGAATTTCAAAGACTAACCATGAGCATGCGTCAATTTTTTTCACTCTTGTTTCTGGAACAGACCATTTTAAGTTCAGACCACAGACTAATTTCAATATAGGTCTGAATGAGTGCTGCTGTGTCAATCCAAGCTATTGTTCTTTTGATGATTGATCAAGCTGAGTTCCTCTTTGTTCTGCTGTGTCTTCAAAATTCCATAATTACTTGAAGATGAATTGGACTTCTCCAGGCAGCAGTTCAATGTTCATCTCTCCACAACCACTTGCCAACAAAACAGAAAATCCAACTATGTGGTTAACTGTTATTCCTGGGATTGTGCTGTGTGCAAAAATGGCTGCATTTTCAAAACTCATTCATGGGAAGTAGGCATTGGCAAAACCACCACCAATTATCCTTGAGAAAGTAGGGCTGAGCTGCCTTCTTGAAACATGGCAATCCATGTGTTGTAGATACACCTAAAGTGTTGTTAGAGAAGGAGTTCCAAAATTTTGACCCAGTCAAGTGAAGGAATGGTAATATGTTTCCAAGTAAGATGGTGGGTAGCTTATAACGGGAACTGGCAGTTGGTGATGTTTCCATGTATCTGCTCCAGTAGATGGATTGGTAGCCACAAGCTTGGGTTGATGTAAATGTTCTTCAGTAGCTTTCCTGTTGCAATCTCCCTCATTGGGTGAGGTGGCAAGATGTTGCTCAAGATTGGGACTGATTGGAAGATTCCCAACATGACATGCATTGTTGTGTTGAGCAGGGTATCTACAAGACTGGTGTGAGATAAGTTGTACCATACTGGTGCACAGTACTCCACAGTCGAGTAAATGATGGCAGGAGCTGAGGTTTAGCATCTGCACCTAATGAAAAACCAATAAGTTTGCAGAGAAGGTTAATTCACGTTTTGTTGTCCTGCTCGGATGTTTTTTGCATGTCAAGAGTAACAACAAGATGAATGGGATGTTGTTCACATTTCAGTCCCTTGCCATTCAAGGAGGTATTAAGTTCTTTCTTGGTGCTGACATTGTGGAGATGGAACATACTGTTTTGTTACCACTGGGCTGAAGGTACCATGTCTTGTAGTTGACCAACTTTGCAACATAACTATTTAATGTAGCCTCTAGTTTATAAAATATCCGAGTCTGAGAGCCACAGAAGGTACTTTCAACATTGATGAACTTCTGAAACAAGGTTGGAGGCAGATTGCTGATATAGAGATTGAAAACGTTTGGACAGATCCCTGGAAAGCCCATTGGACTTTTTCCTCCAAGCAACTTGTCTCATCACATCTCAGGGTACAAGAAGAAGGCATATAGAATCACCAGCACCAATGCACCCTTCCTCAGTGAGCACAATGCACTATGTCAGTTTTCAGCAAGATATCAACAAGAGCACGCCTTCCATCCTGGAAACCTTGGCCAAACCTGAATCCGAGGTCACCATAGCAAACATCAGGTCAGCCATCTGGAAAGTCAATTCATGGAAAACAACTGGCCAAGTTGGGATACCCGGATGAGCACTCAGATTCTGCAGGAACCATTTGGCATGGGTAACACAGACATTTTTAACCTCCCTTAACATGAATCAGAGGTTCCCATATGCTTCAAGAAGACAACCATCATCCCTGTACCAAAGAAAAGCCAGGCAATGTGCCTTAATGACTATTGTCCAGTGGCTGTGACATCCATCATTATTAAGTTCTTCGAAAGGTAAGTCATGGCACAAATCAATTCCAGCCTTCCAGATTGCCTGGATCCACAACTATTCGCCTATCGCCACAAAAGGTCCACAGCAGACACCATCTCCCTGGCTCTACAGTCAACATGGAACACCTAGATAACAAAGACACTTATGTCACACTCCTATTTATTGACTACAGCTCAGCCTTCAACACCATTTCCTGTGAAACTCATTTCCAAATTCCGTGGCCTTGGGCTTGGCTCCTCCCTTTGCAAGTAGATCCTAGACTTTCTAACCTGCAGACCGCAATCAGTAACAATAGGCAACAACAACTCCTTCATGATCAATCGCAACACTGGTGCTCCACAAGGCTGTGTCCTCAGCTCCTTACTATACTCCTTATACGCTAAGGAGACTGTGTGGCCAAATTCCCCTCCAACTTGATTTTCAAGTATACTGATGACACTGCTATAATGGGTTGGATCTTAAACAATGATGAGATGGAGTACAGCAAAGAGATAGAGAATCGGATGAACTAGTGCCATGACAATAATCTCACCCTCAATGTCAACAAAATGAAGCCGGAAGTCGTTGACTTAAAGGAGTGTGATGGAGGATATGCTCCTGTCTATATCAATAGGGATGAAATAGAAATGGTCAACAGCTTTAAAGCTTCCAGGTTACCAACAACTTGTCCTCCATGCTGATGCTATAGTTAAAAAAGCCTACAAATGCCTCTACTTTCTTAGGACATTAAGGAAATTTGGCATGTCCACTACGACTCTCACTAACATTTATAGATTGCACCATAGAAAATATTCTTTCTGGTTTTATCACAGCTTGATATGGCTCCTGCTCTGTCTAAGGCTGCAAGAAACCACAAAGGGTCACGAATGAAGTCCAGTGCATCACTCAAACTAGCCTCCCATCCATTGACTCTGTCAACATTTCCCGCTGCCTCAGAAAAGCAGCCAGCATAATCAAGACATACTCTGTTCCACCTTCTTCCTTCGGAAAAAGACAAAAATCTGAGATCACGTAACAACCGACTCAAGAACAATATCTTTCCTGCTGCAATCGGACTATTGAATGAATCTACCAAGTATTAAGTTGATCTTTCTCTACACGCTAGCTATGACTATAAAACTATATTCTGCATCCTCTCCTTTCCTTCTCTATGAATGGTATGCTTTATCTGTATAAGGTGCAAGAAACAATACTTTTCACTGTATACTAATACATGTGACAATAATAAATCAAATCAAAAATCACTTATGAGCACTCTAATGTGTCTCCCTCAAAGATTAAAATTTATTTATTAGTGTCACAAGTAGGCTTACATTAACATTGCAATGAAGTTACTGTAAAATCCTCCAGTAACACCCTCTGGCACCTGTTCAGGTACACTGAGGGAGAATTTAGCATGTACCTAACTAACACATCTTTCAGACTGTGGGAGGGACCAGAGCACCCAAAGGAAACCCATGCATACATGAAGGAAAACATGCAAACTCCGTACAGACAATCACCCAAGTCAGGAATCAAACCTGGGACTCCGGGCACTGTGAGACCACAGTGCTAACCACTGTGCCACTCATCTGCCCTCATCTGATGGTATCAGCACCCAAGGAGAGAGGACTCTTAAGAATTTGACGAGGACCCATGTGTTCCACACAGTGTTATATGCTTCAGATTATTCTCAAAGCCATTTTCAGTTAAGGTAGTTAGTGTAAGGACCTGGTTTCACATGCTTCGTTCCTTGCTTGTTTGAAGATGTACAGGTTAATTGGATTAGCCATAGTAAACGTGTGGAGTTACAGGGACATGGTGGAGGGGTTGGGGAGAGGAGTAGGGGGGGCACAGGAGTGGGTGGGGAGAGTTGGACCAAAATAAGATGTTTTCTCAGAAAGTCAGTGCAGACTCGATGTCCAAAAGGCCTCCTTCTGCTCTGTAAGGATTCTATAATTCTACCATTCTATAATTCTATGTTCAGCTTTCAAGAATTTCTCCACCATTACCACTGAACTGATGAAACCTCTTTATATAGAAACCTTAGTGATGCCACTGTTAATCAAAAACTCCAGTTCAGAACACTGAATTATATCAATTATCTATAATATAAAGTGCTTTCAAGAAATCACTCAGAGGAATTATTGTCCTGCACTTGTACGAAGTGGCAATCATCACTGGATTGCCACTTCACTTGAACTTTTTAACTTCCCTGCAGTGCTCTGCATTTCCAACCGACTCTTCTGAGTCCTGTTTCTTCACAAATATCGATCCAGAAACACAAAGACACAGAAATGTTCCCACAAAGATCTCCATGACAATTCTCTAACGCTGGGGAGAGGACAAGATATACCCCCTTTTTATAACATGTGTAAGCTAAGTTTCAAATGGTTGGTGTGAATGTGATTGAATAGGTGAAAAAATGAATTTTAGTTACTGAATGGGTGAGTGGATGAATGAGTGAATGAGCAGGGTGCTAGGGTGGGTGGTAGGTAAGGTGAGTGAGTAAGGTGGCAGGAGGATAATGTGGCAGGCGGGAGGAGTACCATGTGGGAATGATATTGTGTGAGTGGGGGAATGCATGTGGGTCTGGTGGGTAACCAGGTGAGGTTGGTAAGCTACAGTAAGAGGATGACGTGTCGGGTCAGGTAACAGGATGATCGGGGGTCTGGGCTGCAGAGGCTCAACGGAGGATTCGAGTGATTGAGCAAGGGAGTCAGTGTGAGTGATTTATGAGTCAGTTCTGCTAATAACCTAAAAGTTAGACTAGCATTTCCTGTCTAATTTCCTTGTTAGCTATTCAGGTAATTACTGCATCACTGTCTGAATCCCACGGCTCTAACTCAGAATGGGAGGTTTTTATGGAGGATCCCAAGGGACAGGGGAATTACAAGGTTAAAATTCCCTGGCAATTTCCCTGGTGTAGAGAAGTCAGCATTGGGCTGGGTGAGAACAGTAAGAAGCCTCACAACACCAGGTTAAAGTCTAACAGGTTTATTTGGTAGCACAAGATTTCAGAGTGTTGCTCCTTCCTCAGGTGAGTGAAGAGTTGTATTCACAAACAGGGTAAACAAAAACACAGACTCAATTTACAAGATAATGGTTGGAATGCGAGTCTTTATAGGTAATCAAGTCTTTACAGGAATAGGCAATGTGAGTGGAGAGAGGGTTAAGCACAGGTTAATGAAGTGTGAATTGTCTCAAACCAGTACGGTTGGTGAGATGTTGCAAGCTCAGGCAAGTTGTTATAGATAGTGGGACATGGGGATTGAATCTGAGATTTCCCCCTGAGAGGCAGCAGGATGGGTTTCCGACCAGCCAGCTATTACAGATGCCATAAAAACAAGCCATATCCCAAATCTCATTTTCGTCCCAAGATCAAGGTTTTCGATCTTGGCTGAAAGAAGGCGAAGGTGGATGAGTTCCCGTTATGTGAACACCTGGTCTCTGATGAATATGAACAACTATCCTCCAAAGATTTGGAGGCTGCCCGTATCTGTGCTAACAAGTGCATGTTGAAGATACGTGGCAAGGATGGTTTCCACATCTGGATGCGCCTTCACCCTTTCCATGTCATCTGCATCAGGAAGATGTTGCTGTGTGCTAGCGCTGATCGCTTGCAGACTGGTATGCATGCGGCTTTCAGGAAGCCTCAGGGCACTGTGGCGTGGGTGAACATTGGCCAGGTCATCATGTCAGTGTGAACCAAGACACAGAACAAGCAGCACGTGATTGAGACCCTCCGACAGGCAAAGTTCAAGCTGCCTAGGCAGCAGAAGATCCACATCTCCCTTCCTGTCGGGAAGCACTTCAGCAGTCATGAGCATTCAGCTTCTGATTTTCAGGTAAGGGGCCTTCACTACACACAACAATGCAGAATCACCAAGCAAAAACTGATAGCTAAGTTCTGCATGGCCTTGCCAATATACCACACCTTGGGACATCCTCTCCTGCAGCCTGTCAGGTAGACAAAATTGGCCACGTTTCAAGAGTATGTACCATGTATCTGGTGGATCATGTTCTCACTTGAGATGGGGGCATCCGTGTCAATGATCCAGCACTTCTTGCAGAGATTGCTGTGGCAGGATTGTGTAGACATCGATGAAGTCTAGTACTTTCCTGGAGTGGAGAAGCTACAACACTTTCTTTGGAGCCTTCAACATGTCATTTTTGAAGATGAACATCTTGCCAAGGCATCCCCACACCCCCACTTCTTGCCTTCAAACAACCACACAACCTCAAACGGACCATTGTTCGCAGCAAACTATCCAGCCTTCAAGAGGACAGTGACCATGACACACACAACCCTGCCACAGCAACCACTACAAAACATGCTGGATCATCGATGCGGATGCCGTCATCTCACACGAGAACACCACATGATATATATTCTTGCGACTCAACCAATGTTGTCTACCTGATATGCTGCAGGAAAAGATGTCCCGAGGCATGATACGTTGGCGAGACCATGCAGACACTACGACAATGGATGAATGAACAGACTCAGCAATCACCAGGCAGGAATGTTCCCTTCTTGTCAGGGAACACTTCAGCAGTCATGGGCATTCAATGTCTGATCTTCAGGCAATTGTTCTTCAAGGCAGCCTTCACGATAACTCAAAATCGCTGAGCAAAAACTGATAGCTAAGTTCCCCACACATGAGGAAGACCTCAACAAGGATCTTGGGTTCATGCCGTACTATCTGTAACCCCCAGGACTTGCCTGGGCTTGCAAAGTCTCACTTACTGTCCTGGCTGGAGACAATTCACATCTCTTTAACCTGTGCTTAACCCTGTCTCCACTCACATTGTCTGTACCTGTAAAGATACAAATTACCTGTAAAGACTCGCATTCCAAACATTATCTTGTAAATTGAGTCTGTGTCTTTGTTTGCTCTGTTTGTGAAAATAACTCTTTACCCACCTGAAGAAGAAGTGACACTTCGAAAGCTTGTGCTGTCAAATAAACTTGTTGGATTTTAACCTGGTGTTGTGAGACTTCGTACTGTGTAATTCCCCTAGAGATCACTATTCTGGGATTCCAGGAAGTCCTTTAGTGAACTTGAATCATACATCTGGTCTCCATCAGCCTAAGACTGACAGATCTGAGTTTATGGCACATTTATGACTCAGCAACATATAGAAGGGATCACTAATCCTATACTGATCCCTCTAAGTATTTATTAATCCAATGCCACTTTTACAATTCTCATCTCATGCATGATATGTGAAACACATTTGATGCTGAAATTAATGAAGCTAAGCAGTGAAGTCATTATCTCTAAAGGGTTTAATTGGCTTCTTTTTCCAACAGTGTTGCAATCAAACTGTTAAACCAACCATTTCTGTAACTACTCCATTGGGATCAGTGGACGAAGAAATAATCACAGTGTGATCACACCTGGTATGTTTCAACGCATTTAAGAATATCGTTGCTTACAACTGTCTTAGGAAGGAGTAGTTTCTGAAGAAAATTGCCAAGTCGGCTGATTTTATTTACACAAGAGCACTTCACTGCATCTATAAACAGAGGTCATCAATTGGTGTGACAATGATATATTGTCAGAAAGCAGGTGGTGCAGTGGATTTAAATGTCAGCCTTTCACTGAAGAGGTATGGGTTTGAATTCAATGCCATCTGGTAGCATTATAATCCCTCTTTCGATCAGCTACAAGGGTCCTTAGTGGAATGAATCTGGACAACACCACGAGCTCATCTAGAGCAAATTGACATCAAATTGGCAATCTCAGTCAGAAAAGTTGTAGCAATGCTACCCAATAGCAATTGCTGACGAGTCATGGTTTAGAGGCAAATTGAGCTTTCACACTGTCACACAATTCTGATAAATGTACTTCACACTTAACAAATATGGGATTTGTTGTATATTTCATATCTTGGATCTATGCAGAGATTACACCAGTTTCTGTGTATATGACATTTAAAGTGTCTACTCCTTGCTTCAGGTCACAGCTTCTGGCAGCTTTTGTGTGTCTGTTTTTCTTTCTCTGAATTCATACCCAGGCTTAACTAATCACATGCAGTGAGCACCAGTAGTAAAAAAGGTCACGTAATCACACACATACAGCTGAATACTGTGGCTGGGATTTTCCAGATCCCCTGTGGACTATTTGATGATGGTGGAGGCAATTTGCCATTGGCTACAGCAGGATCCTCCAGTCCTGTCGAGGTCTATTTTATATGGCTTGTCCACTCCACTCCTGAGAAATCTGTTGCATTTGGTGGGGCTGGAATATTCCATTGGTGAAAGAATCGGAAAATCCAGTCCTACATCTCTCCATCCCTCTCCATTGTAAAATTAAATTCATGATTTTAAATTAAGTTATCTGCGATAATGTGACAGCTCAGAGACTATCGCTGTTGCTGTGCAGACACATGGATTTGGGCCTGTGTCTGTGGGAGTTTGCGCGTTTTCCCCATGGTTGCGTGGGTTTTCTCCGGGTGCTCCGGTTTCCTCCCACATCCCAAAAATGTGCTCGTAGGCTGATTGGGTAACAAATTGTCCCTATATTGGTCTCTATATGTCATTAAGACGTTAGGATGGCGGCGCGGGCTTGTTGGGCCGAAGGGCCTGTTTCCCGTGCTGTGTTGTTCTTTGTTCTTTGTTCTTGTTCTTTGCTCTCGGAGGGTCATGTGACCTGTTCAATCAATCAGCCTGGAGTGAATAAATTCTGGAGCTGAGTGTGTGTTTTTCTTGCCAGTTAGAAGTCTGGAGTCATGGAGTACGATAATCTTTACATCACTCTCCGTACATTGCTATTTATCTTAATAAATTGTTTATTCATTATCTACTTGGTGGTTGCCCATCTTTGCAAGATACTACACTATCCTTAACAACAATTATATATGCATCAAGTAATTTCTTGGAGTTTGGCATATCCATTTAATCTAAATGCAGAAATAATCTTTGAGATACAAGGGTCTCTGTTGATGGTGCTGTGAATTTAAAATTCCATGATCAACTTGATGATCAAAAACACAAAATGTATCCTCATAATCACCATCCTCAATATAGCCTGGACTGCTTGCTTTTAAACATCTTTCATTTTGAGTTGTGATCCAACAGATAAACATTGATGCTGAGCAACCACTCGATCTGCTTTGTCCTGATAGAAATTATGCAAAATCGTGGTTGTGATTTAGCCATTGATGGGAACTCAGTCTCTAACTTCAAATCAGAGCTCACTTGTGCCTCTTCATTTGTCAAAGTATTCTTGTTGCATCTTGTCATCGAAATAGAAAGTTTTGTATCAATACTGATGAAAACAGAGGTGCCTATGATTTTGGCTAAATATTTCTTAAAAAGACCTTATGGAGGAAGGGAGGGGCTGAGACCGATAGCTCGGTAGAGAGCGAGATGGGAGATAGAGTAAGTTTGGATGAGAAGAAATACACCAGGGAAAAGGAGTTCCGAGTGGGCTTGGAGGTCTGGAGTGTGTCTGTTTCAATGCGAGGAGCGTAACAGGAAAACGGATGAACTTAGGGCCTTAATGTCTGGGAGGAACTTGGATGTGGTTGCAGTGATGGAGACATGGTTAAAGGAAGGGGAGCAGTGGCAGCTGAATATTCCTGAGTATAAGTGTTTCAGGCATGACAGAGGAGGGTCCAGAAGAGGTGGGGGAGTGGCGTTCGTTAGGGAGAGCATCACAGTAGTGCAGAGGGAGGACAATACAGAGGAGTGAGGAATGGAGTCGCTGTGGGTGGAGTTGAGAATAAGGGCTCAGATGGGGAGGAATTTGTAAATTGTATACTGGAAGGATCATTGGAGCAGTATGTGGCTAGCCCGACTAGAGAGGGGGCTATATTAGATTTAGTTCTGAGTAATGAGCCAGGGCAGGTGGTTGATGTTGTATTAAGGGAACATGTGGCTAACAGTGACCACAATTCTGTCTACTTTAGGATTCAGATGGAAAAGGATGCTTGTTGCCCTAGGGGCAGGGTGCTGAATTGGGGGAAGGCTAACTACAGTCGGATTAGGCAGGAACTTAGGGAAACTGATTGGGAACGGTTGTTTGAGGGTAAGTCCACGCTAGGCATGTGGGACTCTTTCAAGGGAATACTGAAAATGTTGCAAGAAAGATATGTGCCAGCTAAGAGGAAAGATGGGAAAGGTAGGATTAGAGAGCCGTGGATTACTAGGGATATTGAGGACTTGGTTAGAAAGAAAAGAGAGGCATATGTTAGGTCAAAGCAGCTGAGAATGGAGAGAGCATTGGAGGAATATAGAGAGACTAGGAGGGAGGTCAAATGGGGAGTTAGGAGGACAAAAAGGGGGCAAGAAATGGTTTTGGCGGATAGGATTAAGAAAAATCCAAAGGCTTTTTACTCCTACGTTAGGAATAAAAGGGTGGTTAGAGGAAAAATCGGACCTCTTAGGGACAGAGGAGGGGAACTGTGCTTAGAGTCTGAGGGAATGGGGGAGATCCTGAATGAATATTTTGTGTCAGTATTCACAAAGGAGAGGGGCTTGTTGACAGCTCCTGTCTCTGAGGGAGCTGTAGACCAGTTGAGGGAAATATCCATACCAAGGGAGGAAGTATTAGAGCTTCTAGGTAGCATTAAAACTGATAAATCTCTGGGGCCTGATGGCATTTATCCCAGGCTGCTTAGGAAGGTGCAAGGTGAAATTGCTGGGCCTCTGACGCAAATCTTTATCTCTTCTTTGGACATAGGTAAGGTCCCAGAGGACTGGAGAATAGCTAATCTTGTACTGTTGTTTAAAAAAGGGTAGTAGGGATAACCCTGGAAATTATAGGCCGGTGAGTTTGACGTCAGTGGTAGGGAAGCTGTTGGAAGGGATTCTTAGAGATAGGACGTATAGGTACTTAGAGCGTTGCAGTCTGATTAGGGATACACAGCATGGCTTTGCTAAAGAGATTTGCCTTACGAATCTGGTAGACTTTTTTGAGGAGGTGACGAAAACAGTGGATGAAGGGCGAGCTGTTGATGTCGTCTATATGGATTTCAGTAAGGTGTTTGACAAAGTCCCTCATGGGAGGCTAGTTGAAAAGGTCAAGGCTAATGGGATACAAGGACAGGTAGCTAGATGGATAAGTAACTGGCTTAGTAATAGGAGACAGAGAGTAATAGTGGAAGGGTGTTTTTCCAGCTGGAGATCGGTCACTAGTGGTGTGCTGCAGGGCTCAGTACTGCAACCTCTCCTATTTGTAATATATATAAATGACTTGGAAGAGGGAGTAAGTGAGTGATCAGCAAGTTTACAGACGATGCAAAGATGGCTGGACTTACGGATACTGAGGAGCATTGTCAGGCGATGCAGCAGGACATAGATAGGCTGGTGGCTTGGACAGATAGATGGCAGATGGAATTCAATCCTGATAAATGCGAGGTGATGCATTTCGGGAGAAAGAATGTAGGGGGTAGGTATATGATAAAGGGTAGATGTATTAAGATTATAGAAACACAGAGGAATCTGGGGGTGCAGGTGCACAAGTCTCTGAAGGTGGCAGAGCAAGTGGAGAAGGTTGTGAAGAAAACATAAAGTATGCAAGCCTTTATAGGAAGGGGTATAGAGTACAGAGCTGGCCTTTAATGTTGCAGTTGTGTAAAACGCTGGTTAGACTTCATTTGGAATACTGCCTCCAGTTCTGGTCACCTTACTACCGGAAGGACATGGAGACTCTGGAGAGAGTGCAGAGGAGGTTTACCAGGATGCTGCCTGGTATGGAAGGCCTGAGTTACGAGGAGAGGTTAGGCAAATTGGGACTGTTTTCCTTAGAAAGATATAGACTAAGAGGAGATCTAATAGAGGTGTACAAGATTATGAGGGGTATAGGTAGAGTAAACAGGGTTAAGCTTTTTCCTAGGATGGACTCAAATAGCACGAGGGGTCATGGGCTTAGCGTGAGGGGGGGTAATGTATAATTTGGATGCTAGAGGGAGTTTTTTCACACAGAGGGTGGTGGGGGTATGGAACGCGCTGCCAAGTAAAGTGGTGGGGGCAGGTATTTATTTATTAATTATGAGTTATTTAAGAGATACTTAGATGGACACATGAACAGAATGGGAATGGAAGGATATAGAAAACTGATTTAAAATAGGGATCATGAGCCTTGGGAGTCTCTGGAAAGTGTGTAAATAGTCGATAATATTGATGTAATTGTTTTTATCTGACAGATACTTTGGTCTGCCTTGTTTTCTAACAAGGGGCATGCACGCGATGGGTCGTGAGAGGGCTGCTCTTGGATTTTTTTGAGAATATCCTAGTACTTCACGTCGTTAGTGTAGGCTTAACCTGGACCATTTGATGGGCAACACAACAGCTCAGTGACTATCGCTGAGCTGTGCAGATACACAGATTTGTGCCTGTGTCTGTGGGAGTTTGCGCATTCTCCCCATGCTTGTGGGGTTTTTTTCCAGGTGCTCCTGTTTCCTCCCACATCCCAAAAATGTGCTCTTAGGCTGATTGGCAGAACAAATTCTCCCTAAATTGTCTCAAATTTGGCTTCAATCCATAGATCAACACAGACAGGGATCACAGGTAGAAGTAGGAACATCGAGGTGGCGGCGCGGGCTCGTTGGGCCGAAGAGCCTGTTTCCCATGCTGTTTTGTTCTTTGCTCTTTGTTCTTTGATATCTTTTGTGGAGAGACTGAGAAAGACTCCTCCACACGTTGGCACCCTGATTGATAGGGCTGTTAAGAAGGTGTACAGTGTGTCAGCTTTCATCGGTAGAGGAGTTGAGTTTTGGAACCATGAGGTCATGTTGCAGCTGTGCAAAACTCTGCTGCGGCCACACTTGGAGTATTGCGTCCAGTTCTGGTCGCTGCGTTATAGGAAGGACGTGGAAGCATTGAAAAGGGTGCAGTGGAGATTTATCAGGATGTTGCCTGGTATGGTAGAAGGCCTTATGAGGAAAGGCTGAGTCACTTGAGGCTGTTTTTGTTAGAGAGAAGACGGTTAAGAGGTAACATAATAGAGGCATATAAAATGATCAGACAATTAGATAGAGTCGATAATGTGAACCGTTTTCCTCGGATGGTGATGGCTTTTATGAGGCAACATAGATTGAGGGGTAACAGATATAGGACAGATGTCAAAGATGGGTTCTTTCCTCAGAGTAGTAAAGGCATGGAATGCCCTTCCTGCAATAGTATTGGACTCGTCTACATTAAGGGCATTTAAAGGGTCATTGGATAAGCATATGGATGATATTGGAATAGTGTAGGTTAGATGGGCTTTAGGTATGTTTCACAGGTCAACGCAACATCAAGGGCCAAAGGGCCTGTACTGTGCTGTAACGTTCTATGTTCTATGTTGAACCGATGAAGTTTTCTTTTTCAGTGACTTGGATATCTTTCCAAAATGATTCCACTGAAGCATAAGTTATAATTTTACCATTGACATGGTGTTGTGAATCCATGTGTATTTTCACATGGTTTTAATGGAATGTGAATATGCCAGAGCAAGTATTGATGAGGTAGGTAATTGGACGCATAAACTGGAAGGAGGTGTTCTTGGGGAAGAGTACAGAAGGAAAGTGGCGGTTTTTCAAGGAATGTTTGTCTGGGGCACTGCAAGACAACGTTCCGAGGAGTCAAGGAGGTTCTGGTAGGACGCGGGAACCGTGGTGCACGAAAGTAGTGGTGAACCTAGTTAGGAAGAAATAAAAGGTATATAAAAGGTTCAGAGAGCTAGGGGATGTTGGGGATCTAGAGGAGTATAAGGTGTGTAGAAGGGAACTTAAAAAGGGAATTAGGAGAGCCAGAAGGGGTCATGAGAAGGCCTTGGCAGGGAAGATTAAGGAGAATCCCAAGGCCTTCTACAAATATGTGAAAAGTAAAAGGATGAGAAGAGAAGGGATAGGGCCTATAAAAGGTGAAGGGGGAAAAGTCTGTGTGAATCCGGAAGAAATGGCAGAGGTGCTTAACGAGTACTTTGCCTCGGTATTCACAGTGGAAAGTGAACTGGGAGATTGCACTGCAGGTTTGAGGCATCGGAAAAGATTGGGTATGTAGATGTTAGGAAAGAGGATGTGTTAAACCTGTTAAATTCTATCAAGATAGACGAGTCGCCGGGACCAGATGGGATGTACCCCAGGTTATTGTGGGAGGTGAGGGAAGTGGTTGCAGAGCCGCTGGCAATGATCTTTGCATCATCCATGGAAATGGGAGAGGTTCCGGAGGATTGGAGGATTGCGGATGTGGTTCCTATCTTTAAGAAAGGGAACAGGGATAGTCCAGGAAATTACTGACCGGTGAGTCTGATAAGTGGTTGGTAAGCTGATGGAGAGACTTCTGAGGGATAAGATATATGAACATTTGGAGAAGTTTGGACTGATTAGAAATAGTCAGCATGGTTTTGTCAAGGGCAGGTCATGCCTTACGTGCCTAGTTGAGGCTCGAAAATGTGACTGAACACATTGACGAAGGAAGGGCGGTGGACGTAGTGTACATGGACTTTAGTAAGGCGTTTGATAAGGTCCCACATGCAAGGATTCTGGAGAAGGTGAGAGGGCATGGGATCCAAGGGGCTTTGGCCTCGTGGATCCAGAACTGGCTTGCCAGCAGAAGGCAGAGAGTGGTTGTGGATGGGTCTTGTTCTGCATGGAGGTCGGTAACCAGTGGAGTGCCCCAGGGATCTGTTCTGGGACGCCTGCTGTTTGTCATTTTCATAAATGACCTGATGAGGAAGTGGAGGGATGGGTTAGCAAGTTCGCTGATGATACAAAGATCGGTGGTGTTGTGGATGGTCTGGAGGGATGCCAAAAGTTGCAGCGGGACATAGACAGGATGCAAGACTGGGCGGAGAAGTGGCAGATGGACTTCAACGCAGATAAATGTGTAGTGGTCCATTTTGGCAGGAATAATGGGATGAAGGAGTACAATATAAGGGGTAGGAGTCTTAGCTGTGTTGTAGAGCAGAAGGATCTCGGGGTCCGGGTCCATAGGACTCTTAAATCGGCCTCGCAGGTGGAGGAAGTGGTCAAGAAGGCGTACGGTGTACTGGCCTTCATTAATCGAGGAATAGAGTTTAGGAGTCAGGAGGTAATGATGCAGCTCTATAAGACTCTTGTCAGACCCCAGTTGGAGTATTGTGCGTAGTTCTGGTCGCCTCATTATAGGAACGATGTAGAGGCTATTGAGAGGGTTCAGAGGAGATTTACAAGGATGCTGCCTGGATTGGGAGGCAGGCCTTATGAAGATGGGTTGAGGAAGCTGGGACTCTTCTCACTGGAGAGATGTAGGTTGAGAGGTGACCTGATAGAGGTTTATAAAATGTTGAGAGGGATAGATAGGGTGGACTCTCAAAGACTATTTCCCCAAGCTGAAATGGTCACTACGAGAGGACACAGATTTAAGGTTCAGGGAAGCAAATACAAAGGAGATGTCAGGGGTAGGTTTTTCACTCAGAGGGTGGTGAGTGAATGGAACTGAAGGCAATTGATGTAGTGTATATGGATTTTAGCAAAGTGTTTGATAAGGTTCCCCATGGTAGGCTACTGCAGAAAGTGCAGATACATGGGATTGAAGGTGATTTAGCAGTTTGGATTAGGAATTGGCTAGCTGATAGAAGACAGAGGGTGGTGGTTGATGGGAAATATTCAATCTGGAGTGCAGTTACAAGTGGTGTACCTCAAGGATCTGTTTTAGGGCCACTGCTGTTTGTCATTTTTATAAATGACCTAGATGAGGGTGTAGAGGGTTGGATTAGTAAATTTGCTGACGATACCAAAGTGGGGGGAGTTGTAGACAGCGAGGATGGATGTTACAGTTTGCAGAGGGACATAGATAGGTTGCAGAGCTGGGCCGTGAGGTGGCAAATGGAATTCAATACGGATAAGTGTGAGGTGATTCACTTTGGTAGGAATAACAGGCATATGAAATATAGGGCTAATGGAAGGACCCTTAATAGTGTTGTCGAGCAGAGGGATCTTGGGGTACAAGTACATAGCTCTTTGAAAGTTGGCACCCAGGTTGATAAAGTTGTTAAGAAGGCGTACGGTGTGTTAGCTTTTATTGGTAGAGGGATTGAATTTAGGAGCCGTGAGGTTATGTTACAACTGTACAAAACTCTGGTGCGGCCGCACTTGGAGTATTGCGTACAGTTCTGGTCGCCGCATTATAAGAAAGATGTGGAAGCATTGGAAAGGGTGCAGAGGAGGTTTACCAGGATGTTGCCTGGTATGGTGGGAAGGCCTTATGAGGAAAGGCTGAGGGACCTGAGGTTATTTTCATTAGAGAGAAGAAGGTTACGCGGTGACCTAATTGAGGCGTATAAGATGATCAAGGGATTGGATAGGGTGGATAGTGAGAGCCTTTTTCCTCGGATGGTGATGACCAACACGAGGGGACATAACTTTAAATTAAGAGGTGGTAGTTATAGGACGGATGTCAGAGGCAGGTTCTTTACACAGAGGGTGGTGAGGGCGTGGAATGCCCTGCCTGCAGCAGTTGTGGACTCGCCTACTTTGGGGGCATTCAAATGTTCGGTGGATAGGCATATGGATGATATTGGAATAGTTTAGGTTAGAGGGTCCACTGGCCAGCGCAACATCGAGGGCCGAAGGGCCTGTACTGCGCTGTAATGTTCTATGTTCTATGACTGCTGTCGGAGGTTGTTGAGGCCAACTCACTGGAGTCTTTTAAGAGATTTCCGGATGAGTATTTTGAAAAGAATAGGATAGGGGGTTATAAATAGGTCTGTGGATTGGTAGATGTGATTGGCGCAACTTGTGGTCCGAAGGGCCTGTTTGTGCTGTATTGTTCTATGTTGTATGTTCTATGAGACTGCTGAGCTCATTTTCGCCAAACCCTTTTACTTGAGTTAGTTGGGTAGGGTTTGTCTGTAACCCTGAGTCTAAGGGTGCATTTCTTTGTAACCTCCCTTATTTGTGGAATTGAAATATTTTCAATTAATTGGTGATGAATGAGTTTGTTGGTCTGTGTACCAAATTTACATATAGAAGCCTACTGCCCTAATGCTGTGTCTTATATTGTTTAATGGATTTACTCTTCCCCTAACATCTCTGGTGGAAGGTATATTGTTGTCACTCTGTTCATTGACCCAAAGCATTTCTCCAAACCACTTACTGCCATATCAAATATAAATGTGTCTTTGGTGAGCTATTTGAATATTCATTGGCCTTCTGCTCCGACGCAATGTACATATGTCACCTTTTTGAAGCAAGTAATCTTAATTACTGAAAACCATAAATCCAATGGCATAGCTGGATCTCCTGATGAAGAAAGGAGCAGGATTTGGTAAATTTAAACTATTCTCCATCATTCTCATTGCCATTTTGTTGTATATTTTATATCTTGGATACAGGCAGAAATGACACCAGTTATGTGTATAACAGGTTTTATTTACAGTGCCTCCTCTATGCTCTGGCTTTTAGCTTCCAGTAGCTTCTGCTTAATTTCTTCTCAGTCAACAGTGAGTGTTTAATAAACAGTGAGCATCAGTAAGAAACAAGCTAACATAATCATACACAGAACAATTGAGCACTAAAGAATTCAAACATCAAACATCAGATCTTAAACCAATGAAGTAAAGCACCCACTACAGAGAAAAATCTCCACTTAAGGTGTTCGAAGGAAAACAATCCATGATTTTTCAGTGTCAATATGAAAAACTACTAATAGAGTGCCTTTCATAGCAGGAGTTCAATACAGATATAAATTCATAGATACCCAGAATCACACACACACACACACATACATACACACAGACACACACACACAAAAGAGAGGCAGATGTAGGAATTTAGGGAGAAAATTTAGGGAGTGTTGGCATAGTGTTACAGGGGTTAGCACTGCTGCCAGGAATTCCCAGCGCTTGGGTGACTGTCTGTGTGGAGTTTGCACATTCTCACCATGTCTGCTTAGGTTTCCTCTTAGTGTTCCGATTTCCTCTTATAGTCCAAAGATGTGTTGGCTATGTCGATTGACCATGCTAAATTATCCCTTAGTGTTAGGGGGATGTCAGGGAGATTTATAAGTTAAATATGATAGATTATGGAATAGGGCTTAGGGTAGGCTTGTTGTCATGCAGGCTCGATGGGCTGAATGGCCTCCTTCTGCACTGTAGGGATTCTAACTCAAGAGCTTAGGGCCTATAGACAGCTGAAGGCACAGTTAGCAATGGTGGATCAGTGGAAAGAGAGGATCTCTTAGAGGCCACAGTTAAAGGACCTTGGAGATTTGTAGAAATGAATGAGATTTCAAAGATGGGGTAGAGTGAAGCACGGCAGAATTAGACAAAAGGACAAAATATCACTGAGGCATTGCTGGACTAAGCATCCATGCAGGTCAGCAAGGATAGGGGTGATGAGTGAGTAGGGTCGGTGCAAGTTAGGAGAGAATTTTGGAAATGCTGAAATTTATATGGGTGGAAGAACAAAGAACAAAGAACAAAATGGCACAGGAAACAGGCCCTTTGGCCCAACGAGCCCGCACCGCCACCCTGGTGTTCCCACCTCTCCTCGCGATCCCTGTCCATGTTTATAGATCTATGGATTAAAAACAAAATTTGAGACAATTTAGGGAGAATTTGTTTTGCCAATTAGCCTAAGAGCACATCTTTGGGATGTGGAAGGAAACCGGAGCTCCCGGAGAAAACCCACGCAAGCACGGGGAGAATGCGCAAACTCCCACAGACACAGGCCCAAATCCATGTATCTGCACAGCACAGGGATAGTCACTGAGCTGTCGTGTTGTCCATCAGATGGTCCAGGTCAAGCGTACACTAACGACGTGAAGCACTAGGATACTCTCGAAAAAAAATGCAAGAGCAGCCCTCTCATGACCCATCACGTGTTTGCCCCTCGTTAGACAACAAGGTGGACCAAAGCACCTGTAGGAGAAAAACAAGTACATCAATATCATCATCTATTTACACACTTCCCAGGGATTCCCAAGGCTCATGATCCCTATTTTAAATCTGTTTTCTATACCCCTCCATTCCCATTCTGTTCATGTGCCCATCTAAGTATTTCTTAAATAACTCCAGAGTACCTGCCTCCACCACTTGGCAGCGTGTTCCATACCCCTACCACCCTCTGTGTGAAAAACCTCCCTCTGGCATCCAAATTATACATTACCCCCTCACCCTAAGCCCGTGACCCCTCGTGCCATCCGAGTCCATCCTAGGAAAGGGCTTAACCCTGTTTACTCTACCTATACCCCTCATAATCTTGTACACCTCTATTAGATCTCCTCTAAGTCTACGTCTTTCTAAGGAAAACAGTCCCAATTTGCCTAATCTCTCCTCGTAACTCAGACCTTCCATACCAGGCAGCATCCTGGTAAACCTCCTCTGCACTCTCTTCAGACTCTCCACATCCTTCCGGTCGTAGGGCGACCAGAACTGGACGCAGTATTCCAAATAAGGTCTAACCAACGTTTTATACAACTTTTATACAAGAATGCAGGCTTGCTTCAGTGTAACAAGGGCATGATGATATTTTACAGAATCACTGATGCACGGACACACAGACACACATATACAGACTCACATGTGCACATGCACTGACTTGGACAGACACAGACATGCAGACATATAGAAAGTGCACAAAGTCACACACATGCACAGATTCACTCACAAAAAGTCATCTGTACACACCAACACACACAGAGAAAAAGATAAACATAGTCATATTCACACAGTGACATACACAAAGATGCACATACATGCTCAGATAATATACATGGACACACACACACACACACACACACACACACACACACACACACACACACACACACACACACACACACACACACACACACACACACACATTAAAATGAGATTTGAGCGAACAGCTTTCTTGAATTCTATTAGTCTCAATAACATACATAGTAAAGCTGTAAAAGTGTATTTGATTTTTAGCAGATGAAACCATTTCCTTCTTTCCAATGTGTTGTCAGCAGCTGCTGATGTTTTGTTTAATTATATAAAAGGTTTTTATCTGGAATCTGGGACTGACTGACAAGGAATCTGGCAGTGTTTTTAATTGTTGGGGGACAAACCAGTACAGATTTGAATATGAATTGAATATTCCAATTTTATGCAGCAACATTTTCAGCAGAGAAAAACAGTTCACAACTTTGTAAATAAAGGTTAACAGACGGATTATTAAATATGAAACAGCATTCTCCTGAGACTGAAAGATATTCAAAGCCTCCTGGTTATTTTAAATTTTATTTCAAATAAATTGCATTACTGGGGGATAATGTGTTTTTGTGAGGAGAAATGCTGATTGAGGATGATGTGAGTCTGCCAGGGAGAGTCTGGAGCTTCAACTCAACAGCTTATCTGTTGCAAAAGGGCTCTGCAGATGTCTGCGATCCAGGTGTGTGTCATAAGCTGCATCGACCCTTCACAATGTCCTTCGCACCAAACATCATCACAGGTAAGAGAAGGGAAGGTATTGAGGATTGGGGACAAGTAATGCTTTCCTTGACTCTGAAATGTCATAGGCCTGGCTTCAGAAAGGCTTGGGTACATGGTGAGATAAGCTATACTGACTGTCAGAAAGGCACAGGGAAAAGGAGCAGACAGCATGGAAAGGAGAAGAAAGCTTGTGAGTGCAGTGGCAGGATGCAAGAGGCAGGCTGGGCAAGGGGTCATAGAGGAAAGGGAACATGTTGACAGATGGTGGGGTCACTTGCACAAAGGGGGCAGATGACAGAGATCTGTTGCTTAAATGGCAGGAGAAAGCTGAGTTGGAAATATGCTTTTTCTCTCAGAGATTCAATAATAACATTGAACAAACTGTTAGTCTTCTTCATTGACAGATGGGGATGAGAGTGATATCTAACCATTCTTACTCTAGGTTCATTTAAAAGAGTCCTTACTCCTCTCTATCTGGAGCTTCATTTGGGAGCTCTGTCCACTTAACTACTTTATTGAAAACTCACTCTGTAAAACTTCTGTTGTGCTCTCCCCCTCCCAGCCACCAGCCTCACTGAATTTCAATATGGAAATAAAACCCAGGAATTAAAATCTCCCACATCCAACATCACTGAGTTGGAGTGAGCATGTTGCTCTTTCCCTGATTCCCCCATTTCTGCTGCCCCCCTGCCCATATCCAACTCCAACCTCACTCCAATCTCTTGCCTAGAATTAGATTCAAAGCTATCATATCAGTTGAATGATGTAAAAGTGAAGTTTGAGGTTGACCAAAACACGCATTGGGGATGACATTTGGTTGTGGGAATGCTGATTGCAATAGTCGAGATCTACTCCTAGTAGATCTACAATGGGCTGTTGCCAGGTCAGAACTATCCTTGTGATCAAACATCATTGACACATTAGCTTCATGCTCCAGTTGCTGTCCGGCTGCATCTTATTGGATCCTCCATGATAGAAAACATCATGCAGATGTCAAGGCCTTCTGGGGATGATTGGTGAAATGTTAGGTCAGGAGTCATTCAAATGTCACTAAGAACAATGGACAGTAGAATGGGGGAAGAATTGTGTATCCTCGACCATATAAAACATCTGAACAAATTCATAAAATGTGGCGTTTAAGAGGACCCTTCAACAGTCCCTTTAGAAACTGGAGATATGGACTTCAATACGCAGCATGTATTTCATCCATCTCTCTTTGAAGTAATCAATGCAATCTTGCAACAAACATAAGACCTCAACTTGGTTAATTACAAAGCCTCTTTGTTTACAATGGGAGTGTTCAACATTCTTTAAAGGGCTGCCTAATGGTTGATCCAGAGAGACAGATTGTGTCATAAGATTCTTGCCAGACTCTTAGCTGCTGATTATCTGCTTTACAGGTGAGATGTGGCTGAAATATTCCCCCCAACCTCTTCTGGGGGGACCTATGAACTGAAAGTGCACCTGACTTGATGCCTCTGCTCTCATACAGCTGAGAATGTCAATGAACAGCTTACAGGTTATCCCTTGTGGCTTTCACCTACTTATTGGCCTACAGGACAATAGTCAACATAGCCAGTGTAACAACGTTAAACATCATAAATAAAGCACAGAGGTTTCTTTCCATTGGGATTGAACTCCCAAGCGATGAAGTTATATTAAGCTTCTACTGAACTTTGCCAGATTTTGAATGCTTTGGAATGGTTCTGGACTCCATATTGTAAAAATAAAGTGGGGACAGTAGTGATGCGGCATAAAGATTTATAAGTATGATACCAGAAATGCATTCCCTGTCAGGAAATATATGAACTGAATGGGTTCTTTCCCCCTTTAGAAAAGAGGATGCTGAGAGATCTGATAGACATCTTTGAAATAATGAAATGGTTTGGTTAGTCGGATGTAGGGAAGACAATTTATTTATGGAACATCCATAAATAAATATATGGCCAGAATTGTAGTAGATAGGGAGGATGTGTTAGAAATTCTCGAGGGTTTGAAGTTCGATAAGTCCCCTGGGCCGGACGGGATTTACCCTAGGATTCTCTGGGAGGCAAGAGAGGAGATTGCAGAGCCTCTGGCTCTGATCTTCAGGTCCTCGTTGGTTACGGGTGTGGTTCCGGAGGACTGGAGGATAGCGAATGTGGTCCCATTGTTTAAGAAGGGGAAGAGAGACCTTCCTGGGAATTATAGGCCAGTGAGTCTTACTTCTGTGGTGGGCAAGGTATTGGAGAGAATTATTAGGGATAGGATTTATAGTTATTTAGAGAGAAATGAATTGATTGGGGATAGTCAGCATGGTTTTGTGAAGGGTAGGTCGTGCCTTACTAACCTCATTGAGTTTTTTGAAAAAGTGACCAAAGAGGTGGATGGGGGTAAGGCGGTTGATGTGGTATATATGGACTTTAGTAAGGCGTTTGATAAGGTGGCCCATGGAAGACTTCTGCAGAAAATGCAGATGTATGGGATAGAGGGTGATTTAGCTAATTGGATTAGGAATTGGCTAGCAGATAGAAGACAGAGGGTGGTGGTTGATGGGAGATATTCATCGTGGAGTTCGGTGACAAGTGGTGTGCCTTAGGGGTCTGTTTTGGGGCCCCTGCTGTTTGTAATTTTTATAAATGATCTGGATGAGGGTATTGAGGGATGGATCAGTAAATTTGCAGATGACACTAAAGTCGGTGGAGTGGTAGATAGTGAAGAGGGGTGTTATAGTTTACAGAGTGACTTGGACAAGTTGCAGAGCTGGGCCGAGAGGTGGCAAATGGAGTTTAATGTGGAAAAGTGTGAGGTAATGCACTTTGGCAGGAACAATAAATGTGTAGAGTATAGGGCTAATGGTAGGGCTCTTAATAGTGTTGAGGAACAGAAGGATCTTGGTGTATGTGTCAATAGATCCCTGAAAGTAGGCAGTCAAGTGGATAAAGTTGTTAAGAAGGCTTATGGAGTCTTAGCTTTTATTGGTAGGGGGATTGAATTTAGGAGCCGCAGCATCATGTTGCAACTGTACAAAACTCTAGTGCGGCCGCACTTGGAGTATTGTGTGCAGTTCTGGTCCCCACATTATAAGAAAGATGTGGAGGCATTGGAGAGGGTACAGAGGAGGTTTACCAGGATGTTGCCTGGTATGGAGGGCAGGTCATATGAGGAGAGGTTGAAGGATTTGAGGTTGTTTTCGTTAGAAAGGAGGCGGCTAAGAGGGGATCTTATTGAAGCATATAAGATGATTAGAGGTTTAGATAGGGTGGACAGTGATAGCCTTTTTCCTAGGATGGAGAAAGCTAGCACGAGGGGACACAGCTTTAAATTAAGGGGTATGAGTTATAGGACGGATATCAGAGGTAGGTTCTTTACTCAAAGAGTGATTAGGGAGTGGAATGCCCTGCCTGCAGCTGTTGTAGATGCGCCAAGTTTGGTGGCGTTTAAGAGGTTAGTTGATAAGTATATGGAAGAGAAGGGAATGGTTTAGTTTGGAGGGGCATTGCTTTTTATTTTGGTCGGCACAACATCGAAGGCCGAAGGGCCTGTTCTGTGCTGTATTGTTCTATGTTCTATGTTCTATGTTCTATTAAATATAAAACAAGACCAAAAAACTTTGGAAATACCTGCAAGCAAGACACCAGCCAGAATTTTACTGCCATACCCGCCCCGATTTCAGGATGGGTGTAGTTCACAGAATGGAATTCTCCACTGGCTTCAGGTGGGATTTTCTGAGCCTCACCTGAGGCGATTTTGGCATTTGATCAGGTGTAAGGGTGAAGGCTGAGGTCTCTGGTTTCTTCCCACCTCCAGCCAGATAAAGTCCGTGAATGGAAAGCTTATGAACAGCCTTTCTACCCCTCCACTAATTGATGCTTTACTGGGGTGGGCCTCACTCCTATACCATTGGTAGTCAGCCAGTGGCAGGCATGGGTCTCAATAGGAATCCAAAAGGCTGGGTCTCTCCTTGTCAGGCACTGATTGAGGGACACAGTGTTGGAAAAGATTGGTGATACTCACAACTGAGAGTCATTTCCTTATCTTTGTTGAAGAATCCACTCCCCCACAATCCTACCCCACCATCATTCACCTGTAGCTTGGATCACACAGCAATCCTGGGCCTCGGGTAGATGGACTTATGGAAGCTGCCACTATTCCACTGGTGGCACTGCCATCGAGCCAGCATGGCTGTTGACCTCTGATTGGCCAGCAGTGCTTAGTGGGGGTTGGGGAGGAGGTTTCACTCTTTTAGGGTCCTTGATCCAGTGAGGGCTTGTACTGCTCACCTAAATGTTTGATTGGCAGCCCTCCAAGAAATAGAGCAATATGGGTCTTAGCCAGCACTCCAGCCAGAGGAGGAGACCCTATTCACCTGCATTAAATATCTCCCAGAATTAATGGGAGTGATTCTCCTAGAAGTGCTGAATTGGTGGAAAAACTGTTCTGAATCGCTCTGTTTTTTTCAGTGTAACTTCAGACCCGAATCTCCCCACTCGGTGCAATGCAGCGATCACAATCATGAATATCATTAGAATCTCAGGGCGTGGGACAAAAGAGCCTGAAATCAGTGGGATGGGCCTACTTCAGGCTCATCCCGCTGATGTTCATCGGTCAGAACATTGAACATTGAATACAGGAGTTGGAACGTCTTGTTGAAGTTGTACAAGACATTGGTAAGGCCACACTTAGAATACTGTGTGCAATTCTGGTCACCCTATTATGGAAAGGATATTAGTAAATTAGAAAGAGTGCAGAAAAGATTTACTAGGATGCTAGTGGTACTTGATGGGTTGAGTTATAAGCAGAGGCTAATTGACTGGGACTTTTTTCTCTGGAGCGTAGGAGGCTGAGGGATGATATTATCGAAGTCTATAAAATAATGAAGGGCATAGACAAAATCTTTTCCCAAAGGTAGGGGAATCTAAAACTAGAGGGCATAGGTTTAAGGTGAGAGAGGAGAGATACAAAAGTGTCCAGAGGGGCAACTTTTTCACAAAGATGGTGGTGAGTGTCTTGAAGGTAGTAGTAGAGGCAGGGACAATTTTATCTTTTAAAAAGCATTTAGATAGTTTCACAAGTATGATTGGATATAGAGAGAAATGGGCCAAATGCGAGCAATTGGGGTTAGCTTAGGGGTTTTAAAAAAAAGGGCAGCATGGATAAGTTGGGCTGAAGGGCCTGTTTCCATGCTGTAAACCTCTATGATTCTATGGACCGTACATGCACATATCACTGGGAGATTTCTGAAAAGACCTCCCAACATTTAAATTACTGTCATCTAACACCCACAGACATCGTTGGCCTCATTGCTGGCCCCCTCAAACCTCACTGCAGACATCACTGGCCTTGCTGCTAGCCCCCACAGCCACTCCACAGGCATTGCTGGCCTCGCTGCTGGCCCCATAACCACTCGCAACAGACATTACTGCACCCCATCTTCCCCCCCACCAACACACACACAGATACGGCTGCCCACTCACCACATGCCCCCATCGTTTTAGATAATGCAGGTATCCAATTCCTCCATCCCTTGAACATACTGTCATCAATACTGCCCTGCAGAGAACTTGTGCTGACATGCACAACCCCAGATTGCGATCATTCCTTCTCTTGAATGGGAGCCTTGTGTATTGCACTCTCCCCGGACATAGTAGCTCATTGATTAGGACTCCTGAATATTGCACCACCGCCCCCCTCCCCACCCCCCGCCCTCCCTGGACACAATAGCTTATTGATTAGGAGCCCTGAACATCCCCCCTTGGGGCCGTCCATCCAGGAGATTTTAGGCGTCCTGAAACCTTCCAATTTCCCCTTCCCTCACCCTGGGACATCTCAAGGCCAGCGAGATGAACGGGATGGCACCAAAACAGTGCCATTCGCAAGTCAGCCAGGGCTCTCCAGGTCCCAGCCACCCAGAGGATTTCGCCAAGGACATCACAAATAGGGCGTTCATCACATCTCCACCTCCGATGTGCATCCTGGGGTAATACCTAGAAGAAGGAATAGATGGGCCAAAGTAAGAAAGTTGTAATTCATTAAGAGAGCACGGATAAAGGTCACCAGTAGTCAGGATTTATTAATCAATAAAGTCAAGAACACAATAATCTACTAATTGCACCTCACAGCTGTGACTAATGTGTCTCTGATTTCCCTGCCCCCCACTCCATTGGCCAAAAGACATGTATCTCCAAACTTTAAAGCTACGTGGGCTAAGATGGCAGATTGCATTCGGAGAATAGATAGAATCAAACTTGAGTAGCACCAAGGGCAGTATCCCCGTGTGCACAACTGTGAGTCATCATCACCCTCCAGCCTTCAAACAAGACTTACAACCATTGCCAGGCACATTACCAGATTCGGATGTTTCTGGTGGATAGGGTGGTGATAGAAGCTGGGGTCGGTTTGGAGAGGAAATAGTGGCTGCACTTTCTCCTGGGGTGTGATGGATGTGTGGTGGTTGCAGCCCCCTCGCTTTGCAGCACCAGCTACGTGAAGCAGGCATCCCTCACCAGCTGGACATCTGCCATTGCCACCCACCCTCTTTCCTTCAGATCTTCATCTGGTGCAACGTCCACCTCACTCCTTTGCCACTCCTCCTCCTTCTTCCCCTCCTCTTCCTGCTCCAGCTGGGCTCTCTACTGCTGGGCAATGTGGTGAAGAGGGCAGCAAATGATGATAATGATGATGCGTGAAGCACCCACAGGGGCATACTGGAGACCTCCCAGAGTGGTCCAAACAGCGGAACTACAGCTTCCTGGAAGAGGAAACATTTTTTCTCCATTTATATTATCAAAACCGTCCTTCATTGTAAAGGCCTCTATTAAGTTATATCTTCTTCTTATCAAGAGGGAGGAACCCTTAACCATCAACGCACTGCTCTATGATTGACCAGGTGGTTGCCTGGGTCTTGTCGTAGCAGGTCTCTGCCTCGGGCCTCTGCATCTTCAGCCACAACATTAGCATGTCAATGAGTAGCCACCCTGGGATGCCGGTCTGGTCTTCGAAGAACCCAGGGATGTCCAACTGCCTGAGCACAAAGCTATCCCTGGACACTCCCTGGATGACATGCATCGACTTGCATTGTCTTCATTTATGGTCGCAGACAATTTGGACACTCAGGGAGTGCAACTCCTTCCTGTTTACAAGTTGCTGCGGTCCTGCACGTGGGGCCTGCAAGGCGATGTATGTGTCATCCACTGTTCCCAGCAATGGAAGTGAAGCCAAGAGCCCAGGCCTCCTGCTGCGCATGGCCCATATTGAAATTAATGAACTGCCCTGCCCGGGCATACAGGGCATCTATGACCACTGTACACATCTGTGCACGGAGGCCTGGCAGATCCCAACTGCTACTGGGTGCCTGAAGTGAAGAGGTATAAAAATTCAGGGCAGTGGTAACCTTCACATCAACAGGGAATGGATGGCCATCCCTCTTGAAGTACCGAGTATGAGAGCACCTCACAAAGGTGTCACACTCAGGTCTTGGAGATCCGCAGCCAGCGACAGTGCATTTCTCCTGAGAGGGCTTTGAAGGAATTGTGGGGACCGTACTTCCTTGGCCTCGGCATCCTTCGCCTTTTGTGCACCCTCTCAGGAGCCTGCTTACCCACCTCCTAGCCCTCAGCGTCAGCCCCCTGCCTTCCTTTCTGAGGAACTGGTAGTAACTGTTCCTACAGTGGTCACTCCATGCCCACATTATCCTTAGTTGCCTCCCCTTCCTCTGCCCCTGCTGCCATCATAATGGCCAGCTCCAAATCGAGCAGACTGAGATGTATCTGCACAGTGGGATTTGTCGCGAATCGCCCCCAGTGTTTCAGGTTTATGACCTTCTTTCAGCTCTGACAAAAGCTCATCAATCTAAAACAAATGAGTCTGCTCATTGCTTCACAGATACTGCCAGACTGGCTGAGCATGTTCCGTATTTCCTGTTTTCATTTCAGATTTCCAGCACTTACATTTCTGACCACAAGCTAAATACAATAAGATTAGTCACTAATAAGCCCTTTGAGGAATAAAACATTATTACATAAAATTAGATAGAAGATCCTGCATAAAAATAGGCCATATTCTCACCATTCTCCGCCATTGATTTCTTGGTGATGATCCTGTTTTGACAATCTGCTTTTCCTGGAAGAGGAAACATTTTTCTCTATTTACTTTATCAAAACCATCTATCATTGTAAAGGCCTCTATTAAGTTACATCTTCCTTCTTATCAAGAGGGAGGAATCCTTAACAATCAATCCTTTCCTGATAGGTATAAGCTTGCAGTTCTGGCATCAACCACACAAGTGGTTTTTGCATCCTCTCCCATGTCTTCAAAGCCATTTTATAAAATTGGGACTGTGAGAGAGTGGTGATAATGTGGGAACTAAATATTATAACTAACCAGAGGTGACTCAGTGTGGCTCCAATAACTCCAATTAATTTATTAAACTAATATAACCATATACGAGAAAAAGTCTGAGAGAACATTTGGACACATCTACTTTCTTCTTCTCCCTGGCTCCAATTGGAGGTCCTCCTCATCCCACGATGCTTGCCCTTGCTCCTGATTGGAGCAGTTGCGTGGAAAGCTGGATCATTGGATTCATTCTGATCACATGGCCAGCAAAGAATTGCATCTGAAGGGGCCACATTACCACAGTAAAGAATAGCTAAGGAATTAGTTACATGTATTCAAGGGAAAACTAAGTACTTGAGAAAGGAAGAAACAATTAAAAGGTATTAGAGAAATTTAGGATAATCGGAGTCTGAAAGATTGATGGGTTAAGATAAAACTAATTTGGATTGAATATAATATAGAAAAATGGTACAAAATACCTTTCATAACAAGGGTACAGTTGCATAGAACCACATATAGTGTTCAGTACAGACTTGATGGGATAAATGGCCTCCCTCTTCTATAGGGATCTATGATCAATGATCTATGATCTGATACATAAAACCACTGTTACAGAATTTAAATACGTATTTTTGAAATATTCTGTGCACTTTGACCAAATACAGACTGTCCCAAGACATAATGGGATAAAACTGAGTAAGGTGAACCGCATTCTTTAAGAACAATACAGCCACAGGGCATAGTTTTTATCAGTACAGGTTATAGGAAGTTCAAGTTCCCATACACTAGCATGAATGGAACAATTCAATTTCTACTGATAAGAGAGTGCTCAGCGGACAGTGAGAATGAAAACTTTTGAATTCACAGGTTACGTAATTGAGGTTGCTGTGAGATGGTGGGAAAGAACTTTCCGGATTTGTGCAGTGGGTTGCAAAGAGATAGTGGGAATCTATGGAACAATTAATTCCCATGCTGCCAGAATGTGGAATAGTATTGGATAAGGTAAATGACTAAGATAATTGCAGTTCTACTGCAATTAATAAGACTTAGATAATTGGCTCATCCGGGTGGGGTGAATGAAAGAGACGAGCAAATGTTTTTTGAAAAATTATAATTGTACTGCCGATAACAATGCTATTCAGAGTTGTTTGAGCGGCTTCAGACAAATTCTTCCCTATGTGTGGACCATGCCTAGGTCAATAAAGTATGCCTTTATCAAGAATTTACTATCTCTGTGAGTTCTTTGCTGAGCTGCATTAATAAAGAAAAATCTCCTGCATAAAACCAGCATAACATATAGGTCTTTGAAAACCTCCTATAGAAGGATGTGATGTTGAATGAAATAGATAAGAAGCTGCTCATGTGATGCATAAATACTCAATGGATCGAATGATCTGTTTGAGTGCTATAATTCCTATGACTAGAAATTTACATCATTTAAGCGGCCAGGCACCTGACCCAACAGAGTGAAATCTTACAAGAGAGCACATTCTCAGTGACATTGCACAATATTTCTCTCTGCAGACTCACACAACAGTTGGACATTTATCCTGCCAAAAATTAAACTGGCAATTCAGCCCTTTCAAGATTTAATTGAAAGTGATGTTACATGGCCTGGCTGATGGACCAATTGGCCAGGTGTCTTTCATGTTTTCGTACAATTTTATTCCAGGGTGTGATGAAATGTCCGAGGTGAAATATAATTTAAAAAAGAGGTCTGGGGACTGAGGCTTTTTGAGTTCAGGTGCATAGGCACAGTTTGCAGCATTTTTTCATCTCATTTAATTCGTACAGGCCTGCAGCTCCCTGAGGCAGTGCCGCAGCAGCTGTCCAATTTCAGGGAGTTGTTAGAAGCTCCCACTCGCACACTCACTTTTCTCGACCTCCCCCCCCTCACCCCACCCCCCGACCTCTTCCCAGCACCACAACGGTATGCTCAACAAGCCCGAGCTTCAGGCCTATGTAATTCAGCGCCGGCTTTATGCAATGGTCACAAAGAACTCAGTGCAGTGATGTGTGTTTACAGAGAGAACCAGTGCCAAAGGGAGTCTGGTAGACTGCACTGTGATTACCCAGTGGAGATGGATATGGACAGGCTCAGTTTTTCTTTCACTTTTTAAAGTGTTAAACACCAGGAGTTTTAGCTAACACTTTTCATCACCTTATATTAAATAAAAGAGGACTTAATGTCATGAACATTTCAGTCATCACATCATTATACTCCTGCCCACATTCTTTCAATCTCCGCTTGGAGATTCTTGCTTCTCACAGTGGCAGGCAGCAGTAAAACACTGTTGCTATGGTGATACCTTGAACAGTTCTCAGCTGTTATTCCCAAGATTTACTTTACACAATCCTTCAATTATATGTTGTATCAGTCACATTATTTGTTTCCAATAATACTCTATGAAATAATGCCTACAACTTAAAAATAAATTGCAGTTGAAAAGGGCTTGTATTAGTAAGTACATTTTACAGCCAATGAAATATGTTTGAAGTCCAGTCACTGCTGTGGTGGAGGAAACAACCAATTTGTGCACCGCAAGCTGCCATGAACAGCAATCAGATAATGGCGAGGAATTCCCTGTCCTGCCAATGATGGGTATAGTCAGGGGTGGGATGGGAACATTCGGAAAGTTGCCAAAAGTCAATTCCGCTTTCCAAATTTTCTCTTCACTGGCGGGACAAGGAAAACCCCAGTCAATGACTGGATAATCTAGTCACGATGTTGGCTGAGGGGTAAGTATTGGACAGGACACTGGGGAAAACTCACAATTTCTTCAGCGCCGGCGCCATGGAATCCGTTACCTTTGCGTGAGAGGTCAGAAAGTTTAATGTCTCAGCTGGAGTCGGCACCTCTAGTTGTGCAGAATTTCTTTAGTGCTGCACTGAGATACTGTAAATTAAAAGGTAGATCCAATCTATGGGATTTTCTGCCTACGCTCACCCCAAAATCGAAAAATCCCGCCTGACCTTTGCATGGCCCACACCCTCCCCTCCCATCGGCAGCAATTCCCACAGTGGGCAGGATAGCAAAGTTCCGCCCTGTGAATTTTTTCTTTTCAATTAAACAATGGGAAAGAGACATGCTGAAAAACATTGGAAAATCGATGAATCAAATTGCTAAGATCTTCCAAGTGCTGGACCTAATGAGATCCCTGCACCCTGACACTGAGATCTGGGCTAAAGGAATGCAGAAGGTTAGATATCATTTGTCTTGGCAGCTTTAAAGAGTCGCAGCTAAAATTTATACGGATGCACCCACTTACGAGGCAAGTGCCAAGGAGGAAACAAAATCTGCCTTAAAGTTGCAAATATTCAAAAAATAATTCTTACTTTTCTAAAGATAGCGGTGCAAAATAATGACAAGCTAAAACCAATGAGGAGAAAGTAAAGAGAGCTGGCGAATAAGTTGTTTGAGCAAGTGATGGTAGTCCAATAGCTGAACTCTTGTATGATAAACTGCGAAGAAGGAGTGGTGATGTACCCAAGTCATTCTGTCCTGTTAAGTGATACAGGGCAAAAACCTGTTATTACTCAATAAACCTGACTGGAAAGGAACATAGTTTATTACAGAATGCAAATACCACGACCGAGATGTCACACACTAGTCCTCGTTTTGGACTATAGTGCAGCAGGCCCAGTTCTGGCCTTACTTAATAAAAAGGCTCAGGCAATTAGTTCTAGCTGGGCAGGCCATGCCTGTTAATAGGGGAACTCATACTCAATGAGTCCCATAGGGAGATCAATCACTGATTCCTCATGGGCCTCATCGCACCATCCCCTGACCCCACATTTGAGGGTTCTCCCTTGCCTCCATGACGATGAGATCTTCTTCATCTCTTTACCTGTGGCATCAAGTCCATTGCTTATAGGTTGTGGCCAGGGATGTGTAATGGATAAGTGAGCATTTCTTCCGTGAAGACCACCAAAGAGCCATAATAGGAGGCTTGCTTTCAATGGCAACTTCTGATTGAAGATTCTGGCTCACACATGGAGACAGAAGAGGTAGACACTCATTGTCCAGATGACTGGTTCTTGAGTTTTTAGAGGACAGAGTTTCCCATCCATAAGTTGGCATGAGGATGCCAATCATAGTGCATCTATAGAAACACTTGCCTCTATGGAAGGTTTTCTATGACAGAGATGATCTATGTTCTTTTTTAAGGTCTTCTTCCTGAATCTTTACCTTTTAAGACATCAATCCTGTTCACTCCAGAATAACTACCGGAATCCATGGAGAGCCATCACTAAAGTTATTCATATACACCATAATCTCCCAGTTTGAAGCGTCTATCTGGTCTTTGATTATCATGTCCCTTTTATGGGCCTCTTGCTTTAACTCGATACTGCTGGCCAATTTTGAGAATGTCAGTCTAAGCCTAGTTCAAAGGCATTGGCTCATCAATTATTCCCACAGGGCTATTCCTGTAGTCATATGTGACATTGTCCTTTAGATAAAAAGGAAATGTGCAAGTTTTGTTTCCAGGGAACTAGTAGTTTCTTTCTTCATGCCACATTTGAATGTCTGGACTACCCACTCAGTCAGGCAATTTGAGAATGGGTGGTAGAATGCCATGTGGATATGCCTTTCTCTATACTCATGAAGGTCTTGAACTCCTTGTTGGTAAACACAGTCTAAGAATGTTGGGTATATCATGTGTACAAAGATTGATGGAGTTTCTTTATGATATTGAATGAGGTATTAGAGGCCGTCTGGTGCACAGTGATCCATTTTGAATAAGTGTCAATGAGAATTAAAAACATGGAGCCCATTAATGGCTCTGCAAAGTCTGCATGTACAAGGATCTCTTTGGCCATTCTCAAGGGTGCAGCAAGGCTGCTGGTGGTGCTTTCTGGGTTGCCTGGCAGGCTTTGCACCACATGACTAGGTTTCTAATATTACAGTCTATGCCTGGCCACCAGACATATCTCCTTGCGAGCATTTGCATCTTAGAAATTCCTGAATGGCCATTGTGTACTTCTTGAAGTATTGACCTCCGGCCTGGACATGGAACAACCACCCAGGCTCTTCATAAGATGATGCAGTCTTTGTACTGAACTCCTGATGCTTAGAGAGATAAGATTTCAAATCCTCCATATGACACCTTTAGAATGATGTGACATAGTTTCGCCAATGTAAGGGTCAATTCTTGATACTGGCAGATGTCAATGAAGTTCAGAACCATGAAAACTTCATCCGTCTTCGGAAGAGAAGGTAGGCTGGTGGGCAGCATCAGGTGGTTCAAGGCACCCATGTTGGCTTTATGTCTCTCAAATGATACAACCTTTTTTTCAACCAGGTCTGACATGACCTGGGAGCAGGCCTGCATGAAATGAGTGAGCAGCCAATGGTTCACGGCTAGTCGAACACTGTCAGAGCAACCAGAGTGATCTTTTATAAAGGACCTGAATTCCCCAGAGAGGATGAAGGAGCCCCCACCTTGATCCTGGTGTTCTCTGAAACTGTTCCCATGCCCATTACCGAGCAGCTTTACTCCTTGGGACCATTGTCCTTCAACTCCGAATCCTGGCTGTCAGGCCTATGGCAGGTGACATGTAGCTGCCAATTAGTCCTGACTCCTCCCCAACCCACCTCCAGGATCGGCCAAGGAGGAATTTCCCCTGGGCTCTTTTCCCTGGTCCGAGGACAATGGTGGCTCAGTCCCCTGCCCTGCCCCAGGCACTTGGCCACCCCACAGGTCTGAAGAGTCTTCCGGCTCAAGGTTGGGGGCACCCTACATCAGAGTTGGGATGGGGGGGTGGGGGGGGGGTCTTCCTCACCACTGTTGCCCAAGGACCCAAACAGAGGGTCACTGCCACAGACCCCCTGCAGACTAAATAGGAACTCCTCTGGGTTGCTGAAATGCAGCGGGTGGAACAGGATCACGAGGGCCCAGTTCTCACCCGGCCCCAGGGACTCCCACTTGGAGGATTGTGGCAGTATGTGTTTCTTATCTTTTTTCTTTCCCTTGCGCCCATCCTGGGGACAAGGCTTGAAGGTGGGGCAGGGGATGGTACAAACCGTGGAGAGGACCATGGGTGCCAAAACCTCTAAGCTAGGAGAGGGGATGTGGGGAGTTCCACAGGGCCAAGTTTGATAAGGCGTTCAATAAGGTGGCCCATGGAAGACTTCTGCAGAAAATGCAGATCTATGGGATAGAGGGTGATTTAGCTAATTGGATTAGGAATTGGCTAGCAGGTAGAAGACAGAGGGTAGTGGTTGATGGGAGATATTCATCGTGGAGTTCGGTGACAAGTGGTGTACCTCAGGGGTCTGTTTTGGGGCCCCTGCTGTTTGTAATTTGTATAAATGATCTGGATGAGGGTATTGAAGGATGGATTAATAAATTTGCAGATGACACTAAAGTCGGTGGAGTGGTAGATAGTGAAGAGGGATGTTATAGTTTGCAGAGAGACTTGGACAAGTTGCAGAGCTGGACCGAGAGGTGGCAAATGGAGTTTAATGTGGAAAAGTGTGAGGTAATGCACTTTGGAAGGAATAATAAATGTGTAGAGTATAGGGCTAATGGTAGGATTCTTAATAGTGTTGATGAACAGAGGGATCTTGGTGTATTTGTGCATAGATCCCTGAAAGTAGGCAGTCAAGTCGATAAGATTGTTAAGAAGGCATATGGAGTCTTAGCTTTTATTGGTAGGGGGAATTGAATTTCGGAACCGCAACGTCATGTTGCAACTGTACAAAACTCTAGTGCGGCCGCACTTGGAGTATTGTGTGCAGTTCTGGTCCCCACATTATAAGAAAGATGTGGAGGCATTGGAGAGGGTACAGAGGAGGTTTACCAGGATGTTGCCTGGTAGGGAGGGCAGGTCTTATGAAGAGAGGCTGAGGGATTTGAGGTTGTTTTCGTTAGAAAGGAGGCGGCTAAGCGGGGACCTAATCGAAACATATAAGATGATTAGAGGTTTAGATAGGGTGGACAGTGATAGCCTTTTTCCTAGGATGGAGAAAGCTAGCACGAGGGGACACAGCTTTAAATTAAGGGGGGATAATTATAGGACGGATATCAGAGGTAGGTTCTTTACCCAAAGGGTGGTTCGGAGTGGAATGCCCTGCCTGCAGCAGTTGTAGATGCGCCAAGTTCGGTGGTGTTTAAGAGGTTAGTTGATAAGTATATGGAAGAGAAGGGAATGGTTTAGTTTGGAGGGGCATTGCTTTTTATATTGGTCCGCGCAACATCGAAGGCCGAAGGGCCTGTTCTGTGCTGTAATGTTCTATGTTCTATGTTCTATAAGTTCCGCCTCCCTCTAGGTATAAGTGCCTTTTCTTGAGGGGCAACCTCTTAGGAGGAGATGCCCCTGACACTGTGCCCCTCCCCTTGATTTTTCCTTTTCCCTCCCCAGGTCAGCATCCTCCAACTCAATCTCTGGAGTCACTGGTGTGTAACTGTTGAGCGCCAATCTTTTCCGCCATGAATACTGGGGGTCTGGTTCCTCTTCACGTGGTTGGGGAAATTGCTGCAGTTTTGTCCCTGAGGACCCATCAAGGGTAAGGTGGGGAGGGGCGGGTACTGGCTCGCCAAGGGGAACTCTGCTCATCCCACAGCTGCAGGGCAGACTTGGCTGAGGAATGGATGGAGAGCTTGAAGCCCAGACTTGGTGCAGGTGTTTCCTTACCACTCCTTGCCTACACGTACTCAGTAGGATACAGGTCCAGTCCTGGACTTGACTGTTCCAGTTACCCAGGTAGGTTCATTTGCGTAATTTCAGACCCAAAATCTTTTCCCTGCTTCAAAGTGCCTCTCTCAGTGAGTGTTTTTATTGTCCCTGCACTGGACTTCCTGGTGTTTTCCCCCTCCCCCCCCCCAGGTGTGGCAACACAGGCTCAGTCTGGTGTGTGGCCATCTGCCCATCTGTAACTTCTGGAGAACTTTGTGTCCAGTGTCTCTGAGAAAGTTAAACTGCACATGATCGCAAAAGCTCCTTTTGCGTGCAGTAAGAAGTCTGACAACACCAGATTTAAGTCCAACCAATTTATTTGATGGTAAACTCACAAGCTTTTTATCTAAACTCACAAGTTTACTATCAAATAAATCAGTTGGACTTAAACCTGGTCTTGTCAGACTTTTACTGTGTTTACCACAGTCCAACGCCGGCATCTCTACATCAGGTCCACATGCAGTCAGCAGGATAACCTTTGGCTCACATCTGAGGTTATGTCATTTATGCTGAAGAAGTACTTAATTCTTTCCATGTATTGGGTCCAGTTTTCCACTGTGGGATCAAAAGAGTCCAATTTCCCAAAAAGCGGCATGTTTTCTCGACAATGATTTACGCTCAAAGTGTGCAGTGGTTCAACAAGTTCCTTCAGGTCTCTCCTTTTTCCTCATTGTCACTGTAATAACTCCACGGAGGCGAAAGTCCTGTTACCAAGTTATTTTATTTACACCATACCTCTGTACACAGCCAGCTCTCTGGTTGCTCCCTGCTGAATGCAGGCTGAGAGTCTGACACATTTGCTTTAAATAGGGAGCATGAAGCTGCCTGATTTAATTATGAATTAGGACTCATCAGGTATATCTTATGTATACTAAACATCAAAACTAACTCAAATTAACTTAGGGACAAAGTAAAAGAGGCAGCTCACCAAAAGGAGGTGGAACTGCTGGAATGAAAAGAAAACTTAAAACATCAAATCAAAATGTGATTGTCGGGGTTTATAATACACCCCAACCCCAGTTGTGCCCAGCGGGCACAAAAGGCATCAACTGCACAGGACTCATCAGGTAGTTTATACTATAACAAGCCAACCTTATTAGCCTGGCTGAAGTTATCACAGTACATGAGGTACATGAATACATTGAACTGAAACATACATTTTTCCCATTTTATGCAGATACCAGCATTCGAAGAAAGCCATTAGAACTCCTCCAAAATCTCCACATGATATTTTGCAGTAGCTCCTGAAATTAAAGCATCATCCACATAGATTGCCACTCTGGGTGCCCTTTGAAGGATATTCTCCATCACCCTTTGAGAAATGGCACAAGCAGGCTTCTGGGGTTTTAGCCTGCTGCATGCATTTAGGCATTTCTCCATCTCTCATAGCAGAGTCTCACCTTCTGACCTTTCCCCATCTCCAACCAAAATAGCATTCCCTTACCTTGAACTCTATCTCCAGTCAGACTTATACTCCTCAATGTTGGCCTCTGTTTCCTATCAGAACGGTACTCTATGACACTGGACCACTAGATCCCTAGGATGTAGCATGCCTGGCAAAATGTCACAACTCGATCCAATATTGTCTACGAGGAACAGATGGTACACTTCAAGGAAGCTGTCAACTTATGAGTACACAAGAATGCCAGGTAAGTGAGCTACGGGTGCATTGCAAATCTAATAATTATAACACAAGATGCTTGCATAGCTTGCATAGTCTGTCATTGTTATATCTTCCTTCAGTTTACAACATCTGAAGAAGAACTTTATGTTTGTGCAAAAAATCACATGGCAGAGGGAAAGATGCAGCCTGGAGTAGGGTAAGGAATTGAAGGAAAGGAGTTCCTTTCCAAGACTATCAATCTGGAGTAAGAAGCATCCCACAGTTTTAAATTTCAAACACTATGAATCTATTTATTTTAACCTTGTTATCAAATTCACAATGTTCAGCTATTTAGCTGCTGATCACAAGAATAATGGTTACCTTAATTCTGTCCTCTTCCTAATCTCTTCTAGGGTTTTAGCCTGCTCCATGCATTTATGCATTTCTCCAACTCTCATATCAGAGTCTCACCTTCTGACCTTTCTCCATTCCAATCAGAATAGCATTCCTTGACCTTGAACTCAATTAAACTCCTTGACATTGGCCTCTCTTTCTTATCGGAACCATAATCTGTGACACTGGGCCACTACTTCAAAGTAACACACTCTGACCATAGCATACTCTCCAGTCACAATTACACAAATTGACCTCGATCATCTATCTTATCAGTTATCCCTCTTTGACCTCGGCAAATATCTTCAATCAGAGTCACATTTCCTGATGTTAGTTCCTGTCTCTGATGATGTCTTCTGTCCTATCAGGATCACATTCTCTTATCTTAACCCACCTCTTGAACCTAAGCCACCTCGGCAGAAACTGGACTGGACTAGCCAAATAAATACTATGGCTATCAAAGTCAAAGTCTTGGACTCCTGCAGAGATTAACGCACCTTCTGACTCCCCAGAGCCTGTCCATCTTCAACAAGGAATAAACCAGGAATGTGATGGAATACTCTCGATTTGCCTGGATGAGTGCAGCTCCAACAACACTTTGTACTCTGTAATGGGATCTGTAGGGGAGGGAGGGAGGCCTCTGAACAGGCTGTTGATTCATTTATTTTTCTTAAACCACCAACACTGTGACTTTGTGTGCCCTACTCTATTGCATTTAAAACATCTGAGATTTTTTTTTCTTTTCGCCTCCTTACATTCCTTTTTAACCTGAGGTAACCTATCTTTACAACCACCAATGAGATCTCCTTTTCCTTTACCATCTGAACATTCCTCTATCCCCCAGTTTTATCTGTCACAAGCTGCAACTAATGTCAGAACCAAACTTTGATTTATAAACTAATTCATAATCATCTGCTATTTCTGCCTCTATTATCATAGATTTAACCCTCTGCTCTTCCACATGTTCTTGTTATTTCAGGTAGTGAATTTTTGAGCTCCTCCATTTCTCTAACAGCATTATATGTCTGTCTAATTTCAAACCCCTTATCCACCTGTTAAAGTTATTTTGTTTGATTCTTTCAAATTCTATGTACGTTTGACCTGGATCTTTCCTTAGATTTTTCAACTGTTGTATGTAAGCTTTTAGTGTTAGTTCATATGCATTTAAAATGGTTTTTTCATCTCATCGTAATCCCTGGATACCTCTTCTGATAGTGAAGCAAACACCTCATTAGCTTTACCATTACCAACTTTGTTTGCACCAACAATACCCGCAATAGTCTGTGGTCATTTCATTGATTAGCCACTTTCTCAGATGAAATGAAAAAGGCTTCCAAATCCATCTCATTAAAGCTTGACAAGCTTGCACATATTTAAACAGACCCCCACCAGGCTTTTGGCTGTGATGGATTTGCTCCTCATCACTACAACCAGATTTTTCCTTTACTTACAACATTTCACTTTTCAGTTCCAGTTTCTGAAGTTCAAATCCTTCTTTTTGTTCTACCAGGGCATTTTTTTTTTGTTCTGCCAGGAATCACAATTCAAGCTGTTTCATTTCCTTTCCATGTTCGAGCTATTTGAATTATTTTTCTTATTGCAATTCAAGCTGTTTCAATTCTATTGCCCTTTGTTCCATTGCAATTGCCTTCCTCTTTTTTGCTTCTCTATCTCTTTCTTCTTTCCCTTGCTATTGCTTCTAATTCTATGTGGGAATGTGGGGGTGGGGCCTGGGTGGGATTGTGGTTGGTGCAAACTCGATGGGCCCAATGGCCTCTTTCCGCTCTGTAGGGTTTCTATGATTTGATGAATTCAAGCTGCTTCATTTGTAATTGAATTCTAGCCATTTCTGATGATTCTGGGAATTTTGAATGCTGAGCTATCATTGCAATTATCTTCACTTTCCTCGCTCCTTCAAGTACTGTCAACTGTAATTTATTTGAAATTCCAAAAGCTTTGCTTCAATAACCTTTTGTAAAGCATGCTAAGTGACTTCTCCCACTCCCAGGAAATTTTTAGTGACTGAAAAAACCATTATTTCACTCAGCAGTCCCAATGTAAGCCCAACGCAACACCTGGAAAGAAAACACAAATACACACTCCGCAGTGTCTTTGAGTCCATCTCAATTGTTACAATGTTTTTTAATCTGAGTAATGCAGGATTGTTATTTTCTTGTTTTCTCTTGGTGTTTGTCAGAGAGGGGCTTGATTAGATTGATTAACAAGCAAGCTCATATGACTAGGCGGAGCTAAGCTTTCAGAGAAATCAAACTCAGTTTGCTGCTTGGGATCTTTAGAGAGAGATCCTAAACTAAACAAGGAATTATAGATTTGAATCCCACAAATCAGAAACTCCAAGGTATATTATGAAGCTAGCCTAGACCCCAAGTTTCTTTGTTATTTGATATTATGTTGAGCATAAGGTGTTCGCTCTAAATATGATTCATGTGACCCACTAGGAAGGTTTTATTAAAACAAACTTTATGCTTAACAACACAGTTAAAATTTAACAATGTAAGCATTATCCTCATAGGCGTAAATCCCCTAAACATCAGCACAAAACAGATATGCTCATGTGACTGCTATGCTTCCAATCTTTAAACCCCTTGGACAGAGATCTAGACAATCTGTCTTTGGATTCTGAAATAGCAACCTCCAGAGGAAGTTCCATCCCATTCAAAAAATTCTCTGAGAAAAAGATTCATTTTCTGGCAGATCCCAGTCTCAAAATTCAGAGAAAAAAAGCCACAGGGTAACTGATCTCTCTCTGAAGATCCCAAGCAGCAAACTGAGTTTGATTTCTCTGAAAGCTTAGCTCCACCTAGTCATATGAGCTTGCTTGTTAATCAATCTAATCAAGCCCCTCTCTGACAAACACCAAGAGAAAACAGGAAAATAACAATCCTGCATTACTCAGATTAAAAAACATTAATCTTAATTGTAACAATTAAGATCAAATGGGCTGCTGAAGTAAAAATAGAGGCTGCCATAGATCAACAAAATGACACTGTTAATAATACAAAAAACTAAAACTGATCCTGTGCAAGAAATGTGATGCAAATACATTTGTTAGTGTCACAGTATCCTCACAGTTAGCCTGGTCTGTGTTACATCTGGATATAGTTCTGGAACTCTCATCTCCCACTTATTTCCTGATGGTAGTGCAAATCCCATTGCATACATAGAACATAGAACATAGAACACTACAGCACAAACAGGCCCTTCGGCCCACAAGTTGTGCCAAACACATCAAAACCTACCCAGCCATAGACCTATCTATAACCCCAATCCCATTGGATCCCATATACTCATCCAGAAATCTTTTAAAAGACCCCAGCGAGTTTGCCTCGACCACCACCGACGGCAGCCGATTCCATTCACTCACCACCCTCTGAGTGAAAAACTTTCCCCTAGAATCCCCTCTGTACTTGCTTCCCTGCACCTTAAATCTGTGCCCTCTCGTCGCGACCATTTCAGCCCTGGGAAATAGTCTCTGAGAGTCCACCCTATCTATTACTCTCAACATCTTGTAAACCTCTATCAGGTCGCCTCTCAACCTTCGTCTCTCCAGGGAGAACAGTCCCAGCTCCCTCAACCTGTCTTCATAAGGCATGCCTCCCAATACAGGCAACATCCTTGTAAATCTCCTCTGCACCCTTTCAATAGCTTCCACGTCCTTCCTATAGTGAGGCAACCAGAACTGCGCACAGTACTCCAAGTGTGGTCTGACAAGGGTCCTATAAAGCTGCAGCATTACCTCCTGACTCCTGAACTCAATCCCTCGATGAATGAAGGCCAGTACACCGTAAGCTTTCTTAACCACGTCCTTCACCTGGGAGGCCGATTTGAGATTCTTATGGACCCAGACCCCAAGATCCCTCTGCTCTTCCACACAGCTAAGACTCCTACCTTTGATAGTGTACTCATTCATCCCGTTTGATCTGCCAAAATGGACCACAACACATTTATCCGCGTTGAAGTCCATCTGCCACTTCTCCGCCCAGTCTTGCATACTGTCGATGTCATGCTGCAACTTCTGACATCCCTCCAGACCATCCACAACACCACCGACCTTCGTGTCATCGGCGAACTTACTCACCCATCCCTCCACTTCCTCATCCAGGTCATTTATGAAAATGACAAACATCAAGGGTCCTAGAACAGATCCCTGGGGCACTCCACTGGTGACCGACCTCCATGCAGAAAAAGAGCCATCCACAACCACCCTCTGCCTTCTGCAGGCAATACCACTCATGCATTGTCCAAGGCAGAAGAGAGTTATGCCCAATTTGAGAAGAAGCCTTGTATTTTATCTCTATCCCAGCTTTTTGAATCAGGGCAGCTAAAGGATGATTAAGATTGCTGCATGGAGCAGATAAGTGCATTTCCAGAGGAAATGGAGTGTATTGTCATTGGGACCCAAACTAGCCTGTTTCTCCACCCTCCCCACCAAGTTGCTTAATTGGGTTTATCCCCATGATCGAACCATCCCCATGATCATCTGTACTCCCTCCAAGATTTGATTTGATTTGATTTGATTTGATTTGATTTATTATTATCACATGTATTAGTATACAGTGAAAAGTATTGTTTCTTGCGTACTAAACAGACAAAGCATACCATACCTAGAGCAGGAAAGGATAGAGTGCAGGATGTAATGTTACAGTCATAGCTAGGGTATAGGTAAAGATCAACTTAGTGCGAGGTAGGTCCATTCAAAATGGGAGCAGAGCAGCTGAGTCAGTTATAATGTTTCCTTAGACTTTTGTATCTTTTTCCTGATGGAAGAAGGTGGAAGAGAGTATGTCCGGAGTACATGTGATCCTTAATTATGCTGGCTGCTTTTCCGAGGCAGTGGGAAACATGGGCAGTACCAATGGGTGGTAGGCTGGTTTGAATGATGGACTCGGTTTTGTTCCTGATCCTTTACAGTTTCTTGAGGTATTGCACAGAATAGGAGTCATACCAACCCGTCATACAACCTGAAAGAATGCTTTCTATGGTGCATTTGTAAAACTTGGTGAGATTCATAACTGATATGCCAAATTTCCTTAGTCTTTGGAGAAAGCAGAGGCATTAGTGGGCTTTCTTAGTTATAGCGTCCACTTTGAAGGACCAAAACAGGTTATTTGGTGATCTGGGCATCTAAAATCTTGAAGCTCTCGATAACTTCTACATCTTCCCCATTGATGTAGATGTTGTGGGAAAATCACTACTCGGAGTCAGATCTAAGATTGAACGTGTAGTTTTATCGGACAAAGATTTGGGAGAAGCACTGGGCTCTCTGCAGTGCACACAGTCACCTTCTCAACTTTAAAACGAAAGTTGAGCATCTTTTATACATTTTCAAATAATGGACGAGTATTATTATGTATTAATGGACATTAGCTCTTAGCACATCATTATACATAGAATAGACAAGTACACACAGTGGCAGTTAACACATCCTTATACATAGAGTAGACAAATAAAGACATCAACAGTTAACACATAGAGTACATACATTTATGCATTTACGACCTCATCAATGACTGATCACATTACTGAAACTCATCGTTTTGACTCTGCTTTATCTCATACTAAGGTGTCTCAAGGTCTGATCGATTTCCTGCAGTAATGCAGACTCTAACAGGTTTTAACTCTTCGTTGCGCAATGTTTGTGCCCATGTCAGTACATCTTAATGTCTTTTCCCAGAGTCCATTTTGTGCCAGGTAATCATCTTGTGTCCTTTAATTTTGATTTTACTCCAGCATAGACAAGGCATGTTCTCCACTACACTTCCTGAAGTCAATGATTATCTCCTTCATTTTGTTAACATTGAGGAAGAGATTATTATCATCAAACAAGTTCACCAGATACTCTATCTTATTCCTTATTCCATCTTGACATTGTTTCAGACTACCGTGTTATCATCAGCAAACTTGAAAATTGAGTGGGAGGCAATTTGGCCATGCAGTCATAGATATATAAAGAGTATAGTAAGGGGTTGAGGACACAGCCTTGTGGGCCACTGGTATTGAGGATGATCCTGAAGGAGGTGTTGTTGCCTGTCCTTACTGATTGCAGACATGGGTTAGGAAGTTTAGAATCTAGTCAAAGAACAAAGAACAAAGAACAAAACAGCACAGGAAACAGGCCCTTCGGCCCAAAGAGCCCGTGCTGCCACCCTAATGTTCCCACTTTTACCCATGATCCCTGTCTATGTTTTTAGATCTATGCATTGGAACCGAATTTGAGACAATTTAGGGAGAATTTGTTCTGCCAATCAGCCTGAGAGCACATCTTTGGGATGTGGGAGGAAACCGGAGCACCCAGAGATGCAAGCATGGGGAGAATGCGCAAACTCCCACAGACACAGGCCCAAATCTATGTATCTGCACAGTACAGCAATAGTCACTGGGCTGCCATGTTGCCCATCAAATAGTCCAGGTCAAGCTTACACTAATGACGTGAAGCACTAGGATACTCTCGAAAAATCCAAGAGCAGCCCTCTCACTACCCATCGCGTGTATGCCCCTTGTTAGACAAGGCAGACCGAAGTACCTGTAGGATAAAACAAATGCATCAATATCATCGACGATTCACACACTTCCCAGGGAACTCCCAAGGCTCATGATCCCTATTTTAAATCAGTTTTCTATATTCCTCCATTCCCATTCTGTTCATGTGCCCATCTAAGCATTTCTTAAATAACTCCAGAGTGCCTGCCTCCACCACTTTACTTGGCAGCGCATTCCATATCCCCACCACCCTCTGTGTGAAAAAACTCCCTCTCGCATCCAAATTATATCTTACCCCCCTCACCCTAAGCCCATGACCCCTTGTGCTATTCGAGTCCATCCTAGGAAAAAGCTTAACCCTGTTTACTCTATCTATACCCCTCATAATCTTGTACACCTCTATTAGATCTCCTCTAAGTCTACGTCTTTCTAATGAAAACAGCCCCAATTTGCCTAACCTCTCCTCGTAACTCAGACCTTCCAAACCAGGCAGCATCCTGGTAAACTTCCTCTGCACTCTCTCCAGAGTCTCCACGTCCTTCCGGTAGTAGGGCGACCAGAACTGGACGCAGTATTCCAAATGAGGTCTAACCAACATTTTATACAACTGCAACATTAAAGACCAGCTCTTGTACTCTATACCCCTTCCTATAAAGGCTAGCATACTATATGCTTTCTTCACAACATTCTCCACTTGCTCTGCCACCTTCAGAGACTTGTTCACCTGCACCCCCAGGTCCCTCTGCGTTTCTATACTCTTAATAGGTCTACCTTTATCATATACCTCCCCCCTACATTCTTTCTCCCGAAATGCATCACCTCACATTTATCAGGATTAAATTCCATCTGCCATCTGTCTGCCCAAGCTACCAGCCTATCTATGTCCTGCTGCATCGCCTGATAATGCTCCTCACTATCTGCAAGTCCAGCCATCTTTGTATCGTCTGTAAACTTGCTGATCACTCCACTTACTCCCTCTTCCAAGTCATTTATATATATTACAAATAGAAGAGGTCCCAGTACCGAGCCCTGCGGCACACCACTAGTGACCGACCTCCAGCTAGAGAAACACCCTTCCACTATTATTCTCTGTATCCTATTACTAAGCCAGTTACTTATCCATCTAACTACCTCTCCTTGTATCCCATTAGCCTTGACGTTTTCAATTAACTTCCCATGAGGAATTTTGTGAAACGCCTTACTAAAAGTCACAGAGGGAGAACACGAGACCCAAGCCACAGAATTTGGAGATAAATTTTATAGGGATAATGGTGTTGAAGGCTAAGCTGTAGTCGATAAAAAGAAGTCTGGGGAGTCCAAGGTTGCATTCCCCTCAAACTCTCATCTTAGATCATGATCTCTCCCCTGCTGACTAAGGTCACTGCTTGAACCTCAAAGCCATGTTGTATTCAGCCTACAACCAGCATCCCCACAATCTCTTCCATAGCAACAAGAAAGCTTCTTAATTCTATGCTGTGGCCTCTTCTGCAGCTTTCACACCCACACAGAAGATAAGTTGGTCGGTCAGGCTGACTTCCGGGTGCCGAAACTTGTTGAAAAATAATTCTCCACAATGTTCAGACAAAAACAGTTTTTTCCTGATTGGAAATCCTTGTGCAATAAAGAAAGGGACCTATGTGTGGCCAGCAAGTCATAACTTTACCATGGATGTTATTTCCAATCATGTAGACTTGAAGAATTCTTCACATGAAAATGTGTATGAATTGAATTGATAACTTGGGCTTTGGTAAAGTATGTTTGACTTCTTTCCAAACTAAATCTTATAACAAATGTTTGAAATTACTTTTATAGTCAGTGGAAATGAGAGTGAAGATAGATGAAGTGTGGTTAATGAATGCACTTGGATTTATAACGTCTGGTTAAACATCACTTTGTTAATAATTTTACAATGAATATTTTATTGTTACCACATTTTTCAGTGGTTGTTTTTGGCTTATTTTGAAACTCTGGTTGCTTGCCAGTGGATAATATAATGCCTGTTTTGTCAAATTGTCTGGCAAATTCTGACTGAAAAGGAAAATTTCTCTCCTCGTTGTTATCTTAGCAAACATTTAACAAGGCACCCAATAGAATCTTGTTGAGACACAGCAGTGAAGCATGCAGCCATTGTAAATGGCCTTGCAGAATCATCGCTGATTGTAGTTGCTCAATATGCTGCGTTGAAGTTGGTAGAAATAAATGCTTCACTATCACTAGGCCTCACCTGTCAGCTTCTTCTCTACACAGTGATCCGGATCAAAGCCTACTCTGGAGAAATTGTTATACATGTAGCTTTGTTTAAATCCTCAATTTGAAAAAGCGCAGCTTGCATAAATTACCATAAACTGTTGGTGGTTGAAGAAATGACAGGAAAGATGTGTTCATTTGGCCTTTTGGAAAATCTACATATTATTATAATATTAATGAGACATATAATGATTCAGTGCACAGCATTGGTGGTAAGGCAAGAGGCACTTTGAAACATAATCTTGTGGACTGTGCGTAAATTGTGCAAACTCAGAGATTTGTCTATCAATGAGGATTATCCTAAGCTCTGACACCATCAGTTATTACATATTCATCCCTTTCAAGGTTAAAGTAGTGTTACAGAAGGGAGGAAGTTAAATTAAATAGCAGAAATTCCTTCTTGCACCACCTGACCATAAACAAAAAGGCATTTTCATTTGTTTCTCTCTCCTTATAATCAATTGTGTATATCCCAAATTTTCAGTTTTGGTGTAACCCCAGAGCAAACCCAAGATAAGGTAAATGCAAAGGGTTAGTGGGTGGCATGGTAGCACAGTGCTTAGCACTGCTGCTTCACAGCTCCAGGGTCCTGTGTTTGATTCTCGGCTTGGCTCACTGTCTGTTTGGAGTCTGCACATCCTCCTTGTGTCTTTATGAGTTTCCTCTGGGTGCTCCGGTTTCCTCCCGCAGTCCAAAGATGTGCAAGTTAGGTTGATTGGCTATGCTAAATTCACCATAGATGCATAGATTAGAAGATTAATGGGCAAAAAATATATGGATATGGGAGCAGGACCTGAGTGGGATTGTGGTCAGTGCAGAATTAATGGGCCGAATGGCCTCTTTCTCTTTTTTAGAGAGAAATGAATTGATTGGGGATAGTCAGCATGGTTTTGTGAAGGGTAGGTCGTGCCTTACGAACCTTATTGAGTTTTTTGAAAAAATGACCAAAGAGGTGGATGGGGGTAAGGCGGTTGATGTGGTATATATGGACTTTAGTAAGGCGTTCGATAAGGTGTCCCATGGAAGGCTTCTGCAGAAAATGCAGATCTATGGGATAGAGGGTGATTTAGCTAATTGGATTAGGAATTGGCTAGCAGATAGAAGACAGAGGGTGGTGGTTGATGGGAGATATTCATCATGGAGTTCGGTGACAAGTGGTGTACCTCAGGGGTCTGTTTTGGGGCCCCTGCTGTTTGTAATTTTTATAAATGATCTGGATGAGGGTATTGAAGGATGGATTAGTAAATTTGCAGATGACACCAAAGTCGGTGGAGTGGTAGATAGTGAAGAGGGGTGTTATAGTTTGCAGAGGGACTTGGACAAGTTGCAGAGCTGGGCCGAGAGGTGGCAAATGGAGTTTAATGAGGAAAAGTGTGAGGTAATGCACTATGGCAGGAATAATAAATGTGTAGAGTATAGGGCTAATGGTAGGATTCTTAATAGTGTTGATGAACAGAGGGATCTTGGTGTATATGTGCATAGATCCCTGAAAGTAGGCAGTCAAGTCGAGAAGGTTGTTAAGAAGGCATATGGAGTCTTAGCTTTTATTGGTAGGGGGATTGAATTTCGGAGCCGCAACGTCATGTTGCAACTGTACAAAACTCTAGTGCGGCTGCACTTGGAGTATTGTGTGCAGTTCTGGTCCCCACATTATAAGAAAGATGTGGAGGCATTGGAGAGGGTACAGAGGAGGTTTACCAGGATGTTGCCTGGTATGGAGGGCAGGTCTTATGAAGAGAGGCTGAGGGATTTGAGGTTGTTTTCGTTAGAAAGAAGGCGGCTAAGAGGAGACCTTATTGAAACATAAAGATGATTAGAGGTTTAGATAGGGTGGACAGTGATAGCCTTTTTCCTAGGATGGAGAAAGCTAGCACGAGGGGACACAGCTTTAAATTAAGGGGTGATAGTTATAGGACGGATATCAGAGGTAGGTTCTTTACCCAGAGGGTGGTTAGGGAGTGGAATGCCCTGCCTGCGGCAGTTGTAGATGCGCCAAGTTTGGTGGCGTTTAAGAGGTTAGTTGATAAGTTTATGGAAGAGAAGGGAATGGTTTAGTTTGGAGGGTCATTGCTTTTTTCATAATTGGTCGGCGCAACATCGAAGGCCGAAGGGCCTGTTCTGCGCTGTAATGATCTATGTTCTTTCTGTACTGTAGGGTTTCTATGATTTGCAACAGGGACGAGGGTCGCAATATTGATTCCAACCCTGACTATAAACAGATAAATAGAGAAACAAAGGATTTACAGTACAGAGACCATGATCACAAATGTTTTTGACCTTTGTGTTTCTTAACTCAACCAAAGTCCATATCCCATAAATAAATTTTCAAATTTGGTTTCAATCCATAGATCTATAAACATAGACAGGGATCATGGGTAGAGGTGGGAACATTGGGGTGGCGGCGTGGGCTCGTTGGGACGAAGGGCCTGTTTCCCGTGCTGTTTTGTTCTTTGAAATACGGTTTCTAATTATCTGTGATAATATCTTTCCTTAATATTGTATCAATATTCATTTAATCAACAATGCAACTCCACCATCTTTCCCTTTCTATCTGTCCTTCCTAAATACTGAATAGCCTTCAATGTATAGTTCCCATCCTTGATGGCCTTAAAGCCGTAGATGCGTAGGTTAGAGGATTAGTGATTAAAATATATACGGATATGGGAGTATGGTCTCTATAATCCCAACTATATTATACCTTCTTACATGTAACTACGCAACTAATTTATCAGGGCAACATGGTGACACAGTGGTTAAACCTGCTGCCTCACAGCTCCAGGGATCCAGCTTTGATTCCTGGCTTGGGTCACTTTTGTGCAGTTTGTACATTCTCCCCATATCTGTGTGGGTTTTCTCCAGGTGCTCCCATTTCCTCCCACAATCCAAAAAACATGCTGGTTATGTGCATTAACCATGCTAAAATTCTCCCTCAGTGTATCGAAACAGGTGACAGAGTGTGGCGAGTAGGGGATTTTCACTGTAACTTCATTGCAGTGTTGATGAAAGCCGACTTGAGACTGAATAAATTTTAATGTTTATCTATTTTATTTCAAATGCTCTGAGTGTTCAGTTACAAAATCTTAAGACTAGACCTTTTAGCAGTCCTTGTCACATTCCTGGCATTTTTTCTTTACTGTGTCCTTATCTGATTTGGGTCCGAGATTCCTTTGCCCATCACTTTTCTTTTTTTCCTTGCTGCCTTCTTCTCTTGTTCTTGATTCCCTGTGCTCTGAATCCTTACATAAATTCTCACTCCCCTAACATATTAGTTTAAGCCCTTCCCAACAACTCCAGCAAATACTAACCACAATCCCCTACCCCCACCGAAGAATATCAAACTCTGACCTGTCTAGCTGTAAGCCATCCAGATTGTACAGGGCCCATTTCCCTCAGAACCGATCCCAGTGCCCCAGGAATCTGAAACCCTCACCCTCACACCATTTTGTCAGCTAGATATTCATCCATTGTATCTTGCTGTTTCTACTTTGACTAGCACATGGCATAGGTAGTATTACTGAGATAACTACCTGAGACGTCCTATTTTCAGCTTGCTTCCTAGCTCCCTATATTGTACTATTAGGATATCATCCCGATTTTTACCCATGTCATTTGTATTGATATGTGTTACGAACATTGGCTGTCACTCTTCCCCTTTAGAGTCTTCTGCACTTGCTCTGATGATTCATTTTGGCCTCCTCCAGAGGTCACCAACATCACAGTTGTCAGTCTTCAGTTAATTCAATTCACTCCCTACGATATCAAGAAACAGTTGGAAGTACTGGATAGTGCAAAGGCTATGGGCCCCGATAACATTCTGGTAATAATACTGAAGACTTGTGCTCCAGAACGTGCTACGCCCCAGCCAAGTAGAGCTACAATGTAGCATCTACCTAACAAATGTGGAAAATTGCACAGGTGTGTCCTGTACAAAAAGAACAAAGAACAAAAAACAAAGAACAAAACAGCACGGGAAACAGGCCCTTTGGCCCAATGAGCCCATGCCGCCACCCCGATGTTCCCACCTCTACCCACGGTCCCTGTCTATGTTTATAGATCTATGGATTAAAAACCAAATTTGAGACAATTTAGGGAGAATTTGTTTTGCCAATTAGCCTAAGAACACACCTTTGGGATGTGGGAGGAAACTGGAGCACCCGGAGAAAACCCATGCAAGCACGGGGAGAATGCGCAAACTCCCATAGACACAGGCCCAAATCCACGTATCTGCACAGCACAGCGATAGTCACTGAGCTGTCGTGTTGTCCATCAAATGGTCCAGGTCAAGCGTACACTAACGACATGAAGCACTAGGATACTCTCGAAAAAGATCCAAGAGCAGCCCTCTCACGACCCATCGCGTGTATGCCCCTTGTTAGACAACAAGGTGGACCAAGCACCTGTAGGATAAAAACAAGTACATCAATATCATCATCTATTTACACACTTCCCAGGAACTCCCAAGGCTCATGATCCCTATTTTAAATCAGTTTTCTATACCCCTCCATTCCCATTCTGTTCATGTGCCCATCCAAGTATTTCTTAAATAACTCCAGAGTGCCTGCCTCCACCACTTTACTTGACAGCGCATTCCATACCCCCACTACTCTGTGTGAAAAAACTTCCTCTAGCATCCAAATTATATCTTAGCCCCCTCACCCTAAGCCCGTGACCCCTCGTGCTATCCGAGTCCATCCTAGGAAAAAGCTTAACCCTGTTTAGTCTATCTATACTCCTCATAATTTTGTATACCCCTATTAGATCTCCTCTAAGTCTACGTCTTTCTAGGGAAAACAGTCCCAATTTGCCTAATTTCTCCACATAACTCAGACCTTCCATACCAGGCAGCATCCAGGTAAACCTCCTCTGCACTCTCTCCAGACTGTCCACGTCCTTTCAGTAGTAAGGCGACCAGAACTGGACGCAGTATTCCAAATGAGGTCTAACCAACATTTTATACAACTGCAACATTAAAGGCCAGCTCTTGTACTGTATACTCCTTCCTATAAAGGCTAACATATTATATGATTTCTTCACAACCTTCTCCACTTGCTCTGCCACCTTCAGACTTGTTCACCTGCACCCCCAGGGCCTTCTGTGTTTCTATACTCTTAATAGGTCTACCCTTTATCATATACCTCCCCTCTACATTCTTTCTCCTGAAATGCATCACCTCACATTTATCAGGATTGAATTCCATCTGCCATCTATCTGCCCAAGCTACCAGCCTATCTATGTCCTGCTGCATCGCCTGACAATGCTCTTCACTATCCGCAAGTCCAGCCATCTTTGTATCATCTGCAAACTTGCTGATCACTCCACTTACTCCCTCTTCCAAATCATTTATATATATATATATATTACAAATAGAAGTGGTCCCAGTACCAAGTCCTGTGGCATACCACTAGTGACCGACCTCCAGCTAGAAAAACACCTTTCCACTATTACTCTCTGTCCCTTATTACTAAGCCAGTTACCTATCCATCTAGCTGTCTGTCCTTGTGTCCCATGAGCCTTGACCTTCTCAACTAACCTCCCATGAGGGACTTTGTCAAACACCTTACTGAAATCCATGGAGACGACATCAAAGGCTCGCCCTTCGTCGACCGTTTTCGTCACCTCCTCAAAAAATTCTACCAGATTCGTAAAGCACGACCTCCCCTTAACAAAGCCATGCTGTGTATCTCTGATCAGATTGCAACGCTCTAAGTGCCTATACATCCTATCTCTAAGAATCCCCTCCAACAGCTTCCCTACCACTGACAACAAACTCACCGGCCTATAATTTCCAGGGTTATCCCTACTACCCCTTTTAAACAACGGTACAACATTAGCTATTCTCCACTCCTCTGGGACCTCACCTGTGTCCAAGGAAGAGACAAAGATTTGCGTCAGAGGCCCAGCAATTTCACCTCGCACCTCCCTAAGCAGCCTGGGATAAATGCCTTGAGGCCCTGGAGATTTATCAGTTTTAATGCTACCTAGAAGCTCTAACACTTCCTCCCTCGGTATGGATATTTCCCTCAACTAGTCCACAGCTCCCTCAGAGACAGGAGCTGTCAACAAGCCCCTCTCCTTCGTGAATACCGACGCAAAGTATTCATTCAGGATCTCCCCCATTCCCTCGAGATCTAAGCACAGTTCCCCTCCTCTGTCCCTCAGAGGTCCGATTTGTCCTCTAACCACCCTTTTATTCCTAACATAGGAGTAAAAAGCCTTTGGATTTTCTTAATCCTATCCGCCAAAATCATTTCATGCCCCTTTTTTGCCCTTCTAACTCCCCATTTGAGCTCCCTCCTACTCTCTCTATATTCGTCAAATGCTGTCTCAGTTCCTAGCTGCTTTGACCTATCATATGCCTCTCTTTTCTTCCTAACCAAGTCCTCAATATCCCTAGTAATCCACGGCTCTCTAATCCTACCTTTCCCATCTTTCCTCTTAGCCGGCACATATCTTTCTTGCAACATTTTCAGTATTCCCTTGAAAGACTCCCACATGCCTAGCATGGACTCACCCTCAAACAACCATTCCCAATCAGTTTCCATAATTCCCTGCCTAATCTGACTGTAGTTAGCCTTCTCCCAATTCAGCATCCTTCCCCTAGGGCAACAAACACCCTTTTCCATCTGTATCCTAAAGTAGACAGAATTGTGGTCACTGTTAGCCACATGTTCCCCTAGTATAACATCAACCACCTGCCCTGGCTCATTACTCAGAACTAAATCCAATATAGCCCCCTCTCTAGTCGAGCTAGCCACATACTGCTCCAATGATCCAAAGAATAGATCCAATCCAGCCAATTACTGCCCTATCAATCTACTATTGATCATCAACAAAGGAATGGGAGGGGTCATCAATAGGGCAGTCAAGCAGCACTTACTCAGCAATAACTGCTCACTGGAGCTTAGTTTGGTGCCTGCCATTCTGCTCCTGACCTCATTACCCCCTTGCTTCAAGCATGGACTGGTGAGATGAGAGTTATTATTCTTGATATCAAGGATACATATGACTGAGTATGGCATCAAGGAGTCCTAGCAATGCCAATGGGAATTGTAGGGAATTCTCCATTGATTGGGATTATACCTGCGCACAAACCTGAAAGCCCTGGATGAACTTGCATCTGAGTCACCACTGCAGATGTGATTCATTTTGATAGGACAAACTAGAATGTGGATTACAGGGTCAATGGCAGGGTTCTGAGGAATCTGGAGGAATAAAGAGATCTTGGGGTTCATATCCACAGATCTCTGAAGGTTGGCACTCAAATGAATAGAGCTGTGAAGAAGGCTTATAGTATGTTAGCGTTTACTAACAGGGGGTTTGAGTTTAACAGCAGTGGGATTATGCTACAATTATACCGGACGTTGGTGAGACTACATTTGGAATATTGTGTTCAGTTCTGGTCACCTCACTATGACAAGATGTGGAAGCATTGGAGGGAATGGAGAGGAGATTTACCAGGTTGCTGCCTGGTTTGGAGGTTAGGTATTATGAGAAAAGATTGAGGGAGCTTGGGCTTTTCTCTTCAGAGTGGAGGAGGAGGAGAGGCAACTTAATAATGGTTTATATGGTGATGAGGGGAATAGATAAAGAGGACGTGCAGAGATTATTTCCTTGGGTGGATATAGCTGTTACTAGGGGGCATAACTTTAAGGTTCATGATGGGAGATATAAGAGGGATATTCAAGGTAGATTCTTCACTCAGAATATGGTTGGGGTGGAATGCACTGCCTACTGTGGTAGGGGAGGTGGACACTTTAGAAACTTTCAAGTGGTTATTGGATAGGCACATAGAGCACATCAAAATGATAGGGTTGGGATAGATTGATCTTGGGTTTGGACATAGCTCAGCAAAACATTGAGGGCCAAAGCACCTTTCTGTGCTGTACTATTCTATGTTTCTGTGTTTCTATGTCAGAGCAGCTTTTTCAAAGTTCAACCCACGGAAAGTGATTGGTCCAGATGGGGTACCCGGATGAGCACTCAGATCCTTCACGGATCAGCTGGTGCGGTACTCAAAGACATTGTCAACCTTTCTTTACAACAATCTGAAGTTCCTATCTGCTTTAAGAAGATGACTATCATCCCAGTACCTAAGAAAAACCAAGCAGCGTGCCTCAATGACAATCGTCCAGTGGCTCTGACATCTATCATTATGAAGTGCTTCCAAAGGCTAGTCATGACATGAATCAATTCCATCCTTCCAGACTGGACCCACTACAGTTTGCATATTGATGCAACAGGTCCACAGCAAAACACCATCTCCCAGTCCCTGCACTCAAACCTGGAACACCTAGATAACAAAGATACCTATTTACTAACTATAACTCAGCCTTTAAAACTATTATTCCCACAAAACTCATCTCCAAACTCTGTGGCCTGGCCGTCGGCAGTTTCCTCTGTGACCGGATCTTGAACTTCTTACAAACAGTAAGGATAGGCAACAATGCCTACTCCACAATTATCTTCAATACCAGTGCCCCGTGAGGCTGTGTTCTCAACCCCCCACTATACTCCTTATACACCGATGACTGTATGGCCAAATTCCCCTCCAATTTGATTTTCAAGTTTGCTATGGCACCACTGTAATGCATCAGATCTCAAACAATGACGAGACAGAGTACAGGAATAAGTAGAGGATCTGGTGAACTGGTGTGACAACTATACTCTCTCCTTCAATGTCAACAAAACAAAATATAAAGAAAAATATAAAATATAAAATATAAAAATATAAAAATGTCAACAAACAAAAACATAAATGTTCTCCTTTATGCTTCATCATCTTCAGGAAGCATAAAGGAGAACATGCCCCTGTCTACATCAATAGGGATGAAATAGAAAGGGTTGAGGGCTTCAGGTTTTTAGGTATCCAGATCACCAACTACATGCCCTGGTCCCCCATGCTGACATTATAGTTAAGAAAGCCCACTCTCTACTTTCTCAGAAGACTAAGGAAATTTGGTATGTTAGCTACGACTCTCACCAACTTTTACAAATGTGTCATAGAAAGCATTCTTTCTGGGTGTATCACAGCTTGGTATGGCTCCTGCTCTGCCCAAGACCACAAGAATCTATGAAAGGTTTCACAACTTCCTCCTATCCATTAGACTATCCATCTATAGACTGACTAAAGCCTACGGACAACTTACGCTTGCTTGAGTTAACAACAAGTGAGATTTAGATAGTTATTCAAAGGTATTTGTCATTATCAAAATTAATTGTTAATACAGATCCTCCTAAGCAGCCTCCTATCCATTGACTCTGTCTACACTTCCCGCTGCCTCGGCAAAGCAATCAGCATAATTAAGCATCCTACATATCCTGGACATTCTCTCTTCCACCTTCTTTTTCTCCAGGCGCTCCGGTTTCCTCCCACATCCCAAAGATGTGCTCTTAGGCTAATTGGCAAAACAAATTCTCCCTAAATTGTCTCAAATTTGGTTTTTAATCCATAGATCTATAAGCATACACAGGGATCATGGGTAGAGGTGGGAACATCGGAGTGGCGACACGGGCGCGTTGGGCAAAAGGGCCTGTTTCCCGTGCTGTTTTGTTCTTTGCTCTTTGTTCTTCCATCGGGAAAAAAATACAAAGGTCACGTACCAACTGAACAGCTTCTTCCATGCTGCTGTCAGACTTTTAAGTGGACTTACCTTGCATTAAGCTGATCTTTTTCTACACCCTAGCTATGACTATTAACACCACATTCTGCACCCTCTCCTTTCTTTCTTTACAAATCATATGTTTTGTCTGTATAGTGCGCAAGAAACAATACTTTTCATTGTATACCAATACATGCAACAATAATAATTCAATTCAAATCAAATGAAGGTGGTTGCAGTGGTTGGAGGTCAAACATCTCAGTTCCAGGGTATCACTGCAGGAGCTTCTCATGGGAGAGTTTGAAATCCAATCATCCTCAACTGTTTCATCAAGGAACTTCCTCTTATCATTAGAGCGGAAGCGGAGATGTTCGCTGATGACTGCACTATGTTCAGCACCATTCACAACTCATCAGAAACTGAATCAGTCTGTGTTCAAGTGCCGCAAGAGCTGGGCAGTATCTAGGCTTGGGCTGACAAATGACATTTGTGCCACACAAGTGCCAGGCAATGACTATTTCCAAAAAGAGATATTCCACCCTTGCCCCTTGACATTAAATGGCATTACCATCACTGAATCCTCTACTATTAATGTTCTCGGGCTTACCATTGACCAGAAACTCACCTGGACTCGCCAAATGAATACCACTGCTACCAGAACAGGTGAGAGACTAGGACTGGAATTTTCCAGCCATTCACATAGCGTGATCCTCCAGTTCTATTGACGGTGCAAGACCATCACATGTTTCTGGCAATGAAGGGTGCATTCAAAGGGAAACTCCGTTGACAAGAATACACCACCACTGGCCTATGGTGGGCCACATCCGCTGTCATGAAGCATGCAGCAGGTTATGTGGTAAATCCTGCCCTAGGATATCTTTGATAAGTTACTCCACCTCCTCACTGCCCAAAGCCTGTCCACCATCTGCAAGGTATAAACCAGGGGTGTGATGGAATACTCCACACTTGCCTGGATGAATGCAATGCCTACAACACTGAACAAGCTTGACATCATTCAGGACAAAGCAACCCACTTGATTGCTACCCCATCCACATTTGACTGACAAACAACAAAGAACAAAGAACAACACAGCACAGGAAACAGGCCCTTCGGCCCAACGAGCCCGTGCCGCCATCCTAACGTCTTAATGACATATAGAGACCAATATAGGGACAATTTGTTACCCAGTGTGTACAGTGGTAGCAGTGTGCACCATTTACAAGTTGTACTGCAGGAACTCACCAAGGTTCCTTAGGCAGCTCCTTCCAAACCCATCAAGAAGGACAAGAGCAGCACATCTCTGGAAACACCTCTACCTCGAAGTTCCTCTCCTAGTCACTCACCATCCTGACTTGGAAATATTTCATTGTTCCTTCATTGTAACTGCTTCAGCAGCTGTATGGTTCATGAAGGCAGCTCACCACCATCTTCTCAAGGGCAATTAGTGACGGGCAATAAATGTGGACTTACAAACTAATAACAATGGGAAAGTAAAACCACTTTTTTTTTCCAAAATCTCGGCAAATATTTCTAAAATAAGCTTGTGCAAATCACAAAGTGTACATCACAAATTAAAATATCTTCACATCTGGGTGCAAAACACCTTAATTTACAAGCACAGCATGAAATGCAATTAGCATCACAGCTCAGTGAGAATAAGGGAAAACCTTGCTTTTACTCATAGGAAATAAGAACTACAACTTCCAACTGCACTCACTAACCACACATTCAGTGAAGCCTCAGGTCGTCTGGCTTATTTAGAAATCAAGAAACACTACCAGTATGCTTAACCTAAAAGAAATCAGTCAAATTAATGAAGGCTGTTTTATCATTAAAATCTTTACCTGTTTTCTTTTTCAGATATGGTAAAGGTTACTAATGTGGACCAATTCCTCCTTACACTGTCAACTGAAGATAGGAAGAATGACAGTATGTAATGATTTTGTCAAAGAATTGAGTACATTAAATAAACACAATTATATGTCATAACACAAAGGTAATGAAAAATTAAATGAATCATGAATTAGTTATTATTAGCGTCTAATCTGATCTTAGTCTCTCAACAAAAATCTATAGACTGACTAAAGCCTAGGGACAAGTTATGCTTGCTTGTGTTAACAAAGAGTGAGATTCAGATCTATATTCACATGTATTTGTCATTATCAAAATTAATTGTTAATACAGATCTTTCTTTGGAGAATGGAAAGGTTACATTTCTGTTACTAATCTGGCTGTACAAGATGTTGTTTCATAAACCACACATTCCTCTTTATAATCTGTGATAACTGGGGATGCACTAAAATCTTAAATCTTACTTGGAAGAAGGTAGCTGCGAGTCAGAGAGCTTCTGTATTTTGGCACAGTGGTTAGCAGTGTTGCCTCACAGTGCCAGGGACGCGGGTTCGATACCCAGTTTGGGTCACTGTCAGTGCAGAGTCTGCACATTCCCTTGGGTTTGCATGGGTTTCCTCCAGATGCTTCGGCTCCCTCCCACAATCCAAAAGATATACTGGCTAGGTGCATTGACCATGCTAAATTCTCCCACAGTGTACCCGAACAGGCGCTGGAATGTGGATACTAGGGAACTTTCCACAATAACTTCACTGCAGTGTTAATGCAAGCCTACTTGTGACACTAATAAATAAACTTTAAATCTATTTGGAGGTGAGGGTGTGGCAAGGGGTGGTGAGGAATTTGGGTTGCCATGTTAAGTTGGATATATTCTTGGATGATCCATTACGTGGACCAGTTGACTGGCCCTGCATCCCTGACATTGACGACAAGCAATACTAACACCAGAAGCTGCTGACCTTCTGATCTTTTGCCAGTAGGAACAGTTGTTCGCCATTCATTAGAGTCATAGACGTTTACAGCATGGAAACAGGCCCAACTTGTCTATGCTACCCTTTTTTTAAACCCCAAAGCTAATCCCAGTTGCTTGCATTTGGCCCATATCCCTCTATACCCATCTTATCCACCTTGATTACTACCTCTGACAACTTGTTCCAGACACCCACCACCCTCTCTGTGAAAAAATTGCCCTTCTGCACACTTCTATATCTCTCCCTTCTCACCTTAAACCTGTATCCTCGCGTTTTAGGTTCTCTTACATTTAGGAAAAGATATTGACTATCTAACTGTGTGCCTTTCATTATTTCATAGGCCTCTCTAAGTTCACCTCTCAGCCTCCCACACTCCAAAGAAAAGAGTCCCAGTCTATCCAACATCTTCTTATATCTCAAACCATCAAGTCCTGGAGGCATTCTAGTAAATCATTTCTGCATTCTTTCTAGTTTAATATTATCCTTTCTGTAATAGGATGACCAGAATTGCACACAGTATTCCAAGTGTGGCTTCACCAATGTCTTGTACAACAAGACGTCCCAACCTCTGTATTCAATATTCTGACCAATTAAACCAAGCATCACTTCTTCATCATTTTATTCTGGACCTATAATAGGTGGATAGGGCCTATAAAAGGTGAAGGAGGAAAAGTCTGTGTGAATCTGAAAGAAATGGCAGAGGTGCTTAACGAGTACTTTGCCTCGGTATTCACAGTGGAAAGTGAACTGGGAGATTGCACTGCAGGTTTGCGGCATACGGAAAAGATTGAGTATGTAGATGTTAGGAAAGAGGATGTGTTAGAATTGTTAAATTCTATCAAGATAGACAAGTCGCCGGGACCGGATGGGATGTACCCCAGGTTATTGTGGGAGGCGAGGGAAGTGGTTGCAGAGCCCCTGGCGATGATCTTTGCATCGTCCATAGAAACGAGAGAGGTTCCGGAGGATTAGAGGATTGCAGATGTGGTTCCTATCTTTAAGAAAGGGAACAGGGATAGTCCAGGAAATTCCCGACCGGTGAGTCTGACTTCAGTGGTTGGTAAGCTGATGGAGAGGCTTCTGAGGGATAAGATATATGAACATTTGGAGAAGTTTGGACTGATTAGAAAGAGTCAGCATGGTTTTGTCAAGGGCAGGTCATGCCTTATGAGCCTAGTTGAGTTCTTCGAAAATGTGACTGAACACATTGACGAAGGAAGAGTGGTGGACGTAGTGTACATGGACTTTAGTAAGGCGTTTGATAAGGTCCCCCATGCAAGGCTTCTGGAGAAGGTGAGAGGGCATGGGATCCAAGGGGCTTTGGCCTCGTGAATCCAGAACTGGCTTGCCAGCAGAAGGCAGAGAGTGGTTGTGGATGGGTCTTGTTCTGCATGGAGGTCTGTAACCAGTGGAGTGCCCCAGGGATCTGTTCTGGGACCCCTGCTGTTTGTCATTTTCATAAATGACCTGGATGAGGAAGTGGAGGGATGGGTTAGCAAGTTCGCCGATGATACAAAGATCGGTGGTGTTGTGGATGGTCTGGAGGGATGCCAAAAGTTGCAGTGGAACATAGACAGGATGCAAGACTGGGCGGAGAAGTGGCAGATGGACTTCAATGCAGATAAATGTGTAGTGGTCCATTTTGGCAGGAATAATGGGATGAAGAAGTACAATATATGGGGTAGGAGTCTTAGCTGTGTTGTAGAGCAGAAGGATCTCGGGGTCTAGGTCCATAGGACTCTTAAATCGGCCTCGCAGGTGGAGGAAGTGGTCAGGAAGGCGTATGGTGTACTGGCCTTCATTAATCGAGGAATAGAGTTTAGGAGTCAGGAGGTAATGATGCAGCTCTATAACACTCTTGTCAGACCCCAGTTGGAGTATTGTGCGCAGTTCTGGTCGCCTCATTATAGGAAGGATGTAGAGGCTATTGAGACGGTTCAGAGGAGATTTACAAGGATGCTGCCTGGATTGGGAGGCAGGCCTTATGAAGATAGGTTGAGAGAGCTTTGACTCTTCTCACTGGAGAGACGTAGGTTGAGAGGTGACCTGATAGAGGTTTATAAAACCACTGGTTTTATAACCAGTACTCCAGTAATCCACTGGAGTACAGTGCTCAGTTCTAGTCACCTCATTACAGGAAGGATGTGGAAGCCATTACAAGGATGTTACCTGGATTGGGGGGCATGCCTTATGAGGATAGGTTGAGAGAGCTCGGTCTTTTCTCCATAGAGAGATGAAGGATGAGAGGGGACCTGATAGAGGTGTATAAGATGATGAGAGGTATTGATCAGATGGATTCTGAGACTTTTTCCCAGGGCTGAAATGGCTGCCACAAGAGGACACAGGTTTAAGGTGCTGGGGAGTAGGTACAGAGGAGATGTTAGGGGTAAGTTTTTCATTCAGAGGGTGGTGGGTGCATGAAATCGGCTGCTGTCGGGGGTGGTGGAGGCAAATTTGATAGGGTCTTTTAAGAGACCTCTGGATGAGTACATGGGATTTAATAGGATTGAGGGGTATAGGTAAGCCTAGAAGGTAGAGGTAAGATCAGTGCAACTTGTGGGCCTAAAGACCTGTTTGTGCGGTAGTTTTTCTATGACTCTATGAACAGCACCTCATCTTTCAATTCAGCACTTTCCAACCTTCTGAAATCAAAACTGAATTCAGTAACTTTAGATCACATCCTCCACTCTCATTTTTCAGGCATCAGGTGCTAGTGATATTTCTGTTCTTCCATTTTACACCACTTCTAGATCCTTCTTTTGTTCCTTGTCTCATTGTTATTTCTTTTTGTCCTGCTTTATCATCCTTTTTTTTCATTTAATCTCTCTTGCCTTCCACCTATCACAGGCCTTTGTTTTTGTTCCCTGTCACCTCTGAAATTGCTTAAAACTTGTTATAACCCACATTTCTTCCAATTCAAATAGAAGATTATTGATCTAAAAGGTTAACCTGATTACCCTCTCCAAAATGGTGGCACTGTGACATGACCAATCAATCTCTGAGGTGGTTTAATGTCTAAATCTACAGAACTATTGGTGACCAGATAAGCTTTTTTGCCATTAGTTATCCTCTCCAAAAAGTCAATTTCTAAGCAGGCAACAATTGTAAAAGTCCCTGGAAATGTTAGTGTCAAGCTACCATGTTGATATGTTTAAATTGGTAAGATGGCATCTTGTGTACCCTCTTATTGATATAAGTGCTTGGAAAGAACTACAAAATTGCCTTCATCATGATGTTAAATAAAAAGCCAACTTAAGCAAGGTAGTGTACAGGGGAGGGCATGCTGTCATTCTGGATACTTGGCCAAGATGGTTTGAATAAGCGACTGACACAGAGTAAACTCTCAGCCCCAAGAAATAGTTTTTTTTTAATTCATTTGTGGTCATGGCCTTGTAAATTGTGGCTAGGGGTTAGGAGGTGAGTTACTTGCTATGATATTCCCAGCCTCTAACCTGCTCTTGTAGCCACTGCATTAAGGTGGTAAGTCCACTTGAGTTTCTAGTCAATGATAACCCCAAGGATGCTGACAGTGGGGGATTCAGTGGTGGTAACACCATTGAATGTCAAGGGGCAGTGATTAGAATGTCCCTTATCGGTGATGGTCATTGTCTGGCATTTGGTGGCGTGAATGTTACTTGCCACTTGTCAGCTCAAGCCTGGATATTATTCATTATTGCATTTGAACATGGACTGCTTCAGTATCTGAGGAGTCGCAAATGGTGGTGAACATTGTATAATCATCGCTGAACATCTCCACTTCTGACCCTATGATGGATGGAAGGTCATTGATGAAGCAGCTGAAATGGTTGGGCTAATGAAATTATCCTGAGGGACTCCTGCAAAGATGCTCTGGTGCTGAGATGACTGACTTTCCACAACCACAACCACCTTCTGATATACCAGATATGACTCTAACCAGTGGACTGTTTGCCCCCTGATACCCATTGATTCCAGTTTGGCTAGGACTGTTTGATGCCACACACGGATAAATGTGGCCTTGATGTCAAGGGCTGTCACTCTTGCCTCAGTGACAGCCTCACCTCTGGAATTCATCTCTTTTGTCCATGTTTGAACCAAGGCTGTAATGAGAACAGGAGCTCAATGGCCCTTGTGAAATCCAAACTGTGCATCACTGAGCAGGTTATTGCTGAGCAGGTGTTGCTTGATAGCACTGTCAATGACCCATTTTATTATTTTACTGTGATCGAGAGTAGATTGATTAGGCAGTAATTGGTTGGATTGGCCTTTTATTGGGACATACCTGGGCAATTTTCCACATTGTTGGATGGATGTCCATGTTGTAACTGTACTGGAAGAGCTTGGCAAGAGGAGTGGCAAGTTCTGGAGCACAAGCCTTCAGTACTATAAAACATAGAACATTACAGCGCAGTACAGGCTCTTTGACCCTCGATGTTGTGCCAACCAGTGGAACTATCTAATGACCCTTTAACCTAAACTATTCCAATGTTATCCACATGCCTTTCCACTGACCATTTGAACGCTCTTAAAGTTGGCGAGTCACAACTGCTGCAGGCAGGACATTCCACGCTCTTACTAGAACATAGAACATAACAGTGCAGAACAGGACCTTCGGCCTTCGATGTTGCGCCGACCAATTAAGAAAAAGCAATGACCCTCTAACCTAAACCATTCCCTTTTCATCCATAAACTTATCTACTAACCTCTTAAACGCCACCAAACTTGGCGTATCTACAACTGCAGCAGGCAGGGCATTCCATACCCTTACCACCCTCTGGGTAAAGAACCTACCTCTGACATCCGTCCTATAACTACCAGCCCTTAATTTAAAGCTATGTCCCCTCATGCTAGCTTTCTCCATCCTAGGAAAAAGGCTATCACTGTCCACCCTACCTAAACCTCTAATCATCTTATATGTTTCAATAAGGTCTCCTCTTAGTCGCCTTCTTTCCAATGAAAACAACCTCAAACCCCTCAGCCTCTCTTCATAAGACCTGCCCTCCATACCAGGCAACATCCTGGTAAACCTCCTCTGTACCCTCTCCAATGCCTCCACATCTTTCTTATAATGCGGGGACCAGAACTGTACACAATACTCCAAGGCGATGTGGAAAAGTGTGATGTGAAAAGTGTGAGATAATGCACTATGGCAGAAATAATAAATTTGTAGAGTATAGGGCTAATGGTAGGATTCTTAGTAGTCTTGATGAACAGAGGGATCTTGGTGTCTATGTGCATAGATCCCTGAAAGTAGGCAGTCAAGTTGATAAGGTTGTTAAGAAGGCATATGGAGTCTTAGCTTTTATTGGTAGGGGGATTGAATTTCGGAGCGGCAACGTCATGTTGCAACTGTACAAAACTCTAGTGCGGCCGCACTTGGAGTATTGTGTGCAGTTCTGGTCCCCACATTATAAGAAAGATGTGTAGGCATTGGAGAGGGTACAGAGGAGGTTTACCAGGATGTTGCCTGGTATGGAGGGCAGGTCTTATGAAGAGAGGCTGAGGGATTTGAGGTTGTTTTCGTTAGAAAGGAGGCGGCTAAGTGGGGACCTAATCGAAACATATAAGATGATTAGAGGTTTAGATAGGGTGGACAGTGATAGCCTTTTTCCTAGGATGGAGAAAGCTAGCACGAGGGGACACAGCTTTAATTAAGGGGTGATAGTTATAGGACGGATATCAGAGGTAGGTTCTTTACCCAAAGGGTGGTTCGGGAGTGGAATGCCCTGCCTGCAGCAGTTGTAGATGCGCCAAGTTGGTGGCGTTTAAGAGGTTAGTTGATAAGTATATGGAAGAGAAGGGAATGGTTTAGTTTGGGGGGGCATTGCTTTTTATATTGGTCGGCGCAACATCGAAGGCCGAAGGGCCTGTTCTGTGCTGTAATGTTCTATGTTCTATGTTCTAAGTGTGGCCGCACTAGAGTTTTGTACAGTTGCAACATGACGTTGAGGCTCCGAAATTCAATCCCCCTATTACCCTCTCAGTAAAGGGAATGTTATCAGGTCCCATTGCCTTTGCTGTATCCAGCACCTCCAATTGTTTCTTGATATCACGTGGAGTGAATTGAATTGGCTAGAGCCTGGCACCTGAGATGTTGGGGACCTCTGGAGGAGACCAAGATGGATCATCCACTCGGTACCTCTGTCTGAAGATTGCTGTGAATACTTCAGCCTTACCTTTTGCACTGATATCCTGGGCTCCTCCGTTATCAATGATAGAGATATTTGTGGAGTCTCCACTTTCAGCGAGTTGTTTAATTGTCCACCACCATTCACGACTGGATGTGGAAGGACTGCATAGACAGGTTCTGATCTGTTGGTTGTAGGATCATTAGCTTCCTCTCTTGTGTCCCTCTCAGGACACCTTTGCAGGATAGTGTCCTTTGGATAATCCCTCAGGATAGTGTCCTTAGCCTAACCATCTTCAGCTGCTTCATCAATGACCTTCCCTCCATCATATGGTTATATTAACATGTGCTTGGGATGGGGGTCAGAGATCTGGAGAGGTGGCAGTGCTCAACAGCTGCTGCCTTCTTCAAATGGAAAAGGAAAAAGAGGAGGAGAGACACTGAGGGTAGAGTTCCCTAATACTTCAACTGGAGAGCTGAATGCATCTATCACAAATTATTGAGATTAACACACTCATTCACTGGTATCAGAAATCCACTCTCTACTGTCAAGGGTCATATACATTTTCTATCTATTTAATGCATTGTATATAAATTGCTGCTTCATAATAAACATTATAACCTGTCTTAAAATGATTTACTGATAGCCAACTGCCTACTATAGATCTTTGTGGCTACACATCCAAAGTTCTGACAATATGGTTATGCTGCTGAGGGTTTCAGGGTGGAGTCAATGTCTTATTATGGGGTAGAGGAGTGAACCAGAATGAGGGATCTGACATATTGAGGAAATGACTGATCAAGTGATCAATACTGAGTTACCAGCATCACCTGCAAGAATGAATTATTCGGCACGCCTACAGGAATTAATGATCAGGAACATCAAGAGAGCAAATGGTCAGACATGTCTTTACAAATGAATTATCAGGCATTCCTGTAGCAATGGATTAGTTATTCTTCTTTAGAAATGAATGATCAGACACATCTGCCACACCCTAGCCAAACTATTTGAGTAAAGCTACAACATTGGCATCACCAGCAAAATAATGCAAATATGCGCAGGCAAGTTCTGCCCATAACTATCAGGGCAAATCCCATCTGTTCAATTTTTGCCTTATCAGTCTTGCCTTAAGTGTCAGCCAAGTGATGAAAGGTGCTTTCAACAGCATGATCAAGCAACATGTAGACAGCAATAATCAGCTTATGGACTCTTAGTTAGGGTTCTGCCAATGGCATTCAACTCTAGATCCCATCAACTGGCATAGACAAAAGAGCTAAATTCCAGAGGTGAGGAGAGACTGACTGCCCTGACATGAAGGCAATATTTGCCCAAGTGTGGCATCAACTAGCCTATAAAAACTGGAGCCAATGGAAATCAGGGGGAAAACTCTCCACTGATTGGAGTCATGCTTGGCATAAAGGATGATGGTTGTGGTTTTTGGAGTCAATCATCTCAACTCCGGGACATTTCTGCAGGAGTCCCTTAGGTGGTCTCCATCTTCAGCTGCTTCATCAATTACCTTCCTTCCACCATAACATCAGAAGTGGGGATGTTCGTTGATGATTGCACAATGTTCAGTATCATTTGGAACACTTCAGGTATTGAAGCAGTCCATGTTCAAATGCAGCAAGACCTAGACAATATCCAGGCTTGAGCTGATAAGTCATGAGTAGCATTTGTGTTACACAAGTGCCAGGCAATGACCATATCCAACAAGAGAGAATCTAACCAACTTTCCTTAACATTCAAAGACAGTACCATTGCTGAACTCACCATCATCAACATTGAGGAGAGTCAACATTGATCAAAAACATTACAGAACCAGCTAGATGGATACTGAGACTAAAAATTGGGAAGTCTGCAGGGGGAAAATCCATCACTCCTCAAAGCCTATCCAACATTTATAAGTTACAAGTCAAGAGTGTGATGGAATACTGTCTACTTGCCTGGATGGGTACAGCTCCAATAATGCTGAAGGAACTCAACACCATCCAAGCATTCTTGAAGTTGTATAAGACATTGGTTAGGCCACACTTGGAATAATGTGTGCAATTCTGGTCACCTTATTACAGAAAGGATATTATTAAACTAGAAAGCGTGCAGAAAAGATTTATTAGAATGCTCCCCAGACTTGATGGATTGAGTTGTAAGGAGAGGCTGAACAGACTAGAAGTTTTTTCTCTGGAGCATAAGAGGCTGAGGGGTGACCTTATGGAGGTCTATGAAATAATAAGGGGCATAGACAAGATAGATATCAATATCTTTCCCAAAGGTAATGGAGTCTAAAACTAGAGGGCACAGGTTTAAGGTGAGAGGGGAGAGATACAAAAGTGTCCAGAGAGGCAGCTTTCTCTCAAAGAGGGTGCTGAGTGTCTGGAACAAGCTGCCAGAGGTAGTAGTAGAGGTGGGTACAATTTTGTCTTTTAAAAAGCATTTAGATAGTTACATGGATATGATGAGTAAAGAGGGATATGGGCCAAACATGGACAATTGGGATTAGTTTAGGGGTTTAAAAAAATGAGTGGCATGGACGAGTTGGGCCGAAGGGCCTGTTTCTATGCTGTAAACCTCTATGACTCTGACTTGATGATAAAGCAGCTTGCTTAATCGGCACTTCATCAACCACCTTAACACTCTCTCCCTCCACTACCACTGCAGAGTGGCAGTCATGTGTACCATCTACAACATTGGCATAGAACATAGAACATTACAGCGCAAAACAGGCCCTTCGGCCTTCAATGTTGCATGTAGCAACCTGTCAAAGCTCCAGTAACAGCACCTTCCAAACCCGTGTTCCCACCGTCTAGAAAAGCAAGGTACCTCCGAACATCAGTACCCGCAAGTTCCCCTCCTATTCACTCACCCTCCTGATTTGGAAATATATCACCATTCTTTCACTGTCACTGAGCTAAAATTCCTCCCAGCAAAGACTTGAACAATTCAAGAAGGAAGTTCACCAACCACTTTCCTGATGGCAATTAGAGACAGACAACAAATATTGGCCTTGCTTGTGACACCCAATCCCACAATCAGAATAATATGTGGATAAATGATCAGGCATACTTGGAAAAAAGTACGACCAACACAGAAACAAGATATTCCTCCTCAAATGTTCATCTTCCAAACAAATATCACTCATTTTTCAATGCCCTACTAGCCCCTCACACCCCTGCGACCTCCGTCCGACACTAGTTTCCTCTGGGTGCTTCAGTTTCCTCCGATAGTTCAAAGATGTGAGAATTAGGTTGATTGGCCATGCTAAAATTGCCCTTCGTGTTCTAAGATGCATAGGTTAAAGGGATTAGCAGCTAAAATATGTAGGGATTTGGGGGTAGGACCTGAGTGGGATTGTGGTTGGTACAGACTCAATGGGCTAAATGGCTTCTTTCTGCACTGTAGGGATTCTATGTTCTATGTTACTGCTGCAACTTACTCATTTAGTAGATTGTTCTATTTCTTTCTCCTTCATGTGTTTACCTTTCTTCCTATCAGATGCATTGATGCTATTCACCTTAAACATTCCCAAGTTCCCCTTCCTTACCAATCTCTGGTTACAGACATTTCTCCTGAATTCCCTATTGAAATTATTAGCAACTACTTTTTATCTATGGCTGCAGTTTTGGATTGCCCCATATGTGGAAACATTTATGTGCCATCAAATCCTTTTATCACCTTAAAGATAAATTATCAGCCTTCCTTTTTCTAGTGAAAAGAGCTGTAACCCGGACAAATTTTCCTGATAATTCTGGCATCGATCTTTGCACCTTTCCCAGTGCCAGAACACAAATTCTCTCATAAAACATTTAACACAACTTCCCTGCTTTTCAATTCTAGCCCTCTGGAAAAGAATTCTCATGCTTTGTTTGCTTTAAGTATTCATCAGCTATAACCTTTCACTCAGTGAATGCTGCAGTTTGACAATGTGGACTGAGCTGGCGGGGGGCTGATGCTGTAAAATGTTCTCACATCTGAATAGTTGGAGAAAAGAGCAAAAATAAAGAGGGCGGAACTCTTTTGTCAGATGATTCTTTGAAGTGGTGAATTAATAGATTGCACTGTCCATATCTTGGAGTGTGACTAATTGAACCCACTGTATATTCCTGCTCCAGCCCATACCTCTGAGCCAGCTGTCCAGACAGTCTCGTCCCTCTGTTGGTTAAATAGAGAGGGGTCTAATCAAACAAGTCTGGCAAGCTGTCGAATTTGGCAGCTGAATTGGAAAATGCTGAAGGAAAAGAGAACAGTACATTTATTCCTTAACAATATATTTTCTCATAGTTTTCACCCCCCTCTCCTGCCATATACATTCCAGCTAACAATTGGATTAATACCTGGCACAAAGGATGATGGCTGAAATGATTGGAGGTCAATTTTCTCATTCCCAGAACATGACCGCAAGAGTTCCCGAAGGTAATGTCTTCATCCAACCATCTTCAGCTGCTTCGACAATGACTTTTCTTCCATTATAAGGTCAGAAGTTGGGATTTTTGCTGATGATTCCACACTGCTCAGTGACATTCATAACTTCTTAGATACTGAAGCAGTGCATGTGCAAACGCAGCAAGACTTGGACAATATTCAGGGTGGGGACTGCTTCAGGTTTGAACTTGCACTCTGTCACCCTACCTGGCTGGCTCCATTGCAGGGGTAGGCTCGTCCTTTTCCTTCATAATGGTCATGAAGTTGTACCAGCCTTTCAAAGAATTGTGGTTTTCAGTACCTCAGAGATAATGTGAACCATAGTATGTGTGAGGAAACCTTTTGGAGATTAGTTTGATAGGTCCCCTTCATGCTTGCCATGCTAGCTATGCCCCTATCTAGCTCCCATAGCCTCTCATGCCCTCATGCCAAGCAATAGCTCTCCACCCAACTGTTGTGAAAACTCTTACTCCCATGCCAGGCTATGGCACTTCCATGCTCATTCATTGTAAATCTGTGCCCTCTCGTTGCGACCATTTCAGCCCTGGGAAATAGTCTCTGAGAGTCCACCCTATCTATTCCTCTCAACATCTTGTAAACCTCTATCAGGTCGCCTCTCAACCTTCGTCTCTCCAGGGAGAACAGTCCCAGCTCCCTCAACCTGTCTTCATAAGGCATGCTTCCCAATCCAGGCAACATCCTTGTAAATCTTCTCTGCACCCTTTCAATAGCTTCCACGTCCTTCCAATAGTGAGGCGACCAGAACTGCGCATAGTACTCCAAGTGTGGTTTGACAAGGGTCCTATAAAGCTGTAGCATTACCTCCTGACTCCTGAACTCAATCCCTCGATGAATGAAGGCCAGTACACCGTAAGCTTTCTTAACCACATCCTCCACCTGGGAGCCGATTTGAGAGTCTTATGGACCCGGACCCCAAGATCCCTCTGCTCTTCCACACAGCTAAGACTCCTACCTTTGATAGTGTACTCATTCATCCCGTTGGATCTGCCAAAATGGACCACAACACATTTATCCGCATTGAAGTCCATCTGCCACTTCTCCGCCCAGTCTTTACTCAAAGAGTGATTAGGGAATGGAATGCCCTGCCTGCAGCTGTCGTAGATGCGCCAAGTTTGGTGGCGTTTAAGAGGTTAATTGATAAGTATATGGAAGAGAAGGGAATGGTTTAGTTTGGGAGGGGCATTGCTTTTTATTTTGGTCGGCACAACATCGAAGGCCGAAGGGCCTGTTCTGTGCTGTAATGTTCTATGTTCTATGTTCTATGTTCTTGCATCCTGTCGATGTCATGCTGCAAATTTAGGAGCCGTGAGGTTATATTACAACTGTACAAAACTCTGGTGCGGCCGCACTTGGAGTATTGCGTACAGTTCTGGTTGCCGCATTATAAGAAAGATGTGGAAGCATTGGAAAGGGTGCAGAGGAGGTTTACCAGGATGTTGCCCGGTATGGTGGGAAGGCCTTATGAGGAAAGGCTGAGGGACCTGAGGTTATTTTCATTAGAGAGAAGAAGGTTACGCGGTGACCTAATTGAGGCATATAAGATGATCAAGGGATTGGATAGGGTGGATAGTGAGAGACTTTTTCCTCGGATGGTGATGACCAACACGAGGGGACATAACTTTAAATTAAGAGGTGGTAGTGATAGGACGGATGTCAGAGGCAGGTTCTTTACACAGAGGGTGGTGAGGGCGTGGAATGCCCTGCCTGCAGCAGTTGTGGACTCGCCTACTTTGGGGGCATTCAAATGTTCGGTGGATAGGCAGATGGATGATATTGGAATAGTTTAGGTTAGAGGGTCCACTGGCCGGCGCAACATCGAGGGCCGAAGGGCCTGTACTGCGCTGTAATGTTCTATGTTCTATGTTCTAAAAAGAGTCATGTGCTAATGAAAGGAGCAAGGCTAACAGAGACAAGCAAGCATTTTCTATTGGTTCTGCAAGAACTGTTTTTCTCTTTCTTTATCTCTCAAGTTGGCTGTAAAAGCCTACTAGAAAATGCATCGCTCTCTCCAGAAGTATTCAGGAAGCTTGAGAACTGGCAGCCCACATAAACCTATGTGTTAATTGATTCTTAAAGAGAGTTTAAGCTTATAAAGAATATTGCTTTAATTGGAACTAATAGAGATAGATTGGCAGTTAAGAATTGATTCTTGTCATGTTTAAGTACTTCAACTGGTAAAAGTTAAGCTAATTTATTTTGTTATAGTTAAACTACATTGTTAAATAAAGTTTGTTTTGATAAAAGACAGGTATCCAGATCGATAAGTAACTGGCTTGGTAATAGGAGACAGAGGGTAATAGTGGAAGGGTGTTTTTCTAGCTGGAGGTCGGTCACTAGTTGTGTGCCACAGGGCTCAGTACTGGGACCTCTTCTATTTGCCACATATATGAATGACTTGGAAGAGGGAGTAAGTGGTGTGATCAACAAGTTTGCAGACGATACAAAGATGGCTGGACTTGCAGAGAGTGAGGAGCATTGTCAGGCTATACAGCAGGACATAGATAGGCTGGTAGCTTGGACAGATAGATGGCAGATAGAATTCAATCCTGATAAATGCGAGGTGATGCATTTTGAGTGAAAGAATGGAGGGGCAAGGTATATGATAAAGGGCAGACCTATTAAGAGTATAGAAACACAGAGGAACCTGGGGATGAAGGTGGCAGAGCAGGTGGAGAAGGTTGTGAAGAAAGCATTTGATATGTTAGCCTTTATAGGAAGGGATGTAGAGTTGAAGAGCTGGCCTTTAATGTTGCAGTTGTATAGAAAGTTAGTTAGATCTCATTTGGAATACTGCATCCAGTTCTGGTCGCCTTACTACCAGAAGGACGTGGAGACTCTGGAGAGAGTGCAGAGGAGGTTTATCAGGATGCTGCCTGGTATGGAAGGTCTGAGTTACAAGGAGAGATCAGGCAAATTGGGGCTGTCTTCTTTGGAAAGACGTAGACTTAGAGGAGATCTAATAGAGGTGTACAAGATTATGAGGGTAATGATAGAGTAAACAGGGTTAAGCTTTTTCCTAGGTTGGAATCAAATATCACGAGGGGTCACGGGCTTAGGGTGAGGGGGGTAAGGTATAATTTGGATGCTGGAGGGAGTTTTTCACACAGAGGGTTGTGAGGGTATGGAACACACTGCCAAGTAAGGTGGTGGAGGCAAGCACTTAAATAACTCCAAAGAGATACTTAGATGGGCACATGAACAGAATGGGGATGGAGGGAGATAGAAGACTGATGAAAATAGGGATCATGAGCCTCGGGAGTTCCCTGGGAACTGTGTAAATTTTGAATGATATTGATGTATTTCTGTTTTATCCTACAGGTACTTCAGTCTGCCTTGTTGTCTAACAAGGGGCATAGATGCGATGGGTCGTGAGAGGGCTGCTCTTGGATTTTTTGAGAGTATCCTAGTGCTTCACATCGTTAGTGTACGCTTGACCTGGACCATTTGATGGGCAACACGACAGCTCATTAACTATCACTGTGCTGTGCAGATACATGGATTTGGGCCTATGTCTGTGGGAGTTTGCGCATTCTCCCAGTGCTTGCATGGGTTTTCTCCAGGTGCTCCGGTTTCCTCCCACATCCCAAAGATGTGCTCTTAGGTTGATTGGCAAAACAAATTCTCCCTAAATTGTCTTGCAAATTTGGTTCCAATGCAGATTTCTATAAACACAGACAGGGATCATGGGAAGAAGTGGGAACATCAAGGTGGCAGTGTGGGCTCGTTGGGCCAAAGGGCCTGTTTCCCGTGCTGTTTTGTTTTTTGTTCTTTGTTCTAAAAGATTCCTAGTGTGTAAGTATATGATAAAGGGTAGACTATTAAGAGTATAGAAACGCAGAGGGACCTGGGGGTGCAAGTGCTCAAGTCTCAGAAGGTGGCAGATCAGGTGGAGAAGGTTGTGAAGAAAGCATATGGTATGCTATCCTTTATAGGAAGGGGTATAGAGTACAAGAGTTGGCCTTTAATGTTGCAGTTGTATAAAACATTGGTTAGACCTCATTTGGAATACTGCGTCCAGTTCTGGTCGCCCTACTACCGGAAGGACGTGGAGACTCTGGAGAGAGTGCAGAGGAGATTTACCAGGATGCTGCCTGGTATGGAAGGTCTGAGTTACGAGGAGAAGTTAGGCAAATTGGGACTGTTTTCCTTAGAAAGATGTAGACTTAGAGGAGATCTAATAGAGGTGTACAAGATTATGGAGGGTATAGATAGAGTAAACAGGGTTAAGCTTTTTCCTAGGATGGACTCGAGTAGCATGAGGGGTCATGGGCTTAGGGTGAGGGGGGGTAAGGTATAATTTGGATGCTAGAGGGAGTTTTTTCACACTGAGGGTGGTGGGGGTATGGAATGCGCTGCCAAGTAAAGTGGTGGAGGCAGGTACTCTGGAGTTATTTAAGGAATACTTAGATGGGCACATGAACAGAATGGGAATGGAGTGATATAGAAAACTGATTTAAAATAGGGATCATAAGCCTTGGGGGTCCCTGGGAAGTGTGCAAAATAGATGATGATATTGATGTACTTGTTTTTTATCCTACAGGTGCTTTGGTCCACCTTGTTGTCTAACAAGGGGCATACACGCGATGGGTCGTGAGAGGGCTGCTCTTGGTTTTTTTTCGAGAGTATCCTAGTGCTTCACGTCATTAGTGTGAAAATGTCACTGTGACATGTGTTAGTGACATTTTCATAAATGACCTGGATGAGGAAGTGGAGGGATGGGTTAGCGAGTTCGCCGACGATACAAAGGTCGGTGGTGTTGTGGATGGTCTGGCGGGATGCCAAAAGTTGCAAAGGGACATAGACAGGATGCAAGACTGGGCGGAGAAGTGGCAGATGGGCTTCAACGCAGATAAATGTGTAGTGGTCCGTTTTGGCAGGAATAAGAGAACATAGAACATAGAACAATACAGCACAAACAGGCCCTTCGGCCCACGAGTTGTGCTGATCACATCTACCAATCCACAGACCTATCTATAACCCCCTATCCTATTCTTTTCCATATACTCATCCAGAAGTCTTTTAAAAGACCCCAGTGAGTTTGCCTCAACAACCTCTGACGGCAGTCGGTTCCATTGAATAATGGGATGAAGGAGTACAATTTAATGGGTAGGAGTCTTAGCTGTATTGTAGAGCAGAAGGATCTTGGGGGTTGGGTCCATAGGATCTTAAATCGGCCTCGCAGGTGGAGGAAGTGGTCAAGAAGGCGTATGGTGTACTGGCCTTCATTAATCGAGGAATAGAGTTTAGGAGTCAGGAGGTAATGATACAGCTCTATAAGACTCTTGTCAGACCCCAGTTGGAGTATTATGCGCAGTTCTGGATAGATAGAGTGGACTCTCAGAGACTATTTCCCTGAGCTGAAATGGTCACTACGAGAGGACACAGATTTAAGTTGCAGGGAAGCAAATACAAAGGAGATGTCAGGGGTAGGTTTTTCACTCAGAGGGTGGTGAGTGAATGGAACCGACTGCCGTCAGAGGTTGTTGAGGCAAACTCACTGGAGTCTTTTAAAAGACTTCTGGATGAGTATATGGAAAAGAATAGGGTAGGGGGTTATAGATAGGTCTGTGGATTGGTAGATGTGATCGGCGCAACTCGTGGGCCAAAGGGCCTGTTTGTGCTGTATTGTTCTATGTTCTATGTTCTAAATAAGGAAGCAACTCCAAAACCCTTCTGCCAGAGACCCCACCGACCCCAGCAGAAGAGGCAGGGGAGGTTACACCTGTCCCAGAGCAGGATACCCTGAGCAGGCTGGGGCCCTCCAGGCCATGGGCTACCAGAAGACATCCTCCAAGTTCAGCACATATATCAGAGCATAACAATCAGCAGGCCACCTTCACCTCAGCTGTGGATGTAGTAGTCAGGTGAATACTAACTATACAATAGTATAGTTGAACACAAAGGACATTTAATCAATGTATATCCTTTTCAGTATTGAAAATATAGCTCACATTTATCCCTCTTCAAGTCTCAGGTATTCAATGGCTGATTGATGCGATGCAAGGTCCCACATTCATTCAAGGGTCAAAGACTCTACATCTGCAGCATTAACAAAGACACTTTATATGTGAGGCTGATATCTGGACAAAATACATGTGACACTTGGACCTCAGGCAGACATTATCTGACTTTATGAGAATTGGTCATCAAGGTTAGTGATTATCCTAATGCTGTCATGCTGGAGTCTGTAGCTTGTGGATGTGACCAGTACATGTTGTGATAAATGTTAGGATTGTTTCTCTGAAATGTACCTTGTAATGGTGTTCATTTTGTGACAGTGGGTTTTGGGAAAAGTAGTATTCACCTTCAAAAACCATAGGCTTTTATGCCTCCTTGCAGCTTGTTTTTATTTCAGTGTTTACTGCTGAACATTACTCATATCTAAGTTCCCAAATTCCCCATGTTTGACACTGAACAATGTAAGTAGATTCTACTTGGCGACATTAGAAAAATCTGCCAGAGTGGATTGAGTATGCGGTGTCAGAGTGTGTGCTCATCCTAATGAAGTTGTCTACTTTCCTGTGCAGTCTTACTTTGCTCCTGAACAGCTGCCCAGCCTACTTTACGGAATTATCCTATAAATTCACAGTGCACAAATGGAGATGGAGTTCATCGCATGATGCGTACTCATTCACTTTGGGTAGATAGACTGGATTGGCTTTTCTGAGAATGACAATGTTGAGGACCGGAATTCAATGATAGTGATGCTCTGGCTGATCTTCTAAGTCTGCAGAAGGATCTATGAAGGGAAAAGGTTGTCACTGAACGCTGTGCAATATCCACTGGGCCATGTGCCTCCCAAATGCCAAGACAATGCAGTACGTGGACTTGATAGGCTTCTGACAAATGCATGACTGCCTGTGTTAACTCCAGTTGGGGAAGAATGAGTCTGAAGTTAATCTGTCCCCTAAAACAGATTTATCAAAAATAGCCCCCACTCCCCTCATTTTCAGCCTTGATGCTCAGCTTGTGCTACATACTCCTGATAATGCAATCGTCTTAAAGGACAGAGAACAATATAGCACAGGATCAGGTGCTTTGGCCCTCCAACCCTGCGCCGCTCATGAGCCCAACTAGACCGTTCGTTTGTATCCCTCTATTCCCAATCTGTTCATGTGGCTATCTAGATAAGTCTTAATCGATCCCAGAGTGTTCGCCTCAACCACCTTGCTTAGTAGTGCATCCCAGTGCATCCATCACCTGTAAACTGTGTTGAACCTTGCCCCCCCTCACCTTGAACTGGTGACCTCCTTGTGTTCGTCACCTCTGACCTGGGAAAAAGCTTCCCACTGTTCACCCTATTTATATCTTTCATAACTTTATGCATCTCTATTAAGTCGCCCCTCATGCTCCATCTTTCCAGGGAGAACAACCCCGGTTTACCCAATTTCTCTTCATAGCTAAGGCCCTCCATATGAGGCAACATCCTGGTAAACATTTTCTGTGCTCTCTCCAAAGCTTTGATGTCTTTCTGGTTGTGTGGCAACCAGAACTGGACGCAGTATTCCAAATGTGGCCTAACCAACGCCCCATATAGCTCCAACATCATATGCCAACTTTTATACTCTACGTCCTGTCTAATAAAGACAAGCATGTCATATGCCTTCTTTACCACCCTCTCCACCTGTGGTGCCACCTTTAAGGATCTGTGGACTTGCAACCCCAGGTCCTTCTGTGTGTCTATACTCATGAAGTTCTGCCATTTATTGCACAGCTCCTCCCCACAATAGATCTGCCAAAATGCATCACTTCGCATTTATCTGGATTAAATTGCATCTGCCATTTCTCCACCCAATTTCCCAGCCTATCTATATCCTGCTGTATTCTCTGACAATGTTCATCGCTATCCGCAACTCCAGCAATCTTTGTGTGATCCGCAAACTTACTAATCACATCAGCTATATCTTCCTCAAATCATTTATATATATCAGTGATATATACCAAAGGAAAGTAAAGACTGCATTTACTGACCTTAAAGTCATGGGTGAAGTGAAGTAGTGATGTGGAGTCCAAAACCCCAGTTTTGGACTGGGGTAAACACAGTAATAAGTCTCACAACACCCAGGTTAAGGTTTAACAGATTTATTTGGTAGCAAAGACCACTAGCATTTGGGGCTTTGATCCTGCATCAGGTAAGTGGGGCGTTCTGATCACAAACAGGGCATATAAAGGCACACACTCAGTTTACAGAAGAGTGATTAGAATGCGAGTCTGCACAGCTAATCAAATCTTAAAGTGAGACGATGGCATCCCTGTCAGGTCATCGACAAGGATGCCATCATCTCACATCTGAATACCATCCACCAGGTACACGGTACATATTCTTGTAACTCAGTCAATGTTGTCTACCTGATACGCTGCAGGAAAGAATGTCCCGAGGCTTGGTACACTGGGGAGACCCTGCAGATTCTACGACAATGGATGAGTGAATATCGCTTGATAATCATCAGACAAGAGTGTTCTCTTCCTGTTGGCGAACACTTCAGCAGTCACGGGCATTTGGCCTCTAATCTTCGGGTAAACATTCACCAAGGTGGCCTTCACAACAAACAACCGCGCAGAGTTGCTGAGCAGAAACTGAAAGCCAAGTTCCGCACACATGAGGATGGCCTCAACCGGGATCTTGGGTTCATTCATACTATTTGTAGCCCCCATGACTTGTCTGGGCTTACAACATTTCACTTACTGTCCTGTTTGGAGGCAATACATATCTCTTTAACCTATACTTAATGCTATCCCCACTCACATTGTCTGCACCTTGAAGATTTGATTAGCTGTACAGACTCACATTCTAATCAGTATTCTGTAAACTGGGTGTGTACCTTTATAAAACCTGTTTGTGATCAGAACTCACCACTAACCTGTCGAAGGAGCAAAGAACCAAAAGCTAGTGGCATTTATTACCAAATAAATCTGTTGGACTCTAATTTGGTGTTGTGAGACTTCTTACTGAAGTGAAGTTGACCAGGTGTATGTCACTTATACATAATCATAAAATGGACTGTTCCAATTATTGGCTTAATTTGAAGGGGACGTATAATTCTGGTAAGCTGATCTTTTAATGAGCATTCAGGAGATGCAAATGTGGTTCCTGACTTAGATTAGCCTGAAACTCGATCTGCCTTTGGCCTGCTATCACAGCAGAAAGATCAAAATTCCTGTATGTGGGAAACAAATCTGGGCAGGATTTTTATGGCCTCACTCGGGTGAGGCCAAATGTTCCCGCTCGAGGTCAAGGTAGATTTCCATTGTCGGACCCTTGCCCGCACCAATTCTGTGGCAAGTGAGGTGATAGAGTTTCAAGCATAAATTTCCAATCTCACCAAAACTAGTGCCCCTGTCATTCCTGCCATGAATGGGAGAGGAAAATTCTGCCTGCAGATGCTGTTGGAATTTCCAATCTATCTGGAAATGGGATTGTGAAGAGAACCAACATAAGGAAAGTAATACATTGATTTCTGAAAGTTGTTTCTGAAGAAAAACTGATGGCTAAGCTTGTTTGATTTAATCACAGATGAAAAACTAAACAGATCAATTTGTTGATAGGGCTAGAAAATTCAATTTTTATTTCAACCTTCAATTAATGATCAGAGAGTGTATATATTCCTTTCAGTAACCTATTTCTCCAAATAGACTAAAAAATATCTTAAACTGCAATACTTGGTGCCCAACAATAAGTTAATTAAACTGTAGTGCAAGATACCTAATAAGATCAATGAAAGTACAAGCAATTTGAAAAGCAATAATTAAAAGTTGCCCAACGTAAAGCAAGCCACTGCAACATCTGATACATCAACAGAATCAGAGAGTTTCCTTCAATTGAAACAAGATACTGCAGAGGCTGGAAATCTGAACTTAAAAACAAAAGGTGCTGGGAAAATTGCACCTGTGGAATGAGAAACAGAGGTATTGGGGAAGGAAACGAGAGAATGCAGGATTGTACTGTTGCAATCAGAGCTAGGATGTAGAGAAAGATCAACTTAATGCAAGATAGGTCCATTCAAGAGTCTGATGATAGCAGGAGAAAAGCTATTCTTGATTCAGTTGAGACATGACCTCAGACTTTCATATCCTTTTCCAGATGGAAGAGATTGAAGATAGAATGTCCAAGGTGAGAATGCACCATTGAATGTAAAAGTTGGTGAGAGTCATACCTGAAATGCCAAATTTTGTTAGCATTCTGAGAAAGTAGAGGTGTTGGTGGGATCCAATAACAAAGGGAGGAACTGAAGCCCAAGCCATGGAATTTGGAGATGAGTTTCATAGGAATAATGGTGTTGAAGGCTGAGCTGTAGTCAATAAATAGGAGTCTGGCATAGAACATAGAACATAGAACATAGAACATTACAGCACAGAACAGGCCCTTCGGCCTTCGATGTTGTGCCGACCAAAATAAAAAGCAATGCCCCTCCAAACTAAACCATTCCCTTCTCTTCCATATACTTATCAACTAACCTCTTAAACGCCACCAAACTTGGCGCATCTACAACAGCTGCAGGCAGGGCATTCCACTCCCTAATCACTCTTTGGGTAAAGAACCTGCCTCTGATATCCGTCCTATAACTATACCCCTTAATTTAAAGCTGTGTCCCCTCGTGCTAGCTTTCTCCATCCTAGGAAAAAGGCTATCACTGTCCACCCTATCTAAACCTCTAATCATCTTATATGCTTCAATAAGATCCCCTCTTAGCCGCCTCCTTTCTAACGAAAACAACCTCAAATCCTTCAACCTCTCTTCATAGGACCTGCCCTCCATACCAGGCAACATCCTGGTAACCTCCTCTGTACCCTCTCCAATGCCTCCACATCTTTCTTATAATGTGGGGACCAGAACTGCACACAATACTCCAAGTGCGGCCGCACTAGAGTTTTGTACAGTTGCAACATGATGCTGCGGCTCCTAAATTCAATCCCCCTGCCAATAAAAGCTAAGACTCCATATGCCTTCTTAACAACTTTATCCACTTGACTGCCTACTTTCAGGGATCTATTGACACATACACCAAGATCCTTCTGTTCCTCAACACTATTAAGAGCCCTACCATTAGCCCTATACTCTACACATTTATTGTTCCTGCCAAAGTGCATTACCTCACACTTTTCCACATTAAACTCCATTTGCCACCTCTCGGCCCAGCTCTGCAACTTGTCCAAGTCACTCTGTAAACTATAACACCCCTCTTCACTATCTACCACTCCACCGACTTTAGTGTCATCTGCAAATTTACTGATCCATCCCTCAATACCCTCATCCAGATCATTTATAAAAATTACAAACAGCAGGGGCCCCAAAACAGACCCCTGAGGCACACCACTTGTCACCGAACTCCACGATAAATATCTCCCATCAACCACCACCCTCTGTCTTCTATCTGCCAGCCAATTTCTAATCCAATTAGCTAAATCACCCTCTATTCCACACATCTGCATTTTCTGTAGAAGTCTTCCATGGGCCACCTTATCAAAAGCCTTACTAAAGTCCATATATACTACATCAACCGCCTTACCCCCATCCACCTCTCTGGTCACTTTCTCAAAAAACTCAATGAGGTAATAGGTGTCCTTGTTATCTATTTGTTCCAGGGGTTGAGTGCAGGGCTAGGGAAACGGTGTCTGCTGTGGACCTGTTGTGGTGGTCGGCAAACTGCAGTGGATCCAGGCAGTTCGAGAAGCTGGAATTGATTTGTGCCATGACCGACCTTTCGAAACACTTCATAATGATGGATGTCAGAGTCACCAGACATTAGTCATGAAGGCACGCTGCTTGGCTTTTCTTTGGTACTGAGATGATGATGATCTTTTGAAGCAGATAGGTACCTCAGACTGTTGTAAAGAGAGGTTGAAAATGTTTATGAATACCCTGTCAGTGACTAACAGGCCTGTCCATTGAAAAAAATCCCAAATATGAAAGACATTCCCTGGAGTCCGATATCACACACTAGTGGGTTTTACAAATAGGGGACAGGCAAATAGAACCACCTCAGTGTTGCCCACTGGAGAAAAAAATCATACCTTAGCAGTACCTGGCACAGTCTGGGCACTTGTGTCCAGCTCTGGCTGCCATGCTTCAGGAATGACGTAATGACATTAGAGAGAATGCAGAAAAAGATCATGAGGATGGCTTCAGGGATGAGGAACTTCTACTGTGTAAAAAGATTGGAGAAAAGAAGGTTGAAAGATTTGATAGAATACTCCCTGGGAAGTGTGTAAATAGATGATGATATTGATGTATTTGTTTTTATCTTACAGGTGCTTTGGTCCACCTTGTTGTCTAATGAGGGGTATACACGCGATGGGTCGTGAGGGGGCTGCTCTTGGATTTTTTTCGAGAGTATCCTAGTGCTTCACGTCGTTAGTGTACACTTGACCTGGACCATTTGATGGGCAACACGACAGCTCAGTGACTATCACTGTGCTGTGCAGATACATGGATTTGGGCCTGTATCTGTGGGAGTTTGCACATTCTCCCCGTGCTTGCGTGTGTTTTCTCTGAGTGCTCCGGTTTCCTCCCACATCCCAAAGAAGTCCTCTTAAGCTAATTGGCAAAACAAATTCTCCCTAAATTGTCTCAAATTTGGCTTTTAATCCATAGATCTATAAATATTGACAGGTAAAGGTGGGAACATCGGGGTGGTGGCACGGGCTTGTTGGGCCGAAGGGCCTGTTTCCCGTGCTGTTTTGTTCTTTGTTCTTCGTTCTTTGAATTTAAAATTATGAAAGGTCAGGGCAGAATAGTTAGCAAGAAACCATTCCAATTGGTGGATGGGATCAACAAACAGAGAGCACAGATTTAAGGTGATTGACAAAACAAAGCATTGGCAATGTGAGAAAAACCTTTTGATTGGGAATGTACTGCCTGAGAAGGTATTGGAAGTAGATTCAATCAAGACATTTTGGAAAAGAGAACAAAAGAGCTCAGTATTATTTAAACGGAGAAAACTACAGAAAATAACAACTCAAAGGGTCATGGGCAGGATTATTTGGGTTCTGGAGATGTGAGGCTGTAAAATCCTGTCCATTATTTCATTGGAGGCAGTTCAGAGAAGGTTCACCAGGATGATCATCAGTATGGAAGGATTACCTTATGAGGAAAAGTTAAACAGTGCTCAAAACACAGAAAGTTAGCATACAGCTGCAGCAAGTAATCAGGAAGGCTATGGATATTGACCCTTATTTCAAGGAGTTTGGAGTATAAGATTAGGGAAGTCTTGCTATATCAGTACAAGCAACTGATGACACCACATCTGGAGTACTGTGATTATTTTGATCCCCTTACTTAAGGAATGTTATTGGCCAGAATTTTACTGTCTTGCCCGCCATGAGAATTGGAGTGGGCGAGAAGCGGGCTGTGGAAAGGCCTGTTGACCTCGGGCAAGATTTTACTGGTTTCTGGATGTGTGAGGCTGTAAAATCCTGTCCATTAGTTCATTGAAGGCAGATAAGAAGGTTCACCAGTATGATCATCAGTATGGAAGGATTGCCTCATGAAGAAAAGTTAAACAGTTTGCGTCTCTGCTCATCAGAATTTAGAAAAATGAGAGGTGATCACATTGAAACATATAGGATTCTTAAGGGATTTGACAGAGTAAATGTTGACAGGCTATTGCCCTTCATGGGAGAGTCTAGGACCAGAGGACACAGTCTCAGAAGAAAGGGATGCCAATTTAATACTGAAATAAAAAGGAATTTCTTTCCCTTGGAATTTCTTGCCGCAGAAGGCTGTGAGGGCAGAGTCTTTCTGTATAGTTATGGTTGAGATAGATAGTTTTTTAAGGAGTAAGAGAATCAAGGGTTTTGGGGAAAGAGCAGGAAAGTGGATGTGAGCAATGTTAAATCAGCCGATTGAATAGTGGAGCAGGCGCGAGGGGCTGAACAAATTGTTTCTATTCCTATTTCCTACGGTCTTATTAATAGTTGTTTGACTTGATTAAATGTTTCTTTCTGTGGTGCTTTCCAGAATTATCTCTGGTGTTTCTTCTGTAAAAGAACCAATAGTTTTGACAGGTTTGGAAGGAAACACCCATAATAAATAATCATCCCCAGGAATCATTTAAATTCTGAGGTGTTTCTAGAGGCCAGTGACTCCTTTATTGTCCTCCCTTTGATGTCTATAGAATGCAATCGCTGGGCATCCACGTGGTGTCCGAAGTAAGCCACTTCACTGGCCTGGAAAGTGTATTTTCTTTTTTTAAGACAAACTCTTACCTCCTGGAATCTTCTCAATACTTCTTCTAGATTAGCTATGTGTCCTCCTTCAGATACTCCAGTAATCAATGTATTATTCAAACATGCAACGACATGCAGTGAGCCCTGTAATAAACTGCTCGTGGTTTTTTGAAAAATGGTGCAAGCTAATGAGATGCTGAAAGCATGTATGCAGATATAATCCTTTATGTGTATTAGTAGACATGTAGCCTTCAGAAGCATCATCCAAATCCAACTGTTAGAACGTAGAACATAAAATACAGGAACAGGTCTTTCAGCCCATGATATTATGCCAAACATGACACCAAAAGTAAACTAATCCCTTCTGCCTGCCCTTGGTCCATCGCTCCTATTCCTTGCATATTCATGTGCATAAAAAAGTGCTTTTAACACTCCTATTGTATCTGTCTGCAGCACCACTCCTGGCAGTGCACCTACCAATCTCTGTATAAAAAATTTGCCTCTCACATTTTCTTTGAACTTCCCCCCCTCATCTAAAGCTTATTTCCCCTAGTAATAGATATTTGGGGGGTGATTCTCCCAAAAAAATTCTAAGTTCAAATTTGTGTAAGAACTGGAGTAAATCTTTTTTTTTCAGCAGGAGTTTAAAAATGAATCTCCCACTCTCTGGGCACTGCAGAGTGCACTAGTGTAAATCGCATTGAAAATCAGTGGGCAGGATCTTTTTCCACTGGCAAGGCCAGCAGCATAGTGCTGAGCAGGCCATTGGAAAATTTTGTCCAATTTAACTTGATTTCGTTAGGCCAATGGCAGCCAAAAAATGCTTGGTTGTTCACCTGTCACTATAATCACTGAGGGTTGGGAAAACTATTGTCCGTGGCTACAACTACCATTGCAGTGCCCACTATTTTTATTACTTCTTCAGTATAAGTTGTTAACTTGGCCACAGTCATCTTCAAATTCAATGGTTGAACCCCATGTCTCACTACCATTATGCATGCTCACCCACCACAGCAATTGATGTTCTGCATCAACTTCTATCTTAAGAGGCTCCCCAATTACCTGGAACATTGCACGTTATCTGGATTATCTTTCCCATCTTTATATTAAACAGTGAATGAATATTTGAATCATTGGTGCTCGACGTTTTCACATTGTATACTGACGATGAATTATTTACTCAGCTATTTTGTAGACTTGATTTGGCTCTGCATCATAGAATCCCTATAGTGCAGAAGAAGGCCGTTCAGCCCATTGAGTTTGCACTGACTCTCTGAAAAAGCATCTTACCCAGGCCCACTTCTTTGTCGTATCCCCAAAACCCTGCACATTTTTACAGTAGCTAATCCATGTAGCCCAGACATCCTGGGACAATAAAGAACAATTTAGCATGGCCAATCCACCTAAACTTTACATCTTTGGACTTTGGAAGGAAACTCACACAGATACAGGGAGAATGTGTAAACTCCGCACAGACAGAAATCCAAGGCTAGAATAAAACTGGTTCCTTAGTGCTGTGACACAGCAATGCTAACCACTGTGTCACCATGCCAAATCTATATATTAAGTGGTCTCTCATATGACAGAAAAAGCACTCAGCCTACTAATACCTGTAGAATTCCTGGTAATGTCTACCACCACATCAGTAGCATTCTGTTTCCATCATTGCTAATTAATTGCCCCTTCTAAATTTTCTTTTCTTACCAGTGGCTGAACCCTAGTAGCTACTCCTTCAATTTTGGTGGCACTGCTGACTGCACATTCTCATCCTAACTGCCATTTGTGCACTCTGTAACTCTGGTGCACCTTTTTGAATGCTTTCCATTGATAGTGCTACCTCTGTTTCTTGTTTAAAATTTATATTGACTTCTGCAAGTACTCTCCATTGAATCATCTCATTATTCACTGACATATCATTCAAGGTGGCTCCGAAATCAAAATACTTCGATATTTAGAGGTTAGTTGATAAGTATATGGAAGAGAAGGGAATGGTTTAGTTTGGAGGGGCATTGCTTTTTATATTGGTCGGCGCAACATCGAAGGCCGAAGGGCCTGTTCTGTGCTGTAATGTTCTATGTTCTATGTTCTATTTGTTTCAATTTAATGATGATAGTATGACTGACGGTTTAGGTTGGAAATGTAAGTTCACCAATTCCAGGAGCTCACTGAATAATTTGGAGTGTGGCACATTTGAGGCAGCAACGCTACAACTAAATTAGGATGCTAAACACAGTCAGGAGAACTGCTTGCACTTTGCCTCCTCACTTATTTCATTTCTTTGGAAATAGTATCCAAAGTGCTCTATTTATTACTTCCAGTCCTCTGCAGAGGAGTAAAATGGATGTATCTGTCCAAAGAGGGGCATCTTGACAAGTACTCTTTTCTTCCCTTAACTTTATCCAATTTTAGTGTAAACTGGATACTCATCGTCTGCGGATCATCTTTTTTAATCATTGTCACCAAATGTAAAGATGTTCATTTAGTAGCTTGGGGAAAACGCAATTTGCTTATTTACAGGTTTAAACTACATAGAGGCATGGAACCTTGAGGCTGCAATCACCTTCTAAGATGACTCTCAGTACAGAAGCCCATATCTACTAGGTCCTGCTCTCCAATTGGTGCCCTGGCTCATGTGACCATTACTTTTCAGATTGATCCTTAATGGGACAATCACCACATTCATCATACCACCTTCCTTCTGTGGATTTCACAAAAGCATGTGACACTATGAGCTGGACAGGCTGCTCTATGGTCACTAGAAAAAATGTCTGTCCTCTCAGTCTCTTTAGTCTCTTACGGTCCTTCCATAATAACATACAAAGCACCTTTCAGTTTCAGGATTCCACTTCTGACAGATCAGAAATGGGATAGAACAGAGCTTACATGGCTTAGCCCCTACTGTGTTTGGTATCTCTTTGTCTTTGGTGCAGTTTTACACAGTAAAACACACAACTTTTTTGAAAATTTATGGAGAATGCACAGAGGGAAGGTATAAGGAAATGCTAAAGTTTATGGCTTACAATCTGGAATGAAGATAATTCAGAGGCCTTTCACTGAAGTACATAACAGTTAGTTATATCCATGGATAAGCTGACTTTCTCTGTCATTGCTGAGGTCTAATCTGAGTTTAACACCATTGGACTCTTTAGTTATTGCACTGGAATTGAACAACTGCTTATCTGTCCTGATTTTGATGTCTTTTCCGACTTGCTATTCTATTTAGGCGAAGCCCTACCTTTTTGGGCTTCCACAGAGCTTCTCAATCACTTTTTATAGAACCCCAGCCCCTTTTGTATTTACAGAATCTGAGCCCTGACAATCCACTTGCAGATACTGAAAACTTTGGTTAGCTTCAAAAACCACTAACACTGAAAGTAATTATAATTCTAATTAAAATTAATCACTTTCTATTTTTAAACACTATCTGCTCCCTTTCTCGTTGTTTTATATGAAAGAAGTGATCTATACCATTGACTTGAAGGTGTTTTTTTACATGGGAAAGTTTAATTTGTAATTTCAACTCTAATTCTAATTTTAATTTTAATTTCTTGGTTCTACTGTATAGGCCATCAGCAACAAAATTAAATTAATGGCATCAGTGTTAATGATATAATAACAGGCTTCATGGTAATTGCATTTTATCCTTTTTTTATATGTTAAGTATGTTAACCCACAGAGTGCTGCATTTACCACAGAAGTCTCAGAATGGACTTAATTCCAAGAAGGGAGTACTTGTTATTTGCCACCACCACAATCCAATCCATTCTTTTGAAGGTATGATATGGTACGATATAAAACTATTCTTTTCATTTCTAATGCAAAGCATCTCTTAAAAACCTCCCATAAAACTGATGAAAGCCTAGACAGAGCTCCAGACCTCAGCTAAGGGAGCCTTTACTACAAAGGCCCATGGATTTCCCACACTGTTGAGGGTAGCCATGACTAGAGTCAGCTACTCCTGGTTATACCTGGAAATCTCCACAATTTTTTTTTATTAATTCATGGTACATGGGTGTCACTGGCTGGCCAACATTCATTGCCCATCCCTAGTTGCCCTTGAGAAAGTGGTGGTGAGTTGCTATCTTGAAATACTGCAATCCACATGCTGTTACGGAGGGAAATCCAGGATTTCAACCCAGGGACTGAGAAGCAATATATTCTCAAGTCAGGATGGTGAGTGGCTTGGAAGGGAACTCGGAGGTGGTGATGTTCCCATGTATCTGCTGCCCTTGTCCTTCTAGGTGGAATTGGTCGTGGGTTTTGAAGGTGCTGCCTAAGGAACTTTGGTGAATTGCTGCAGTGCATCTTGTAGATAGTACACACCACTGCCACTGAGCGTTGGTGATAGAGAGTGGATGTTTGTGGATATGATACCATTTAAGGGGGCTGCTTTGTCTTGGATGAAGCCAAGCTTCTTGAGTTATTGGAATTACATCCATCCAGGCAAGTGAGGAGTATTCCAACACACTCCTGACTTGGAGATGGTGAACACAGTAAGAGGTCTGACAACACTAAGTTTAAGTCCAACCGATTTATTTGATAGTAAACTAGATGGTAGATGGTGGACAGGTTTTGGGGAGTCAGGAGGTGAGTTACTCGTTGTAATATTCCTAGTCTCAGATGGGCTCTTGTAGCCACTGTGTTTATGTGGTGAGTCCAGTTGAGTTTCTAATCAACTTCAAGGATGTTGACTGTGGGGGATTCAGTATGGGTAACACCATTGAATGTCAAGGGGCAGTGGTTAGGGTGTCTCTCATTGGTGATAGTCATTGCCTGATATTTGTCTGGCATGAATACTTGCCACTTGTAACCCAATAATGGATATTGTCCCGATATTGTTGCATTTGAACAATATTTGAGGACTCATGAATTGTGCTGAACATTGTGCAATCATTGGCGAACATCCCCACTTCTGACCTCATGACAGAGGGAAGGTCATTGATGAAGCAGCTGAAGATGGTTGGGCCAAGGACACTACCCTGAGGGACTCCTGCAGAGATGGTCTGGAGCTGAAGTGACTGACCCTCTATAATCACAACCATCTTCCTATATGCCAGATATGACTCCAACCAGGGGAGAGGTTGCCCTGGATACCCATTGATTTCAGTTTTGCTAGGGCTCCTTGGTGCTACACTTAATTGAATGCGGCCTTGATGTCAAAGGCTGTCACTCTCACCTCATCTCTGGAATTCAGCTCTTTTGTCCATGTTTAAACCAAGGCTATAATGAGGTCAGGACCTGAGTGACTCCAGTGAAACCCAAACTAGGTGTCATTGAGCAAGTTCTTGTGAAACAGGTGCTGTTTGACAGCACTGTTGATGACCCCCTTCCATCATTTTCCTGATGATCACGGGGAGATTGATTGGGTGGTAATTGACTCAGTTGGATTTGTCCCGCTTTTTGTGTATAGGACATACCCAAGCAATTTTGCACATTCTCAGGCAGATGCCAGTGTTGTAAGTGTACATGAAGAGCATGAATGGAGCGGGAAATTCTGGAGCACAAATCTTCATTACTACTGCTGGAATGTTAACAGAGCTCACTGTCTTTGCAGTACCCAATGCCTCCAATCATTTCTTGATTTCATGTGGAGTGAATCAAAATGGCTGAAGACTGGCATCTGAGATACTGAGAATTACTGGAGGAGGCCAAGATGGGTCATCCATTCAGTTGGAGATTGCTGCAAATACCTCAGCCTTATCTTTTACACTGATGTGCTGAGTTCCTACATCGTTGAAGGTGGGGATATTTGACAGGCCCCTCCTCCAGTGAGATACAGGTTTAGGTTCCCATCAGTATGCATATCGTAAAGCCCCAGGTCAATGCCTGAAGCTGACACTACTGGTCTTAATGAATGCATTTGAGTTAGTGTTCATGCAAGCTTCAATGAAAATAAAAATTTGTGACTTTTATTTCTTGGTCTATGTAATGGATGATTCTGTAGCTGTATTTTCTTGCTACTATCCGAAAAGATCAGAGAACTCATGATCTATTGCAGATCCTACTGCATGAAAAATGAGACTAGAAGATGAACTCGGGGAATATTAACAAATGAACAATACTTTTACAAAACATTAAAGTTGGCAATCAAGTCGATAAGGTTGTTAAGAAGGCATACGGAGTCTTAGCTTTTATTGGTAGGGGGATTGAATTTCAGAGCCGCAACGTCATGTTGCAACTGTACAAAACTCTTGTGCGGCCGCACTTGGAGTATTGTGTGCAGTTCTGGTCCCCACATTATAAGAAAGATGTGGAGGCCTTGGAGAGGGTACAGAGGAGGTTTACCAGGATGTTGCCTGGTATGGAGGGCAGGTCTTATGAAGAGAGGCTGAGGGATTTGAGGTTGTTTTCGTTGGAAAGAAGGCGACTAAGAGGAGACGTTATTGAAACATATAAGATGATTAGAGGTTTAGATAGGGTGGACAGTGATAGCCTTTTTCCTAGGATGGAGAAAGCTAGCACAAGGGGACATAGCTTTAAATTAAGGGGTGGTAGTTATAGGATGGATGTCAAAGGTAGGTTCTTTACCCAGAGGGTGGTTTGGGTATGGAATGCCCTGCCTGCTGCAGTTGTAGATGCGCCAAGTTTGGTGGCGTTTAAGAACATAGAACATTACAGCCCTTCGGCCTTCGATGTTGCGCCGACCAATTAGGAAAAAGCAATGACCCTCCAAACTAAACCAATCCCTTTTCATCCATAAACTTATCTACTAACCTCTTAAACGCCACCAATCTTGGCGCATCTACAACTGCAGCAGGCAGAGCATTCCATACCCTAACCACCCTCTGGGTAAAGAACCTACCTCTGATATCCGTCCTATAACTACCACCCCTTAATTTAAAGCTATGTCCCCTCGTGCTAGCTTTCTCATCCTAGGAAAAAGGCTATCACTGTCCACCCTATCTAAACCTCTAATCATCTTATATGTTTCGATAAGGTCTCCTCTTAGCCGCCTTCTTTCTAACGAAAACAACCTCAAATCCCTCAGCCTCTCCTCATAAGACCTGCCCTCCATACCTGGTAAGAGGTTAGTAGATAAGTTTATGGATGAAAAGGGAATGGTTTACGTTAGAGGGTCATTGCTTTTTGTTAATTGGTCGGCGCAACATTGAAGGCCGAAGGGCCTGTTCTGCGTGTAATGTTCTATGTTCTATGTTCTATTATTGGTGAAAATGCTGAACTTAAAAAATTGCTGCTATTTTGCGCCCAAGTTCACTGCAAACACAAATAGTGATGTGGGTGCAAAATATTGCAAGTCTCTGAAAATGAGAATTTCACCAGTGAGATCTCATTTTCTGATTCTTCTCACTTCCGTGAGCAGTGCCAGGGGGTATTGCCAGGAGGTGGTGCTGAGGGGGGGTTCTGTGGGGGGCTCCATCTGTGGTTTCCCTTTGTCGATTGTGGAGAGCTTTCCTTGTGTGTGTGGGAAAAGGGGTTCTTTCCTTTATTTTTCATACACAGACTACAAAGGTACAACAAAAACAAGAATTTTATTAGAAAGCTGTTTTCACTACAGGCTGCTGGAATAGATTGAATATTAGCTGCCCAGACTGCTGATGTTATCCATATGTCACGGGATTGTACTCTCAAAGTGACCTTGTTCCTTCTGGAAACAAATGTAAATACACAACAATTACCTTCCCCTTTACATCAGCGTTTCCTGGGATGAAACTCAGTATGTCGTTAACAAACAAAATTTACACCATTTTCAATTAATAAACACAACAACCAATAATTTTCAGAGGGCATTGATTCCTGTGCAGGCAAATTTCAGGTATTTGCTTTTACACATTGACTGCAATCTCTGATGTTTTTTGTTGAGTTTGGATGTCATATATAGTTGTCCCAACCTAGGAGGTTGACTTGGTGTTAAAATGTTCTCAGCTGAGAGTACTGTCTCCCACTGTTGTTTCTGGTGTTGTCACATTCTCAGGAATGCCTAGGTCTTTCATAATTTGTTATGGATTCTTGGTTGACTCTATCTCTGGCAAACTAGTTCCACTTGCTAAAAATTGATCAGCACATCTTCTCCAAACTACATCATTCCGAGTTTCAACAAAATGCAGGAGGCCAGTCTTTGCTGTGTTAATACGATAGCAAGTATCAACTTCTCACTAGTGGCACAGTTCCTTGCTAATACTCTTTGATCTTTATGAAAAACATAGCATTTAGCCCTGTTCTCATGTCACATAACCTCACTCAGCTGCTTTTTCAGAGCTTTCGCTTCGGAGGCTAGCCTCTTCTTCTTCTTCTCTAGCTCCCAGACATATTTCTATTGCAGTTCATTCCACTTTGAACTTTCATTCATACTGCAGAGTCTGGTACCCTCAGGACAGATTTTATCTGAAGTAAGATGGAGCTGGTGTTCTGCAGGAGCTCTTTGACTTTGTTCCAGCTTGGTTTCCAGTTTATTCAGTTCATGCCTCAAGCTGTCAATCTGTTTTCCCATTGTCAACAGCTGACCTCCAAGCTGCATGCCAGAGCCTCCCTTACCTGAATTTTGTGGCATAAGCTGTGTGATGCCTACTCCAGATTGTGGAGTGCCTCCATTAACCTTGTAGCTGTGATTTTACAGCCTCACTCATCCTGAAACCATAAAATTCCACCTGAGGCTCAACTTGTCCATTGACTGCTCCTCTGATAGCTGTGGCTATAGGAGATAAAATTCTGGACTGGGTCTCTCCCCTCAGGGCTAATATTCGCTGCATTTTTAGGTCTTGTGTTTGGAATGCAATTTCTAAACGATCCAGTTGAAGCCGTTGCTCCTGAGGATTTCCAAAAGGATTCTCAACTTTCAGGTAATATCAAATTTGTGTTGACTGTTAAACAAAGTCAGGTCATGGTAATTCTTCTTTCTGCTAATCTGTCATTGGATTCAGATGCTGCCGTACAGAGTGAAAAGGGAAATGATTATTGATATTTCAGACTGAGTTCTGAGCAGCTTCACATCTTTTCATTTCGTCATCTGGAGCAACTCTCATCCAATCTTCCTGAGTTTCTGGGCTGGATCCGATTGCTCCTGTTGTTTACAATCGGCAATCTTTGATTCTTGTTAACTATTGGCAGAAATTAGCAGCTCTTTTTCCAAACTGATTGTTCTTTCCAATGAACTTGAGTCTTTCCTTCTGGTAAGAAGTTTTGAGATGTCTCTCAATTTCTTGTTCCTTAATGGTTTGAAATTCACAAAGAGAACACATAAGTACATTCCAGTAATCCTTGCTATATTTCTCAGTATACTTTGATCTTTATTTTTGTCAAAGAATTTGTATGCATCTTCTGTAAGCTCTTCATCCTTTGTTTTTTGATCCTGATTCACATTTGTTACAGTATGCTGAGTCTATGCCGTTATCCCTCCCAGCACTACCAGCCTAAGCCTTGGCCACAGCTGCTTTTAGACCTTTTACAGCAGCTGCTACTTTTGTTCCTTTAGGCTTTTAGTTGGGTCTGTCTTGGATTTTGACATGAGTTTCACTGCGGCCCAGTTTAATTGATTCTTTCCAGCCAAGTTCTCCCCATTACTGCTGGATAGTTTCTTGTTGCAATGTGCAGGGATAAGCCTGTCTGTCTAGCTGAACATTTACATCGATATGGCCCCTCAATGGAACCAGTTTCCCAGTGTAAGTTTTTAGTGTTATTTGTGAGGGATTCAAAATGATGTGTCATAGTTTCGCTTGCTAAACAGTTTCTAGGCCCAACAAAACTTTTGCCGCAATGTTCATCTACATTTTCACCAGTTGTCAATCCAATAAATGAGTGACCCAGTAAATGTTTGTTGCAACAGCAATGGCTGCTAAATTCAATATCTGTTCATCATCTGCCTATGACTCTGGCCCCTTTTCCTATTTGTATCACATGGATATGTTTGTCTCTATTTGATTTTTCATTTGATATATTTGGTTCTTGCTTTTATAATTCTTGTTTGAAACTTGTGGAGGGGAGGGGGCGATTCTCCCAAAAGTGCTGAATTGGTGAGAAAACTGTTTTAGATCATGACTGTTTTTTCAGTGCAACTTCAGACCCGAATCTCCCCAATCTGTCCAATGCAGAGGTCACATTCATGAATATCATTAAAAACCTGGGAAAGCGGAGCCTATTCACACCAATGTCTGACAGCTTTGGAACTTTTCACATGCACAATGGCCCTGATTTGTCAGTCTTCCCATTTGGTGGCCAGCTTGATCAGTTGCCAGCCCAGGTTGGCACATTGTTGCCACAATGCTGCCTCTCCAGCCCCTGCCAATTGCAGCCCCCACAACAATTCCTGGGCCAGCCCTGAACCCCTCCTCACCAGGGAGCACCCCAATTTCCAGCCCACCCTCCCACCCCCTCATCCCAGCAGACCCCTGCCCCACTCACTCACCCCAGGTTTAGACCCTCCCCCCCCCCACCCCCCCCGAAGGTGGGTGCCTCCGGCAGACCACCACCGCTCCTCCCAGCCCGCCCTAATCACCTTCTTCCAGCCCAGACTGATCCCAATGCAGAATGGCAGCAGGACACCCCTCAACCCCACCAATCACCTCAAGGCCCCACTCACAAGAACTCCCAACCTCTTGGCACTCCTTGAGGCTTGATAGGCAGTATCATTATGCCCCCTGGGCATGGGCACATTGCCCTTTGGGCAGTGCCTTGGGCACAGGCTGGCAGTACCAAGGTGCCCATGCCCAAGGGGCACCAATTCCCTGCTGCTCAACCCCCTGGAGAGCCCCAATTGCCCCCCTCTTCATTCAGATGGGTCTCCCGCTAGTTCACCGAATGTGGGAAGCTACTCTAAACCTGCCAGAATGAAGTACTCCTGGTGGGGTGGGAGATGCTACTGGGCCGGCAAGTTCCACATTGGCCTGACAATCCATTTACAATACATTTAAAATACACATAAAAAATATTCAAATGACTTACCTCACTTCCTGCTGGTTATCTGCACTTCCCAGTGATGCCATTTTCTTCCAGTCGGGAGATGCACGTGGGTCACAATCACTTGCAGGGAACCCACAAAACTGCTGACATGTGCATTTCCTGACCCAGCCCACCAAAAAAGTTGTGGGTCGCAATGGGAGAATTGGGCCTTTGGTTCTTTTTCCAAATTGCGTATTCACTGTGCCCTTTTTACCACCATTCTTGCATTTTACATCTTTATCCAGTAGTCAGTTTCTGTGTGCCCAGTTTTTGCACATCAGTGGAAATTTCAAACTTATGTTCGTGTTCAGGTCTCAACCAACATTTTATGGATTTTAACTCTCAAATTTATTTGTCGGGCTTCCTTAGCTACTATAGATAGAGATTGAGACTTCTAAAGCTTTCTTTAGGTCAACGTTGCTTTATGCCCACAGTCTTTTTTGGATCACTTTGCTTTTTAATCCACAAACTAGTCTGTCTCCAATGGTATCATCCAAGGCATTGCAAAATTCAAAGAATTCAGCTGATTTCTTTAAAGTAGCTATGAACAGTCTGATTGAATCATCTTGTTGCTGGTTGTGTTTATGGAATCTGAAGGCTTGGGGATGGCCGAGGGTTTCTGTGCTAAGTAGCCCTGCAACGTTGCCATAATTCCACTATGTTTTTGAGCCTGTTTTTCCTGGCTGCATGAGACTTCACAGGAAGTTGAAATTTTTCCCTCCCCATCATTATCAGGAAGATTGGGGTAATAATGCCCATCATAATTTTGTTTACCTCGACAAAGTATTTGAATCTTTCAATGTATTTGATTTGATTTATGATTGTCACGTGTACTGGGATATAGTGATAAGTATTGTTTCTTGCACATTGAACAGACAAAACATACCATTCATAGAATATGTAGGAGTGAAGGAAAGAAGAGGGTGAAGAATATAGTGTTGCATTTACAGGTAGAGTGAAAAGAAAGATCAGTTTAATATATGAAAGGTCCATTCTAAAATCAAAGGAGAAACTGTTCTTGTGTCAGTTATCAAGCGTTCTCAATTTCTTGTATCATTTTCCCAATGGAAGCACGTGGAAGAGAGAATGTCCGGAGTGCATAGGGTCCTTAATTATGCTGACTACATTTCCAAGGCAGCAGGAAGTGTAAAACATGGTTGGGACTCTGGCTTGCATGATGGACTGAGCTACAATTCACAACTGTTTGTAGTTTCTTGGCAGTCTTGGCTAGCGCAGGACGCATACCAAGCTGTGATAGTCCAGGAAGGATGCTTTCTGTGGTTCATTTTTAAAAATTGGTGAGAGTCACACTGAACATCCCAAATTTTCTTAGCCTTCTGAGAAAGTACAGGCATTAGTGGGCTTTCTTAATTACAGCGTCAGCATGGAGGAATCAGGAAAGATTGCTGGTGACCTGAAAACCGACAAGCTTGAAACTCTCAACCATTTCCACTTCACTCCCATTGATGTAGACAGAGGCATGTCCTCCACTACACTTCCTGAACTTGACAACCATCTCTTTCGTTTTATTGACACCGAGGGAGAGATTATTATCATCACACCATTTCAATAGAGTTTCTGGTCTGATTCTCCCTTCGTTACCCACAACTTTTCTGGTGGTTCGTGACGGGAGATGTATGTCGCCGGACTTGTTCCAGGATTTGCACGTGTGCCAGGAATGCAGGGGCATCTTTCCAGAGCCGGAGAATAGTCACTGGTCAGACCACGCTGGAAACCGGCAGGAAGGCAGGTAAGTAATTTGAATCTTTTTAAAATATGTTTTAAATGTCATTTAAATCTAATTATTGGGAACTTACTGGTCCCAATTGAATTTCCCACCATGCCAGGAGTACTTCATTCTGGTGGAGTTCAGACCAGCTCCACATGTTTGGGGAACTAGTGGGAGACCCTCCTGGAATGAAGTGGTGGGCAATCAGAGCATCCCAGGGAGTTGGACAGTAGTGGGGATGGTGCCTCCTGCCCATGGAGCACCTGGGCACTGCCCATCAGGCATTGAGCAGTGCCAAGGGGAAGCTATAATGAACAGGGCCTAAGGGCAATCGGTGGGCATGGGGATCCCACAGCTACTCTGAAGACAGGGTCGGTCTGGGATGGAGGGAGGGCAGCAGCTGGAGCGGGCTGGGGAGAGGTGGTCTGCCAGGGATGCCCTGCCCTGCTGAGGTGATCTGACCTGACCCCAGGGGGGATCAGCGATTGGGGGTAGGATCTGCCGGGATGAGGGGTGTAGGGAGGTTGCCACTTCTTGGGGCGTGGGCTGTATATCGGGGCACTCAGGGATGGGTGGTATCAGGGCTGGCCCGGGAATCGTTACGGTGGTTGCGATCCGGCCTTGGGAGGGGGAGGGCGCTGGAGGAGCAGCACTGCGGGTGTCCAGGGCTGGCTGGTGATTGAATTAGCCAGTAAATGGGGAGTCTGACAGATCGGGGCCATTGAGCATGCGCAGAGTTCTAGCACTGTCAGATTCTGGTGTGAATAAGCTGCATCCCCAGGATTTTAATGTGATTCACAATTGGGCTCTCTGCAGTGCACAGTATGGGAGATTCGGGTCAGAAGCTGAACTGACAAAACAGTCAGCATCTAGAACAATTCTTCTGCCAATTCAGCGCCTTTGAAAGAATCGTGGCCTCTATCTCTTTCCTGTATTCCTTGTCGTTATTGTTTGAGATTCGACCCACAACGGTGGTGTCATCAGCAAACTTGAACATGGAATTGGAGTGGAATTTGTACACGGTTGTAAGTGTATAAGGAGTATATTAAGCGGCTACGGACATAGCCTTGTGGGGCACCATTGTTGAGGATAATCGTGGAGAAGGTGTCATTACCTATCCTTATTGATTGCGGTCTGTGGGTTAGGAAGTCTGGGATCCAGTCACAGAAGGAGAAGCTGAGCCCTAGACCATGGAGTTTGGAAGTGAGTTTTGTTGGAAGGCTGATCTGTAGTCAATAAATAGGATTCAGACATAAGTGTCCTTGTTATCCAAATGTTCCATGTTTGAGTGTAGGGTCAGGGAGATGGGTGACTGCCTTGGACTTGTTGTAAATTATAGTGGATCCAGGCAATCCAGGAGACCAGAGGTGATCTGTACCATGAGTAACTTTTCAAAGCACTTCATTATGATGGATATCAGAGCCAGTGTGCGGTAGTCATTGAGGCACACTGCCTGGCTCTTCTTTGATACAAGAATGATGATCATCTTCTTGAAGCAAGCAGGGATTTCAGATTGGAGTAAGGACAGGTAGAAGAATATTCACACCAGCTGGTCCATGCAGGATCAGTGTGCTTGAACCCCATTTGGGCCAGTCACTTTCCATGGGTTAACTTTCAATCTGAGATCGGCAATGGTAACCTCGGATATTGGTTCAACTGAGCTTCTGAGGCGGATGACTTGCTTTTGCTGACCTCTTGATCAAAATGGTCATAGAATACATTGATCTCATCGAGAAGATGTGCATTGTTGCCAACAGTTCTATAGGTCACCTTATAGTCTATTATGTCATATAGACTTAGTCATAATTGACTTTGCAACATGCTTACTTGTCCAGTGGGGACCTGACTCTCTTTTTGTCAAACGGTGAGATTATTGGCTGACAGACTTTCCCAATTGGATCTGTCCAAGACTGTTTCTATCTCATGTAATAGGTCCAACTTCTGAGGTTGCACATCCCATAGTATGGGTTTCCTTGCTTAGCTGCCTGTGGAATACTACCTTTGGTATGTGGAAATCATCCATATGAACAATATTGTCGACCCAGAGAAGCAGAGCTCTAATTAGCACGCTCTTGGAGACGATACAAGTTTGCAGACGATACAAAGATGGCTGGACTTGTGGATAGTGAGGAGCATTGTCAGGCGATGCAGCAGGACATAGATAGGCTGGTAGCTTGGGCAGACAGATGGCAGATGGAATTCAATCCTGATAAATGTGAGGTGATGCATTTCAGGAGAAAGAATGTAGTGGGAGGTATATGATAAAGGGTAGACCTATTAAGAATATAGAAACACAGAGGGACCTGGGGGTACAGGTGAACAAGTCTCTGAAGGTGGCAGAGCAAGTGGAGAACATAGAACATAGAACATAGAACAATACAGCACAGAACAGGCCCTTCGGCCTTCGATGTTGTGCCGACCAAAATAACAAGCAATGCCCCTCCTAACTAAACCATTCCCTTCTCATCCATATACTTATCCACTAACCGCTTAAACGCCACCAAACTTGGCGCATCTACAACAGCTGCAGGCAGGGCATTCCACTCCCTAATCACTCTTTAGTAAAGAACCTACCTCTGATATCCGTCCTATAACTCATACCCCTTAATTAAAGCTGTGTCCCCTCGTGCTAGCTTTCTCCATCCTAGGAAAAAGGCTATCACTGTCCACCCTATCTAAACCTCTATTATCTTTTATGCTCATGAAGATCCCCTCTTAGCCGCCTCTTTCTAACGAAACAACCTCAAATCCTTCAACCTTCTTCATAGGGATGCCTCCATACCAGCAACATCTTTGTAACCTCCTCTGTACCCTCTCCAATGCCTCCACATCTTTCTTATAATGTGGCGACCAGAACTGCACACAATACTCCAAGTGCGGCCGCACTAGAGTTTTGTACAGCTGCAACATGTTGCTGCGGCTCCTAAATTCAATCCCCCTACCAATAAAAGCTAAGACTCCATATTCCTTCTTAACAACTTTATCCACTTGACTGCCTACTTTCAGGGATCTATTGACACATACACCAAGATCCTTCTGTTCCTCAACACTATAAGAGCCCTACCATTAGCCCTATACTCTACACATTTATTGTTCCTGCCAAAGTGCATTACTCACACTTTTCCACATTAAACTCCATTTGCCACCTCTCGGCCCAGCTCTGCAACTTGTCCAAGTCACTCTGTAAACTAAAACACCCCTCTTCACTATCTACACACCACCAACTTTAGTATCATCTGCAAATTTACTGATCCATCCCTCAATACCCTCATCCAGATCATTTATAAAAATTACAAACAGCAGGGGCCCCAAAACAGACCCCTGAGGACAACCACTCGTCACCGAACTCCACGATAATATCTCCCATCAACCACCACCCTCTGTCTTCTATCTGCCAGCCAATTTCTAATCCAATTAGCTAAATCACCCTCTATTCCACACATCTGCATTTTCTGTAGAAGTCTTCCATGGGCCACCTTATCAAAAGCCTTACTAAAGTCCATATATACTACATCAACCGCCTTACCCCCATCCACCTCTCTGGTCACTTTCTCAAAAAACTCAATGAGGTTAGTAAGGCATGACCTACCCTTCACGAAACCATGCTGACTATCCCCAATCAATTCATTTCTCTCTAAATAACTATAAATCCTATCCCTAATAATTCTCTCCAATACCTTGCCCACCACAGAAGTAAGACTCACTGGCCTATAATTCCCAGGAAGGTCTCTCTTCCCCTTCTTAAACAATGGGACCACATTCGCCATCCTCCAGTCCTCCGGAACCACACCCGTAACCAACGAGGACCTGAAGATCAGAGCCAGAGGCTCTGCAATCTCCTCTCTTGCCTCCCAGAGAATCCTAGGGTAAATCCCGTCCGGCCCAGGGGACTTATCCAACTTCAAACCCTCGAGAATTTCTAACACATCCTCCCTATCTACTACAATACTTCCCAATTTGCAACCCTGTACCTCAGTGCTCTCCACAGCTACATTTCCAGCACTCTGCGTGAATACCGAAGAGAAATATTTATTCAGTGCCTCACCAATCTCTTCAGGCTCCACGCACAACTTCCCACTGCTGTCTATGACTGGCCCTAATCTTGCCCTAACCAATCTTCTATTCTTAACATATCGAAAGAAGGTTGTGAAGAAAGCATATAGTATGTTAGCCTTTATAGGAAGGGGTATAGAGTACAAGAGCTGGCTTTTAATGTTGCAGTTGTATAAAACGCTGGTTAGACCTCATTTGGAATACTGCATCCAGTTCTGGTCGCCTTACTACCGGAAGGATGTGGAGACTCTGGAGAGAGTGCAGAGGAGGTTTACCAGGATGCTGCCTGGTATGGAAGGTCTGAGTTACGAGGAGAGATTAGGCAAATTGGGACTGTTTTCCTTAGAAAGACGTAGACTTAGAGGAGATCTGATAGAGGTGTACAAGATTTTGAAGGGGATAGATGGTAAACAGGGTTAAGCTTTTTCCTAGGATGGACTCAAATAGCACGAGGGGTCACGGGCTTAGGGTGAGGGGGGTAAGGTATAATTTGGATGCTAGAGGGAGTTTTTTCACACAGAGGGTAGTTGGGGTATGGAATGCGCTGCCAAGTAAAGTGGTGGAGGCAGGTACTCTGGAATTATTTAAGAAATACTTAGATGGGCACATGAACAGAATGGGAATGGAGGGGTATAGAAAACTGATTTAAAATAGGGATCATGAGCCTTGGGAGTCCCTGGGAAGTGTGTAAATAGATGATGATATTGATGTACTTGTTTTTATCCTACAGGTGCTTTGGTCCACCTTGTTGTCTAACAAGGGGCATACACGCGATGGGTCGTGAGAGGACTGCTCTTGGATCTTTTTCAAGAGTATCCTACTACTTCACATCGTTTGATGTGAACGCTTGACCTGGATCATTTGATGGGCAACACGACAGCTCAGTGACTATCGCTGTGCTGTGCAGATACATGGATTTGGGCCTGTGTCTGTGGGAGTTTGCGCATTCTCCCCGTGCTTGCGTGGGTTTTCTCTGGGAGCTCTGGTTTCCTCCCACATTCCAAAGATGTGCTCTTAGGCTAATTGACAAAACAAATTCTCCCTAAATTATCCCAAATTTGGTTTTTAATCCATAGATGTATAAACATGGACAGGGATCGCGGGTAGAGGTGGGAACATTAGGTTGGTGGCATGGGCTCATTGGGCCAAAGGGCCTGTTTCCCATCCTGTTTTGTTCTTTGTTCTTTGTTCTGTCTTTTTTAAACTTATTGCATTTTGAGGCTTGGGAGAAGTGACCAACAAGCAACTAGGTACCCTCTGGATTGTGTATGTGAGAACATAGCCATGACCAATCCACATCTTTGGACTGTGGGAGGAAACCAGAGGACCTGGAGAAAACAGAAGGAGAACGTGCAAACTCCACACAGATAGTCCGGAATCGAACCCGGGTCCCTGCCACTGTGAATCATTGTGAGGGACTATTCTATATTACACCATTAATTAATCATGAAATGAGCAGATGACCCTGATTATCTTTTCAGAGCAGCCATACCTGTACATCACCTTCCATAGGCCAGACCTGGTTTACTTAACCAGATCCTTGGTCAGTATGTTGAGCTCATTTCCTGTTTGTGAGAATTTCTTGAATTTGAAGCATGGCAAAGAAGATATGGAGTGTTTCTCATCCACACATAAAAAAAACACTTTGATTTTAGATAACTGATTCTGTAAAATGAGTGACAATTCTGTTGAGAAGTGACCCTTATAATTTTTTTTCTCACTCACTATGGGGAGAAATATCACAATGATTTCATGATGAATATATTTCCTTTCTGTTTGTACAGTGAGTGAATAATGGAGTAATCCTTGAAACACAATACCAGTGCTCTCTCTATCAAGTAGAAGAGGCTACTGACTGTATAAGCTCCTCCAGACTTGAATGTTTTATTTGGAATACCATCAGCTCACAGACACAGTTGCTTTGTGTGGTCTTTGATGACTTCGTCTTGAGATAGATCATGGGCAAACTTGTCCAGAAAGTAATGCCGTGGAAATGATTCAATTATGTTACCAAACGCTGTGGATCCTTAGATCAGGAGATTGTTAAAGTACTCTGCCCAAAGAGAAAGGATCTCATGCCAGTTTGTTAGGAGCTGGTTGCCATCTACCAAGAGCACGGCTATTATTGGGCCACAGGCAGATCAGATACATTCACGGACAGCCTTCATATTTACACAGTGTTTGACTTTTGCTTGAAGGTGATTTACTTTTGTTAGACATGGTGAAGTTGTGGACATTAGACATATGATCGAGTCGCTGGTGGATATGTTGTTGTTCTTGTTGACCCAATCTTTTTTTCCCAGCTGACGAATCAATGCTGTGCTATGAGTATCATCTCTTAACATTTTCCAAGAATCTTCAATGTCTATATTATCTTACCAAACACCAGCAAGTTAATTTGTGTTCCAATTCCTGTCTCTTTGTTGAGTGTTTTAGCATAGATATGTCAATGTTCTTTAGTGATTTGAGTCTGTATTATGGGGCTTTAGGTGTTACCTTCTAGGCCGTATACTCCTGGCAAATTGACGGTCTGGCCAGTATTCAAAACCTCTAATGGAATGGGTATTAGACTGAGAAGATAAATAAGGAATGATTTGTTCATTAAAATTCAATTTAATGGGAATGAACAATAAAAAATACTTGCATTGCACTTTTCGCCACCTGAGGACATCTATAATCAATGTTCAGTCAACTAAGTCCTTCCTCTGAAGTGTAATGTAGAATTTACATATCAAACACCCAGAAACAGCAATGTACTAATGACCAGATAATCTGCTTTTTCAGTTGTTGGTTAAGGGATAAATATTGACCAGAACATCAGGGAGAATTCCCTTGCTCTGCTGCAAAATATGTTGTTGGATAGTTTATATCTCCCATGAGGAGGGCAAGAGTGAAGAAAACTAGCCAGCATTTGGAGTATGTAAATGCACAGAGCATTTTGGTGAGTTTGGTGAACTGGAGCCACACATTGCCACTTAGGATGTTGATATTGTGGTAATAATAGAAATTTGACTCAAACAAAGAAATGATTATGAAGTTAATATTTCTGACTGAATTATAGTCATAAAAGGAAGGAAAACATGTAAATGAGATGGGCATGAGGCAGTGGAGAGGGCAGTGAGTCACAGAATTCCCACAGTGCACAAAGAAATCATTCGACCCATTGTGTCTGTACCGATTTTCCAACAAAGCATCTTATCCCGGCCCTATCATCGAAACTTCATGTATTTGGCCCTCTAATCCATCTAACCTACACATCTTTTGGAGTTTTTGGAGGAAACTGGAACACCAAAGTAACCCATGCAGAAACATGGAGAAAGTGCAACCTCCACACAGACAGTCACCCAAGGTTGGAATTGAACCCAGGTCCCTGGTGCGGTAAGGCAGCATTGCTAACCACTATGCCATCGTGCTGCTCTGTGCGTGGCAGTATTGATCAAAGAAACTGTTATAGAAGTGGAGAAGGAATAAGAAATTTTACAAGTAATGAGCTGGACTATAAGAGCAAGGAGGTCAAGCACAGAGTATAGGAGCAAAGCGATAATGTTGGAGTTGTATAGAAGGTTAGTTAGACTAGAGCTGGAGTACTATGTACAGTCCTGATCATCTCACTACAGGAAGAATGTGATAGCATTAGAAGAGGCACAAAAGAGATTCACAGGGATGTTGCCTACAGTGGAGCATTTGAGCTATAAGGTGAGATTGGATCATTTTCTCTAGAGCAGAGAAAGCTGCTCTATTGATTGAGGTGTGTAAGATTATGAATATATGGAAAGGGTGAAGAGGAAGCAATTGTTCCTCTTTGTTGGGAACTATGCTATGGGAGCATAGTTTTAGGTAACGGGAAGGAGATTCAAAGGGGAATTGAGCAAAACAAAATTCACTCAGAGAAGGTGGTGAGAATCTGAAATGCACTGCCAGGGAAGGTAGTGGAGGCTGGAAACCTCACAATCTTTAACAAGTATTTGGTTGAGCACTTGAAAGGATATAGGACAAATGCAGGAAAATGGGATTAGTGCGACTTTAATGGTAATTATTGTCAGTGCTAACTCAGTGGGCCAAAGGGCCTTTTCGGTGCTGCATCACACTACGATTTTATGACTTAAATTCAAATCCCATCTTGTCAATTGTTGAATTGAAATTTGGTTATAAATGAAATAAATGATTTTGGAATTAAAGAGCTTGCCTCAGACTTTGTGACAATGAAACTAAAGCTATAAAAATTCAGTTTAAATAATGTTTGACAGAGGAGGAAATATCCATCCTTGCCCACATTGGTCTATGTGCCGTTTTGAAAGGGAAATTAGGGTTGGACAATAAATGTTGGCTTTGCCATAATGCCCATGTCCCACAACTGAATAATTCCCACACTTGTAAATCCAAGTTGCACAGATTTCTGCAGAATCATTTGGGAAGTTCAATTTCTGTTATCCAATGAATTATAGTCTAGAATGTGCCTTGAAGAAAGGGAATAAGATCATTGGAAATTGAAAAAAAGCAATATAGCAATTAGCAAATCCCATAATTAGACGAGGCCATGCTGGAGTGGGGCACCTAATGGCAAAATCTACTTGGTAGATTTTTATCCTCTGGCCTTCAAGTCAGAATCTTTTGTATCAGAAATTGCTGGAAACATGAGTTAGTAATAGCATGCCAGAGCCATCAAGTATTTAGGACAATGGGACCTAAAATTTACTTCCTTAATCAATGTGATTTAAGGATTGAGAGAAAAACAGAGGAAGGACACATCGGAAATTTGGGTTAATCAATCAAATCAGGTATTGGAAACAAAAATGAGAAAGAAACGATTAGATTAAAGGGAGGGAAAACAGAGAACATTAAAAAAAGGAAAAAAAAACATGACACTTTAAATTTAACATTAAGTTTTTAAATATAAAATTTCATACAGATTGATTATTGTATTAACGATGATCATGCAATTCTAAAGGTACTAGTGCTGTTAATTGCCAGACTTACTTGATGAACAAGTTCTTGGAAACAAATAGGACATTCTGGGTGAGATAACGACCAGTTACTTCAGGAGATTCGTAAACTCACACTGCATCACTAAATCTCCTGAATCTGCTAGTTTATTTTCACATTAATAATGCCATGCACCACTGAATACAATGGTTATTTTTACAGCAGGATCCTGCCCAATAACTGTATTTTCCATAATTTATTTCGCAAGGGTTGGATAAGTGCAGTATTTGGTCAAGTCTGTATGACCAGAGTTGGATTTCATTATTGGAAGACAGCAATTTGTGCTGCAACTGAGCTGCATTTTGTGCATGTCTCCCAGACACAAGAGTGAATTTCATTTTGTAACACTGTCTCATGGAATGTTCAGAAAATGTTAATTCCAGACTCTCGGAAGGAGTGCATGATGTACCAATAGTTGACAAGTTCTTTGCTTGATTCTGGAAGGCAACAGAATCAGGGAGACTTTTCAATTTGATCACAAACATGCCACTTGGCAGAAATCTGCAGAATTTGTGCACTCGAGGAAAAAACGGTGGTAAAAGAAAGCAAGCAAAGGAAGAAGGACCCACATGCAATTAGTATTCACCTCTCAGTACCTTTGTTTCTCCTTGTTTGCTCAGATGGAAAGCGAGCAGTTTTAAAAAGGCCCTGTCTGAAATGCAAAATGACCTGTGAAGTCCAATTATGTCTGAATAAAACACTTCACAATAATAACTGGGGAGAACCATCTGGACTGTATCGAAGACCCATTTGTTAGAGGATTCTGTTCAAACATGAGTGAGATTTTCCACAGTGCGTGTGATTATCATGCATCAGCTCCTTGTTAATCCACAGAATCTGTGCGCTGACTTTTTGCAGTTGTTTCTTTTCTTTCACTCCTTCACTTTTTTTGTGCAGAGGAATGTCTAGTTTGTGATTTTTTTTTTGACACAACCCCTTTTTTCAATCTCGTGAACTGAACATTTGTAAATGTAAAATCATTCTCACTGCGCTGTGGGCCCCTCCTTTTCAAAGACAGACTTTCTCTGTATTCTGAATTCTTTCTTCTCTCCTCTGAAGTTGAATTAATGGGGAGGTAAAAAAAAATTATTCTACTCGATGCCTCCTTTTCCCATTGGGATTGAGTGGGGAATGGATGGAATTAATCTTCTTACATACTCAAACATCCGCCCCATAAATCTTAAAGCTTTGGCCTTTGATTCTGATGACACACACACCTCTGTGGTAATTATTTATTCCTCTCAAACCACTTGCACCATCACGAATGGATGTTCATATTCAATTCTCCCCTTGGCTTTCAGTGAGCAAACCTCCCTGTTAAGCCATGTAGATCGGGAAGGCCTGAGGTCTGTTGCTGGGATAGTATTTGGGATAGTGCATATGGTTCCTCTACATCCTGGGCTGTAGGCTGGGTTTCCTCCGATATTCAGTAATCGTTGCTAAGAAATGCACCAACAAGAACTGACGGCGAGATTGCAATGCACCCTGTGGTTGAAAGGCTGCTGACATTCACAGGCTTTAAATAAGAGTGCAGCATCGGAATGGGTAAAGCACCCCAATCTGAGAGTGAGCTTCTTTGGGGTGGGGGGGCTAGTGGGGAGGGGGTGTTGTGGGACGGGGGGGAGGGAGGAGAGAGGGGAAAAAAGAGTCAAGTGGATACTGATTTTGCAGGGTCAGTGTAGCTTAGAAATGAACAAAGAAAATTACAGTCCAAGAACATGCCCTTCGACTCTCCAAGCCTGCACCGACCATGCTGCCCATCTGAACTAAAACCCCTTTCGGGGACTATATCCCTCTGTCCCCATCCTATTCATGCATTTGTTCAGAAACAAATGGTGACATGTCAGTTGTCTGTGAGGTGTGCAAATGATCCGGTGGAAAACAGAGCGTCTGGCTAGTGATGCTCTGAAATTTCTGACGTTCTGGCATTAACATGAATGTGACCAGATTTCAGGCATTGAGGAGAGGCTGAGGATAAACACACAGAGAGCTGTTCCTCCCTCAGCTGGAACACAATGAGAGCCTTTGTCTGTCCTGTTGCAAAATAGACTTCAGCTAGGGAATAGTTAGGCACCTCGCATCGCCGGCAATGGAAACACCTCAGAGGAAGGGTTCCCACGCTCGCCTGAAATTTAAATTTTTTTTTCTTGGCTCATGATGAGTCTGTGTGGAATAAACCAAACGGCAGCCAAATTATAGAGTTAGGAACCTCCACGAAGAAAGAATTCATCCTGAATTAACAGTGCAGTTTTGGATAAATCAGTGTTTTCAGTATTCAAGATAGAAAACATGCACTAATTATAATTGTTATATTCATCTGTTTGTTCTCAACACTTTTGGATATTTATTCATTTGTATTGAATGTGAATTTAACATTGGGCAGGATTTTTAACAGTCCCGGCATGGCAGCTGGAATTCTCTGGCTGTTCGTGCCGGTAGGATTTTCTGGTCCCGTTGATGATGCACCCTCATCCTGAGATTGAGGGGAGATTTGATAAATATGTACAAGATATTGGCAGGTTTGGGTGAGGTAAGCAAGGTACACCTCTTCCCATTTGTACATTGTACAATTGCAAGGGGATACCGATAAATGTTGAAAACCTCTGTCCTCTTCCGTGGCTGGGATTCTTTGGTGCCGTTGAAATGAATGAAGTTTTGGCTGGGCCGCCAAATTCTCCATACTCACTTACAGTAAAGTGGGCACGGATGAGATCAGAGAATGCTGCCCTGAAAAGTTTGGATAAGAGATGCCAGAATAAGAGGGGCGATGGAACTCGTTGCCTATGAGGGTGGTAGAAGCAGAGACCATTAAATGATTTCAGAAAGAAATTAGACTCGAGGAAAATAAACTTTGTTGGTTTATGGGAAGACATCAAAACAATGGGAGTGACTGAATTGCTTGATGAGGATCTTAATTGGTTCAGTGGGTCAAATGATATCCCATGCCAATGCCATGATCATTTTGTTTTTATGTTCAACACAGACTCTATGGACAGAATTTTATAACCTCATTTTGCCTGTTTTCCAGTGGGAAAATATAAAATCAGGAGTGATCTGACTAGCGGGAATGCGCCCATTTTCGCACTCATTCCCACTTTAAAAACTGATCGGAAACCAGTCCAAAATGGGTAAAAAGTCAATTTGCATTTTGTTGCATTCATCACGATGTCTTTAGTGAGTTTCACTCCCAATCGTCCCAGCTCACCTGTCTTAACCATTTCATTCGCTGCAGCCAAGTCAGTCAAGAAAACATTTCCTGTATATAAGTCGGATTTAGGTGCTTGAGCACTGAGGGTGAGCAAGGAGGTAAGTCTCTGCTTTCAAACAATCCATGCTGCAGAGGGGGAGTTGTTTTGTAGCAGCCAGGTTGTGTTTGGGTTTGGGGGCACTGAGAATATGGGCGGGGGGGGATCTATTGTTACTCACGGGATCCAACTTTGGTCCCTCAGCTTGGACCTGGGTCTGAGGGCTGAACTTGGGTCTTAGCACTGGCTCTGGGTCCTGGTGGTGGCAGCAGAAAATACTATTGGTGGTAGGGGGGACGGGCTGGAAATTCTCTGAAATGGTGCAGACTCAGGACTTGTCAAGCAGAACTTGTGGCCTTGGCTATATGAGTTCTGTTTGTGAGTATGTTGGGAGGGAGGGGAGAGGGGTTTTGGGAGGGGAGGCTGTGTTACCATTTCAGGGGGCTGAGTGGAGTATGTGTTGCTGGGCAGTTGGTTGGGGGATGTGGGGAGTATGTGCTACTAGAATAAAGAACAGTACAGCACAGGAACAAACCTTTCAGCCCTCCAAGCCTGCGCCAATCAAGTTTACCTACCTAAAGTAACCAGATATTCCTCGTTTGTTCAAATGCTTATCAAGATATTGCTAATGTACCTGCCTCAACCACCTCACCTGACAGTGCAGTCCAGTCTGTGTAAAAAAATCTCCCCTACACATCTCTCCATTTTTCCCCCTTATCTTGAACTTGTGCCCCCTTGTTTGATGAACATTTGATAAGATTCCCCATGGTACGCTCATGAAGAAGATAAGGAGGTGTGGGATAGAAGGAAGTTTGGCAGATTGGATAAGTAACTGGCTGTTTCATAGAAGACAGAGGGTGGTGGTGGAGGGAAAATTTTCAGACTGGAGACCAGTTACCAGCGATGTACCACAGGGATCAGTGCTGGGTCCTCTGCTATTTATGATTTTTATCAATGACTTGGAAGACAGGCGCTGAAGGGTGGGTTAGTAAATTTGCTGGTGACACCAAGATCGGTGGAATGGTGGATGAGGTGGAGGGTTCTTGCAGGCTACAAAGAGACATTAATAGGATGCAGAGCTGGGCTGAAAAATGGCAGATAGAGTTTAACCCTGTTAAGTGTGGGGTGATTCATTTTGGTGGGACAAACTTGAATGCAGACTACAGGGTCAACGGTAGGGTTCTGAGGAATGTGGAGGAATAGAGAGATCTTGGGGTTCATAGCCACAGATCTCTGAAGGTTGCCACTCAATTGGATAGAGCCGTGAAGGAGGCTTATAGTATGTTAGCGTTTATTAACAAGAGGTTTAAGATAAGAGCTGTGAGGTTATGCTGCAACTATACCAGACCTAGGTGAGACCACATTTGGAAGATTGTGTTCAGTTCTGGTCAGCTCACTATAAGAAGGATGTGGAAGCATTGAAGAGAGTGCAGAGGAGATTTACCAGGATGCTGCCTGGTTTGGAGAGTAGGTTTTATGAGGAAAGGTGAAGGGAGTTGGGGCCTTTCTCTTTGGAATGGAGGAGGATGACAGGTAACTTAATAGAGGTTTATAAGATGATGAGAGGGATTGATAGAGTGGACGTGCAGAGACTATTTCCTCAGGTGGATATAGCTGTTACTAGGTAGCACAACTATAAGGTTCATGGTAGGAGATGTAGATTCTTTACTCAGAGAGTGGTTGGGGTATGGAATAGACTGCCTGCTATGAAATTGGAGTCGGACACTTCAGGAACTTTCAAGAGGTTATTGGATAGGCACATAGAGCACTCCAGAATGATAGGGAGTGGGATAGTTTGATCTTGGGATTGGACATAGCTCAGCACAACATTGAGGGCCAAAGGGCATGTACTATGCTGAAATGTTCTATGTTCTATGTTCTTGTAATTGTCAATCCTGCCCTGGGAAAAAAACTCCCAATTGTCCACCTTATCTATATCTCACATCATTTTATAAACTTCTATTAGATTGGTCTTCAGATTCCATCTTCCAGGAAGAACAATCCCAGTTTATTCAATCTCTCCTCATAGCTAATAACCTTCAAACCAGGCAGCAACCTGGTAAACATTTTTTGCACTCTCTCTGAAGACTCCATGTCTTTCTGATAGTGTGATGATCAGAATTATTCTGTCACAATCCTTATCATCTGAGCAGATCCTGTGTATACGGAATACAAGTCCTCCATATGCACAGGATCTGATCAGGTGAGAGCATCGTGACAGACACCTCCAGACACTGAAAGATCCCTCATAAGAACAGGATATGGCTCTCAACTCATCAATCGACAGTTCCAATGCGCCACAGTGACACACGACAATGCAGGGTCGCTGAGCAGAGACTGATAGCCAAGTTCTGCACACATGAGGACTGTCTCAACAGGGATCTTGGGTTCATGTCGCACTATCTGTAACCCCCATGACTTGCCTTTGTTTGCTAAACCTCACTTTCTGTACTGTGTGGAGACAATACAGACCAGGTGTTAGACTTGGAAGTTGGTGAACATTTTGGTGATAATGACCACAATTCGGTTACGTTCACCTTAGTGGTGGATAGGGATAGGCATGAACCTGGGGGCAGTAGTTATAGCTGGGGGAATGGTAACTATGAGGCCATTAGGAGAGAATTAGGGTGCATAGGTTGGAGTAGGAAACTACAGGGACTGGGAATGTCTGAAATGTGGAGCTTATTCAAGGAGCAGCTACTGCGAGTCCTTGATAAGTATGTCCCTGTCAGGCAAGGAGGAAATGGTCGAGTAAGGGAACCATGGTGTACTAAAAAAGTTAATTCGCTGGTTAAAAGGAAAAAGGAGGCTTATGTCAGGATGAGGCTTGAAGGCTCAGTTAGTGCAATGGATAGCTATAGATTAGCCAGGAGGGAGCTAAAGAGTGAGTTGAGGAGAGCTAAAAGGGGACACGAGAAGACTTTGGCTGATAGGATCAAGGAGAATCCTAAAGCTTTCTTTAGATATGTTAAGAATAGAAGATTGGTTAGGGCAAGATTAGGGCCAGTCAGAGACAGCAGTGGGAAGTTGTGCGTGGAGCCTGAAGAGATTGGAGAGGCACTGAACAAATATTTCTCTTCGGTATTCACGCAGGGAGATGTAAATGTAGTTGTGGAGAACACTGGGATACAGGGTTATAAACTGGAAAGTATTGAAGTAGATAAGGAGGATGTGCTAGATATTCTTGAGGGTTTGAAGTAAGATAAGTCCCCTGGGCCTGACAGGGTTTACTCTAGGATTCTCTGGGAGGCAAGAGAGGCGATTGCAGAGCCTCTGGCTCTGATCTTCAGGTCGTCGTTGGTTACGGGTATAGTGCTGGCAGACTGGAGGATAGCAAATGTGGTCCCATTGTTCAAGAAGGGGAATAGAGACTTTCCTGGGAATTATAGACCGGTGAGTCTTACTTCTGTTGTGGGCAAAGTATTAGAAAGAATTATTAGGGATAGGATTTATAATTATTTAGAGAGAAACGAATTGATTGGGGATAGTCAGCATGGTTTTGTGAAGGGTAGGTCATGCCTTACTAACCTTATTGAGTTTTTTGAAAAAGTGACCAAACAGGTGGATGGGGGTAAGGCAGTTGATGTGGTATATATGGACTTTAGTAAGGCGTTCGATAAGGTGGCCCATGGAAGGCTTCTGCAGAAAATGCAGATAGAACATAGAACATAGAACACTACAGCACAAACAGGCCCTTCGGCCCACAAGTTGTGCCAAACACATCAAAACCTACCCAGCCATAAACCTATCTATAACCCCCAATCCCATTGGATCCCATATACTCATCCAGAAGTCTTTTAAAAGACCCCAGCGAGTTCGCCTCGACCACCACCGACGGCAGCCGATTCCATTCACTCACCACCCTCTGAGTGAAAAACTTTCCCCTAGCATCCCCTCTGTACTTGCTTCCCTGCACCTTAAATCTGTGCCCTCTCGTCACGACCATTTCAGCCCTGGGAAATAGTCTCTGAGAGTCCACCCTATCTATTCCTCTCAACATCTTGTAAACCTCTATCAGGTCGCCTCTCAACCTTCGTCTCTCCAGGGAGAACAGTCCCAGCTCCCTCAACCTGTCTTCATAAGGCATGCCTCGCAATCCAGGCAACATCCTTGTAAATCTCCTCTGCACCCTTTCAATAGCTTCCACGTCCTTCCTATAGTGAGGCGACCAGAACTGCGCACAGTACTCCAAGTGTGGTCTGACAAGGGTCCTATAAAGCTGCAGCATTACTCCTGACTCCTGAACTCAATCCCTCGATGAATGAAGGCCAGTACACCGTAAGCTTTCTTAACCACATCCTCCACCTGGGAGGCCGATTTGAGAGTCTTATGGACCCGGACCCCAAGATCCCTCTGCTCTTCCACACAGCTAAGACTCCTACCTTTGATAGTGTACTCATTCATCCCGTTGGATCTGCCAAAATGGACCACAACACATTTATCCGCATTGAAGTCCATCTGCCACTTCTCCGCCCAGTCTTGCATCCTGTCGATGTCATGCTGCAACTTTTGACATCCCTCCAGAACATCCACAACACCACCGACCTTCGTGTCATCGGCGAACTTACTCACCCATCCCTCCACTTCCTCATCCAGGTCATTTATGAAAATGACAAACAGCAAGGGTCCTAGAACAGATCCCTGGGGCACTCCACTGGTGACCGACCTCCATGCAGAAAAAGAGCCATCCACAACCACCCTCTGCCTTCTGCAGGCAAGCCAGTTCTGGATCCACAAGGCCAAAGCCCCTTGGATCCCATGCCCTCTCACCTTCTCAAGAAGTCTTGCATGGGGGACCTTGTCAAATGCCTTGCTGAAGTCCATGTACACCACGTCCACTGCTCTTCCTTCGTCAATGTGTTCAGTCACATTTTCGAAGAACTCAATTAAGCTCGTAAGGCACGACCTGCCTTTTACAAAACCATGCTGACTATTTCTAATCAACCTAAACTTCTCCAAATGCTCGTAAATCTTGTCCCTCAGAAGCCTCTCCATCAGCTTACCAACCACTGAGGTCAGACTCACCGGTCGGTAATTTCCAGGACTATCCCTGTTCCCTTTCTTGAAAATAGGGACCACATCCGCAATCCTCCAATCCTCCGGAACCTCTCCCGTCTCCATCGACGACGCAAAGATCATCGCCAGGGGCTCTGCAATGACATCCCTCACCTCCCACAATAACCTGGGGTACATCCCATCTGGTCCCGGAGACTTGTCTATCTTGATAGCATTTAAAAGTTCTAACACATCCGCTTCCTTATTATCTACATACTCAATCTTTTCAGTCTGCCGCAAACTTGTAGTGCATCCTCCCAGATCACTTTCCACCGTGAATACTGAGGCAAAGTACTCATTAAGCACCTCTGCCATTTCTTCCGGTTCCATACAGACTTTTCCCCCTTCACCTTTTATAGGTCCTATCCCTTCTCTTCTCATCCTTTTACTTTTCACATATTTGTAGAAGGCCTTGGGATTCTCCTTAATCCTAACAGCCAAGGCCTTCTCATGACCCCTTCTGGCTCTCCTAATTTCCTTTTTAAGCTCTCTTCTAAATGCCTTATACTTCACTAGATCCCCAACATCTCCTAGCTCTTTAAACCTTTTATACACCTTTCTTTTCTTCCTGACTAGGTTCACCACAGCCTTCGTGCACCATGGTTCCCTCGACCTACCAAAACCTCCTTGTCTCACCGGAACGTTGTCGTGCAGAGCTCCAGACAAGCATTCCTTGAATATCTGCCACCTTCCTTCTGTGCTTTTCCCCAAGAACACCTCCTTCCAGTTTATTCGCCCCAACATCTGCCTGATGTCTTCATATTTCCCCTTATTCCAGACAAACACCTTCCTAGCCTGCCTGATCCTACCCTTTTCCAATGCAAGGGTGAAGGAGATAGAATTATGATCTCCATCCCCAAGATGCTCTCCTACCGAGAGATCCATCACCTGTCCTGGTTCATTAGCTAGTACCAGGTCCAGTACAGCCTCTCCTCTCGTAGGCTTGTCCACGTGCTGTGTCAGGAAACCCTCCTGAACACACCTAACAAACTCCTCCCCATCCAAACCCCTTACCCTTGGGATATTCCAGTCGATGTTTGGGAAATTGAAGTCTCCCATCACAACAACTCTGTTATTTCTACATCTCTCCAGTATCTGTTTCCCTATCTGCACCTCAACTTCCCTGTCACTATTGGGCGGCCTATAGAATACACCCAGCAACGTCACCGACCCTTTGCTATTCCTAACTTCCACCCACAGAGGCTCCGTAGACATTCCCTCCTCGGTATCCACCTTCTCTGCAGCCATGACACTGTCCCTGATCAACAGTGCCACTCCACCACCTCTTTTGCCTCCCTCCCTGTCCTTTCTGAAGGATCTGAATCCCGAGACCTGTAGTACCCAGTCCTGTCCCTGAGACATCCAAGTCTCTGTCATGGCCACCACATCACAATCCCAAGCAGCAATCCACGCCCTAAGTTCATCCACCTTATTTACTACACTCCTGGCATTAAAATAGTCACACCTCAGCCCCTCAGACTGGACATTTCCCTTCTCCCCCACTCGTCTAACCTGCCTCTCATCCTGCCTAGAGTCCTTCCCTACCTGGGAGCTAACTTCCTTGCTCCCAGTCTCCACATCACTATTCCCTCCCCCTAACCTTTCTAGTTTAAAGTCCCCCCAGTAGCCCTAGCCAGTCTTCCCGCCAAGATATTAGTCCCCCGGGATTCAGCTGCCACCCGTCTTTGCTGTACAGGTCACACCTGCCCCTAAAGAGGTCCCAATGATCCAGGAACCGGAATCCCTGCCCCCTGCTCCAGTCCCTCAGCCACGTATTCAACCTCCACCTCATACTATTCCTGCTCTCACTCTCCCAAGGCGCAGGCAGCAATCCTGAGATTACTACCTTCGCTTTCCTCTTTCTCAGATGCCTACCCAGTTCCCTATAATCCCTTTTCATGTCCACTTCCCTCTTCCTGCCTATGTCAGTAGTACCTACATGTACTACAACTTCCAGTTCCTCACCCTCCCCTTTCAGGATGTCCGGGACGCGTCCAGAGACATCCCGAATCCCAGCTCCAGGGAGACATACCACCATCCGCAACTCCCGTCTGCGTCCACAAAAACACCTGTCCTCCCCCCTCACTGGGGAGTCCCCTATAAGCACTGCCTCTTTGCTCTGTTTTTTAGGTTTTTGTTTTTGTTCAGCTCTAGGGAGCTGGCCACCGCTGCCTCCCTTGGATGAGCTGTCCCCCACAGCTCAGAGTCAGAGACAGCTCAGCTGTCCCCCACAGCTTACTTAGGCAAGAGTACTTATTTTGAAGGGGGACATCCACTGGTGTACTCTCCATCACCTGAGGTTTCCCCTTCCTAATAGTTACCCATGTGCCTTCTCCCCTTTGCCCTGGTGTGACTACTTGTCTGTAGCTCCTATCAATAATCTCCTCATTCTTCCTAATGAGTCGAAGGTCCTCAAGCTGCATTTTCAGTTCTTTTACCTGGTCCCGTAGGGATTGCAGCTCCACACAGCGATCACAGTTATGGACATCTGGGAGACCAGGAGCCTCCAAGACCTCCCACATGTTACACTGGCAACAACATGCTGGCCTCACACCCATGCTTGCCCCTTTTTAGTAACCCAGAGAAAAAAAAAGTAAGAAAGATAAAAAAAAAACTTACCTTGCCTCCCCTTTTTGCTTAGGCCCTGTGAGCCAAGGACCTTACAGCTCACACAAAAACAAACTTACCTGCTCCTTCTCAGAGCTCCTCTCTCTCTCTCTTTTTTAGGTTAGAGGAGGAGGGGGTGTTGGGATACTCTACTTGTGTAGAGTATCGGGATTCCACACCACTCCAATTTATAGTGAGGTTGAAAAAAAAACTACACTACCCAAGGTGCTTTGCAACACCTTCCGGGTTTACAAGTTTAAAAAGTTTTAAAAAAACTAGTAAAATTTAGACTTAAAAATCGCTCTACTCACTCACAAGCTCTCCACTCACAAATCGCTGCCTCTCCACAGTGCTCCCAAGGAACAATTAGGTCAAATTCCCGAGGTGAGTAACTTTTAAAGGTTGAAAATAGAGATGCGTGGGATTGAGGGTGACTTAGCTAATTGGATTAGGAATTGGCTCGCTGATAGAAGACAGAGGGTGGTGGTTGATGGAAGATATTCATCGTGGAGTTCGGTTACTAGTGGTGTACCTCAGGGGTCTGTTTTGGGGCCCCTGCTGTTTGTAATTTTTATAAATGATCTGGATGAGGGTATTGAAGGATGGATTAGTTAATTTGCAGATGACACTAAAGTCGGTGGAGTGGTAGATAGTGAAGAGGGGTGTTATAGTTTGCAGAGTGACTTGGACAAGTTGCAGAGCTGGCCGAGAGGTGGCAAATGGAGTTTAATGTGGAAAAGTGTGAGGTAATGCACTTTGGCAGAAATAATAAATGTGTAGAGTATAGGGCTAATGGTAGGGCTCTTAATAGTGTTGAGGAACAGAGGGATCTTGGTGTATGTGTCAATAGATCCCTGAAAGTAGGCAGTCAAGTGGATAAGGTTGTTAAGAAGGCATATGGAGTCTTAGCTTTTATTGGTAGGGGGATTGAATTTCGGAGCCGCAACGTCATGTTGCAACTGTACAAAAATCTAGTGCGGCCGCACTTGGAGTATTGTGTGCAGTTCTGGTCCCTGCATTATAAGAAAGATATGGAGGCATTGGAGAGGGTACAGAGGAGGTTTACCAGGATGTTGCCAGGTATGGAGGGCAGGTCTTATGAAGAGAGGCTGAGGGATTTAAGGTTGTTTTCATTGGAAAGAAGGCGACTAAGAGGAGACCTTATTGAAACATATAAGATGATTAGAGGTTTAGACAGGGTGGACAGTGATAACCTTTTTCCGAGGATGGAGAAAGTTAGCACGAGGGGACATAGCTTTAAATTAAGGGATGGTAGTTATAGAACAGATGTCAGAGGTAGGTTCTTTACCCAGAGGGTGGTAAGGGTATGGAATGCCCTGCCTGCTGCAGTTGTAATTGCGCTAAGTTTGGTGGCGTTTAAGATGTTAGTAGATTAGTTTACGAATGAAAAGGGAATGCTTTAGGTTAGAGGGTCATTGCTTTTTCTTAATTGGTTGGCTCAACATCGAAGGCCAAAGGGCCTGTTCTGCGCTGTAATGTTCTATGTTCTAATACACATCTCTTTAACCTTGGCTTAATGCTCCTTCCACTCACATTGTTGGCCTCTTTAAAATTTGAATAGCAGGTTAGGTGTAGAGATTTGCATTCTAATCAGTAACCTATAAACTGTCTGTGTTGTTATATGCTCTGTCCTAGGCCAGAACTCTTCATTCACCTGACAAAGAGGGAAATCTCAAAAGCTTGTGAGTTTACTATCAAACAAATCGGTTGGACTTAAACCTGGTGTTATCAGACTTCTTACTCCTTCAAGGCCCCCAGTGGGGATTTTTGTGGCATGTCACAATTATCCATCCGTGTGGAGGAGCTCATGGATGCCCTGTATGCCTGCACTGGCCAGTATATTACATTTGATCTGGGCTAGGCCCAACAGGAAGTCTAGGTGGCAGGATTTACACCCATTGTAGGGAATGCCAAATGTGCAGGGGGCTACAGACTGCACCCATATCATCCTCAAGGCCCCAGTCAAAAATCCAGGAAGATTCATGAACTGGCAGGGGGGGCCATTCAATCAATGTGCAGTTGGTGTGTGGTCATCAGCTGCACATCATATACGTTTGTGTGCCACACATTCTAACAGTGTGCATAACAGCTTTATATTGAGGAGCTCAGATGTCCTGGAGGTATTTGAGGAGGAGCCCAGAGTGCAAGGATAGCACGAGGGGAAATTGGCTGATGGCACCTGTGCAGAGAGGCCAGCTGGGCTTTGCTGGAGAGGAGACCGTCCAGGAGGAGGAGGAGGAGGAGAGCGATGAAGAGTAGGAGGAGGGTGACAACGACAACAACAAACACCAACAGGCCCTGTAGGGCTGGCATCAGCAAGGGTCAGGCCTACGAGGGTGACAAGGGAGGCCATGATCACCATGTGCTTTGGAAACTAGGGGCCTGTGTTGCCACCCTCCACGCCTGACTTTGTGCATCTCTTTCATCTCTTGCAACATTGTAACAACAGGGTGGTGAGACTAGGTACTCTGTGTTAGTGAGTTTTCATGGCAGGCAGGGGGTGATGACGAATCGCGAGGCACTACTGTGATGAAGCTTTGGTGCAAACTAGTCTGACTCCTACCTGAGCTTCACATGCACACTGCCACCTTGGCTACATCTGGGTAGTGGGTAAGGGAACACTAAACACCCATGCAGGGCCTTGAGGTGGGTGGGGGGAGAATGAATGTCTCCTGAGGATGCCATGGCAGATGTTGTAAGTCATTGCCACTGAGTGCTACCTGCTGTAGCCAGTGAATGATTTAAGTTCCTTGATTTTCACAATTGCAGTGCACTGAAGGTTTCCCCCATGGATATCAACGTGCAGAGTCCCCCTGATGAAGGTCTGGGGAAGTACATTCCTATTTGAGGCTAATTAGAGTTGTATTAGTTACAGTTGATATAATATTTATTGGTGCTAATAAAGGTGCCATCAAATTAAATGCAAATATAGCAACAAATGAAAGTGAGACTTTTAAGTGCCTAAATATTGTATCTAACTGGTATTTTTCTTCACACATAGAATCACAGTGCTGCTATAACTTCTTAACTTTCCTTCACATGGGCCACTATTGAGTTTCAGTATCTCCTCAGGACATGCATTGGAGTGGAGCTGACTACTGCGCTAGTGATGCACTTGTGAATGTCCTTTGGACAGCCTGGACCTTGAGAGTCTTCGCCACTCTAGGGTGCCAGGGATATATCCATGCCATCATGCTGCCTCTGAGATGCCTTGATGTCAGAAAGGGGGGAGTCAGAAGCTGTAGCCACTGCTGCAGTCTCCTAGGAGGAAAGTCCTGGCATGGGCTCAAGCTCTTACATAGAACATAGAACGTTACAGCACAGAACAGGCCCTTCGGCCTTCGATGTTGCGCCAACCAATATAAAAAGCAATGCCCCTCCAAACTAAACCATTCCCTTCTCTTCCATATACTTATCAACTAACCTCTTAAAACGCCACCAAACTTGGCGCATCTACAACTGCTGCAGGCAGGGCATTCCACTCCCGAACCACCCTCTGGGTAAAGAACCGGCCTCTGATATCCGTCCTATAACTATCACCCCTTAATTTAAAGCTGTGTCCCCTCGTGCTAGCTTTCTCCATCCTAGGAAAAAGGCTATCACTGTCCACCCTATTTAAACCTCTAATCATCTTATATGTTTCGATCAGGTCCCCTCTTAGCCTCCTCCTTTCTAACGAAAACAACCTCAAATCCCTCAGCCTCTCCTCATAAGACCTGCCCTCCATACCAGGCAACATCCTAGTAAACCGCCTCTGTACCCTCTCCAATGCCTCCATATCTTTCTTATAATGTGGGGACCAGAACTGCACACAATACTCCAAGTGCGGCCGCACTAGAGTTTTGTACAGTTGCAACATGACGTTGCGGCTCCGAAATTCAATCCCCCTACCAATAAAAGCCAAGACTCCATATGCCTCCTTAACAACCTTATCGACTTGATTGCCAACTTTCAGGGATCTATGCACATATACACTAAGATCCCTCTGTTCATCAACACTATTAAGAGTCCTACCATTAGCCCTATACTCTACACATTTGTTATTCCTGCCAAAGTGAATTACCTCACCCTTTTCCACATTAAACTCCATTTGCCACCTCTCGGCCCAGCTCTGCAACTTGTCCAAGTCTCTCTGCAAACTATAACACCCCTCTTCACTATCTACCACTCCACCGACTTTAGTGTCATCTGCAAATTTACTAATCCATCCTGCAATACCCTCATCCAGATCATTTATAAAAATTACAAACAGCAGGGGCCCAAAAACAGACCCCTGAGGCACACCACTCGTCACCGAACTCCACGATGAATATCTCCCATCAACCACCACCCTCTGTCTTCTATCTGCTAGCCAATTCCAAACCCAATTAGCTAAATCACCCTCTATCCCATACATCTGCATTTTCTGCAGAAGTCTTCCATGGGCCACCTTATCAACCGCCTTACTAAAGTCCATATATACCACATCAACCGCCTTACCCACATCCACCTCCTTAGTCACTTTTTCAAAAAACTCAATGAGGTTAGTAAGGCACGACCTACCCTTCACAAAACCATGCTGACTATCCCCAATCAATTCATTTCTCTCTAAATAACTATAAAATCCTATCCCTAATAATTCTCTCCAATACTTTGCCCACAACAGAAGTAAGACTCACTGGCCTATAATTCCCTGGAAGGTCTCTCTTCCCCTTCTTGAACAACGGGACTACATTCGCTATCCTCCAGTCCTCCGGAACCACACCCGTAACCAACGACGACCTGAAGATCAGAGCCAGAGGCTCTGCAATCGCCTCTCTTGCCTCCCAGAGAATCCTAGGGTAAAATCCCGTCCGGCCCAGGGGACTTATCCAACTTCAAACCCTCGAGAATATCTAGCACATCCTCCCTATCTACTTCAATACTTTCCAGTTTGCTACCCTGTACCTCAGTGTTCTCCATAACTACATTTACATCACCCTGCGTGAATATCGAAGAGAAATATTTATTCAGTACCTCTCCAATCTCCTCAGGCTCCACGCACAACTTCCCACTGCTGTCTATGACTGGCCCTAATCTTGCCCTAACCAATCTTCTATTCTTAACATATCTAAAGCTATGTTAAGATATGTCTTCCCCCTACCTCGGGGTTCCTCTGCGTCCCGGGCCACTCCATAATACAGCGAGTCCTTTACAGGGAGTTCCAGAAGCTTCAGCTTCACCTTGCCCTGTCAGTTCTGGAGGACTATCTACGTTCTTGCCATGGTGGCCCAACCCTCACTGATGGCCCTCTGAATCGGGGACCACCTGTCAATGGTGGCAGCAAGTGCCATCTGAGACTGGGCCACACTCTGCAGCCCCTGCGACTCGGCAATGTTCTCAAGGGCTGTAGTCATAGTCTGCTGTGTCACAGCATTCTCCTGCTGGGTCTTTTGCAAGGTCTCGAACTTCTCAGCCGTGGGCTTCAGGATCTTGAGAATCCTGTTGAGGCCCTCAGCCAAGGCTTTCCTTTGTGGTCTACTGTAACTCTGCCAGCGCTTGGACCCTGCCACTCATAGTGATGATTTCCTCCCCAGACTTTTCCACTGCAGGTGCCACCCTTGCCGTGTTGGCCCAGGAATCACACAAGAACAGGCTGGTCCACTTTGAAAGCTTCAGACTCCTCCCAACAGCCTCACAGTTGGTCCAGTGTGGCTGTCAGCCCCTCCTGCATCCCCTGGCTCTGTTGCTGCATCTTCAGCAACTGAGGGAGAAGTGATTTCAGATGCCCAGCATGTAACCTGGGGCCAGTTGGATCCTTGCCTCTTGCAGGCCCTTTGCATTCCAGAGGCTTTGGACATTCCCTCCTCTATTTATATGTACATCAGCAGATGTGTTGCATGCAGCAGAGAGTGGCCCAGATGCCTTATCACTAACTTGACCCACCAATGTGAGTCTCTGGGGTGGTGAATTGCATAGAGGAAGCTGACGCCAGCCTTGTCGCATTATCAGTTTTCTGTAAGGAGACTTCTGAGCTATCAGTGATGGGGTGGGTAGAAGAAACAGTATGGCTAGGTGCATCTGGATCCCTTCCTGTACACAAGACCTGAGGATAAGGGAGGAAGAGGAACTGGGCTGTAAAAAACTTACTTCAGATATCTCCAGAAAGTGGAGGATTGGCAGGTGCTCACTTCTCTGCTCCAGCCCAACTATGCTGTCACTAACAGTATGGATCCCCTCCTCTCCCATAAGCTCCAGTGCCCACTCCTTAAAGGGGGTGAGGACCTGGGTCTCAGACACACCACCTCTTGTCTTTGCCCTCTTCCAGTATTTATAGAACATAGAACATAGAACATAGAACATTACAGCACAGAACAGGCCCTTCGGCCTTCGATGTTGTGCCGACCAAAATAAAAAAGCAATGCCCCTCCAAACTAAACCATTCCCTTCTCTTCCATATACTTATCAATTACTCTCTTAAACGCCACCAAACTTGGCGCATCTACAACAGCTGCAGGCAGGGCATTCCACTCCCTAATCACTCTTTGAGTAAAGAACCTACCTCTGATATCCGTCCTATAACTCCTACCCCTTAATTTAAAGCTGTGTCCCCTCGTGCTAGCTTTCTCCATCATAGGAAAAAGGCTATCACTGTCCACCCTATCTAAACCTCTAATCATCTTATATGCTTCAATAAGATCCCCTCTTAGCCGCCTCCTTTCTAACGAAAACAACTCAAATCCTTCAACCTCTCTTCATAGGACCTGCCCTCCATACCAGGCAACATCCTGGTAAACCTCCTCTGTACCCTCTCCAATGCCTCCACATCTTTCTTATAATGTGGCGACCAGAACTGCACACAATACTCCAAGTGCGGCCGCACTAGAGATCTTCTTACATCTTCTTAAATCTTAGAGATTTATGGGCATTCTAATCCTGTAGGGACAGAAGGATCAATGAAAAATCTGATGGCACAAGTCCTGGAAGATATCAAGGGATGGCCCATAGAAGACAAGAGTTATGAGGCTCTTGAAGGGGATGAGAGAAGTGGAGGGAGGTGCTTGGGGGTCAGGGGCTGAATACGTGCAAGGTGCTGGGGTGGACAGATCTGGTGGTCATTTAGAGAAAAATCCTAAATGCTCACTCTTGCTGCCCATATTAGGTCATTCAATTCCTTTCAGTATTACTTTCTGATCTTCCTGGTCAGTGCTCTGGCACTAACACATGCTATCTCCCAGGCTGCATTTCCATTCCTTCCCCTAGTGCAGTGTCCTGCTAGGGGCAAGAGAGTGTGCCACCTTCCTCCCCTGCCTCCAGCAATCTGACCAGATCTACATCTGGAAATTAGGGGGCTGCCTTCCTCGGGGTGGCATCTTCTTGCACTGCTTGACTTTCTGTCCATCCTTGGGGTTTTTATGGAGTTCTCCCTCGTTAGGGCAGATCAGCAGCAGGAAGTTTGAGCAAGTTGGGTGCTGATGGCGAGGAGGGCTGGGGGGGTGGGATGTGGGGCAAGTGTGCCTCTGTGATGATTGGGGGAAGGAGAGAGAGTGGCTCATGTCCTTAACAATCGGAAGTCGATCAGCATGTGCCAGGGGATCCTGGAGGACATGGAATGGTGTAAGAAGATCAGTAATGTTGGGGGAGGATTCCCTGATATCCATGAGGGAGAATGAGAGGCTGTATCTGGCCCAGAAGGTGGGGAGGAGGGGTGTCAGGAGAGCTGCTGCTTTTTCACTTTTTCAGTGCATGCGTAGTTTGTAGCTCCAATCTGAGCTGTTGACTTTCTAGTAAATTAAGCCCCGCCCATTGCAGCTGGTCCATATTTTTAGTGTCAAAGTCTGTAAGATTGGCAGAGCAATCTTGCCCAAAAAACGGGTCAAGAGCTCTCCCGTTTTCATGCTAGCTGGACATTAAAACAAACTCATAAAATTCGCCCTTATGAGTTAAAATACTGCCTTGCAACAATCAAACTGTACCAAACAGGCTCTCCTCTCTCCAAAAACATATCTTTAATTGTCCCTTATATCCATTCCTCCATTCAACTTCAATAACTTTTTGAAAGTATAATTTGTAGGATAGAGACTCCATTGCTCTCACTGACAAAAATTTGAGGTTAAACAAATCTATTCACAACATTGAACATTTGAACCTAGGATGAGCTTCCAATGTCCTATTCATGCTATCACTAAGACCACCCATTTTCACCTCCAGAACATTTTATCCAATATCACCCCTGTCTCAGTTTATCTCCTGCTGAAATTTTCATTCATGACTTCATTCTTTCCTGACTTGACACTTCCAACATACTCTTGAGTGGTCTTCCATATTTTACCCTCTGTAAACCTGAGGTCATCCAACTTACTGTTACACCTGTATTAACTCAAACCAAGTTCTGTTCCCCTCTCATGTTTGTGCTGCTGACCTACTTTAGTTCTTAGTCAGGCAAAATCGTGATTTTAATATCTTCATTCTTGTTTGCAAATTCATCCATGGCCTCACCTCTCCCGAAAGCTGTAATCTCCTCCAGATCCAAAAACTCCATGAGGTGTTCCTCGAATCCAAGCCTCCCAGATTTTATTCCCTCCACTGTTGGCAGCCATACCTTGAGTTCTTTTGGCCCTCAGCTCTGAAATTCCCTCTCTAACTTTCCCTGTCTCTTCACCTCAGTTTCTTCCTTTTTAAGACACTCCTTAAAACCAACTTTTTAACATAATTTTTGGTTCTGTGACCTAATGCCTTCTATGTGTCTGGGTGTCATTCTTTTTTTGTAGTACTGCTGCAAACATCTTAGGACATTTTATTATTTTAACAATGCTAATAAATGTAAGTTAATGCGATGGCATCACGGGCAAAAATTTATTGCCCCTTCTCAATTGTGCTGTGCTGTGCAGATACATGGATTTGGGCCTGTGTCTGTGGGAGTTTGCGCATTCTCCCCGTGCTTGCGTGGGTTTTCTCCGGGAGATCCGGTTTCCTCCCACATCCCAAAGATGTGCTCTTAGGCTAATTGGCAAAAACAAATTCTCCCTAAATTGTCTCAAATTTGGTTTTTAATCCATAGATCTATAAACATGGACAGGGATCGCAGGTAGAGGTGGGCTCGTTGGGCTGAAGGGCCTTTTTCCCGTGCTGTTTTGTTCTTTGTTCTTTGATATCAATTGCCTAAGATGTTGGGAAGTGCGTTCAGCAACAGTGAAGGAACAATGATAAATTTCCAATTCAGCATGGTGCGTGGCTTGGAGGGGACCTTGCAGTTGGTGGTGTTCCCATGTACCTACCTTGTCCTTTGAGATGGGAGACATCAGTGTTTTTGGAAGATGCTGTTAAAGGAGCTTTATCAAATTGAAACTATCTCATTCATCAACAGTACAGCGTATAAGTGAATCAGCTACCCGAAATGTTCCAAGGGTGCAACTTGTATGCAATTCAGAGAATCATAAATTGTTACAGTGCAGACTACAGGACATTGAGCCTGCACTGACTCTTTGATAGAATGCCTTACCCAGGACTACTGCACATGCCATTCTCTTAACCCTACATATTTATCCCACTAGTCTCCCTAATTTACACATTTGTGGATGCTAAGGAGTATCTAGCATGGCCAATCCACCTAATCTGCACATCTTTGGGCTTTGGGAGGAAACCAGAGCACTTGGAGGAAAACCACGCAGATACGGGGAGAACATGCAAACTCCGCACAGACAATCATCCAAGGCCGGAATTGAACCCAGGCCCTTGGCACTAAGAGCAATAGTGCTAACCACTGTGTCATTCTGCACAATTCAGAGATGTTTGTCAAAGATACAAGTACCGCAGCTGAACTGAAGAAGCTTGCTCTGAATTAGTCTCATGCCTTGGGTGGGCTCGATGCTGGAGTGGAAAAATATTGAAATATTTCACTCTGTAGTGTAGGCATCTGTCACCTTGATGAACATCGAAATAGAAAGAAGCAAACAGCCTGCACTGTGGAGACATTGATGTAAATGACCTCAATCAGCTTGTGCAGTGACACAGGGCCTTTAAGGATTGAAATGAAGCCATTTATCATCTCACAGACTGCATTGCAGGCAGTCATTTTCCATCATTTTCCATGTGATTCCGACCAGTTGGTATGGTAAGTACTTTGCAACTTTCCATCATGCAATAATCCATTGAATACTGAATATTCCGACATCGCCATCATTTATGGCCACATATTTCAATATGGTATTGATAGCATTTCTTAAAGGGGAAAGGGATTATTGAACTTTCCAACATGAATATCCTCCTCATGTTTTTCTCTGGGCCTTGTAAAATCTTATGATTTGTATTTTATATCTATGGGTTGTTTCCTGATGCTGAAGAAATTGTTGTCAACCTTGCTAAAAATGTATTGAACTCACACTGACAATCTGCCACAAATACATGCAGAGGGAATTCTCCAATTTTGTCCATGCCCTATGCCCATTGTAATTGAGAATGGAGAATTTTGGCTTTCCAACCTTAACTCCATTCACTTTTAGCAACACTAGAGAATCCCAGTGAGGATTGAGCTTTCCTGTGATGACTTATTTGCATATGGGTCCAGCCTCCTGAGTGGACATTGCCTTGATGTCATCAATTGAATGACAACATTAGACCTACTCCTAAGATGAACATTTATTTTATGATTTGTCAAATTCAAGTAAGGATGAAAATAATGCAGCTGTTTGCAGTGGAATCATTTGTATTTCCTTCTCTTTCTTATCTTTTCATCACCAGCGAGAGCACTGGATGTTTCAGGTGAATCATCAGGATGTTGCATACTATAATGATTTAATCACACAGTACGTTATTCTTATGTTTTAGTAAGGTCACAGATGACGTTGTACATTAATACTGTATCTTGAGCCCCATTCTTCCTCCATTAGCTCTTTAGCATTCACCAATAAAAACATCCAATTTTTGGAGCATCTAATAGATCAGTGGGAGAAATAAAAACAGAATGTGCAGGATAAATTCAGCAAATCTGGCAATATCTGTGGAGAGAAGGACAGTTAACATTTCGAGGCTGTGTGAATCTGCTTCAGAGCTGACTCAAAACATCAAATTTGCTTCTTTCTCCACAGATGCTGCCAGACTGTATTTCCAACATTTCCTGTTTTTATTTCAGATTTCCAGCAGGCGCAGTATCTTATTTTTATTTTCGATGACTGAGAGAAATTTGGAAAGGGCCCCTTTCTCATTCTGTTTTTGTACCATCTGAGAAAAGAGCCTCAATCTCTTCCACACTTTCTCCAGTCTGCACAATCGAGATCAAGGACTATCCTCCAAACCAAAATCATACACCATTGCAATTCAACATGACTGAGGTAATGGAGAAAGTTATTGAATATGAAATACTATATAACTTTTTCAGTTTTCATACACATCAGAAAGATTAAACATTATGCAAATAAAGTATAGGCTCAAACATGATATTTGCCAGTGGCTCTTAAAAAAAAACAATAATGCGAAAACTTTGAGAACTTCTTATGCATTATTGGATGTCTTGAGTAGTTAAAGTGATTTGCAAAATTCTGATATGTTTATGCCACAAAAATTATACATTTTGTTACACACTGCTTTTGGGATTTAGGATGTGAGAGAGTTTCTATTCCAATAAAATGTTTCTATTCAGTTTATTTCAAAAACAAAATAGTCTTCCACAAAAAGCAAAACAATCCAAAGATTTCTTGTATGTCAACAGGTTGATAAAATGTCATTTTATGTCTTACTGTCTTACAAGGAAAGATTGAAAACACTGGGGTTGTTTTCCCTTGAAAGACGTTGGCTGAGAGGGGATCTTTTAGAGGTATATAAGATTATGAGGGGTATAGATAGAGTAAATGGTGGTAAGCTTTTTCCACCATTACAAAAGGATAGAACGAGGGGGTCACGGCCTTAGGGTGAGGGGGGCTATGTATAAGACGAATATTAGAGGGCAGTTTTTCACACAAAGGGTAGTGGGGGAGTGGAATGCACTGCCAAGTAAGGTGGTGGGAGCAGGCACGCTAGGGTTGTTTAAGGGTCTCTTGGACAGCCACATGAGCGGTCTGCAGATAGAGGGATATAGCAGGACTGTTTGAATATCAGGAGGACCAAATAGTAGTAGACTATCTTTAGTTTCGTGTCAGGAATGTCTTAGTTTTTTTTTAGCATGTTTAATTAAGTCTTATTTGTTTCCGCAGGCAATTCGGTCCACCTTGTTGACCAACAAGGGGCATGCATGCGGCATGTCGTGCGAGAGCTGCTCTTGGAGGTTGCTTCAGGAGTTGCCTAGTGCTTCACATCGTCAGTGTACGCTTAAACTGGACCGTCTGATGGGCAACATGACAGCTCAGAGACTATCGCTGTTGCTGTGCTGACACATGGATTTGGGCCTGTGTCTGCGGGAGTTTGCGCGTTCTCCCTGTGGTTGCGTGGGTTTCCTCTGGGTGCTCCGGTTTCCTCCCACATCCCAAAAATGTGCTCTTAGGCTGATTGGGTAACAAATTGTCCCTATATTGGTCCCTATATGGGAATCTTCAACAATAGGCATAGTCTAAAGTCAAGGATATGTCATTAAGACGTTAGGACGGTGGCGTGGGCTCGTTGGGCCGAAGGGCCTGTTTCCCGTGCTGTGTTGCTCTTTGTTCTTTGTTCTTTGTATTTGCATTTATTATAAGGTTGTGATTGAATATAGACGAGTATTGACGATGAAAGGCCCATATTGAGCAGAAAGATTGAACAATGTTCCCTTGCTTTCTCTCTCTCTCTCCCTCAACCAAGTCGTACATTTTCAACTGTGTGGCCTTAACAGTGGGAGTATGAGGACTATTCTTCCATGAGTGCACCCTTTGCACTGCTGACATTGACGGACTATTCAACAGGGAATTTTAGGGCAGGGCTAAAAAGAAGAAAAGGGAGATGATCAGTTTTCCGGCTCAGATTTAGGTGTGACAAACATTGAGCCTCATCGTTGAGCCCCTAACATTTCCATGCTTCACATCGGTTAGGAGGTAATCTATTGGTTGGTATTATGTAACAGTTGTCTGCGTATTGACACAATTTACATGCATTGCCTCACTTACATTCAGGTATGCAATCAGTAACAGACATTATATTCACCAAACTCTTCTGGAGGAAGGGTGCATTAATTAAGTGTCTTCTGCTAAACTGGCTGCATGATCAGATTACTCAGTGGGCAAACTTGTTAAAAGGAATAGAGAAATATTTTCATTCGTGGGGTATGGGTATTGCTAGCTAGCCAGTATTTATTGACCCTCCCTAATTGCCATTGAACTCTGAATGGCTTGCAAGGTCATTTCAGAGTCAACCACATTGCTGTGGGTCTGGTGTCATATAGAAGCCAGGCAAGGAAGGACAACAGAAACCAAATGAGAAAACGCTGGAAAATCTCAGCAGGTCTGGACAAGAGAGCGTGCAGTCCACCTCCCGCGCAATGACCCTCACCCCCTTCCCTCAATACCAGAACAAGGATAGTGTCCTCCTCGTTCTCACATTTCATCCCACCAGCCTCTTCATGCAAAACATAATCCTCTGCCATTTTTGCCAATTCCAGCATGATGCCAACACCAAACACATCTTCCCTTCACTCCCTCTGTTGGACTAGGAAACTAAAGGGACTGGGAATGTCTGAAATGTGGAGCTTATTCAAGGAGCAGCTACTGCTAGTCCTTGATAAGTATGTCCCTGTCAGGCAAGGAGGAAATGGTCGAGTAAGAGAACCTTGGTGTACGAAAAAAGTTAATTCGCTGGTTAAAAGGGAAAAGGAGGCTTATGTCAGGATGAGGCTTGAAGGCTCAGTTAGTGCAATGGATAGCTATAGATTAGCCAGGAGGGAGCTAAAGAGTGAGTTGAGGAGAGCTAAGAGGGGACACGAGAAGACTTTGGATGATAGGATTAAGGAGAATCCTAAAGCTTTCTTTAGATATGTTAAGAATAGAAGATTGGTTAGGGCAAGATTAGGGCAAGTCAGAGACAGCAGTGGGAAGTTGTGCGTGGAGCCTGAAGAGATTGGAGAGGCACTGAACAAATATTTCTCTTCGGTATTCACGCAGGAAGATGTAAATATAGTTGTGAAGAACACTGGGATACAGGATTGCAAACTGGAAAGTATTGAAGTAGATAAGGAGGATGTGCTAGATATTCTTGAGGGTTTGAAGTTAGATAAGTCCCCTGGGCCGGACGGGATTTACCCTAGGATTCTCTGGGAGGTGAGAGAGGTGATTGCAGAGCCTCTGGCTCTGATCTTCAGGTCGTCGTTGGTTAAGGGTATAGTGCCGGAAGACTGGAGGATAGCGAATGTGGTCCCATTGTTCAAGAATGGGAAGAGAGACTTTCCGGAGAATTATAGGTCAGTGAGTCTTACTTCTGTTGTGGGCAAAGTATTGGAGAGAATTATTAGGGATAGGATTTATAGTTATTTAGAGAGAAATGAATTGATTGGGGATAGTCAGCATGGTTTTGTGAAGGGTAGGTTGTGCCTTACTAACCTTATTGAGTTTTTTGAAAAAGTGACCAAACAGGTGGATGGGGGTAAGGCAGTTGATGTGGTATATATGGACTTTAGTAAGGCGTTCAATAAGGTGGCCCATGGAAGGCTTCTGCAGAAAATGCAGATGTATGGGATTGAGGGTGATTTAGCTAATTGGATTAGGAATTAGCTAGCAGATAGAAGACAGAGGGTAGTGGTTGATGGAAGATATTCATCGTGGAGTTCGGTTACAAGTGGAGTACCTCAGAGATCTATTTTGGGGCTCCTGCTGTTTGTAATTTTTATAAATGATCTGGATGGGGTATTGAGGGATGGATTAGTAAATTTGCGGATGACACCAAAGTCGGAGGAGTGGTAGATAGTGAAGAGGGGTGTTATAGTTTGCGGAGAGACTTGGACAAGTTGCAGAGCTGGGCCGAGAAGTGGCAAATGGAGTTTAATGTGGAAAAGTGTGAGGTAATTCACTTTGGCAGGAATAACAAATATGTAGAGTACAGGGCTAATGGTAAGACTCTCAATGGTGTTGATGAACAGAGGGATCTTGGTGTATAAGTTAATAGATCCCTGAAAGTTGGCAATCGAGTCGATAAGGTTGTTAAGCAGGCGTATGGAGTCTTAGCTTTTATTGGTAGGGGGATTGAATTTCGGAGCCGCAACGTCATGTTGCAACTGTACAAAACTCTAGTGCGGCCGCACTTGGAGTATTGTGTGCAGTTCTGGTCCCCACATTATAAGAAAGATGTGGAGGCATTGGAGAGGGTACAGAGGAGGTTACCAGGATGTTGCCTGGTATGGAGGGCAGGTCTTATGAGGAGAGGCTGAGGGATTTGAGGTTGTTTTCGTTAGAAAGAAGGCGGCTAAGAGGAGACCTTATTGAAAAATATAAGATGATTAGAGGTTTAGATAGGGTGGACAGTGATAGCCTTTTTCCTAGGATGGAGAAAGCTAGCACGAGGGGACACAGCTTTAAATTAAGGGGTGATAGTTATAGGACGGATATCAGAGGTAGGTTCTTTACCCAGAGGGTGGTTAGGGTATGGAATGCCCTGCCTGCGGCAGTTGTAGATGCGCCAAGTTTGGTGGCGTTTAAGAGGTTAGTAGATAAGTTTATGGACGTAAAGGGAATGGTTTAGGTTAGAGGGTCATTGCTTTTTCCTAATTGGCAACATCGAAGGGCCTGTTCTGCACTGTAATGTTCTATGTTCTATGTTCTGTCAGCATTCCACAGACACCATTCTCCCAGGGATAGCCCAGTCCACTATACCCTTCTCCCATCACTCATGGCACTTTCCCATGCAGTCACACCTATCCCTTTACCTTTTCTATATTTTCCAAGCAAGTTCAAACATTCATTTCAGGTTAAGCAGCATTTCACTTGCACCTCTTTCAATTTGGTGTATTGCATTCACTGCTCCCAATGTGATTTTCCCTCTGTCCAAGAGACCAAGCATAGACTGGGTGATCACTTTGCTGAGCACCTTTGGTCTGTGCATCAGTCTGTACGCAATCAGAATCCTGACCTTCCGGTTGCTTGCTATTTTAACACACATTCCTGCTCCCATGGTCACATGTCTGTTCTTGGCTTGCTGCAATGTTCCAGTGAAGCACAACGCAAACTGGAGGAACAGCATCACATCTTCCAGCTAAGCAATTTATAGGTTCCAGTCTCAGTACTGAATTTAACAACTTCAGATTATTTGCTCTACCCCATATTGGCTTCCTTTTTTTCATTCTATTTTATTCAATTTTTTTATATCTCTAACTTTTATTTCTTTATTGTCTTTCTTCATTTTTCTTCCCCCTACTTCATTCCTCCTTCTATTACTTCCTCCGTTTCCCCTTTTCAAATTCTACTTCTATCCCATTCCTCCCCTTTCCCAACATATCCACCTGTTACAGTTTCCCTGCCATTTGGGCATTCATTCTGTCCGGGGACAGCTATTAACAGTATAACCATGGTAGCACAGTGATTAGCACTACTGCTTCACAGCTCCAGCGACCTGGGTTCAATTCCTGGCTTGGGTTACTGTCTGTGTGGAGTTTGCATGTTCTCCTCATGTCTGTGCGGGTTTTCTCCAGGTGTTCCACTTTCCTCCGACAGTCCAAAGATGTACAGGTAAGGTGGATTGGCCATGTTAAAATTGCCTCTTAGTGTCCTGAGTTGCATAGGTTAGAGATAACGTTCTTCACTGTCCTCTATACCACCAATCTTGGTATGATCTGCAAACTTACCAATGATGCCCCCTATATTCTCATCTATATCATTAATATAAATGACAAATAACAATGGACCCAGCACTAATACCTGAGATACTTCGCTGGTCACAGGCCTCCAGTTTGAAAAATAATCCTCTACAACCATCCTCTGGCTTCTGTATCCATTTAGATATCTCACCATTGATTCCGTGAGATTTAACCTTATGCAACAACCTACCATGCAGGATCTTGTCAAAGTCCTTGCTAAGGTCCATGTAGACAATATCAACTGTACTGCTCTCATCTACCTTCTTGGTTACCCCTTCAAAAAACTCAATCAAATTTGTGAGATATAATTTTCCACTCACAAAGCTGTGCTGACTATTCCTAATCCGTCCTTGTGTCCCTAAATGCCTGTAGATTCTGTCTCTCAAAATACCTTCCAACAACGTAACCTTCACAAATATGAAGCTCACTGGCTGTAGTTCCCAGGCTTTTCCCTGCAGCCCTTTTTAAACAAAGGCACAACATCTGACAGCCTGCAAATTTCAGGCACCTCACCCATGATTGTCAATGATTCAAATATTTCTGTGAGGTGACTGGTCATTTCCTCCCCGCCCCCCACCATGTTCTGGAATACTCTTCGTCAGATCCTGGGGATTTATCTATCTTGATGCACTTTAAGACTTCCAGCACCTCCTTCTCTATGATACGTATACTCCTCAAGACATTACTATTTATTTCCCCAAGTTCCCTCACGCTCACGCTTTTCTCAACAATAAATACTGATGAGAAATATTCATTTAGGATCTCATCCATCCCTTGTGGATCTGCACATAGACGACCTTGTTGATTCTTAAGGGGCCCTACTCTCTCCCTTGTTACTCGCTTGCCCTTTATGTATTTATAGAAGCTCTTTGGATTCTCCTTTGCCTATCTGCCAAAACAATTTTGTGTCCCCTTTATGTCCTCTTGATTTCTCTCTTAACTCTACTCCTACACTCATATACTCTTCAAGGGATTCACTTGCTCCCAGCAGCCGCTGCATTTTACGTGCCTCCTTCTTCTTGATCAGGGCCTCAATATTCCCTACTCCCTACTCCTGCCAGCCTTGCCCTTCATTCTAAAAGGAATGTGTTTATCCTGAATCTGGCTACCACGCTTTTGAAAGTTTCACAGACATCCCTTTGCCTTCCCATAGACTCCACCAATTAACTTTTGAAAGTTCCTGCCTGATAGCATCAAAATTGGTCTTGCCCCAATTTAGAATTTTAACTTTTGAGCCAGACCTATCATTTTCCTGAATAGAGCAGGGGCAGGAATGGTTGTTGCAGGTTTCGGGGTTCAGGTGTTCCAGTCAGAGCAGAGGTGGTGGTAGAGGAGGGGGAGGAGTGGCATTGTTAGTTAAGGACAGCATTACGGTGGCAGAAAAGACGTTTGATGTGGATTTGTCCTCTGAGGTAGTGTGGGCTGAGATTAGAAACAGGAAAGGAGAGGTCACACTGTTGGGAGTTTTTTATAGGCCTCCAAAAAGTTCCAGAGAAGTAAAGGAAGGGATTGCAAAGTTGATCCTGGATAGGTGTGAAAGTAACAGGGTAGTTGTAATGGGGGACTTTAACTTTTCTAATATCGATTGGAAAAGCTATAGTTCAAGTACGTTAGAGGGATCAGTTTTTGTTCAATGTGTGCAGAAAGGTTTCATGACTCAGTATGTAGATAGGCCAACAAGAGGTGAGGCTATATTGGATTTGGTACTGGGTAATGAACCAGACCAGGTGTTAGACTTGGAGGTGGGTGAGCAGTTTGGTGATAGTGACCACAATTCGGTTACGTTTACCTTAGTGATGGAAAGGGATGGGCACGTACCGAAAAACAGTAGTTATAGCTGGGGGAAAGGTAATTATGAGGCTATTAGGAGAGATTTAGGATGCATAGGGTGGAGCAGGAAATTGCCGGGGCTGGGGACATCTGAAATGTGGAGCATATTTAAGGAACAGCTTCTGCATGTCCTTAATGAATATATACCTGCCAGGCAGGGAGGAAGTGGTCGAGTGAGGGAACCATGGTGTACTAGGGAAGTTGAATCTCTGGTGAAGAGGAGGGAGGAGGCTTATATAATGATGAGACGTGAAGGCTCAGTTAGGGCAATGGAGAGCTATAAATCAGCCAGGAAGGAGCTAAAGAGGGAGTTGAGAAGAGCTAGAAGAGGACACGAGAAGACTTTGGCGGATAGGATTAATGAGAATCCTAAAGCTTTTTACAGGTATATAAATAATAAAAGATTGGTTAGGGCAAGATTAGGGCCAGTCAGAGATAGCAGTGGGAAGTTGTGCGTGGAGCCTGAGGAGATAGGAGAGATGCTGAATGAGCATTTTTCGTCAATATTCATGCAGGAGAAGGACAATGTTGTCGGGGAGAATACTGCGATATTAGGTTGTAGACTGGGCAGGATTGACGTTCGTAAGGAGGAGGTGTTAGCGAATCTTGAGGGTATGAAAATTGATAAGTCCCCAGGGCCAGATGGGATTTACCCTAGGATTCTCTGGGAGGCTAGAGAAGAGATTGCAGAGCCTTTGGCTTTGATCTTCATGTCGTCGTTAGCTACAGGTATAGTGCCAGAAGACTGGAGGATGGCAAATGTTGTCCCTTTGTTCAAAAAGGGGAGTAGGGACCATCCTGGAAATTATAGACCGGTGAGCCTGACTTCTGTTGTGGGCAAGGTCTTGGAAAGAATTATAAGGGATAGGATTTATAAGCATCTAGAGAGCAATAAATTGATTAGGGATAGTCAGCACGGTTTTGTGAAGGGTAGGTCGTGCCTCACAAACCTTATTGAGTTTTTTGAGGAGGTGACCAAAGAGGTAGATAAGGGTAAGGCAATTGATGTAGTGTATATGGATTTTAGCAAAGCGTTTGATAAGGTTCCCCATGGTAGGCTACTGCAGAAAGTGCAGATGCATGGGATTGAAGGTGATTTAGCAGTTTGGATTAGGAATTGGCTAGCTGATAGAAGACAGAGGGTGGTTGTTGATGGGAAATATTCAACCTGGAGTGCAGTTACAAGTGGTGTACCTCAAGGATCTGTTTTAGGGCCACTGCTGTTTGTCATTTTTATAAATGACCTAGATGAGGGTGTAGAGGGTTGGATTAGTAAATTTGCTGACAATACCAAAGTGGGGGGAGTTGTAGACAGCGAGGATGGATGTTACAGTTTGCAGAGGGACATAGATAGGTTGCAGAGCTGGGCCTTGAGGTGGCAAATGGAATTCAATACGGATAAGTGTGAGGTGATTCACTTTGGTAGGAATAACAGGCATATGAAATATAGGGCTAATGGAAGGACACTTAATAGTGTTGTCGAGCAGAGGGATCTTGGGGTACAAGTACATAGCTCTTTGAAAGTTGGCACCCAGGTTGATAAAGTTGTTAAGAAGGCGTACGGTGTGTTAGCTTTTATTGGTAGAGGGATTGAATTTAGGAGCCGTGAGGTTATGTTACAACTGTACAAACTCTGGTGCGGCCGCACTTGGAGTATTGCGTACAGTTCTGGTCGCCGCATTATAAGAAAGATGTGGAAGCATTGGAAAGTGTGCAGAGGAGGTTTACCAGGATGTTGCCTGGTATGGTGGGAAGGCCTTATGAGGAAAGGCTGAGGGACCTGAGGTTATTTTCATTAGAGAGAAGAAGGTTACGAGGTGACCTAATTGAGGCGTATAAGATGATCAAGGGATTGGATAGGGTGGATAGTGAGAGCCTTTTTCCTCGGATGGTGATGACCAACACGAGGGGACATAACTTTAAATTAAGAGGTGGTAGTTATAGGACGGATTCAGAGGCAGGTTCTTCACACAGAGGGTGGTGAGGGCGTGGAATGCCCTGCCTGCAGCAGTTGTGGACTCGCCTACTTTGGGGGCATTCAAATGGTCGGTGGATAGGCATATGGATGATATTGGAATAGTTTAGGTTAGAGGGTCCACTGGCTGGTGCAACATCGAGGGCCGAAGGGCCTGTACTGCACTGTAATATTCTATGTTCTATGTTCTATGTACCTTAACACTAATAGAATTATGGTCACTGGTCCCAAAGTAATCCCTTACTAAAACTTCTGATACCTGCCTCTCCTTTTTCCCAAGAGGAGGTCAAGTTTTGCCCCCTCTCTAGTAAGGCCATCCACATACTGAATGAAAAATTCCTCCTGAACACACTTTTCAAATTTCTCTCCCTCCAACCCTCGAATATTATGGCTACCTCAGTCAATGTTAGGAAAGTTAAAATCTCCTACTATTACCATCTTATTTTTCTTGGAGCTATCTGTAATCTCCTTACATATTTGCTCCTCAATTTCCTACCAATTATTTGGAGGTTTATAGAACAACCCCATCAAAGTGATTTCCCCTTTTATTTCTCACTTATACCCATATAGACTCAGTGGCCAAACCCTCGGATATATCCTCTGTCAGTACTGCCATGATGTTTTTCCTAATCAAAAGTGCAACTCCCCCTTCTCTCTTACCTCCTGTTCTATCTTTCCTATACTATCTGTACCCTGGAACATTGAGCTGCCAGTCCTCTCCTTCCCTTAGCCATGTTTCAGTAATTGCTATAATATCTCAGTCCCACATACACATCCAGTCCTGAGTTCATCTGCTTTGCCCAAGAGGCCTCTTGCATTGAAATAAATGCAGTTTAACATGGACTACCCTTACTCTCTGTCTTACTTTTGCCTAATCTGTGTGGTATTCGGATTACTGATACTGCCTTTATTACTTAATATGCTCTCTTTGACTTTTGTGTTGCTCTCAACCTTCTCTTCTGTCTCCCTACTGCTTTGGGTCCCACTCCCTTGCCAAACTAGTTTAAACCCTCCTGAGTGTCTCTAGCAAATCTCCCTGCCAAGATGTTAGTCCCCTCCAGTTCAGATGTATCACGTTCCTCTTGAGCAGATAATCTCTTCCTCAGAAACGATCCCAATGACCAAAAATCTAAACCCCTGCCCCCTGCACCAGCTCTCAAGTCATGCATTCATCTGCCTAATCTTCCTATTTCTACTCTAACTAGCATGTGGCACCGATAGTAGTTCAGAAATTACTATGTTTGAGGTCCTGCATTTTAGCTTTCTGCCGAACTGTCTGTATTCATTCACATTTCAGGACTTTATTCCTTTGGCCACGTCTCCAAAAAAATAGGGAGACCTGGAGGACCTGCCTTGAATTAAGTTGATATTTTGCTACGCCCTAGCTATGACTGTAACACTACATTTTGCATTCTCATTTCCTTCTCTATGAACGGTATGCGTTGTCTTTGTAACACTCAGATAGTTTCACTCTATACGAATACATGTGACAATAATAAATCAAAGCAAATCGAGGTTTATGTTTGAACATGACAGAAAAGATTAAGCAGGTATTTAATAAAGCAGAGAGGATCCTTGGCTTAGTAATAGAGGAGAATATAGGATGGGAATTTACAATATCTGTCACTGGCAGCCAAAGGCTTGCTGCAAGGGAAAAGTCACCATGTTCGGGGGATAAAATGTCAACTATAGAGTAGAACAGGAAAAAAGTTAGAAAGTGACTGGTTTGGCATTAAATAAATAGAGTCCAATTCTGGGCACTGCACTTTGAGAAGGATGTCAAGGATATTTATTCGAATGGAATGAAGACGAGGAGCCCTACTCAAATGTAAAAAGTAGAGAACATGGGATTGTTCTCATTAGAATAGAGAAGATTAAGTGAAGATTTTGAAAAGTTTTCAAAATCATGAAGAACCTTGTTAGAAACACAGAAACATACAAAAACTACAGCACAACACAGGCCCTTCGGCCCACAAAGTTGTGCCGAACATGTCCCTACCTTAGAGATACTAGGCTTACCTATAACCCTCTATCTTACTATGTTTCATGTACTTATCTAAAAGGCTCTTAAAAGACCCTATTGAATCCGCCTTCACCACCATTGCCAGCAGCCCATTCCATGCATCCACCACTCTCTGAGTAAAAAACTTACCCCTGACATCTCCTCCGTACCTATTCCCCAGCACCCTAAACCTGTGTCCTCTTGTGGCAACTATGTCAGCACTGGGAAAAAACTTCTGAGAATCCACTCGATCAATACCTCTCAACATCTTGTACACCTCTATCAGGTCACCCCTCATCCTTTGTCTCTCCAAGGAGAAAAGGCCAAGTTCTCTTAACCTATGCCACCCAATCCAGATAACATCCTTGTAAATCTCCTCTGCACCCTTTCAATGGGTTTCACATCCTTCATGTAATGAGGCAACCAAAACTGAGCATAGTACTCCAAGTGGGGACTGACCAGGATCCTATATAGCTGCAACATTATCTCTTGACTCCTAAACTCAATTCTCCGATTGATGAAGGCCAGTACACCATACGCCTTCTTAACTATAGTGTCTACCTGCGAAGCTGCTTTGAGTGTCCTATGAACTTGGACCCCAAGATCCTTCTGATCTTCCACACTGTCAAGAGTCCTACCATTATTATTATATTCTGCCATCCTATTTGACCTGCCAAAATGAACCACTTCACACTTATCTGGGTGGAATTCCATCTGTCACTTCTCACCGCAACTTTTGACACCTCTCCACACTATTGATAACACCTCCAGCTTTCTGTCATCAGCAAACTTATTAACCCACCCCTCCACTTCCTCATCCAGGTCCATTTATAAAAATCATAAAGAGTAAGGGTCCCAGAATAGATCTCTGGGGCACTCCACTGGTGACTGACCTCCATGCAGAAAAAGACCCATCTATAACCACTCTTTGCCTTCTGTGGACAAACCAGGTCCACAAAGCAATGTCACCTTGGATCCCACCGCCCCCCCCCCCAATTTCTCAATAAGTCTTGCATGGGGAACCTTTTTGAATGCCTTGCTGAAGTCAATATAAACTACATCTACTGCTCTTCCTTCATCAATGTGTTTCGTCACATCTTCAAAACATTCAATCGGGCTCGTAAGGCATGATCTGCCTTGGACAAGCTGTACTGACTATTCTTAATCATATTATACCCCTCCAAATGTTCATAAATCCTGTCTTTCAGGATCTTCTTAATCAACTTACCAACCACTGAAATTAGACTCACTGATCTATAATTTCTAGGGCTATCTCTACTCCCTTTCTTGAATAAAGGAACAACATCCGCAATTCTCCAATCCTCCTGAACTTTTTCCATCTCCATTGATGATGCAAAGATCATCACCAGAGGCTCAGCAATCTCCTTCCTCACCTCCCACAGTAGCCTGGAGTACATCCCATCCAGTCCCGGCGACCGATCTAACTTGATGCTTTTCAAAAGCTCCAAAAACATCCTCTTTCTTAATACCGACATGCTCAAGCTTTTCAGTCCACTGCAAGTTTGCACTACAACCACCCAGATCCTTTTCCATAGTGAATGCTGAAGTAAAGTATCCATTAAGTACTTCAGCTATTTCTTCCAGTTCCGTACAAACTTTCCCACCATCACATCTTTCACATCTTATGCTCTTGCTCTTCACATACTTACAGAATGCTTTGGGGTTTTCCTTAATCCTGCCTGCTAAGGCCTTCTCATGGCCCCTTCTAGCTCTCTAATTTCCTTCTGAAGATCCTTCCTATTAACAGTATACTCTTCTAGATCTCGAACATTACCTGGCTCTCTGAACCTTTTGTAAGTTTTTCTTTTCTTCTTAACTAGATTTATTACAGCCTTTGTACACCACACTTCCAGTAATCCACCAAAACTTCCCTATCTCATTGGGATGTTGCAATGCAGAACTCCAGATAAATATTCCCTTAAAATTTGCCACATTTCTTCTGTACATTTCCCTGAGAAAACTTCTTTCCAATTTAAGTGTTCAATTTCTTGCCTGATAGCCTCATAATGTCCCTTACTTCAATTAAACACTTTTCTAACTTGTCTGTCCTATCTCTCTCCAGTGCTATTGTAAAGGAGATAAAATTATGATCACTATCCTCAAAATGCTCTCCCACTGAGAGATCTGACACCTGCCCAGGTTCATTTCCCAATACCAAATCAAGTACAACCTCTCCTCTTATAGGCTTATCCACATACTGCATCGAGAAACACTCCTGAACGCACCTAACAAACTCCTCCCCATCTAAACCTCTTACCCTAGGGAGATTCCATTCAATATTTGGGAAATTAAAATCTCCTATCATGACAACTCAGTTATTATTACACCTTTCCAGGATCTGCTTCCCAATCTGCTCTTCAATATCCCTGTTACTTTTGGCGGCCTATGGTAAAGTTATTGACCCCTTCCAGTTCCTAACCTCCACCCACAGAAACTCCGTAGATAATCCCTCCATGGTGTCCACTTTCTCTACAGCCATGACACTATCCCTGATCAACAGTGCCATTCCTTCACCTCTTTTGCCTCCCTCCCTCTCCCTTCTGAAACATCTGAAACCTGGCACCTGAAGGAACCAGTCCTGTCCCTGAGTCATCCGAGTCTCTGTAATGGCCACCACATCACATTTCCAAGCAGCGATCCACACTCTAAGCTCATCCACTTTGTTCACAACACTCTTTCTGTTAAAATAGACACATCTCAATCTTCAGTCTAAGCGCTCCCCTTCTGTATCAGCTGCCTTTCTTCCCTCTCACACTTTCAACAAGCTTTCTTTATTTGTGAGCTAACTTCATCTCTCCCAGTCACTTCAATTTCATTCCCACTCCCCAACCATTTTAGTTTAAAATCTTCCCAGTAGCCTTAGCAAACCTTCCTGCCAGATATTGGTCCCCCTGGGATTCAAATACAACCCGTCCTTTTTGTACAGGTCACACCTGCCCCAAAAGAGGTTCCAGTGATTCAGAATTCCGAATCCCTGACTCCTGCTTTAATCCCTCAGCCACGCATTTATCCACCACCTCATTCCATTCCTACTCTCACTGTCTCATGGCACTCCTGATCCTGAGAATACTACCTTTACAGTCCTTCTTCTCAACTCCTTTCCTAACTCCCTTTATTCTCCTTTCAGGATCTCTTCCCTTTTCCTACTTACGTCATTGGTACCAATATGTATCACGACCTCTGGCTCCCCTCCCTCCCACTTCAGGATACCTTGGACGTATTCAGAAACATCCAAGATCCTGGCACCAGGGAGGCAAACTACCATCTGAGTTTCTTGACTGTATGCACAGAATCGCCTATCCGACTGCCTCACTGTAGAGTCCCCTATCGCTACTGCCTACCTCTCCTTTTCCTACGCTTCTGAGCCACAGGGCCGGACTCTGTGCTGGAGGCACGGCCACTGTTGCTTCCCTCAGGTAGGCTATCCCCCCAATAGTGCTCAAACAGGAATACTTATTGTTAATGGGCACAGCCACTGAGGTGCTCTCTAATACCTGACCTTTCCCCATTCCCTTCCTAACCGTGATCCACTTGCCTGCCTCCCATGGGCCCAGTGTGACCACCTGCCTATAACTCCTGTCTATCATCTCCTCGTTCTCCCTGACCAGACGGAGGTCCTCAAGCTGCAGCTCTAGTTCCCTAATGCGGCTCCTTAGGAGCTGCAACTCGACACACCTGGCACAGATATGGCCATCCCGGAGGCTAGGAGAATTGAGGACCTCCCACATCTGACACCAAGAACAACAAAATGGTCTCATACATTCATAACTCCCCCTTTCTTCAAATAACACAGGAAAGACTAAGAACTAAACTTACCCTGCCTTGCCCATTTCCACCTAAGGCCGGTTGAGCCAAAGCCTTTCAGCCTTCACTCTGGTACCTGCTTACTCTGCTGCCTGCTGACGACGCTGCCCACTGGATAGTGCCTTTTAAACCTAAGTAAGGAAAATAAGGGCAAAGATTTTTCTCGCTGACTTGAAGTTAAATGTTTAGAGGGCAGAGATTTGGGAGAATTGGCAGATGGGGTGACATTATGGTTAACATTGCTGCCTCACAGCACCAAGAACCCTTGGATGACTGTGCAGAGTTTTCATGTTCTCCCCTTGTCCGCTCTCACTGTCCAATGATGTATAGGTTAGGTGGATTGCCCATAATAAATGTACAAGATTATGGGGAGAGGGCAGGCGAGTTCAGGTTGGGCCTGGCTGGGATGCTGTTCTGGAGAGTCAGTGCAGACTCAATGGGCCTCTTTCTGCACTGTGGGAATTCTATGTGTAAATGCACTGGTTGTGATGTGCATGAGGCAACAGTAAAGATTTTCTGGCCTCCCTGCAGTGTGTTTATCATGGTGGGAGGCTGAGCGCCATTCACCAGTGGATTCCTCTGGAACCCCACACTACTGGGAAACCCACTGTGATGGTTCACTGTCAGCAGACCCAGAAGGTCCTGCTGATGTGAACAGAATTCCATCTAACTTCTTTTCTTTAAGAGTCGATGTGATCTGGAATATATTGCCTGAAGAAATGGTGATAACTAAATTCATGAATAACTTGCAAAAGCCAATTACATACATACTAAGAGTGATGCAAAGCAATGAGGAAGAGGATTGTGACTAATCTGATGGCTTTTTAAAAGAGTTGTGTCAGACACAATGGGCTAGAAGACCTCATTCTGTGTTGTGTCATACTGCGATTTGAAAAGATTACAAGTGCGGTCACCAATCTGTGTTACGCTAATTGATCCCAGTGAGGTAATCTGTCTACATTCGAACTCAGTATTCTTGGGCAACCTCCCACCATCTTGTGGCAAATGCACATGTGTGGATTGAATTACAGGTAGAATGAATGATGCTCTACATAGATGAATAGCTTGCCAACGTTTATCATTTAGATTCACACTTGCTCAGGGGACTCTAAGACAAAGGCAAATATATTGGATTGCAAAAAAACAAAGCCATGATATTGTAACATTTTGTGCAGGGTCAGTTCCAAAGTGAATAAAAATGTCCTGTCCCTCAGCCAGCTGTGCTTTGGCTATAATAACAAAACATCTAATAAAACAGCCAGATGGAATGTAAAAAAATGAAGCCAGCATTAATTTCACAGTGATTTTAAAATATTTATTTATATTTAATCTGAACCCAGGGTGTTCTCATATTTGAAGGTGTAAGCAAGGCAGGGTTCCTCGTAAAAAAAATGTTTGAAATTCATCACGAGCGTCTGCTCTGAATCCAGCTGCCACTTAGTAATCTATATTCTTTTCATGTAATGCTATCTCTGGCTACCTCACAGTAACACTCAGAGAGAACTTGATCTAAATTGCAATGACCGTGCGTAAAAAGGGTGAAGCAAAACATAAAATAGGTAGCCATTAATCTTGGGTTACCATAATGCCCAGTGGCACTTTTATCCATCATAAGAGATGGGATTTCTGTTCCTTCTCTTTACTGCAGCAATGTCTTTATGTAGCCAGACTGAATCCCCATCCAACATACACAGCCCAAAGGGAGCACTTTGTCTCAGCATTCCCAGGTTTGTGTATTGCTTTTGTCACTGTGTTCATTCTTTACGCTTTTGCTAAGACAGTGTTTTAAGCACCAGCTTGTTTTGTGTAAGAGAGAGAGGAAGAGGCTGGGGGTAGAAAAAGAAAAGCCATGCTTAATTCATTCAGCCTCGTCTTCAGTGTATTAATGACAAAGCTGAAATTATTTCTATACTGCGGTAGGCAGGAAAAGTGCAAACAGATATGGGAGTCCCTTGAATGTGAAAGTCTTTGTTGTCAGCCTGGCTGCGTTTACGGATTAGCAAATGATGGATGAATCACTAGATAAATAGCTAAGAGGCAGACAAACTTCTAAACGTGCTAAGGAGATATCTGCTCATCAGATTTTGTATGCTTGTGACCGATTCACTCCATCATAGTTACACATGCTTAGTTCCACCATCTGGTCACTGACTTTGTCTATTTAAGCTCTGTTATCAGTTCTGGGCAGTACAGTCCCTTACATCTCAGGCATAGGTTCTGTTCAAAATTACACTAAATGTCAACTGAAATCGAAAAACATTGAAAAGAATAATGCCAGTTTACAAGTTGGTGCTGCATTAAGACAAATCTCCAACCACAATACAAGCTGTGCCTTAAAACCAGCATCATTTCCAAACCTTCTCTAAGGTTGTTTGATTTTGTATTCTATGAAGGATGTGAGCAAAAGAGGGGAAACATAAACTTGGCTTTGATGCACAAAGGGGAAGAAATGTTCCCCTGATTTTGTTTGAAGGAATAAATTGGATTTGCCTTATTTAGATTATTTAGTATTTTTAAATTGATTGAGCATTCCCACAAACTATATTCCTTGATTCCTATGTCCATCTTTTACTTCCATCTTAGTTCACGCTCTTAATACTTGGGGCCGGTTTCTATTTCTCCATGGTGTCTTGTTCAATATTTACTCTCAGGCAATCACAGTAAAACAGATTGACTGATCAATGTCACAGCGCTGATTTTGGGATCCTGCTGTGCACAAGTTCGTTGCTGAGTTTTCTTACAACACTGACTACACTGTAAGAGTACTTCATTAGCTGCAAAGTTTATTGGATCATCCTGAGATTGTGAAAGGTACACTTGCAACTCATCCTATCTTTATACACTGAAACGTTCCATCTGATCTTTGACAGCTACATAGCATCATCAGCACTTTGAAAATAACGGTTTTAAAATAACACCAAGCATCGATTTTCAGTGTCCCTGTGGACACCAATAATGCAAGTGGAGTATTTTACATCTATCAATGTTGAACTTCATCTTCCTTTTGCCTCTGAATTGCATAGCCTGTGAAACCATTCTGTCATTCTTGGCTACATTCTCTCTCACCATTTAGCATTGCCAGCAAATTGGACAAACTTGCCTGTAGCTCCAGTTTCATGATCATTTTTGCAGATTGGAAATAACAGGAGTACAAATATTAACCTATCCAGATTGTCACTCAAGTTCTTCCTAGCTTGATATTGAATCTTCGTGAGGACCTGTTGTTTCTGTTTTTAACCAGTATCCTATCTGTGTTCCATCTTCAACCCAAGATCCCTGTGACAGTTTAATTGGAACTCCTCCATGTGGAACTTAATTGAGAGCATTGTGAAAGTCCAAAAACACAATATCATATGGATTCTACAATTGATTTAATCTGTGACAGTCCCTAAAATTGAAAGTTTTAGCTTGTGCTGTTTTCTAAATTATTACTGTTCAGAAGCTCATTCAGCGAATCCCGTGAGTATAGTCCTCTTTATTTTGCTTTATTTTGTTGATAAGGTAATGGATCTGCAGCGGACTGGTTACCCAACTGAAATGTCCCAATATCTTGACACACAGCATCCTGACTTCGAGCTATATCACTTTCCCTTCGCTGTCACTGGGTCAAAATCTAGGAATCCCCTCTCTAACAGCACTGCGGGTGTATTTACATCACATGGACTGCAATGGTTCAAGAAGCCAGCTGACCATCACCCACTATCTTCTTGAAGGCAATTAAGGACAAGCAATAAATGCTCACCTTCGGTTCAAGTTTATTTATTAGTGTGACAAGTAGGCTTACATCAACACTGCAATGAAGTTACTGTGAAAATCTACTAGTTGCCACACTCTGGTGGCACCTTAGCAGCATGTCTTTCAGGCTGTGGGACGAAACTGGAGAACCCGGAGGAAACACACACACAGACATGGGGAGAACATGCAAACTCAGCGCAGATAGTGACCCAAGCCGGAAATCGAACCTGGGACCCTGGCAGTGTAAGGCAGCAGTGCTCACCACTGTGTCACCATACCACCTGTGTCATCTGTGTCTTACAACCAGTGCCCACGTTACAAGAATTAGCTCTTTAAAAAATGATATTCTTAACCCTGCTGAAACTTAACCTAATGATTCTTTCCAGACAATAGCCATTGCTTTCACCATACTTCCCACTTGAAATCATAGAATCATAGAACCCTACAGTGCAGAAAGAGGCCCTTTGGCCCATCAAGTCTGCACCGAACAGAATCCCACCCAAGTCCTACTCCCATATCCCTACATATAATACCCACTAATCCCTCTAAACTATGCATCTCAGGATACTAAGGGCAATTTCTTAGCATGGCCAATCAACCTAACCCGCACATCTTTGGACTGTGGAAGGAAACCGCAGCACCCAGAGGAAACCTATGCAGTCATGAGGAGAATGTGCAAACTCCACACAGACAGTGATCTGAGCCAGAAATTGAACCCAGGACCCTGAAGCTATGAAGCAGCAATGCTAAAATCTTTTTTGAAACCTTTTGTGATTTTCTATGGGCAACACAATAAGAGATCTATAAGGGTCTATAATTTGCTGTCAAAATAACGGTGAGACTAATAATACTCACTGTTATAAGGACATAAGAACTAGGAGCAGGAGTTGGCCATCTGGTCCCTCCAGCCTGCTCTGCCTTTCAATAAGATCATGGTTGATCTTTTTGTCGACACAGCTCCACTTACCCGCCCATCATCGTAACCCTTAATTTCTTTACTGTTCAAAAATGTACCTATCCTTGTCTTAAAAACATTCAATAAGGTAGTCTCGACTGCTTACTGGGCAGGGAATTCCACCCTTTCTGTGAAGAAGTTCCTCCTCAACTCAGTCCTAAATTTGCTTTCCCTTATTTTGAGGCTATACCCCCTAGTTCTAGTTTCACTTGCCAATGCAAATAACTTGCCTGCTTCTATCTTATCTGGACTCTTCATAATCTTATATATTTCTATAAGATTTCCTCTCATTCTTCTGAATTTCAATGAATATATTCCCAGTCCACTCAGTCTCTCTCCTCATAAGCCAACACTCTCAACACTGGAAGCAACTTAGTTAATCTCCTCTGCACCCCCTCCAGTGCCAGTATATCCTTTCTCAAGTAAGGAGATTAAAACTGTACACAATACTCCAGATGTGGCCTCACCAGCACCTTATACAGCTGCAACATAACCTTGTTTTTAAATTTCATCCCGCTAGTAATGAAGGACAAAATTCCATTTGCCTTCTTAATTACCTGCTGCACTTGCAAACCAACTTCTTGAGACTCCTGCACAAGGACACCCAGGTCCCTCTCCACAGTAGCATGCTGCAATTTTTTTTAATTATTTAAATAATAGTTCATTTTCGTGTTATTCCTATCAAAATGGATGACCTCACATTTATCAACATTGTACTCCAGACCCCCGCCCACGCACTTAGGCGATCTCTATCCCTTTGCGACTCTCAACATCTTCTGCACACTTTGCTCTGTCACGCATCTTAGTGTCAACTGCGAATTTTGACACACTACACTTGGTCCCTAACTCCAAATCATTTATGTAAATTGTAAACAATTGCGGTCCCAACACTGATCCCTGAGGCACACCACTAGTTACTGATTGCCAAACAGAAAAACAGCCATTTATCCTCATTCTTTGCTTTCTGTTATGTTTCAATGGGACAAAGTCTGTTTTTGGATGGATTGTCTTACGAGGACAAATTAAACGGTTTGCATTCTACTCATTGGAAATTAGAAGATTGGTGATGTCATTGGAACAGATAGGATTCTTAAAGGGCTTGAAAGGCTAAATTCTGAGGATGTTTCCCCTCATGGGAGAATCTGGGAAAAGAAGACATAGTCTCAGAATAAAGGGCAACCAATTGGGCAACCAATCCAGGATGTTGCAGATCGGGTTTTTAGGATTCTTAAGGGTGAGGGGAGTCAGCCCCAAGTCATTGTTCATGTGGGGACACATGATGTAGGTAGGACAAGGGAAGGGGATATTAAACAGAAATTTATGGAGTTAGGGTGGAAGCTTAGGTCCATAACAGGCAGAGTGGTTATCTCTGGACTCTTGCCTGTGCCAAGAGATAGTTTAGAGATGAACAGAGAAAGGGATAGTTTGAACTCATGGCTGCGTGGATGGTGCAGGAGGGAGGGGTTCAGGTTCCTTAACAATTGGGACTCATTCTGGGATAGGTGGGACCTCTTCAAGAGAGATGGTCTACACCTGAACCAGAGGGGGACTAATATCTTGGGGGGAAAATTTGCTAAGGCTATGATGGGGGCTTTAAACTGATTCGGGGGGGGGGGTGGGATCCTAAGTAGTTGGGGTGCCGAGAGGGATGAGAGTAAGGGGGTTATAGAGGAGAGTTGTAAAACACAGCGGCGTACGGGTGGGGTGGGGCATGGTTTGAGATGCGTATACTTTAATGCAAGGAGTATTCGCAATAAGGGGGAGGAACTTGCAGCTTGGACCAGTACCTGGAACTTCGATGTTGTGGCCATTTCAGAGACTTGGGTAGAGCAGGGACAGGAATGGATGTTGCAGGTTCCGGGGTACAAATGCTTTAGTCGGAGTAGAGAAGGGGGTAGAAGGGGGGGAGGAGTGGCGTTACTGGTCAAAGACTGTATCACGGTGATCGAAAAGAAGTTTGATGAGGACTTGTCTGTTGAGGTAGTATGGGCTGAGATTAGAAACAGGAGAGGAGAGGTCACCCTGTTGGGAGTCTTTTACAGACCTCCTAATAGTTCTAGAGAGGTTGAGGAAAGGATTGCGAAGTCAATTCTGATTAGGAGTGAAAGTAGTAGGGTAATTGTGATGGGGGACTTTAACTTTGCTAATATTGATTGGAATAGCTATAGCTCTAGCTCGTTAGAGGGGTCAGTTTTCGTACAGAGTGTGCAGGAAGGTTTTTTGACTCAGTATGTAGATAGGCCAACTAGAGGTGAGGCTACATTGGATTTGGTGCTGGGCAATGAGCCAGACCAGGTGTTAGGCTTGGAAGTTAGTGAACATTTTGGTGATAGTGACCACAATTCGGTTACGTTCACCTTAGTGATGGACAGGGATAGGCATGAAGCTGGGGGCTGTAGTTATAGCTGGGGGAAGGGTAATTATGAGGCCATCAGGAGAGAATTAGGGTGCATAGATTGGACTAGGGAACTACAGGGACTGGGAACATCTGGAATGTGGTGCTTATTCAAGGAGCAGCTGCTGCGAGTCCTTGATAAGTATGTCCCTGTCAGGCAGGGAGGAAATGGACGAGTAAGAGAGCCTTGGTGTACGAAAAGAGTTGATTTGCTGGTTAAGAAGAAAAAGGAGGCTTATGTCAGGATGAGGCTTGAAGGCTCAGGTAGTGCAATGGATAGCTATAGATTAGTAGGAAGGAGGTAAAAAGTGAATTGAGGAGAGCTAAGAGGGGACACGAGAAGATGTTGGCTGATAGGATTAAGGAGAATCCTAAAGCTTTCTTTCGATATGTTAAGAATAGAAGATTGGTTAGGGCAAGATTAGGGCCAGTCATAGACAGCAGTGGGAAGTTGTGCGTGGAGCCTGAAGAGATTGGTGAGGCACTGAATAAATATTTCTCTTCGGTATTCACGCAGAGTGCTGGAAATGTAGCTGTGGAGAGCACTGAGGTACAGGGTTGCAAATTGGGGAGTATTGTAGTAGATAGGGAGGATGTGTTAGAAATTCTCGAGGGTTTGAAGTTGGATAAGTCCCCTGGGCCGGACGGGATTTACCCTAGGATTCTCTGGGAGGCAAGAGAGGAGATTGCAGAGCCTCTGGCTCTGATCTTCAGGTCCTCGTTGGTTACGGGTGTGGTTCCGGAGGACTGGAGGATGGCGAATGTGGTCCCATTGTTTAAGAAGGGGAAGAGAGACCTTCCTGGGAATTATAGGCCAGTGAGTCTTACTTCTGTTGTGGGCAAGGTATTGGAGAGAATTATTAGGGATAGGATTTATAGTTATTTAGAGAGAAATGAATTGATTGGGGATAGTCAGCATGGTTTCGTGAAGGGTAGGTCATGCCTTACTAACCTCATTGAGTTTTTTGAGAAAGTGACCAGAGAGGTGGATGGGGGTAAGGCGGTTGATGTAGTATATATGGACTTTAGTAAGGCGTTTGATAAGGTGGCCCATGGAAGACTTCTACAGAAAATGCAGATGTGTGGAATAGAGGGTGATTTAGCTAATTGGATTAGGAATTGGCTGGCAGATAGAAGACAGAGGGTGGTGGTTGATGGGAGATATTCATCGTGGAGTTCGGTGACGAGTGGTGTGCCTCAGGGGTCTGTTTTGGGGCCCCTGCTGTTTGTAATTTTTATAAATGATCTGGATGAGGGTATTGAGGGATGGATCAGTAAATTTGCAGATGATACTAAAGTTGGTGGTGTGGTAGATAGTGAAGAGGGGTGTTTTAGTTTACAGAGTGACTTGGACAAGTTGCAGAGCTGGGCCGAGAGGTGGCAAATGGAGTTTAATGTGGAAAAGTGTGAGGTAATGCACTTTGGCAGGAACAATAAATGTGTAGAGTATAGGGCTAATGGTAGGGCTCTTAATAGTGTTGAGGAACAGAAGGATCTTGGTGTATGTGTCAATAGATCCCTGAAAGTAGGCAGTCAAGTGGATAAAGTTGTTAAGAAGGCATATGGAGTCTTAGCTTTTATTGGTAGGGGGATTGAATTTAGGAGCCGCAGCATCATGTTGCAACTGTACAAAACTCTAGTGCGGCCGCACTTGGAGTATTGTGTGCAGTTCTGGTCGCCACATTATAAGAAAGATGTGGAGGCATTGGAGAGGGTACAGAGGAGGTTTACCAGGATGTTGCCTGGTATGGAGGGCAGGTCCTATGAAGAGAGGTTGAAGGATTTGAGGTTGTTTTCGTTAGAAAGGAGGCGGCTAAGGGGGGATCTTATTGAAGCATATAAGATGATTAGAGGTTTGGATAGGGTGGACAGTGATAGCCTTTTTCCTAGGATGGAGAAAGCTAGCACGAGGGGACACAGCTTTAAATTAAGGGGTATGAGTTATAGGACGGATATCAGAGGTAGGTTCTTTACTCAAAGAGTGATTAGGGAGTGGAATGCCCTGCCTGCAGCTGTTGTAGATGCGCCAAGTTTGGTGGCGTTTAAGAGGTTAGTTGATAAGTATATGGATGAGAAGGGAATGGTTTAGTTAGGAGGGGCATTGCTTTTTATTTTGGTCGGCACAACATCGAAGGCCGAAGGGCCTGTTCTGTGCTGTATTGTTCTATGTTCTATGTTCTATGTTCAATTCAAGACTGAGGTGAGGAACAATTTCTTCTCTCAGAGGCTTGAGAGTTTTTGGAATTCCTTGCTACAGAGACTCTTATGTACAGTTAAAGCTGAGATAAATAGATTTTTGATCAGTAAGAGAATCAAGAGCAGCATGTTAGCACAGTGGTTAGCACTGCTGCTTCACAGCTCCAGGGATCTGGGTTCGATTCCTAGCTCAGGTCACTGTTTGTGTGGAGTTTGTACGCTGTCCTGCGTGGGTTTCCTTCGGGCACTCCGGTTTCCTCCCACAGTCCAAAGATGTGCGGGTTAGGTTGATTGGCCATGCTAAGATTGCCTCTTAGTGTCCTGGGATGTGTAGGTTAGAGGAATAAGTGGTTAAAATGTGTAGAGATATTGGGAAAGGGCCTGGGTGGAATTGTGGTCGGTTGCAGATTCGATGGGCCGAAGGGCCTATTTCTGCACTGAAGAGTTCTATGTTCTAAGGGTTATGGGGAAAAGGAAAGAAAATGAATGTGAGGAATGTCAGATCAGCCGTGGCAAGGTAGCAGCAGATCAGAGAGATGGAACAATTGGAACAGCGATTAGTGAGAGTTGGGAGAGCTCGCAACAAAGATGTAGCAAAACCTAAGAATGGTGAATAGGAAGAAAAAAAACTGGGGAGATTAAACACAGACTGGGTGACCGCTTTGTGCAACATCTTCGCTCAGTCTGCAAGCATGAACCTCACCTTCCTGTTGCTTGCCATTTTAACCTAGCATTTTTGTTCCATTCTCACGTAACTGTCCTGAAATAAGGGGTAGGAGTCTTAGATGTGTTGTAGAATAGAAGGATCTCGGGGTCCGGGTCCATAGGACTCTTAAATGGGCCTCGCAGGTGGAGGAAGTGGTCAAGAAGGCGTACGGTGTACTGGCCTTCATTAATCGAGGAATAGAGTTTAGGAGTCAGGAGATAATGATACAGCTCTATAAGACTCTTGTCAGACCCCAGTTGGAGTATTGTGCGCAGTTCTGGTCGCCTCATTATAGGAAGGATGTAGAGGCTATTGAGAGAGTTCAGAGGAGATTTACAAGGATGCTGCCTGGATTGGGAGGCAGGCCTTATGAAGATAGGTTGAGGGAGCTGGGACTCTTCTCACTGGAGAGACGTAGGTTGAGAGGCGACCTGATAGAGGTTTATAAAATGTTGAGAGGAATAGATAAGGTGGACTCTCAGAGACTATTTCCCCGAGCTGAAATGGTCACTACGAGAGGACACAGATTTAAGGTGCAGGGAAGCAAATACAAAGGAGATGTCAGGGGTAGGTTTTTCACTCAGAGGGTGGTGAGTGAATGGAACCGACTGCCGTCGGAGGTTGTTGAGGCAAACTCACTGGGGTCTTTTAAAAGACTTCTGGATGAGTATATGGAAAAGAATAGGATAGGGGGTTATAGATAGGTCTGTGGATTGGTAGATGTGATCGGCGCAACTTGTGGGCCGAAGGGCCTGTTTGTGCTGTATTGTTCTATGTTCTATGTTCAATGAAGCCCAGCCCAAACTGGAGGAACACAGGACCTCATCTTCTGATTAGGTGCTTTTCAGCCCTCAGGACTCAACACCAAGTTTAACAACTTTAGACTGTGAGCTTTCTCCCCCATCTTTACCCTTCTTTATATCCCAAACATTTCTTATATGTTATCACATCTTTCCCACTCTTCGGTCAAATTTTACTGTCCCGTTCACCACAGGGGCAAGGGGTGGAACATGGACAGGTCCATTGACTTTGGGCAGGATTTTACAGTTTCGGGATGAGTGAGGCATTAAAATCCCGCCCCTTAATTCTGAAGAAGAGTCAAGTAGAGTTGAAATGTTAGCTCTGATATCTCTCCCTGTGGACACTGTCAGACTTGCTGAGCTTTTTCAGCTTTCTCAGTTTTTGTTTCAGATTCCAGCGCTGGCAATACTTTGTTATTTGAACACGTCTGTCAGTTGAATCTACCTCTTGTTGTGCTCTTACCTCATTGCCACTGATGGATTGTTAAAGCTTAGTGGGACCAAAGCACCTTCTGCAGAGTTAAAAACACTGCAAAATCCACTGAAAATATCTGCTTCAATAACTTCAATTGGATGCTCACGACTGATCCAAGGGCATGCCTTACCGGGTTCTGAGTGTCCCTGGCATTTGGGACATAGAGTCGTAGAGTCATGGAGGTTTACTGCATAGAAATAGGCCTTTCGCCCAACTTGTCCATGCCACCCTTTTTTTAACCCCTAAACTAATCTCCATTGCCTGCATTTGGCCCATATCCCTCTATACTATTTTACCCATGTAACTGTCTAAATACTTCTTAAAAGACAAAATTGTACCCACCTCTACTACTATCTCTGGCAGCTTGTTGCAGACACTCACCAGCCACTGTGTGAAAAAAATTGCCCAGATACTTTTGTATCTCTCCCCTCTCACTTTAAACCAGTGCTCTCAAGTTTTAGATCTGCTACATTTGGGAAAAGATATTGACTATCAAACTGATTTGTACCCCTCATTATTTTATAGACTTCTATAAGATCAACCCTCAGACTTCTACCTTCCAAGAAAAGAGTCCCAGTCTATTCAGCCTCTCCTTATAACTCAAACCATTAAGTCCATGTATCATCCTAGTAAGTCTTTTCTTCTCACTTTCTAGTTTAATAATATCCTTTCAATAAGAGGGTGATGAAAACTATACATAGTATTCCAAGTGTGGCCTTAACAATGTCTTCTTCAACAAGGCGTCCCAACTCCTGTATTCAACGTTCTGACCGATGATATCAAGCATGCTGAATGCCTTCTTCACCACTCTGTGCACCTGTGACTCCACTTTCAAGGAGCTATGAACATGTACCCCAAGATCTCTTTGTTCTGTAACTCTCCCCAGTGCCCGACCATTAACTGAATAAGTCCTGCCCTGGTACAATCTATCAAAATGCATCACCTCGCACTTCTCTAAATTAAACTCCATCTGCCATTCGTCAGCACACTGATCCAATTGATCAAGATCCTGTTGCAATTGGAGATAAATTTCCTCTATGTCCACTATGTCACCAAACTTGGTATCATGTGCAAACTTGCTAAGCATATTCTCATCCAAATCATTAATATAAATGACAAATAATAATGGATCCAGCACTGATACCTGAGGCACACCACTGGTCACAAGTTTCCAGTTTGGAAAACAACCCTCTACAACAACCCCCTGGCTTCTGTCAAGAAGTGAAGATGCTAGCATTGGACTGGGGTAAAAACAATAAAAAGTCTCACAACACTAGGTTAAAGTTCAAAAGGTTTACTTGGTAGCAAAGCCACTAGCTTTGGAGCACTGCCCCTTCATCAGATAAGTGGGAATTCTGTTCACAAACAGGGCATATATAGACACAAACTCAATTTACAAAATAATGGTTGGAATGCGAGTCTTTACAGGTAAATAAGTTTGAAGGTACAGACAATATGAATGGAGAGAGGGATAACTACAGGTTAAAGAGACATATATTGTCTCCAGCCAGGACAGTTAGTGAGATTATGCAAACCCAGTCAAGTTGCGGTTACAGATAGTGTGACATGAACCCAAGATCCTGGTTGAGGCCGTCCTCATGTGTGCAAAACTTGGTTATCAGTCTCTGCTTAGCAACTGCATTATCGTGTATCATGAAAGCTGTTTTGGAGAACGCTTACCCAAAGATCAGAGGCCGAATGCCCATGACCTCTGGAAGCAAGTGGCGTTTGCTATGAAATAAACTGTTGAACTTTAACCTGATGTTTGATACTTCTTATTCTGTCAAGAAGCCAATTTTGTATCAATTTAGATACCTCACCCTGGATCCTGTGAGATTTAACCTTATGCAACAACCTATCATGTGGCACCTTGTCAAAGGCTTTGCTAAAGTCCATGTAAACAACATCAGCTGCATGCCCTCATCTATCTTCTTGGTTATCCCTTCAAAAAACTCAATCAAATTTATGAGACATGATTTTCCATTCATAAAGCCATGCTGACTGTACCTAATCACTCCTTTTTTTGTGTTTTTTTTGTTCTTCTTGTTCTCAAAATACCTTCCAACAATTTACCCACCAAAGATGTGTGGCTCACTGCCTGTAGTTCCCAGGCTTTTCCCTGCAGCCCTTTTTAAACAAGGGTACAACTCTCCAATTTTCAGGCATCTCACCCGTGACTATCGATGATCCAAATATCTCTGCTAGGGAACATGCGATTTCCTCCCTAGCTACCCAACAATGTCCTGGGATACACTTCATCAGGTCTCGGGATTTATCTACCTTAATGCGCTTTAACACTTCTAACATCTCCTTCTGTGTAATATGTATACTCCTCAAGACATCACTACTTATTTCCACAAGTTCCCTAACATCCATGCTTTTCTCTATAGTATATACGGATGAGAAATATTCATTTAGGATCTTACCTATCCCTTGTGGATCCACACATAGATGACCTTGTTGATCTTTAAGAGGCCCTACTCTCTCCCCTATCACTCTTTTCCCTTTATGTATTTGTAGAAACTTTTTGATTCTCCTTTGCCTATCCACCAAAACAATCTCGTGTCCCCCTTTTTGCCCTCCTGACTTCTCTCTTAACTCTACTTCTACACCCACTATACTCTTCAAAGGATTCACTTGATCCCAGCTGTCTATGCATGTCATGTGTCTCTTTCTTCTTCTTGACCAGGGCCTCAATATCCTGAGTCATCCAGGGTTCCCAATTTCTACCAGCCTTGCCCTTCACTCTAAGAGGAATGTGCTTACAGTGAGCCTTGGTTAACACTTTTGAAAACCTGCCACTTACCAAATGTCCCTTTGCCTTCCCACAGACTCCCCCAGTTAACTTTTGAAAGTTCCTGCTTGATACCATCAAAATTGATCTTGCCCTAATTTAGAATTTTAACTTTTGGGTCAGACATATCGTTCTCCATAGCTGTCGTAAAACAAACAGAATTATGGTCACAAGTCCCAAAGTGATCCTCACTAACACTTCTGTCATCTGCCCTTCCTTATTTCCCAAGTGGAGGTCAAGAGATCAAAGGTATATTTTCCCATTCACCTCATTCGCCATTGCCTTTAACAGCATCTCTACGGGGCAGGAAAAATCTGACCCAATATTTCTTGCACTGAACACAGCAAATTAACTTCTTGATGTGTGGAGTCTCATTTTAATTGTTGGAGATTTTAAAAATAAAATGCATTTGTTCACTATTTTCTCTTCCAGTAACTTTCTTTCTCTTAAATCTACCCTTTCTTTTTATTATACTTTCTGTACCTGATTCAACATTAAATTCACCATTCTAACTCTCACTTTCTTATTAAACTTGGTGCTGCTCATTAGCAATGCTTCAATTTGATTGCTTAATATGCTACCCAATTCATTTACTATCAGATAACTTGTAAACTGCACCGTACTCTTTCCATATCTCATTTCCAGCAACTTCTGCACAATCATTAAAGGTCAAACAGACAAGGCAAATCTTGTGGCAAGTGCTGTTTGTCAACTGGTTGCGATAAATTCTAGCCCATTTTATAACAATAAGATTATATGATTTTAGGGTGCTACCCTTTCACCCTACACACCAACCTTATCATTGCTTCCTTTGGGTAATTAGGGATGGATGGAGTTAAGAGCAAAATCATATTGTGTAATTTCAAAGAATTTTGAGATCCTTTAAATGGGTGTATTAAGATAGGCTGAATAGCCTGCCCACCTGTAAATATTTATCCTCCGATCTTTGGTCTCAAAAGAAGAACAATGTGAATTTCTAAATTGCCTCTCTTCTCCCCAGGATTTCCTAATGTTCCCCGCAGCCATTGTTGCAAGAAACATGGCAGCAAATATCTACACAGCAAGATCCCATAAACAGCAAAGGGATAATGAACAGGTTAATTGCTCTAGCCATGCTGCTTGTGGGATAAATATCGATCAGGAAATCTCAGAGAACGCCTCTCTGTACTATCTGTCTGAGATCGGCTTTGACTTAACTTCTCATACATGGGCCAGCCATGCATCCCCTCTCAGAACTGAAGTAAAGTTTTGTCTGGAGTGTGTGCTTTATACTTTCATGGGAGATTGCCAGCATTCATTGCCCATCTCAGGGCATTTCAGAAGCAACCACATTGCTATGGGTCTGGAGTCACATATAGGTCAGACCAGGGAAGGGTGGCAGATTTCCTTCCCTAAAAAAATGTTGTTGAACCAGATATGATTTCACAAGAATTGTGCTATTATACTTTTGCTCAATTCAAATTTCATCATGTGCCATGAGAGGGTTTGAACCCAGCTCCTACAAGCATTATTTTGGGTTTCTAGATATTAATGTAGTGACAATACCACTGTGCCACTGCTTCTCTAATCTTTTACTGCATGATCTAATACAAAACTTATGCTCATCCCTTGGCAATCTGTTTTTTGTAAATTGCTATATAATGTAAGAACTTTTTAGATCAGAATAAATCCATATAAAGTGCAGAGGGAACATTTCATAAAAAATTTCAAAGACAAGGCTTTATTATGGTCTTAGGTTGGAAGATTTCTTTTAGGAGTTAACATCTTGGGACAACGTCTTTTAAAACTAAATCCTGAAGTAAAAATTAGTGGGATTTACTGGCCTATCATTTTTGAACATTTGGTTCTAACTCCAGTCTGAGGCAGGTGAGGTGATTCCCTGCCCTCAAACAGCTGTGACTGCCCAAAGCTCACGAGTAGCAGTAGTTCCAAGTACCAGCTCAGACCACCACTGTTCAAATAGCAATCCGTCCCAAGGTTGCCTATCCAGCTGAACATCCAGCCTTTCACTTGTGTACAGAAATGTCTGTGTTGCATGAGATTGTCATGAAATCAAAGACTGACTGACAACTAATATCCCGTTGGAAAAAAGGTCAATCCATTAATAGCAATTCAAAGTAGAAGCTTAGGTTTGATGTTACTTGATTAAACTTGGCTGGCACAGTGCTTAGCACTGCTACCTCACAGCGCCAGGAACCTGGGTTCAATTCCTGGGTTGAGTCACTGTCTACACATTCTTCCCGTGTACGTGTGGATTTCCTCTGTGTACTCTGGTTTCCTCCCACAGTCTAAAGACTAAGGTTAAGTAGATTGGCCATGCTAAATTGCCCCTTAATGTCAGGGGGACTATCCAGGGTAATGCATGGGATTATGGGGATAGGGTTTGGGTGGGCTTGTGGTTGGTGTAAATTTGATGGGCCGAATGATCTCCTTCTGCATTGTATGATTCCAAAGCCAGTGAAAGAATAGTAGCAAATTAAGATAAAAGGAGGCTAATAATATTCAAAAGTGAAAGGTGGAATTGTGGCAAAGATATTACAATAGATCTGAGTAATCAATAAAAATTTATCCATATGTACATAGGCGTGTGTTTTTGTGTGTGTGCTTGTTTTTGTGAATTTATGTGAGAACTTGTGTATTTTTGTGTGTTTGTATGTGCATGTGTGAGGCTTGAGTTTGTGTGTGCATTTTTGCATGTGAGCGTTTGTATGCACATGTGTTTTGGTGTATGTGTTTGGTCACAGCAAAGTTCCGTGCGCACAGCGGAAACATTTAGGGATGTCCTCAAAGCAACTCTGAGGAGATCAAACAACCCATTGATCCATGTGAAACTGTGGCCTGTGGCCATCCAAAATGAAATAGATTCATTTGAGAAAGCACTAGAACACATCAAGAGAATTCATCGGGAACACGTAGGGGCAAAAGTCAGCCCTCAGGAAGTCCATCTATTGACCCTCCAAGCATCCCCTGCTCTACATGTAGCAGAGTCTGCGGATTACACATTGAACTTCTTCGCCATCTTAGAACTATTGAACTATTGTGTCCAAGCAAAATCATGCTTGATTCCTTGGGACTATCTAAGGAGAAGAACATAGGTCACATGCTCCTTTGGAAACTGTTATGTAAATATTTCATATGGAAAATTTCAATGTTAGAATATCCAAATTAATCGGTAATATTTTTTCTATGATACATTGAGATGGTTTTCTAATCAGAATATTGAACGTCACAAAACTATGATCATTCCCTGAAGATATCAATCTGATTCTCAAATATCAATCAGAATTATTTTGTTTAACTCAATCATTTCTTTTCTTGTTCATTGAAATTTCTGATATCCAAAAGGTGCTTTTGCATAAAATTAAAAATTCAAATTATTAAATATTTCACAACAACATACTACATTTACCAACTGGTCTGTATCATGTTTTTATTTTCAAGCTTAAATATACTTTTACTTGCCTCTTCCAAAGCTTGGGCCAGTATCATAGAATCATAGAATCCCTACAGTACAGGAAGAGGCCATTCAGTCACCAAGTCTGTGCCGACCACAATCCCACCCAGGCCCTACTGCCGTAACTCTAATTTACCCTGTTAATCTTCCTGACACTAAAGAACAACTTAGCATGGCCACTCAACCTAATCTGCACATCTTTGGACTGTGGAAGAATACTGAAGAAAACCCACACAGATATGGGGAGAATGTGCAAACTCTACACAAGACATGAGCCCAAGCCAGGAATCAAACATGGGTTCCTGGCATTGTGAGGCAGCAGTGCTAACCACTGTATCATCCTGCCGCTCCTTCAAATGCAGTTGACATCTTCCCAAGACTTTGCTCTGTTAGTATCAAAACCATTTACAAGTTTTCTAAATAAGTTAAAGAGCCAGAGAACAAATTTCAGGGGTGCTGCTGAATTCTAAAGTGAGGATCTCCACGTGCAATCCCACTTGAAATCAGATGAGGCTCCAATGGAGACTGAAGGAAGATTTGGAAAGTAAGGATCATCACCAGTTTAACACACCGGCTGGTTTCCTTAACCAGCCTGGCTGGGATCTCTGCTGACAGCCCTATCCCTGTTTCCCTGCTCATTGTACACAAGTGAGAGTCTGCCATGCCTTCTTGACGATCTAGTCCAGAAGACTGGATTACAATTTGGATTGATTTAGAGATGTGTATAAATGTCCTGCTGGAACGTGCCCCTGAAATTAAATTGCTATGGCGGAAAAAGAAAAATGATTTCCTCTAGTGGGAGGATTCCAGATCAAAAGAGTATTTATAACCTTAAAATTGGAGCAAGGCCCATCGAGAATCCATCAAGGAATCATTTCTTCACAAAAGAGGAAATGGAAATCTGGAATTAACTCCTTCCAAAAGGCCATGGAAAGTTGGTGGGAGTTGGGTGGGGAGGTGTTTTTAAAAAATTCGAGATTGAAAATGATAGAATTTTGTTGCTCAGATTATGAAGGAACATGGAATCAAAGGTAAGTGGAATTAATCCATGATGATGGCTTGATGGCACAAAAATTGTGCAAAACCCTACTCCTGTTCCCGAGCCCGTGGATTGATTGTTGAAGACCAATTTCATCCAGAATGCATTTTCTCACACACTGCTTAGTTAGATGATAAAAGCCATGATGTGGAAATGCCGGCATTGGACAGGACAGTAAGAAGTCTCACAACATCAGGTTGTAATCCAACAGATTTATTTGGAGCTCTCAGAGCGCTGCTCTTTCATCAGGTGACTCACCCAATGAAGGAGCAGCGCTCCGAATCCTCCAAATAAACCTGTTGGACTTTAACCTGGTGTTGTGAGCCTTATTGCTGTGTTAGATTAAAAAGAATTAGACAGATATATCAAGGGTTTGCATGCTAATACAGCAAAAGTTAGCTTTTTATCTTCCGATTATTCAACATTCTTTTGTAACAAAATAGCTGGAGGTGAAAACGATCCAGCTGTTTGCTGGAAAGTTATATTGTGTGCAGAATTTTGGATACTTGCTTTTATCAGGCAAAGTTCACTGGCAGGCGTGGAAAGTCAGATAATTATCATGGCAATCTGTAGACAGAGGGAGCAGAGTCAATGAGGCTTTTCTTTTTCCAACCTCTCAGAGGCTCTGGCTCTGCACCCCCTGGCAATTGGTTCACACAGTAATCTGCATTTATCACCATCACTCACTGCCCAATGTGACAGGCCATTACATACCTTTGACATTGCACATTTCACGACCAAGCTCTTTACAGCCAATGAACCATCTTTGAAATGTATTCACTGTTGTAATGTAAGATATGCCCTAGCCAATTAGTGTGCTCAGCAAACTCCCATAAACAGCAATGTGATAATGAACAGATAATCTGTTTTTGTTTGGTGTTAATTGAAGAAAAACATTGGCCAGGACAAGTGGAGGGACAGAAACAGTCACTTGTCGATTCTATACAGTTTTTCAGAAAATATGTCAACACAAGTTGGGCCACCAGCAGTTAAGCCTACAACAAAGTGACCTTGGCTCTACGAGAAAGGTGACTCAGACTGAATGTGTTGGCAGGTGAAAGCAAAGGGAAAAGAGCAACTCTGTCGTGGAAATATATATCTGAAATTCCAAGCCAATTTAATATCAATCCCAGGCACAGCCTCAAACTGACATGGTTATTATGTGTGAAGGCAAGATTTTATCCAGGCATTGGGGTTCTTGCCAAAACAAGCAGCACCTTTCCTCAGAACTGAATACATCAAGACGTTTGTATATCATAAGAGGCAGCTGAGTTGGCTAACTCTCACTCATACACTTGCAAGATATCACCCAGGGGGAGAACAGATTAAAATAGAATACACACTGGCTTATCTGAAATACAAACATGAAATCATTATTTCTCACTACGTTCCTGTAGGTTGTAATGCAGATCGAGCTGTTTCCAAATATCATATTACGCTAGTCCTTAACCAGTTTTGTTCATCCCTTAACAATCTCCTATACTTGGCAAATACCTTCTGAAGCAAAGGGATCCGTGAATGACGAATTTTGATCGATCATAGGAAATAATATTGAGCCAAAGAAAAAACTAATAACATTTATTTTCCATTTCATTTGGGTATGAGAAATGCGGTGCAGACACTGAGAGCGTGTGTGTGAAATTGTACGTAAGTGTGAGTGTGTGTGAGATCGTACACAAATGTGTTTTCCAGAGTGTGTGTGAGGTTGTACAGGGCCCAATTTTATCATTTTCATTCTAAGTGCTAAATGTGGGCACAATTCAGATCTGACTTGGAAATCTGCTTTCAGGTGCCCCCTATGCACTTAACTTGAAAAGAAGACCATGGGTCTGAATCATGCTGCGGGCAAGGCTTATTGCACCTGCAACAATCGGAACTTTAAACTGCGCATGCGCAGTGAGAAAAAAAATTTGAAAAACGCACCGCTGTAACACTGCTCCCAAGCCACAAAAAGTGGATAAAGCACCCCGGAAGCAAAAAGCGAGAGCACGGGCTCCCACAGATCCCTACAACACAGCTGTTCCCCCTTATTCACCACACGCCCCACCCAGACCGATAGCAATCCCCTGCACCCTCCCCCCCGCCAATCACCTGCAGAGTGGCAGCAGTCCTCCCTGCCCTCCCCTTCTCCCTCCACCACCAGAGAGTGATCATGCCTCCTCTTCCTCCCCCCCAGTGAGTAGACAACAATCTTGGCCTCCCTCTGCCAACAACACTTTCCCCAACAAACAACAATCTGGCCTCCCTTTGGCCACCAACCACCCCCCCCCCCCCAACTCCACCCACCGACAACAATCTGGCCTTTTGCTCTCCGCTGCCCCCTCCCCCCATACCATAGAGCGATCTGGCAATCTGGCCTCCCTCCCTACCCCCTTCCACCAGAAATACATCTCACCCCGCTCCTACTCCCCTCCTCCCATCAGAAAATGATTGGACCTTCCTTCTCCCGCAATCCCCCTTTCACCAGAGAATGATCTGTCCCACATCCCTTCCTCCCTCCATCACCAACCTGAGTCAGAGAGCCATTAGAAGTTCAGAAATTACCTCTTCAGAAGCTGGAGCTCTCAAAACAGACCTTTTCCGAGTAGGTCTGTTTTGCTTTGAATCCAGATGTGCGAATGCGATAGTAAAGAGAGAAATGCTGGTAAAGTTGGGTGGACAGCTATTAATTCAATTTAATTTCATGCAAATGCATTTAGATCATCTTTCCATCCTTTTCAGGCACAAATCGGTCACAGCCATTCCTGGGCCTTGATAAAGTGGGCATCTGTGCGGATATGGGCACGGATCGTGCTAATGGCCTCACGCCTGACTTTACCAAGTTTTTGTGCCCAAAAAGGGGCAAGACGCAATGGTAAAATCAGGCCTTGTGTGTGAATTTGTACGTGAGTGTGTGTGCTAGTATTAAACAGCGAGTGTGTTTATGAGAGTGTATGAGATTATCCAGGGAGAGTGTGTCAGTAAGATTGTATCTGAGTGCGTCTCAGTGTGTAAGAGGGTGTGTAAAAAGGTGTGTGGTAGTGGGTGAGGGTATGTGTCAGGGTATGTGAGAGTGTATATGTGTGAGTTTGCGCGTGAGTGTGTTTGAGATTGTATGTGAGTATGTGAGACTGTGTGTGTGTGTGTATGTGTGTGTTAGTGTGAAACCATGTGTAAGCATGTTTGTCAGAATGTGTGAGATTGTGCTTGGGAATGTGGGAGATGACTGTGTGATAGCGCACGACAGGGTGTGTGAGAGTTTGCATGAGAGGGTGAGTGTAATGGAGTGAGAGTGTGTGCGTGACAGTGTGTCTAAGTGTGTCAGAGGCCATATAACAGTATGTGAGGCTGTGTGTGAGTGCACGAGAGAGCACTTGAAAGAGTGTATGAGGGCTTATGAGAATGTTTGAGGTTGAGTGGAACAGTGTAAGAGTCTGTGTGTGAGAATGTGTGTATGGGTTTGAGGGTATGTGATCATGATGACATTGGGACACATGCCCAATGTCTTGTCGCCGAATTTCATGTGCTTCTGGGTCAGGCATGATCCTGCCTGAAAAATGTAAAATTCAGACCATGGAGTTAGAAGCAGCCACCTCCCTTCCCCTTAGACAAATACAACTTTTCAAATTGCATTCAGAAAGAATTATTGCAAAACTGACTTTTTATTGAAACAGCTGGCAAATGAATCTCTGGCGTTTCACATTGATATAAAGCTTGTGTCTGACCTAGCAGAAAAATACATCAGTATCATGTTTCTGCAAATGGCTGACAATGCTGATAGATTCTGATGAAGTAACCCAATTAAAAATGTAGAAGATTCAACAATGAAAATATTCCAAATTTGACCTTTATCATTCCAAATCCTGAGTGTTTCTATTCCTTTTCCTTCTCTCTGGGTTGTTTCCTGTCTTTATAGCTATGGTGCTGTGGGTGTCTCTGAATCACTGAATAGATAGTCACACAATTCCCCCTTATTTTATTTGAAAGATAATTTAGTTTTGAAATGTTTCTCTAATAATTGGTTCTTCGCAGCATTTTCACCATCAGGTGAAACCATCTTAGATTTATATAGAAACGTGATTGTGAACAAAGACATGAAAGAAGACATGAATTTATATAGTGCTTTCAGACATCCCAAAATATTCATTCTTGCACTTAGCAAACACAACAGCAACTCATGCAATCAAACTTGGAAAAATCGCAATGTGACAATGATCAGACCATCTGATTTCAGAGCTTTTGCTTGAGGAATAAATACTGGTCCCTGGACACTTAGAGCTTTCCCTGTTCTTCTTCAAGATAATTCTATGGGGCTCTTTATACCCACCTGACAGGGAAGATGGCACCACAGTTTAAAGTCTCAATGAAAGAAAGCACCAGTGACAATGTGAGACTTCCTTCATACAACACTAACATGTCAACCTAGATGTTGTGCTTAAATTTCTGGAATGGGAATTAAATCTCCAACCACCCTCTGCAGGGGTAATCCTGTGACCACTATGCCGGGTCTGATGCCAAGGGCCTTCACAGAGGAAAAAGAAAATGGGCACTCAAGTAGAGTTTAGGATGAGGAGTAAGGAAAAGCTAGGTTTTGCCAAGGCGAAAGGGGTAGAAAGGGGAGTTGCAAGGAGGATATTTCAGAGCATTTATCCTTTGTGATGAAAGGGGAGTTGAGCAAGAGATGAAAGTAAGAAAAGCAGAGAGTTCATGATGGATGTTGTGTGGTTGGAGCACATCAGAACAACATAGATAGATGAGGCTATTAAACATGAAGATGAGAATCGTAATCTTGGGTGCCAGCATAGGTTAATGAGAATAGGAAACAAAATGGGATATGGGCATGATTGTTGAATGACATGAAATTTATGGAGGATGGATGATTGGAGATCAAAGAGAAGAGCATTGAATAACTCATTCCTGAAGTCTCAAAGACATGGATTGAAATGTTTCTCAATTCTTTGGTTTCCTTTTAGTGAACTATGTACTAAAGAGGGTGAAGTATAGCAATGTCAGCTGCCAAGCATTTGCAAGGCAGCTAAAAAATGGACTTGCTGCAAGTGTGGACTTTGACCATGATTTGTTTATGCAAACTGACTAGGCCCTGAGCCAAGAGGCCGAGAGATGGCCCTCAGGTTCTCTTTGCATGAAGGAGGAACTGCACTCTGCTGGTCACAAATGAGAACTCACAGAGAGCAAAACTTACAATCTTGAGCCACTTTGCTCATTAAGCTGAGGGGTGGAAGAAAAGATTGTGACCCCTCCCCCCACCCCTGATGTGACGGGGTGGAGGCGCAGGTGGGAAAGCATCTGGTCCTCTTAACTGCAAGGAAAACTTGTATTTTAAGTAAAAATACATTTCCACCTCCTAGCTGCGAGGGATCAAGGATGGATTAAATGCTGGAACTAATTTCTCCAATGCTCCTTCAACAGGTTTTAGCCCCTAATTTACATAACTAAAGTTCCTGGTGTCTGTTTTAAATGTTCACCAGGATAATGTTATACTGTTATGCCATGTTTGAAATGTAAAAAGAAGTGCAATGCAAATTAATAACTAGCGTATAGGGTCTACACTGTTCACAAATTGCATTTTAGCCCCAATGCGGTAAATATAGGGCTAGTATGTCAGTGGAATGACTTGGACTAAAATGTCCCTTTATTTTTCTTATGTAAGTTAAAAGTTACATTCGGATTTGACTTGAGTATAGAAATCTTCAGATGCCTGATATATATGCCAGCCCCATCTGGACTGCTTATAGATTCTCTTTGATCCACAGATGGTTTGATATGCTGATCAGCAGGGGAGGGCAACCTTGAATGACACCCATTCTGTATGGGTCATGTCTGATTCAAGCTGGAATAGATATTTACAGATTCCCAAAGGAGTAAACCATCAATGCTGAGGGAGAATTCTATTCTTTATGACTGCATGCGGATCTCTGGCCAAATTTGCGCAGTGTGTTTAATGTAGCACATTTAAAAATGCTTAACAGGATGGTTATCAATCAAAATTTGACAACAAGCCAAATAACTAGGAAAGAGGACCCAAAGCTTGGACAAAAGCTAGGTTCTCACAGACATCTTAAAGGAAAGAGAGAGAGAGCTGGAGAGGTGGCAAAGTTTAGTGAGAAAATTCCAGAGTTAAGAACCTAGAAAGCAGGGCTGTGATAGAACAATTCAAATCTGAAGGTGCGAAATAAGGCAGAACAGAGGTCTTGGGGACTTCTACTGCTAGTAGAAGTTTCAAAGATAGGATTTGGTGAGGGCATGAAGGGATTTGAAGACAAATATAGAAATGATGAATTCAAGATCTCTTTATACTGTGTCACGAATGATGAATGCATTCCACTCAAAAATGCCTTTGCTTTATATTTGCTCATGAGAGAAACATCCTCTTAACATCAACCATGTTAAGCCCCCTCAGAGTCTTAAAATGATCAATAAGTGTATCTCTTGTTTTTCCAAACTCCAATGAGTACAGACCCAATCTGTTCAACATCTCCTCATTAGACATCTTCATTCTAGGAATTGGCCTTCCCTGCACTGCCTCCAATGCCTCCTTATGTAAGGCGACTAAAGCTGTACATAGTACTCTCAGTGTGGTCTCAGCAGTGTGATAAAGGCCAAGAAAGGTCACACCAAGACTAGAGGAAATGAGCACAGGAACAGGAGACATGATGAGTAGGAGAAAGATTAGGACAGCATAGTGAAAAACTGACTCAAATCCAAGGGCAGCAAAACAATGGTTGGCCCCAACAAATCTCGTGATAACAATTCAGGATATCTCTGCAAAGCATACCAGGGAGTTGTAAATCTATCAAAGTTCCATTAGACAACCCCATGCCCACCATTGCAGTCTTGAACTTTGCAACCCCAAAATCCCATCCCTAGACCGAACCAGAGATCATGATTCATCATTTGGAAAGTACCTATCCTGTGTAGTTGTAGCAACATCTCTATAGATTTGTATTTCATCCCCTTGCAATAAAAGCCAACATTCTGTTTCCCTTCATTATTTGACATTCAATGGCATTATCATCATTGCATTCCCAACAATCAAAATCCTGGGCTTTACCACTGAGCAAAACTGAATTGGAATACCCATATTAATACTGTGGCTACAAGACTAGGTCTGAGGCTGGGAATTCTTCAGAGAGTAATTCACCACCTAACTCCCATTAGCCTGTCCACCATTTATAAGGTAAAAGTCAGGAATACACTCCAATTGCCTAGATGAGAGGAACTCCAATGACACTCAAGAATCTCAACACCATCCAGAACAAAACAGTGTGCTTGATTGGCACCCCATTCATTGCCTGCAATACCTACTTCCTCCATTATTGATGCGCAGATCCATGTGCACCATTCAAAAGATGTACTGCAGCTCCTTCAGCAGTACCTTGCAAACCCACACCTTCTAAAACCTTAAAAGCAAATTACCACAGATGCTGGAATCTGAAACAAAAACAGAAAATGCTGGAAAATCTCGGCAGGTCTGATAGCATTTCTGGAGAGAGAATAGAGCCAACGGTTTGAGTCTGGATGACTCTTCATCAGAGATCTATTAATCTCTTCAGTCTAGTTCAATAATCTATACAGAATCCGGATCCAATTACCTGTTCACAATCCAGATCCAATCATCCCTTCACAATTCCAATCCAATATTCGGTTGACAATTGGGATTTACCATTCTGTTGTCTGATGTGACATTTGTTATTTGACAGATGTGAAGGCTACAGATACTTCCTGTTTCCTGGTAATTTATAGTGCAAGGACAGCACAGAAGCTGTTTTCTTCTGGCACTCTTCCCTTCTTTTAACAAAGTATTGTTTTAAATAATGATTTGCATCATCTATTATTCTCCACATAACCATTTAGAAATTTTTATCGATGTTACTGCAGGCTTGATTTGAATTATTGCCTTTATGATGATTGTCAGCTGTTCACTATCTGACATATGAACCATTTTAATTCACTGATGATATAATCACTCTCAATTATCCATTACATTTCCTTACATTACAACAGTGACAAAGCTTCAAAAGCAATTGATTAGCTATGAAGAGTTTCGGAACATTTGTGAGACTTTGAAAGGCATCAATGCAAGTTCTTTCATTCTCGGTTATTATTTATTGATGATTACATTTTACATCAAAATCAAAGAAACCATTCACAAGCAGATTGTGGCTGAGTTTCTTGGCAATATTCATTTACATTCCCTCTGTGAATAAATACTCAGACTCCCAATACTCAGGTAGTCCCGTATCTTTTCCCAAAGGTAGGGGAGTCTAAAACTAGAGGGCATAGGTTTAATGTGAGAGGGGAGAGATACAAAAAGAAGCAAAGGGGCAGTGTTTTCACACAGAGGGTGGTGAGTGTCTGGAACAAGCTGCCTGAGATAGTAATTGGCGGGGTGGAGGGTGGGAGGCGGGTGAGTACAATTTTGTCTTTTGAAAAGCATTTAGAAAGTTACATGGGTAAGATGGGTATAGAGGGATCTGGGCCACACATGGGCAACTGGGGCTAGCTTAGGGTTTAAAAAAGGAGCGGCATGAACAAGGTGGGCCAAAGGGTCTGTTTCCATGCTGTAAACCTCTAAGACTCTATGAATCTATAACTCCTTAATTGAGTTCAGATATTGTGTGGCTATCACAGGAACACACAAAGTAGTTATCAGTGTCAACCCATCCAGAGCACAATCCAGACTAGTATATAAAATCCAACCAATTCCTTGAAGTTCACAGTCTCATAAACCATGACACTATTGCCAGCAAGAATGGAAAATTCGGCACTCATTATAATAATACCATGTGCAGGTGAGATTGGATAATTCTGACCATAAGCACAGCAAGACTCTTGCCTGAAAAAAAATTACATTTCTGTCATGTCCCAAAGTTACAGTAGAAACCTGTAGAAATTATGAGTCTCAATGTTGTCAATGATTCCTCGGTGCTATTGGTTCACGGAATAAAGCTACAGCTATCCAGGATCAGTTTTGATTTTGATATATATACAAAAGAATCATTCAATGGCTACACCACAGAAGGAGGCCATTTGACCCATTGACCTGAACACTACCTCCTTGCCTGCCATGGAATTGATGCGGGCAATGGTCCGACAACAGAAATTCTGTTGATCTCAGGTGGGAATTTCTGGTCTTACCCTAGTGAGACCGTAAAATCCCACCATTATGCCTCTGCTTGCTTACTATACAACCAAATCATTAATTCCACAATTGTTCTTCTCTTCAGGTACTACATATCAAGTTCTGTTTTAAAAGATCTTATTACATCTTCAGTGATTAGATCATAATTGAGGATGATGTTTCATTCTCCTTATCACTTAAATACTTCTTTTGTTTGCAATTTAGTTCCAACGTCTGGAGATTTAGGATCACAAATGATTTACTGATATCTTGAGACACATCACTGTCTGTACTATTGTAATAGTCTTTAATTTGAATGATCCCGGCATATATCGTCGCTTAAATCAGTGATACACCATTTACTTCAGTGAATATATATTTTCAGGGTTCTAAAGATAACCAAAGAAATGACATTCAGAGCGTTATGGTCAGCATTGAGACAAGCAAATCTACAGCAATGTCAAAACTGAACTGGCTGTGAAATGGCAATTTGACCTGACCTGCCTTATGAGTTAAGTTAATATCCAGACTTATGCCATTATGAAACTTTATAAGCAGTTTACAAACATATTACCTATAACACAAAACAAAGGCAGTTATATGAGGTATGTATGGGGCCAAATTTTTATCTTTATATCATGCTGAATTAAACAATAGTTGGCTGAGAGGAATACGTGTATAGATCACACACCCTGTCCAATTATTCTTCCACATTTGTCATGTATGATGCTTAATACCCAGGCGATGGATAAACATAACCAGCATTGCAGGTTTAAGGACTGTGTGTATCCTGCGACAGGTTTTATTCAACAAACTTAAGATGTCTGCCTCCAGAGGCAGAGTGTTCAGGGCAGAATGGCATGTCTATGACAAACCAGTTAGTTAGTAAAGCATTGAAATTCCAAATGTAATATTTCCAAGTTTGCTGATTATTTGAAACTTGATGGGAGTGTGAGTGGTGAGAAGGATGTTAAAAGATTTCAAGGTGATTTAGACAAGTTGATTGGACAAAGACATGGCAGGTGCAATATAACATGGATGAATGTGAAGTTATCCACTTTAGAAGGAGAAACAGAATGGCAGAATGTTAGTTAAATGATGAAAGATTGGGAAATGTTGATGTACAAAGTGACTGGAGTGTCCTTGTACATCAGTCACAGAAAGGAAGCATGCCGTTACAGCAAAGAGTTAAGAAGAAAAATGATATGTTGGCCTTCATTGCAAAAGTATTTGAGCATAACAGCAAGGATATCATACTGTATCTATGCAAGGCCTTGATAAGACCACACCCAAAGTATTTTGTGCAATTTTGATCTCCTGCCTTAAGAAAGAAAATATTTGCCATAGAAGGAGCATAGCAAAAGTTCACCAGACTGATTCCTGGGAAGACAAGATTGGCATAAAAGGAGAGATTGAGTTGACTAAGCCTGTATTCACTGGAATTTAGAAGAATGAGAAAGGATCTTGTTGAAATGTGTAAAATTCTGACATACTGGATGCAGGCTGGGGGGGAGGAGTGGGGGAAGGTTAATGAACATGGAATCACCGTCTCAGGATATGGAGTAGACCATTTAAGACTAAGAAGAGGTGAAATGTTTTCATTCAGAGGGTGATGAACTGATAGACTTCCCTACTGCAGGCGGCTGTGGAGGCCAAGTCACTGATTATATTTAAGAAGGGAAAAATTTCTAGACTCTAAAAATGTCAAGGGATATGGGGAAAGTGTGGGAGTATAACGTTGCGATACAGGATCAGCCATGACCATATTCAATGGTGGAATCGAAGGGCTGAATGGCCTACTCTTATTTTCTATTCACATGCTTTCCAAAAGTCAGGTGGATCTTGAGCCTGAGTTTGCCAGCAGTGGGAATGGCGATGCGGGCTCAGAATTTGGAAAGGTCAGAAAAGTGTGATTGCCTCTGCTAATATCACAATTGCCGATTTTTAGCTAACCTCACCAGTGGAGGAACTTGGAACATGTCAGGGAAGGATGTGAACCTAATTTGAGCACACTGACAAATCATTAGCAAGCATTTACTCCACTCCACACCGAATATTCAGCTGGCATCAGCATTACATCACGTCAGAGCCATTTACAACAATTCCACATAAGCATGAACTTGGCACTGTCACTTCCCTGGGGGATATTAGAGGTGAGCACTCAGGGGCCATTACTTCTTTGACAGTCCAACACAATGGGCACTAGGGAGAATGTTGAGGATGTAAAGGAGTGCAGCACAGGGCAGTGGGTGAGGTCACTGTCGCCATCAGATGGGGAGAAGTGGTGTAGCGTGGTGGGTATGGGTGTGTTGCTCACAAGCCTGACATTTCTTTACCCAAAGGGTGGTTCGGGAGTGGAATGCCCTGCCTGCAGCAGTTGTGGATGCGCCAGGTTTGGTGGCGTTTAAGAGGTTAGTTGATAAGTATATCGAAGAGAAGGGAATGGTTTAGTTTGGAGGGGCATTGCTTTTTATATTGGTCGGCGCAACATCGAAGGCCGAAGGGCCTGTTCTGTGCTGTAGTGTTCTATGTTCTATGTTCTATGTTCCCTTCATATCGAGTCACCAAGCACACATTGCTTCCTTGTTCTTCCATGCTGGATTATAATATTCAAATAGTAGCTGAGTCAATGCCCTTTCTTGTTGGAGCTACAAACTAGGTGGGATGTGGCCACATTGGAAAGGCAGTGCAGGGTGTGACTATGAGCTCCTGGAGTCCTGCTTTGCAAGGGCAATGTGCAGGTCTCAGTGATGTGGAGATACCCTGCCAATTGTGGTATACTTGGAAGAGGGTGAATGTAGTGAAACCTTCAACTCTCATTCCGTCAATTGTGTGAGGCCAAAGGGTCTTGCTGGATGGAAAGTTCAAATCCACTTCTCTGACTTAGGTATAGCAGTGAGAGGGTATTGATTGTTCTCATGCAAGCCTGTACAGCCTTGAAGACCCTGACGAATGAAGCTGCACTCTTGGGAAATCCTTCAAAAGTCATTGCATACCTCTCAGAATTCAGCTGTGTCTTGTCAAGATGAATATAGTTGCCAGAGCAACTAACTGACAAATCTTGCAAGAGTCCAGCATATCACTTTAACATCCAAAATTGGATCTAAGGGCAAAGGTTAACCCCTTGGAACAACAAGCCCCAGTACTACAGATGCAGCCTTCAAAGATCAAAGAAAATTATCGCACAGGAACAGGCCCTTCAGCCCTCCAAGCCTGCACTGACAGTGCTGCCTGACTGAACTAAAGCCCCTACCCTTCCAGAGACCATATCCCCCTATTCACATCTTATTCAAGACACCCCTTAAAAGTCACTACCGTAGCTGTTTCCACTATCTCGCCTGGCAATGTGTTCCAGGCACCCACCACCCTCTGTGTAAGAAATCTGCCTCATACATCTCCTTTAAATCTTGCCCCTCACAACTTAAAGCTGTGTCCCCTCATCATTGACTCTTCCATCCTGGAAAAAAGCTTCTGACTATCCACTCTATCCATGCCTCTCATAATCTTGTAGACTTCTATCAGGTTGCCCCTCAATCTTTGTCATTTCAGTGAGAACAAACCAAGTTTTTCCAACCTCTCCTCACAGCAAATGCCCTTCATACCAGGCAATATCCTGGTAGATCCTTTCTATACCATCTCTAAAGCATCCACATCCTTCTGTAAGTGTGGCAACCAGAATTGAACATGCTATTCCAAGTGCAACCTAACTAAGGTTCTAGACAGTTGCAACACGACGTGCCAATTTTTAAACTCAATGCCTGGCCAATGAAGGCAAGTGTGCTGTAAGACTTCTTGATTATCTTCTCCAGCTGCATTGCCTCTTTCAGTGACCAGTGTACCCAGATCCTTTTGCCTATCAATACTCATAAGGGTTCTGCCATTGACTGCATATTTTCTATCTATATTACATCTTCCAAAATGCATAAACCTCACATTTGTCCGAATTAAACTCGATCTGCCACCTCTCTACCCAAGTCTCCAACCGTTTTATATCCTGCTATATCCTCTGATGATCCTCATTGCTATCCACAAATTTCAAAGAACAAAGAACAAAAAAAAAGCACGGGAAACAGGCCCTTCAGCCCAATGAGCCCGCGCCGCCACCCCGATGTTCCCACCTCTACCCGCGATCCCTGTCCATGATTATAGGTCTATAGATTAAAAACCAAATTTGAGACAATTTCGGGAGAATTTGTTTTGCCAATTAGCCTAAGAGCACATCTTTGGGATGTGGGAGGAAACCGGAGTGCCCGGAGAAAACCCACGCAAGCACGGGGAGAATGCGCAAACTCCCACAGACACAGGCCCAAATCCATGTATCTGCACAGCACAGAGATAGTCACTGAGCTGTCGTGTTGCCCATCAGTTGGTCCAGGTCAAGCGTACACTAACAACGTGAAGCACTAGGATACTCTCGAAAAAAATCCAAGAGCAGCCCTCTCACGACCCATCGCGTGTACGCCCCTTGTTAGACAACAAGGTGGACCAAAGCACCTGTGGGATAAAAACAAGTACATCAATATCATCATCTATTTACACACTTCCCAGGGACTCCCAAAGCTCATGATCCCTATTTTAAATCAGTTTTCTATACCCCTCCATTCCCATTCTGTTCATGTGCCCATCTAATGTGTTAGAAATTCTCGAGGGTTTGAAGTTGGATAAGTCCCCTCGGCCGGACGGGATTTACCCTAGGATTCTCTGGGAGGCAAGAGAGGAGATTGCAGAGCCTCTGGCTCTGATCTTCATGTCCTCGTTGGTTACGGGTGTGGTTCCGGAGGACTGGAGGATAGCGAATGTGGTCCCATTGTTTAAGAAGGGGAAGAGAGACCTTCCAGGGAATTATAGGCCAGTGATTCTTACTTCTGTTGTGGGCAAGGTATTGGAGAGAATTATTAGGGATAGGATTTATAGTTATTTGGAGAGAAATGAATTGATTGGGGATAGTCAGCATGTTTTCGTGAAGGGTAGGTCATGCCTTACTAACCTCATTGAGTTTTTTGAGAAAGTGACCAGAGAGGTGGATGGGGTAAGGCGGTTGATGTAGTATATATGGACTTTAGTAAGGCGTTTGATAAGGTGGCCCATGGAAGACTTCTACAGAAAATGCAGATGTGTGGAATAGAGGGTGATTTAGCTATTGGATTAGGAATTGGCTGGCAGATAGAAGACAGAGGGTGGTGGTTGATGGGAGATATTCATCGTGGAGTTCGGTGACAAGTGGTGTGCCTCAGGGTCTGTTTTGGGGCCCCTGCTGTTTGTAATTTTTATAAATGATCTGGATGAGGGTATTGAAGGATGGATTAGTAAATTTGCAGATGACACTAAAGTCGGTGGAGTGGTAGATAGTGAAGAGTGGTGTTATAGTTTGCAGAGAGACTTGGACAAGTTGCAGAGCTGGGCCGAGAGGTAGCAAATGGAGTTTAATGTGGAAAAGTGTGAGGTAATCACTTTGGCAGGAATAACAAATGTGTAGAGTATAGGGCTAATGGTAGGACTCTTAATAGTGTTGATGAACAGAGGGATCTTGGTGTATATGTGCATAGATCCCTGAAAGTTGGCAATCAAGTCGATAAGTTGTTAAGAAGGCATATGGAGTCTTAGCTTTTATTGGTAGGGGATTGAATTTCGGAGCCGCAACGTCATGTTGCAACTGTACAAAACTCTAGTGCGGCCGCACTTGGAGTATTGTGTGCAGTTCTGGTCGCCACATTATAAGAAAGATGTGGAGGCATTGGAGAGGTACAGAGGAGGTTTACCAGGATGTTGCCTGGTATGGAGGGCAGGTCCTATGAAGAGAGGTTGAAGTATTTGAGGTTGTTTTCGTTAGAAAGGAGGCGGCTAAGAGGGGATCTTATTGAAGCATATAAGATGATTAGAGATTTAGATAGGGTGGACAGTGATAGCCTTTTTCCTAGGATGGAGAAAGCTAGCCCGAGGGGACACAGCTTTAAATTAAGGGGTATGAGTTATAGGACGGATATCAGAGGTAGGTTCTTTACTCAAAGAGTGATTAGGGAGTGGAATGCCCTGCCTGCAGCTGTTGTAGATGCGCCAATTTTGGTGGCGTTTAAGAGGTTAATTGATAAGTATATGGAAGAGAAGGGAATGGTTTAGTTTGGAGGTGCATTGCTTTTTATTTTGGTCGGCACAACATCGAAGGCCGAAGGGCCTGTTCTGTGCTGTATTGTTCTATGTTCTATGTTCTAAGTATTTCTTAAATATGTCCAGAATGCCTGCCTTCACCACTTTACTTGGCAGTGCATTCCATACCCCCACCACCCTCTGTGTGAAAAAACTCCCTCTAGCATCCAAATTATACCTTACCCCCCTCACCCTAAGCCCGTGGCCCCTCGTGCTATTTGAGTCCATCCTAGTAAACCCTGTTTACTCCATCTAACTTTGTGTCATTCACAAACTTATTAATCAAACCAGTTACATTTTCCTCCAAATCATTTATATATATTACAAACAGCAAACTTCCCGGCACTGATCTCTGCACAATGCCACTTGTCACAGCCCTCCATTCAGAAATGCGTCCTTCTACTGCTACCCTTTGCCATCTTTGACTGAGTAAGAAGTCTCACAATACCAGATTAAAATCCAACAGGTTTATTTGGTAGTAAACGCCACTAGCTTTCAGGGTTAAATCCAAATTACTCTTTTAATATCTTGCCCATTTCCTCTGGCTCCAGGCATAGATTTCTTCCCTTGTCCTTGAGTGGGCTATCACTGGTTACCCTCTTGCTCTTTATATAAAAAGCCTTGGCATTTTGCTTAATCCTGCTGGGCAATGCTTTTTTGTGATTCCTTTTAGCCCTCCTTACCAAATAAACCTGTTGGACTTTAACCTGGTGTTATGAGACTTCTTACTGTGTTTACCTCAGATCAACGTTGACATCTCCATATTATCCATGACTGAGCCAGTTTTGTATCCACCTTGCCAGCTCACCTCTGATCTCATGTGACTTTACCTTCTACACTAGTCTGCCATGAGGGACCTTGTCAAAGGCCTTACTGAAGTCCATATAGACAATATCCACTGCCTTACTCTCACAAAGCATCTTTGTCACTTCCTCAAAAAGCTCAATCAAGTTTGTGAGACATGACCTCCCCTTTACAAAACCATGTTGCCTCTCACTAATACATCCACTTATTTCCACATGGGAATAAATCCAGTCTCAAGGAATTCTCTCCAATAATTTTCCTATCACTGATGTAAGGATCACTGGCCTGCAATTATCTGGATCATTCTTCCTACTCTTCTTAAACAAAGGAACAACATTGGTTATTCTCCAATCTTCTGGGACTTCCCCTGTAGCTAGTGAGAATACAAAGGTTTCTCTCAAGACCCTAGCAATTTTCTCCCTTGCCTCACTCAATATTCTGGGGTATATCCCATCACGACCCAGGGACTTGTCCACCGTAATGTTTCTCAAGAACCCCAATACCGCCTCCTTTATTGATCCCAACATGACTCAAACTATCTACACATCCTTTCCCAGACTCATTATCCACCAAATCCTTCTCTATGGTGAATACTGATGCAAAATACTCATTTAATACCTTGCTTATTTCCTCTGACTCCCTCATATAGATTCCCTCCCTTGATTGGGCCAACCTTCTCCCTGTTTACCCTCGAGCTCTTTATATGTGTATTAAAGCCTTAGGATTTTGCTTGATCCTGCTGGCTAATGCTTTCTTGTGATTCCTTTTAGCCCTCCCTACTCCTTGCTTAAGTTTCTTTTTACTTTCCTTACATTCCACACTTGTTTCCTGTATTCCCAGCTATTATAAATGCTTCCTTTTTCTCTTTAACAAAGCTCACAATATCTCTCATTATCCAAAGTTCCCAAAACTTACCATACTTATCCTTCATCCTTACAGGAATGTGCCAGTCCTGAATCCCTATCAACTTTCACTTGGAAGCCTCCCAAATGTCAGATGTTGATTTGCTTTCAAACATAAGCCCCCAATCTACATTCTTCAGTTACAGCCTAATATTGTTGTAATTAGCCTTCCCCCAATTTAACACCTTAACTTGAGCACTACATTTACCTTTATCCATCGGTAACTTAAAGCTTATTGAATTGTGGTCACTGTTCCTGAACGGCTCCCCTACTGAAACATCGATCACCTGGCCGTGTTCATTCCCCAATACCAGGTCCACTATGGCCCTTCTCTATTTGGATATGTACACACTGTTTCAAGTAGCCCTCCTGGATGCTCCTTACAAATTCTGGTCCATCCGCCCGCCCCCCCCCACCTAGCACTAAGTGAGTCCCAGTCAATATAAGGGAAGTTAATATCTTCTGCCGTAATAACCCTGTTAAATTTACACCTGCCAAAATCTGCCCACATATTTGTTCCTCTATCTCCCGCTGGCAGCTGGGTGGCCTATAGTTAAACATTGTGACTACACCCTTCCTATACCTGAATTCTACCCATTTTGCCTCAATGTAGTCTCTGAAGGTAGCAGAGCAAGTGGAGAAGGTTGTGAAGAAAGCATATAGTATGCTAGCCTTTATAGGAAGGGGTATAGAGTACAAGAGCTGGCCTCTAATGTTGCAGTTGTATAAAACGTTGGTTCGACCTCATTTGGAATACTGCGTCCAGTTCTGGTCGCCTTACTACCGGAAGGACGTGGACACTCTGGAGAGAGTGCAGAGGAGGCTTACCATGATGCTGCCTTGTATGGAAGGACTGAGTTACGAGGAGAGCTTAGGCAAATTGGGACTATTTTCCTTAGAAAGACGTAGACTTAGAGGAGATCTAATAGAGGTGTACAAGATTATGAGGGGTATAGATAGAGTAAACAGGGTTAAGCTTTTTCCTAGGATGGACTCGAATAGCACGAGGGGTCACGGGCTTAGGGTGAGGGGGGTAAGGTATAATTTGGATGCTAGAGGGAGTTTTTTCACACAGAGGGTGGTGGGGGTATGGAATGCGCTGCCAAGTAAAGTGGTGGAGGCAGGTACTCTGGAGTTATTTAAGAAATACTTAGATGGGCACATGAACAGAATGGGAATGGAGGGGTATAGAAAACTGATTTAAAATAGGGATCATGAGCCTTGGGAGTCCCTGGGAAGTGTGTAAATAGATGATGATATTGATGTACTTGTTTTTATCCTACAGGTGCTTTGGTCCACCTTGTTGTCTAACGAGGGGCATACAGGCGATGGGTCGTGAGAGGGCTGCTCTTGGATTTTTTTTCGAGAGTATCCTGCTTATGTCAGGATGAGGCTTGAAGGCTCGGTTAGTGCAATGGATAGCTATAGATTAGCCAGGAGGGAGCTAAAGAGTGAATTGAGGAGAGCTAAGAGAGGACACGAGAAGACTTTGGCTGATAGGATTAAGGAGAATCCTAAAGCTTTCTTTAGATATGTTAAGAATAGAAGATTGGTTAGGACAAGATTAGGGCCAGTCATAGACAGCAGTGGGAAGTTGTGCGTGGAGCCTGAAGAGATTGGAGAGGCACTGAATAAATATTTCTCTTCGGTATTCACGCAGGGAGATGTAAATGTAGTTGTGGAGAACACTGAGGTACAGGGTTGCAAACTGGAAAGTATTGAAGTAGATAGGGAGGATGTGCTAGATATTCTTGAGGGTTTGAAGTTGGATAAGTCCCCTGGGCCGGACGGGATTTACCCTAGGATTCTCTGGGAGGCAAGAGAGGAGATTGCAGAGCCTCTGGCTCTGATCTTCAGGTCGTCGTTGGTTACGGGTGTGGTTCCGGAGGACTGGAGGATAGCGAATGTGGTCCCGTTGTTCAAGAAGGGGAAGAGAGACCTTCCAGGGAATTATAGGCCAGTGAGTCTTACTTCTGTTGTGGGCAAAGTATTGGAGAGAATTATTAGGGATAGGATTTATAGTTATTTAGAGAGAAATGAATTGATTGGGGATAGTCAGCATGGTTTTGTGAAGGGTAGGTCGGGCCTTACTAACCTCATTGAGTTTTTTGAAAAAGTGACCAAAGAGGTGGATGGGGGTAAGGCGGTTGATGTGGTATATATGGACTTTAGTAAGGCGTTTGATAAGGTGGCCCATGGAAGACTTCTGCAGAAAATGCAGATGTATGGGATAGAAGGTGATTTAGCTAATTGGGTTAGGAATTGGCTAGCGGATAGAAGACAGAGGGTGGTGGTTGATGGGAGATATTCATCATGGAGTTCGGTGACAAGTGGTGTACCTCAGGGGTCTGTTTTGGGGCCCCTGCTGTTTGTAATTTTATAAATGATCTGGATGAGGGTATTGAAGGATGGATTAGTAAATTTGCAGATGACACTAAAGTCGGTGGAGTGGTAGATAGTGAAGAGGGGTGTTATTAGTTTGCAGAGAGACTTGGACAAGTTGCAGAGCTGGGCCGAGAGGTGGCAAATGGAGGTTAATGTGGAAAAGTGTGAGGTAATGCACTTTGGCAGGAACAATAAATGTGTAGAGTATAGGGCTAATGGTAGGGCTCTTAATAGTGTTGAGGAACAGAAGGATCTTGGTGTATGTGTCAATAGATCCCTGAAAGTAGGCAGTGAAGTGGATAAAGTTGTTAAGAAGGCTTATGGAGTCTTAGCTTTTATTGGTAGGGGGATTGAATTTAGGAGCCGCAGCATCATGTTGCAGCTGTACAAAACTCTAGTGCGGCCGCACTTGGAGTATTGTGTGCAGTTCTGGTCCCGCATTATAAGAAAGATGTGGAGGCATTGGAGAGGGTACAGAGGAGGGGAGGTTTACCAGGATGTGCCGGTATGGAGGGCAGGTCTTTGAAGAGAGCTGAGGGTTGAGGTTATTTTCGTAGAAGGAGGCGGCTAAGAGGGGACCTAATAGAAACACATTAAGATGATTAGAGGTTTAGATAGGGTGGACAGTGATAGCCTTTTTCCTAGGATGGAGAAAGTAGCACGAGTGGACACAGCTTTAATTAAGGGGTGATAGTTATAGGACGGATTGTCAGAGGTAGGTCTTACCCAAAGGGTGGTTCGGGAAGTGGAATGCCCTGCCTGCAGCAGTTGTGGATGCGCCAAGTTTGGTGGCGTTTAAGAGGTTAGTTGATAAGTATATGGAAGAGAAGGGAATGGTTAGTTTGGAGGGGCATTGCTTTTATATTGTCGGCGCAAACATCGAAGGCCGAAGGGCCTGTTCTGTGCTGTAGTGTTCTATGTTTACTGCTTCACGTCGTTAGTGTACGCTTGACCTGGACCATTTGATGGGTAACACGACAGCTCAGTGACTATCGCTGTGCTGTGCAGATACATGGATTTGGGCCTGTGTCTGTGGGAGTTTGCGCATTCTCCCATGCTTGTGTGGGTTTTCTCCAGGTGCTCCGGTTTCCTCCCACATCCCAAAGATGTGCTCTTAAGCTGATTGGCAAAACAAATTCTCCCTAAATTGTCTCAAATTTGGTTTTTAATCCATAGATCCATAAACATAGACAGGGATCGCGGGTAGAGGTGGGAACATCGGGGTGGCGGCACGGGCTCGTTGGGCCAAAAGGCGTGTTTCCTGTGCTGTTTTGTTCTTTGTTCTTTGTATGAGCCCTCTGAGATGTCCTCCTGTAGTACAGCTGTGAGATTCTCCTTAACCAGTTGTGCAGCTCCCCCAACCTTTTTACATCCTCCTCTCTCCCGTCTGAGACATCTGAATCCTGAAATGTTAAACTGCCAATCTTGCCCTTCCCTTAACCAAGTTTTTGTAATGGCAACAACATTTTCGTTTCTAGTACTAATCCAAGCTCTAAATTCATCTGCCTTACCTGTTACACTTCTCACACTGAAACGAATACACTTCGGTCCACCAGACGCTCTCTGGTTATCAATCCCATACTGCCTGCTGCTTCTCTGAGTCTTACCGGCTCTACTCTCTGGTTCTGCTTCAGCTAATTCACCTTTGCTTTGATTCCCATCCCACTGCCAAATCTCCTGTGAAGCACTAGCAAACCTCCCGGCCAGATTATTTATGCCCTTCCAGGTTAGATGCAACCCATGTTTCTTGTATAGGTCCCACCTGCCCTGGAAGAAACCCCAGTGGTCCAGATATCTGAAACCCTCACTCCTACACCAGCTGTTTAGCCACGTATTAAGCTGCACTATCTATCTCTTCATATCCTCACTAGCACGTAGCACAGGGAGTAATCCTGAGATTACAATCTTAAAGGTCGTGCTTTTTAACTTCCTACCTATCTCCCTAAACTGCTGCTGCAGGACCTCATCAATCTTCCTACCTATATTGTTAGTACCAATATGTACCACAACCTCTGGCTGTTCACCTTCTCCCTTCAAAATGCATTCTGCCTGTTCAGAGACATCCTGGACTCTGGGACCAGTGAGGAAACATATCGTCCTGGAGTCTCTTTTACGTCCATAGAAGCACCTATCTGCATTCCTAACAATAGAGTCCACTATAACTATTGCCCTAGTATCCTTTGTCCCTCCCTGCTTAACAATAGAGCAAGCCATGGTGCCACTGTTGTGGCTGCTGCTGCTATTGTCAGTTTAAGCTTTAGCAATATACAACTCACACTGTGGAGAATCCCAGGCAAGTTATGATGGTGACAATTGGCATTGCCCCCTGTTCAATATCATGCATCATTTTTGAGATGCTCCATCTGGATGCATACCTTGTTGTCATATCTTTCTAATGTACTTTAGTGTCATACAAAGTTGGGATTTACCTGGGGGTCAGGGGCTGGAGAGAGAGTGTTGGGAAGAGGAGGAGTGTGGGGTGCAGAGTGTGAGAGTGGGTAGGTCACTTGCCATGTGACAATAAAAGCCCAACACTCTTCACCCTGCTAGAATATTGGGAAAGCCATGTGGCTTATTGTCAGAAGTTGATGGTGTGAGGGAGAGCTGAAATTCACACAGATAATGGGATGCATCGGGGTGGAAGTCACAGACTCATGGAACAATGAGGGGCAAGGCTCTGTGACGACTCCTCAGCACTCACTGTGGTGTTTTTACTCTTTCAGTGCATGCTTCATCAGAATCATGGAGCTTGTTCAGTTGGTCTTTCTACTGACCAGGATTGACCAACAACAGAGACATTGACGTGCTGCTGTGTGTGTGTGGTGAGGACCAGTGGCCAGCAGCTGCTCAGGGAGCAGTACCATACATGGAGGAACAATTTCGGAGACTGTACCAGCCAAGAATCTCCACTGCGGATGCTACTCTCACAGTGTTGGCCTCATTGCCTTGGAGTGATGGCATCATCTTTTCAGGGAAAAGATGTATGGACTCCTCTAGTTGGCTGAGGAGGGAGGTAGTCATCCCCTCCTGATGCTTGTGATTCTGTAGTTCCATCAGCTCTGAGATGACTGGACCCAGGGGGCACATCATCGACCAGGGGCCCAGCAGAGTCCTGGACTTTTGCATCCCAAAAGAGCTGGTTCCCTGTGATTTCAAGCCCTAAAGAGGGGTCTCTCCCCACTCCAAAGCCTAAAGACATTCAGTGGCCTCTGACCGTTCTAGTGCCGCGACTTTAGCTGGCCTCACCCCGTTGGTATTTAGGCCCACAGCAAATGGTTTCATAAAATCCCGGCCAACATCTTTTATCAATCTAGATTCACATGATTCTGCTAACTGCATTACTGCCATGACATAATGTTCAGAAGACTCATTTTCATTCTGAATTCTTGTGTTGAATACATAATGTTCATATATGATATTCACCCTTTTCTCCTTGCTGGTTTATTAGATTTACAGCGTTATATACTTCGTAGCGGTCTCTCCCCAGCAATGGTAAAAGTTTAACTACTCATCATTTTAGGCTTCTTCATTAAGTGTTTTGCACATTCATAATTAAAATTGTAATTAAAAAAAGTGCCAACTTGCCGTGCTACATTTTTTAATGGGTCTAGAGACAGGAAAGGAGAATTTACTGCAGGTATTTTTAATTGTTCAGTAATTTACTTGCATTGTCTTCTCTGTTTCTTTTCCAGGGTTCAAAAATCCACTTTTTGTCACTCTCCGATACTGCACTGCAAGATTAAAGGACAGCTCAATTTCAGCACGTGTTTCTATGAGAGGCTGTCTCCAACTGAGCTTAAGATGTTTGCCTCCACGTACAGAGTCTTCATGGCAGAATCACATCATTATGGCAAGCCAGTCAATTAGTACAGCATGGCATTTCCATAATCTAAACAATATTTAGTAGTTCCATCAATGTGACAGTAGGCTTGGTTCAATAGTTCCCAATTCGAATAAATCAGTATTCACTCCATGTTTTATACTTCCATTGCACATACTGTAGTTTTTTTGTACCATCGAGAGAAACATGCACCACAAAGCGTGCATGAGGCCAGGCCATCAAACTGCATACTGACATCATAGGTGCAGAGATCAGAATTGGTCACACATGTCTGGCAGCCATGGAAATTTCCATTGTGACAAATCATGCAATAAGAACATAGGGGACAGGTGGATGGAGATAAAGAATATGTCAATCTAATTCACCTTCTATCATCCTGATATCACATAATAGAACAATAATTAAGCTATTGACTGATTGTGACAACCAACTTGTCCACAGCAGACAAAGACAAATGTCCAAACCATGAAAAACCAGGTGCTGAGCTTTGGAGCTAAAGGGCCAAAATCACCTGTTGCTTCTAAATGCTAAGATGTACTTTATACCATGACTGAAATTGTTCATAAAACTTTGCTTTGTCACAGAGACAATCGCATGTTTTAAAAGTAAAATGATTAAACATTGAAAGCAGATTATGTTCTGAGGCTATGGCAAGATCAGGAGGGTTATATTTTGGAAGTCTACTGTCACAAAAGGCATGATAAGCAGAACAATTTCCTTCTCTGCTGTACACTTTTATGATTTTATACTCTGCAGTGTTTCTCCTCTAAAGACAAAGTTTATTTCTAAACATTTTAAAAATAATTTATAGGTAAATATTTGACAACATTTGATTTTGAAAGTATCAGGTCCTGGAATGCCTTATATTCCCAGACACAAATTAAAATTATGTTTGCAAAGGCACCTGATTTAACAGGAAATTAAAACGAATATAATCCTGGTGAGGATTGTGGCTGACCACTCTTTGCCAAAGGCTTAACCCATTGAGAAATGACTGGCTTTTATTGTAAAGTGAAGCTAATGTTAAAATAAAGATCATGTAGCTTTTGGTCTGTATGTGTGTCAGAGCTTAGATTTCCTCTGAAGTCTTTGGCTGAAGAATTAAGCAATCGTGTTTCTTTAGAGAATATTCTTTGGAGTCAGCTTTTATTCCTTATGATTCCAGCTGCTGTTCGCATGGGTTTGCTTTCCGTATTACTGGCACAGTAATGATTTTGAACCTCTTGTGCCATCTGTTTTCTTGCTCTGGGCAAGCAAATAAATGATTAAACACTGGAGAACATGAGGTCTTGGATGCTTATAGACGGGTATGTTTAATAAAACATGCTGTTAACAAATCAAATCTGTCAGTGTTACTTTGCAGTCAGCTTTCTGTCGGACAGTTATGTTGCCAGCTTTTTGATTATTTAAAACAAAAAATATGCACTTTAAGTGGTGTGAAAGTCATCTATTTCTAATTTCTGATAATGTAGTTCTTAAGCAAATCACTCAAGGAATGTAGCGCCATGGTCCAGAAGGCTTCACTCACTGAACTACTTGTTGAGGAGAAGTATCTATAGTCTGATTTTCTATTACCTGTTGTATATTTTATGGGTGGGATTTTCCAGTCTTGTTTGCCTCAAAACCAGAAAATCCCTCTTGAGGTCAACAGATCTTTCCATGGTCCATCTCTTGCCTGTTCTGATTCCCAGGGCAGACGGGAGGATAAAATTTGCCTCATACTTTGGAAAAACACAGATATTAAATGAGCCTTTTGTATGTAACAGGGTTTATTTATTACAGTGCACTAAAATGCTTGCTGTACGCTTACAGCTCCAGCTTCTAGCAACTTAAGTTTGTCTATTTTTATCTGAATCAACATCCAGGCTTAATGAATCAAGTACACTGACTAGATTAGTCAACATATTCACAATATTAACCATAGCACAATTGAACACTATATCCTTTCTCCTTGTAATGCCAAATTAAATCATCCGAAACAGCAAGCATATGTACCGAGTCTTTTCTTAGCGTTTAGCTTGTCCATTTTATTTAACTAAGCATAGAAATACACTTTGAGATATGAAGGTCTCTGATGATGACACTGAACAAAAGAATAAAGGAACAAGAGGCAGGAATGGGCAATTCAGCTCCTTGAATCTGCTCCACCATTCTACACATAAGACAAATCCCTCATCTCTGGAATCAATCTAATGAACTTCTTCTGAACTGTCTTCAATGGAACTACATCCCTCTCAAGTAAAAAGACCAAAAATGTGCACAATACTCCAAATGCAGAGTCATTAATGCCTTGCAGAAACACTTTCTTACTTTTATGCTCTAGTCCTTTATCAAGAAATGTTAAAATTCCACTTGTCTTACTTATTACCTACTTTACCTGAATACAAGTTTTTCTGTGATTCATGAGTGAAGATCACTCTTCACTGAAGCACCCCGTAGTCTCACTCCATTTAGATAATAAATTGTCTTTCCATTTTTCCAACCAAAATGGATAACCTCATATTCATCCATATTAAACTCTATCTATCAGATTTTGATCCACTCACCTAACCTATAATTTCGATGCTAGAGGGAGTTTTTTCACACAGAGGGTGGTGGGGGTATGGAATGCGCTGCCAAGTAAAGTGGTGGAGACAGGCACTCTGGAGTTATTTAAGAAATACTTAGATGGGCACATGAACAGAATGGGAATGGAGGGGTATAGAAAACTGATTTAAAATAGGGATCATGAGCCTTGGGAGTCCCTGGGAAGTGTGTAAATAGATGATGATATTGATGTACTTGTTTTTATCCTACAGGTGCTTTGGTCCACCTTGTTGTCTAACAAGGAGCATACACGCGATGGGTCGTGAGAGGGCTGCTCTTGGATTTTTTTTTCAAGAGTATCCTAGTGCTTCACATCATTAGTGTACGCTTGACCTGGACCATTTGATGGGCAACACGACAGCTCAGTGACTATCGCTGTGCTGTGCAGATACATGGATTTGGGCCCTGTGTCTGTGGGAGTTTGCGCATTCTCCCCGTGCTTGCGTGGGTTTTCTCCGGGTGCTCTGATTTCCTCCCACATCCCAAAGATGTGCTCTTAGGCTAATTGGGAAAACAAATTCTCCCTAAATTGTCTCAAATTTGGTTTTTAATCCATAGATCTATAAACATAGACAGGGATCGCGGGTAGAGGTGGGAACATCGGGGTGGCGGCACGGGCTCGTTGGGCCGAAAGGCCTGTTTCCCGTGCTGTTTTGTTCTTTGTTCTTTGTTCTATCCATTTGTAAATTGCTTTTTTTTTTAATCACTACTGACTATTACGCCTATTTTAGTGTCATCTGCAAATTTGGCTATAGTACCTTTTGTCTGTGCATCCAAGTCATTAATATGGGCTGTAAATAGTTGAGGTACAAGGATCAAACCCAGTGCCACCCCATTAGTTATAACTTGCCAAACAAAAAGATCCATTTGCACTAACTCTCTGCTTTCTGTTGGTTAGCCTGTCCATTGCCTAAGATAAGAAAGTACCAACATCGAGGGCCGAAGGGCCTGTTCTGCGCTGTAATGTTCTATGTTCTATAATCCCATAGGATCTTACCTTGTGCATTAACCTTTTATGTAGCATTTTATCAAATGCCTTCTGTATTACATGTGCAGGATCCCTATCATCCACTTTGCATGTTACATCTCTGAAGAACTGCAATAGTTTGGAGAAGATAAGAGAAGATAGAGTTTGATGTTATGATTCTGCACAATCAGTTCCAGTGTGTGAACATGCAAGATGCTTGAAGTTATGAAAATAATCTGACCATCTATAGATGCATAGAGGTCAATGATCAGATTCTGAAGTAGCTAACAATTAAGCCAATGCTCGGTGATTGATATGGAGAGTGAAAAAAATTTTATACCATAGGGATACATGTGCCAAACATGGATGCTTCTCACTCTCCTGTAGAATATTTGTGTTTAGTTTCTGACAATAGCTGCAATACTTAAACAATTGGGCATTCACTTCCTTGAATGACTGTGAGAGTACTGCTCCATTTCTTGACATATCTGTTGTGACATTTCCAGATGTAAGTTGAAATGCATGAGGATTGGCGGTGATGCCATCTTCACTTTTAATGTATTTTACACTGCTTGGTGAATGTTTGTCCATGTCTGTTGTGCGTCTTTTTGCAATAGCTTCTGAAGGGGCTTGTTTCTTCTCCAAAGAACGCAAATAAATTAGTAATGGAAAAAGCATTGAACTGTGCAAAGCTGAATGACAGAACAGATGAATGGTCAAAATATAAAAGAACAGCAGAGAGTGACTCAAAGATTAGTCAAGAGAAAAAAATAAAGAGAGGAAGGCAGCGAGAAATATGAAAACAGATAGTAAGAGTTTCTACAGGTATTAAAAAGGAGAAGAGCAAGTAGAATGTTGGTGCTCGAGAGAGAGAGAATAGTGGATAATAAGGAAATGGAGGATGAAATTAGCAAATATTTTGCTTCTGTCTTCACTATAAACATTGCAGTAATAGCTATAAATCAGGAGGTGGAAGGGAGAGAGGATCTTGGTGAAATTACAGTTACTAGTGAAGCATTACTGAGCAAACTGATGGAGCTGTGAGCTGACAAGTCTCTGGTCTGATGACTCAAGTTTGATTAACTTTATCCTAGAGTGACTAATGTGTAGTAGCTATTTGGCTATTAACAATAGAATATACTACTTCAAGAAATTTTCCATTCCAATTCCCCCAATCTACATGTAGATTAAAGTCATTTATATTTATTGGAGTACCATTCTTACACCCCCCATTAATTTCTTCTTGTATATTCTTCCCTGCAGTGTAACTACTGTTAGGCAGCCTATAAACTACTTTCACAATTGATCTCTTAAATTTCCCTTTTCTTATATCTACTCAAACTGATTCTGCATCTTGTTCTTTTGAGCTGCAATCATTGCTCAACTCTGTACTAATGACATTCTTGATGAACAGAGTTGCCCCACCACATTTGCCTAGTTTACTGTCTCTTCAAAACATGAAATACCCTTCAAGATTAATGTATCAACCTTGGTCTCCTTGCACCAATGTTTCTGTAATATCCCACAGATCATATATATTTATTTCTGCCTATAAGATTATATATATTTATTTCTATCTGTGCTAACAATCCATGTTATGGATGCTGTGGACGTTGAAGTATAGATGCCAGAATTTTCCCGTCATTCATGCCCCACTATCGCTGCCAGTGAGAATGGAGAATTTGGTGCTCAGCTAATTATCAATCCACTGGCCTTATCAACTGGTGCATTCTTGGTTTTCTATGCTTTGTCCCTCTCTGTCATAGCCTGATAATTGATATTCAAATTGCTATCCATGCTCATTTATTTGTTGTTTCCCTTTGATTTATTCTACCTTCTCTTATGTGATTCTTTCTCCAAATTATTTAAAATCCTTTACCTTACCAAATCTCTAGTACTGTCCTTCATGGTACTGTCCTCATGATTCAGTTTCCACACTTCCTGGTACAGGGCCAGTGCCCCATCAATCAAAACCTCTTTCTCACATGTTAGCCTTTGAGCCATGCATTCATCTTTTTAATATTATTTATCTTACGCCAATTTGCTCATTGCTCAGGTTAAAAAAAGATGATTACTATGATAGCTCCAGGAATCGGCTATGAAGGAACCACGCTTTCATTGTATAAATGAAAATAAACAATAACCACAAGTCTGTGGTGAATACAACAGGTCCCAACTGGGACTAAAATGTTAATGACCTCTCAGAGTCCTGCTTATATAGAGCTTGATATACTAGCTCCTCCTGTTGGGTTAATAACCAGACCTCAGGGAGCTTATATTTAACAAGCCCACCTGAGAGGTAAATTAATGATTATCCATGCAGGTCACTGGAGTTATCACAATTATCTTTGAGGTTCTTCTTATTAATTTATCTCCTGGCTGCTCATATGTATATGTAAAACTTATTTCCAAGTCTTATCCATGCTATTGGATCTATGGGCAGTTTTGAACTTCATGGTCGTAATTTAACCTTGTTGGCAGTAGGCTCCCAAGGTATAGATAATGATCCACTTTGTCTAAGGCCTCATCATGGAGTTTGATAGCTGGGGGGTAGTGCTGTGTGGCAGAGGTAAGTTGGTGAAAGACCTTTGTTTTATGGGTGTTTAGTGTAAAGCCCATGTTCTTGTACATCTTGATAAAAATGTTGATGACGGCTTGGAGCTCGGCCTTCTGGTATGTGTAGACACAAAAGTTATCTGCATACGGTAGTTCAAAGTCAGAAGATGGGATGTCCTTAAATCTATCCTGTAGGTTGCGGAGGTTGAACAGATTTCTGTTGCTCTGTAGTTTAGCTCCATTTCAGAGGGGAACTTGCTAAGGGTGAGATGGAGTATTCCTTTATCCACAAGGGGAGTCTATAAAATGACCAATAAGTTTGTTTACAATGGCAAAGCCAACTACATGGGGGCAGCAATCTCGTTATTGTTTACCTTTTGAGAAGAAGGTGTAGTGCCATCTTGTTCCTTGAACTGGCCTTCCCCTGCCTGCTGGGTCTCAGAGGGTGGCAGTGTTGAAATGCTTGAGTTCCTGGGAAATGTCAGCAGTAGGACAGTCTATTCTGTCAGCGTTTGGGTTGTTCATGAAAGTGCTGATATTCTAAGTCCTGAACTTCATTTTAAGGAGTAGAAGATGTCTGGGGGAGTGAGTTATTTTAAAATGGCAAGGCTGTGGGGAATGAGCAGGAGAGTGGGAACAACAGTGAGGGCACTTTAGAACATAGAACATAGAACATTACAGCACAGAACAGGCCCTTCGGCCTTCGATGTTGTGCCGACCAAAATAAAAAGCAATGCCCCTCCAAACTAAACCATTCCTTCTCTTCCATATACTTATCAATTAACCTCTTAAACGCCACCAAACTTGGCGCATCTACAACAGCTGCAGGCAGGGCATTCCACTCCCTAATCACTCTTTGAGTAAAGAACCTACCTCTGATATCCGTCCTATAACTCATACCCCTTAATTTAAAGCTGTGTCCCCTCGTGCTAGCTTTCTCCATCCTAGGAAAAAGGCTATCACTGTCCACCCTATCTAAACCTCTAATCATCTTATATGCTTCAATAAGATCCCCTCTTAGCCGCCTCCTTTCTAACGAAAACAACCTCAAATCCTTCAACCTCTCTTCATAGGACCTGCCCTCCATACCAGGCAACATCCTGGTAAACCTCCTCTGTACCCTCTCCAATGCCTCCACATCTTTCTTATAATGTGGGGACCAGAACTGCACACAATACTCCAAGTGCGGCCGCACTAGAGTTTTGTACAGTTGCAACATGATGCTGCGGCTCCTAAATTCAATCCCCCTGCCAATAAAAGCTAAGACTCCATATGCCAAAGGGGAGTACAGGTTTGATGGGCTGAATGTCCCCTTTTGTGGTATAAGTATCCTGAATTTCTTGTATTTTTGTAACATATTGCAACTGTTTTAAATTGATGGTCCTTTGCCCTCACACTGTCATTTTTAGTATGTTATGCAGTGAGACTATAATATTTTGACAAGAAAAACGAAGATCCAAAGGAGAAAATGAAGAAATTAAAATGATGATCAGTGCAAGTATAATGGCTGCATAACTTCCCATTCTGTAGAAGGGTATTTAGATCTGAAGCACTGGCTGCAAATCTCCCATCTTGGTCCGCAAATTTTCTGGCGGGTCGGGATGGGAGATAGAACATAGAACATAGAACATAGAACACTACAGCACAAACAGGCCCTCCGGCCCACAAGTTGTGCCGAACACATCAAAACCTACCCAGCCATAGACCTATCTATAACCCCCAATCCCATTGGATCCCATATACTCATCCAGAAGTCTTTTAAAAGACCCCAGCGAGTTTGCCTCGACCACCACCGACGGCAGCTGATTATGGGTATGCCATCGCTGGCCTTGTTCTAGGATTTGTGCGTGCTCTGGGAATGCATGTGCATCCCCCCAGAGCTGGAGAATAGTCGCCAGTCAGACCATGCTGGAAACTGGCGGGAAGGCAGGTAAGTAATTTGATTCTGTTTTAAATATGTTTTCAATGTAATTATTGGGAACTTACCAGTCCCAATTGAATCTCCCAACCCATCAAGAGTATTTCATTCCGACAGGGTTTAGAGTAGTTCCCCACGTTAGGGAACTAGTGGGAGACCCTGCTGGAATGAAGGGGGACAATCAGGGCCTCCTCAGGCGCTCGGGCAGCGGGCAGTGCCCCTTGGGTATGGGTACCTTGGCAGTGCCAGTTTGTGCCCCCGGCACTGCCCAAGGCACAGTGTCCATGCCCGGGGGTACCTTGGCACTGCCTGCAGGGCATCTAATTCTGGTTGCCACTCTGCATGATCAGTCAGGGATGGAGCAATTGGGGCAGGCTTGTGGAGGGTTGGGGGGTGGGGGGAGGTGTGGGGAGCGTGATCTGCTGGGCTGGAGAAGTCTGCCTCCTGCTGTGGGGGATTCTGATCCCAGAAGGGAGTCAGTTGGAAGGGTGGGGAGGAGTCTGCCAGGTGAGATGAGTGGGGGGCTCACCACTGCTGGGGAAGAGTGGGCTGTACATTGCAGCACTCCAGGACAGGGAAAGAGATTGTTCAGGGTTGGCGCAGGAATGTGGGGGATGATTGAGCAGTGAGGAGAGGGTGGGGGAGGTTGGAGGGGCAGCACTGTGGGGGTCTCAGGCTGGCCAATGATTGACCTGGCCAGCAAATGGAAAGTCTGACAGATTGGGGCCACTGACCACGCACAGAGTTCCAGAACTATCAGATTCTGGTGTGAATAGGCCTTGCCTCCCCTGAGTTTTTAATGATATTCACAATTGTGCCCTCTACATAATGGGGATATTCAGGTGAGAAGTTGAACTGACAAAACCGTCGGGATCCAGAACAGTTTTCCCACCAATTCAGCACTTCTGGGAGAATCACTGCCATTGACTCTGTTTATCTCCACAGATGCTGGTCGGCCTGCTGAGTTTATCTGCATTTTTATCTTTATTTTACACAATGTCTGATTAGATCCCTTCAATAGGCACATCTGGTACAAGAACATTCATTTTCAGTACCTGTTCATGGATACGAGTAAATTTCAACTGCACTCCCTGAGGAGAGAAACTCCAACACAGATAGTACACACAATGGAGCCTGCATCTGTTATACAACACATGTTATTGAACATATCCAATGTAGAATGTACTCATTGAGAATGAATGTACTCATATATAGAAAACTGCCAATATACAACATACCCAATATAGAACACAACCAATGTAGAAGTCACCAAATTTACAATAAACCCAATAAAGAACACATCTGATATACCATACCCAATATAGAAAACATTCAGTTGATAAGTAGTTAGTTGATAAGTATATGGAAGAGAAGGGAATGGTTTAGTTTGGAGGGGCATTGCTTTTTATATTGGTGGGCGCAACATCGAAGGCCGAAGGGCCTGTTCTGTGCTGTAATGTTCTATGTTCTATGTTCTATTATAGAACACACCCATCATAAAACACCCAATACAAACAATGCACAGTACAAAGTAGAGCCATTACAGAGCACACTTGTTATAAAACACATCCATTAAAAAACATAGCCAGTATGGATCATACCCAATATAGATTTTGATATGATTCAATTTGATTTATTATTCACATGTATTAGTATACAGTGAAAAATATTGTTTCTTGCATGCTATGCAGATTAAGCATACCATACATAGAGAAGGAAAAGAGAATGTGCAGAATGTGGTTACAGCTATAGCTAGGGTTTAGAGAAAGAATAATATAATGCGAGATAGATCCATTCAAAACTCTGACAGCAGCACACAGTAGAGGGCCCACCCATAATAGAAATCATCCAATATAGCACATATCCAATATAGAACACACCCATTTTAGAACATAACCAATGAAGAGCATACCTGATATAGAACTCACCCTATATAGAACACACTCAACTTACAACATACTCAAAATACAACACATCCAATATACAACACACACAATATACAACTCCCAATGTAGAACTCAACCAATATAGAACACGCCCAATACAGAACTCACACAGTATAGAAACCATCCAATATAGAGCTCACTCAATATAGAACACACCCATTACAAAACATACCCACTGTAAAACACACACAATATAGAAAATACTTAACACACTGACTATGAAATAGCCCAAATATAGAACCCAGCCAATAGAGAACTCACCCAAATAGAACACACTCAACACAGAACACACCCAATGTAGAACACACACTCATAATAGAACATACCCAATGTACAACACACCCAAAATAGAAAACAGCCAACATACAACACACACTATAGAACTGCCAAAATATAGAAACCACCCAATATAGAACTCACCCAATATAGAGCTCACCCAATTTAGAACACACCCAAATAAAACATATCTGATATAGAATATACTCACTATGGGCCATATCCAATATAGGACACAACAAATATAGAAAACACCTAATATAGAACACATCAGATACAGAACTCACCCAATATAAAGCACAACTGATATAGAATATTCTCAATATAGAACACATCCAAAGTGGAACATACCCAATGTAGAACACACTCAATAAAGAACTCATCCAACATAGAATATACCCAATATAGAATACAACCAATATAGAACATAGCCAACATGGAACTCACCCCATATAGAACACAACCAATATAGAACACACCCAATGTAGAACACACCCAATATAGAATACATTTGATATACAGCATATTAAATATAGAACACGCCCAAAGTAAAACACACACTCATATATAGAAAACTGCCAATATACAACATACCCAATATAGAACACAACCAATGTAGAAGTCACCAAATTTACAATAAACCCAATAAAGAACACATCTGATATACCATACCCAATATAGAAAACATTCAAAATAGAACTCACCCAATATAAAACACACCTAATATAGAACATTTCCAATATAGAAAGTACTCAATATCAAACATACCTTATATAGACCATATCCAATACGGAACACACTCAATTAAGATCTCATCCAAGAGAAAATACCCAATATAGAATATACCCAATATAGAACACATCCAATATAGACCTCATTCAATATAGAACTCACTCAAATAGAACACGCCTAATACAGAACACACCCAATATATACCACAACCATGGTAGAATATACCCAATGTATAATGTAACCAATAGTGAACTCACCAATATAGAGCACATCTCAGACAGAACATACTCAATATTTAATATTCCCAATATATAAAATAATCAATATAGAAAACATCCAATTTCAAACTCATCCAATATAGAACACACCCAATGTAGAACATACCATATATATAACACACTTAATATAGAACTCACCCAATATACAACATATCTGATATAAAACATACCCAATATAGAACACACCCAATATAGAACATATCCACTATAAAATACAATATAGACCACGCTCGATATAGAACATGGTCAATATTTGAACTTGCCCAATATAGGACATAACTAATATAGAACACACCCAATGTACGACACACCTAATATATAACTCATCAATATAGAACATATCTGATATAGAATACATCAAATATAGAACACGTGCAAAGAGAACACATCTGATATAGAACATACCCAATATAGAACACAATCAATTAGTACACACCATAAGATAGGATACAGACAATCTAGAACACACCTAATATAGAAAACTCCCAATATGGAACACACCCAATACAGAATATAAGCAAAATAGGGGACATCCAATACAGCATTCACTCAATATAGGACTTACTCAAAATAGGACTTTCCCAATATAGAATACATCCAATATGCAACACTCACAATATGCAACACACCCAATATAGAACTCACACAATATTGAACACACCTGACATAGAACACATCCAATATTCAACAGATCCAATATAAAACATACCCAATTTAGGAAACACTCAATATACAACACATCCAATTTAAAACTCCACAACATAGAACTTACCTAATATAGAACTCATCAATGCAGAACACATCTAATAAACAACACACACAAGATAAGAACACACCCAATATACAGCACACCTGATATAGAATTCATCCAATATAGAACACACCCAATATAGGACAAACCTAATATACAACACAGCCAATATAGAATACACCCAAGATAGAACACACCCAATATAGAAAACATTCAAAATATAACACACCTGATATAGAAAACACTCAATATGGAACACACCCAATATGGAACTCCCCCAACATAGAACTCACCCGATATATAGCACTACCAATGGAGAACACACTCTATATATAACATACCCAATATAGAATACAACCAATATAGAACATGCTCAGTATACAATACGACCAATATAGAACAAATCTGATAAAGAATATATCCAATATAGAACATACTCAATATAGAAAACAACCAATATAGAAAACACCCAATATAGAACACACCTAAAATAGAAAACACACAAAGAGCAAAGAACAAAGAAAATTACAGCACAGCGACAGGCTCTTTGACTCTCCAAACCTGCACCAACTATTCTACCCAACTTAACTAAAACCCCCTACCCTTCTGGAAAGAACAAAGAAAATTATAGAATCTGCTATGTGGACATAAGTCAAACAAGTAATGTTTCCTCATTTGGAATTGTACTTGTGGTAGTGTATAGTTCCCTCCTTTGCAAAACAAAAGTAGTACGTGAATACTGTCTGGATTGCTCTTGCTTTAGTAGTAGAAATTGTACATTTGCATGAACAAATTCCAGTGGAGTTGGTATTCTGCTTGTGTCGTTCACAAACTTGAATTCCAGCTCTTCAGACAAGTTTGCAAGACTGTCTGGCATGCGAATGCATTGATTAATGATGCTTTATATAGATTGCAATAGTACTTGTGGAATGCTTGGTAGGTTAATAATGTATGTAATAACCTGTTATTATACTTTCCAATAAATAACCTCTGAGCATTCTGTTCATATTTCTTGACTGGGGTGTGGTAGTGCAGGAAACTTGTCCCAGATTTTTATTTTCCAGATGCACTCTTCTAAAGGTGTCTGCAGAATCGGCAAGTAAAACATAGCACAACTTTTCTTTCTTAAAATGGAACACATCTAATATGGAACACCCCCCCAACAAATAGGACTCACCCAATATATAGCACGCCCAATAAAGAACACACTCTAAAACATTAGACTCACAAGAGGTTGCTGCAGAAGGTTAGGGTGCACGGAGTTGGTGGGTAAGGTGTTCGCATGGATTGAGGATTGGTTATCTAACAGGAAGCAGAGTTTTGGAATCAATGGATGCTTTTCTGGTTGGCAGTTGGTGACCAGTAGAGTGCTGCAGGGATCAGTGCTGGGGCCCCAACTTTTTACCATTTACATAGACGATCTGGAGGAGGGGGCTGCGTGTAAGATAACAGATATAGAAAACAACTAATATAGAACACATCCAATATGTAACTCACTTAACATAGAAATCACCCAATATATTTAAATCCTTCAACATAGAACAGACCGAATACAGAACACACGCAATATAGATCTCGCCCAATATAGAACTCCCCCAGTATAGAACACATCTATCATAGAAACACCCTTTATAGAACACATCCAATATAGGATACGTACAATATAGAACTCACTCAAAATACAACTCACCATTATAAAACACATCTAATATAAAACACACCCATTATAAATGTATGACTATAGAACACAACCAATATAGAAAATGCCCATTATATAACACACTCAATTTAGAATACAACCAATATTGAATAAATCTATTATAGAACACATCTAATTCACAACACACTCAATACAGAGCACACCCATTATAGAATACACCCAATATAAAACACACCCAATATAGAACAGATCCAATATAGATCTCATCCGATATAGAATTCCCCCAATATAGAACACAGCCATTATAGAACATACCTTATATAGAACACACCCAATACAGAACACATACAATACAGAACTCACCCAATGTACAGCTCACCCAAATATACAACTTGCCCAATAAAAAGCACACCTAATATAAAACACAATCAATATAGAAAATGCCTATTATAGAACATACCCAATTTAGAATACAACCAATATTGACACACCCATTATAGAACAAACCTAATTCACAACACACTCAATGCAGAGCACACTCATTGTAGAATATACCCAATATAGAACATATCCAATATCAAAAACACCCAATACAGAAGACACTCAATATAGAATACACCCATTACAGAATACACCAAACATAGAACACACAATTGCACAACACACTCAATACAGAGCGCATCCATTATACAGTACAGTCATAATAAAACAAACCTAATTCACAACACACCCAGTACACAACAGACCCAATAAACAACACCCAAAATACAACACTCCACTATTCATTATAGAACCTGTTCCCTTTAGAACATGCTCATTTGAAAACATACTCATTATATCATACAGCAATCATAGAGCACATTCTATATAGAATACAGCAATGATGTACTATACCAAATTTAGAATACACAGTAATACAACCAACATAGAACATATCCAATACTGAATTCATTACACTGTACCGCCATTATCGAAAGCACACAGTATTGAACATACCCATTATACAGTACAGCCATTATAAATCAAATATATTTTATAACACACTCATTATGAAACACACCCATGATGGATCACACAAGGGTAGAACACACATCCATTACATAGAACATAAAATCAAGAACAAAACCATATTAAAAAAATTATATAAATCAACCAATAAAATACGCAGTCATTATTAGATATAGCCATGATAAAATACTACCATTATTGAACATTCTCATTGCAGGGTAAACATATTTTATAACCCAACTGTTTAAGAAATAGAAAGTGCATTCTATATAGACACAGTCCTTTTAAAACCTAGTCAGTACAGAACCCTCTGCCCGATTATAGAATTCATTTTGCACCCTGGGAAAAGATTGGATGTAATATAAAATGAGCTAATTTTGCAGTAGTAATGGGTCCAATGTCACTATCCCCTTTGCTGTACCTATAACTAAACCTAATAGGAAATCTTTCAGTCTGAAAACCCATTAGTAAGACAAGGCTTGATGGAAATTGTTGAGTGTTTTATTTTACAGGTAGCAAGTAATGTGAACTTAATGGGATAATTTTAAATGCATTGCAAGAACAGAAAGAGCTGCAAGTGCATGTACAAGTCTTTGAAGGTGACAGAATGAGTTGACAAGAATGTTATATGAAGGCATGTTCTTTCATTGTTTTTATTAATAGAGGTTTGAATACAAAGGGAAAGGAACTTATGCCAAATCTTTATAAGTTAGAATAGCCCTTGGCTACAATAATGCATTCTATTCTGTTCACTACACTTTAGGAAGCATGTTAAAGCATTGGTAATGGTAGAGAAGGGATTTACTGGAATTTTACCAAAGGTAAAGAACTTCAGTTATTTGGACAAAATGGAGAAGTGGGAATTGTTCTCCTTAATGCTACAAAAATTAAGAGGAAAACTGATAGAGTTGTTCAAAATCATTAGGTAAGATGTCTCACAACACCAGGTTAAAGTCCAACAAGTTCATTTGATAGTAATCCCACTGGCTTTTGGGGTTTGCCCCTTCATCAGATGAGAAAGCTGACAAAGGGGCAAACCCTGAAAGCTAGTGGGTTTACTATCAAGTAAACCTGGTGGACTTTAACCTAGTGTTGTGAGACTTCTTACTGTGTTTACCCGAGTCCAACACCGACATCTCCACATCAAAGTCATTACGGCCAGGTATGATGGAGTAAATAAATACAAACTTTACCCAATGACATCAGTATTGTACCTGAGAACACAGACTTTAGATTAAATTGTAATACAGGCAAACTGATTTTCAGAAAGGGGGCTAATGAACAAAGAACAAAGCACAGCACAGGAACAGGCCCTTCGGCCCTCCAAGCCTGCACCAATCATGTGTTCCTAATTAGACCATCCATTTGTATCCCTCTATTCTCAGTTTGTTCATGTGGCTATCTAGATAAGTCTTAAATGATCCTTGTGTGTCTGCCTCAACCACCTTGCTTAGTAGTGCATTCCAGATCCCCACCACTCTCTATGCAAATACATCCCTTACATATCTGTATCTTGCTCCACTTACCTTGAATTTGAGACCCCTTGTGTTTGTCATTTCAACCTGGGGAAAAGCTTCCAACTGTTCACCCTATCTATGCCCTTCATAATTTTATAAACTTCTATCAGGTCACCTCAACCTCTGCCTTTCCAGGGAGAACAATCCTAGTTTACTCATAGTTTACTTTCTACGTTCTAACTGATAGCTAATACCCTCCATACCAGGCAACATCCTGGTAAACCCCTTTTCTGTACTCCCTCCGAAGCCTCCACATCCTCCTGGTACTGCAGCAACCAGAACTGGACAGAGTATTCTGAATGTGGCCTAACCAATGTTCTATATAATTGCAACATCATATGCCGACTTCTATATTCTATGCCCTGTCCAATAAAGGCAAGCATGCCATATGTCTTCTTCACCACCTTTTCCATCTGTGTTGAGACCTTTAAGGATTTGTGGACTTGCACACCCAGATCCCTCTGTGTGTCTATATCCCTGATGGTTCTGCTATTTATTGTATATTCCCCCCTACAAAAATGCATCACATTGCATTTATCTGGATTACATTCCATCTGCCATTTCTCCGCCCTATTTTCTTGCCTATCTATATCCTGCTCTATTCTCTGACAATGTTCATCACTATCCGCAACTCCAGCAACTTTTGTGTGATCCGCAAACTTACTCATTAGACCAGCTACATCTTCTTCCAACTCATTTACATCTATCACAAACAGCAGAGGTAAATGGTTGGAAATTTTTTGGAGTTTTTTGAAAATGTAATAAGCAGGGTGGATAAAGGGGAACACATAGCTGTAGCATACTTTGATTTTCAAATTAGCATTCAAAAAAGGTAGCACATAACGCTTATGCACAGTAGTTTTAGGGGTAGTATATTAGCATGCGTAAAAGGTTAGTTAACAAACCGGAAGTGGAGAATTGGACAGATGAGTCGTTTTCAAATTGGCAAACATTAATGAGTTAATGACCATAGGAATTGTTGCCCATTTATGATGTATATTAATGAACTGGATGAAGGGGCAAACTTTGTTGTTGCCAAATTTTCTGATGACGCACAGATTATTCTGAAAGCAAGCTGTACAGAGGACACAAAGGGTGGGATTCCCCACTGCAGAGATAAAGTATGGTCGTGGCCAGGGAAAACAGCATGGGATTCTGCATTTCATTGTCAACTTTTCAGCAGATTAAGTATGAAGAAGAATCACGTCCAATCTTGTGGCAGGATGGGCTGTGATTTGTCCATCCTGCCATGACCTCATTAGATCACCTTTCTGAATGCCATATTTAAACCTTGCCCCCACAGCATCTGCCATCTGTGGACTGCTCAATGCGAATGCCTGCCCCGAAAGTGAAAAGGCAGAGTGCCCCTAGATTCAATAACAATGTACCAATGCAACTTCTGCATGTTGGAAGCACACTAGGATGTCCTTCATCCCAGTGTTAGGAGAAGCAATCTCACAACTTGAGCTTGAGAGGAGTGGTCAGTATGGTCTGTTCCAACTCAGCACAGAACAGTTCTGCCATTTAATGCAAAACAAAGATGAATGATCCCATCCACTCTGCCAGTGTAAGTCAACCCTCTTCTCATTCTCAGCTCACGTTCCTAGTTCTGTCCCAGCCACCTGACGAAGGGACAGGCTGTCCCGAAAGCTTGAGGCTTTATCTACAAATAAACCTGTTTAAACTTTAAACTGGTGTTGTGGGATTTCTTTCTGTTTTATACCAGTGCTTCTGCAATGAGTTCCAGAAACTGTGGCGTCACCTGGTACTGCTAGCCCTGGAGGACAACCTGTGTCCTATCCATGGTGATTGACTCCTCTGTGATGGCCACTTGAGTCGTGAGCCACCTCTCAATGGCCACAGTAAGTGCCCTCTGAGACTGGGCCAGCTTCTCAAGAGCTGTTGCCATTGCCTGTAGTGTTTCAATGCTGACCCTCTGGAGTCAGCTCTTGAGCCTCTCAGCCACGGACTGCAGAATCTCAAGAAGCCTGCTCAGCCCCTCTGCTGTGGCCTGCTGTGACTCGGCCATTGCGTGGAGCCTGCCACCCATGGTGAAGATCCCCTGACCCAGGTTTTCCACTGGAGATGCCATCATTTCAGTGTTGGCATTGAATGCATGCATGACAGGCAATAGCTGGTCCTCCTGCAAGCCTTGGGACTCCTCCCAGCAGTATCACAGTTGGCCATCTGCCCCTCCTGCATTCCCTGGCTTGTTGCTGCATCTCCAGCAGCTGAGAGAGAAGTGATCTCAGAGGCCCAACAGCAGCCTGGACCCAGCTGTGCACTCACCTCCAGCAGGCCCCCGCATGGCAGAGACCTTGGATGTTTCCCCCTCCACTCTTTGTTAGATGTGTTGTACTCACCAGTGAGTGACCCAGAAGCCTCAACACTAACTGGATCCGCCGACATGTCTGTTTCTGCGAGGGTGAATTGTGAGGTAAAAGCTGATGGATAAACGGTGTCACTCTCTGAGGTCCCTTCACCCATATCTTCCGGGGACTCATTTGAGCTATCGTTCCCAGGATGGATGGGAGCTGCAGCTGGGGCCTGCGGTCCAGGAGGCCCTGGGGCTTCAGGATCTGTCCCTGAAACACACGGACACAAGGTTAAGTGCAAGGGAGGGAAAGGAATCCGGGATGCCAAACACATGAATCACATGGCTCCCTTGAACACTGGACACTGAACCCAGACAATTACATCACAGGAACAGACCCATCAACCCTCCAACCCTGTAGCGACCAGGCTGCCATCTGATTTGTTTGCCCCCACATGCCTCTGTTCCCATCCCATTCAAATAGCTCTAGAGATCCCCCTTAAATGTCCCTATAATTTCAGCTTCCATGACCTCCCCAGGCACTGAGTTCCAGGCACCGACTATCCTCTCTATGAAAATAAAATGCCTCATACCTCTCCTTTACATCTTGCCCCTGGCACCTGAAACCCGTGCCCCCAGGAAGTTGCCTCAGAGTGAATGTAGGAATGGCAGGTGCTGACATCTGGATGTCAGACAGATCATTTTGTCGCTGACAGACTGTGTCTCCCCTTCTCTGGTGAGCTCCAGCACTCGCTCCTCAGACAGGGGTGAGGAGCTGGAGGTCTGGCTCACCACTCCCTGTCTCTCAAGTGTTGTGCTCCATCTTCCTCTGTGGAGACAGATAGAACCATGAAATAAATGGTGACAAGACTCATACAGAGAATGAGGTGGTGACCCTTAGAGGGCAGACACTGTGAGGCTCACTGGAGGGAAAGGATGGAGGTGCTTGGAGGTCATGAGCTGGAAGCATGCAGGGTGCTGGGAATAGGAGGATCTGGGGGACCATGCTGAATGGGGTTGAGCACTCACCCTCACTGCACAGATGAGATCAATGATTTTTTTTCTCTCGGCACTGCCTCGCGGTTCAGGGGAGTCACCGCCTTGACACTGACCGAGGCAGTGACCACTTCCCAGGCCTCATGGCCATCAGCTCCCCTGGGTCTACATCCTCCTGGGAGGAAGAGGGAGGCCCAGCTCGCCTCAGCTGCATCCAGCAGCCTCCCCAAGTCGTCCTCAGAAAATCAGGGCACACACAGAACATAGAACATTACAGCGCAATACAGGCCCTTCGGCCCTCGATGTTGCGCCGACCAATGGAACCAATTTTATGACCCTCTATCCTAAACTATTCCAATGCTATCTATATGCCTATCCACTGACCATTCGAACTCCCTTAAACTTGATGAGTCCACAACTGCTGCAGGCAGGGCATTCCACGTCTTTACTACCCTCTGAGTAAAGAACCCACCTCTAGCATCTGTCCTATAACTACCACCCCTTAATTTAAAGCTATGTCCTCTCGTGTTATCCATCTCCATCCGAGGAAAAAGGCTCTCACTATCCACCCTATCTAACCCTCTGATCATCTTATATGTCTCAATTAAGTCACCTCTTAGCCTTCTCTCTAATGAAAATAACTTCAAGTCCCTTAGCCTTTCCTCATAAGACCTACCCATCATACCAGGCAACATCCTGGTAAACCTCCTCTGTACCCTCTCCAATGCCTCCACATCTTTCTTATAATGCGGCGACCAAAACTGTATACAATACTCCAAGTGCGGCCGCACCAGAGTTTTGTACAGTTGCAACATAACATCTCGGCTCCGAAATTCAGTCCTCTACCAATAAAAGCTAACACACTATACGCCTTCTTAACAACCTTATCAACTTGAGTACCAACTTTCAGAGATCTATGCACCTGTACAGTGAGATCTCTCTGCTCATCTACACTATTAAGAGTCCTACTATTGGCCCTATATTCTGCACAAATATTACTTTTACCAAAGTGAATCACCTCATACTTTTCCACATTAAACTCCATTTGCCATTTCTCGGGCAAGCTCTGCAACTTATCTATGTCCCTCTGCAAACTGTAACATCCATCCTCACTGTCTACAACTCCTCCGACTTTGGTATCGTCAGCAAATTTTATAAATGACCTCGTCCAGGTCATTTATAAAAACAACCAACAACAGTGGCCCCAAAACAGATCCCTGAGGTACATCACTTGTAACTAAACTCCAGGTTGAATATATCCCATCAACCACTACCCTCTGTCTTCTATCAGCTAGCCAATTCCTAATCCAAATTGTTAAATCTCCCTCAATCCCATGCATCTGCATTTTCTGCAGTAGTCTTCAATGGGGAACCTTATCAAACGCCTTGCTAAAATCCATGTACACCGCATCAACTACCTTACTCTTATCCACTCCTTTAGTCACCTTTTCAAAAAACTCATTAAGGTTTGTGAGGCATGACCTTCCCTTCACAAATCCATGCTGACTATGCCTAATCAATTCATTTCTTTCTAAATGACTATAAATCCTATCCCTTATAATTCTTTCCAAAACTTTCCCCACTACAGATGTAAGGCTCTATTGCCCTATTCTGCCTGTCAGTCCATTCTGGAGTTTTTTATGGAACTGACCTTAGTTAGCGCAGATCAGCTGCAGGCAATTTGACAGAACATTCTAGCAAGCTCCATGCAGTTTGCCTGTTAGCATTGACGGGAAGGCAAGTGAGCACCTGCAGGTGTGCTGCTGGGGAGAGGGAGGAGGGATGGGGTCGGTGGTGGTGGATGAGTGCCTCAATGGTTAGCGACAGGGGAGAGAGACGGAGGCGTCACACAGCCATCAGATCATAGTTGGGATGGGGCCTTATGCAGCAGGGTCTGGGCTGGGAGTGAGGGGGATCACTTTGCCTGATATCTGTAGGGTGGAGTTGGGATCTCTGTGCCTGAGATCAGTGAGGGGGAGTGGGGAGGGATTGTTCTGGGTGTTGGAGGGTGGGGAGTAGGTGAGTCTGTAATGCTGCGGGATAGGGCAATATCTGCGGGGCTACGGGGAGGCATTATGCAGCCGGGGAGTGATGTGACATGTGCGCTTTTTCAACTTGCATGCGCAATTCAGAGCTCCGATCGTTTTGGCCACACTATGCTCTGTCCACAATGCAAAAGGGACTAGAGATGGTTCAGAGCATATGGAGGCGCCTGAAAGTGGATTTCTAAGTTGGACTTGTACTATGCCCAGAATCGGCACTTAGAATGAAAATGATATAATCGGGCCCTAGATCACATAGGTCTAATTAGCTGCCAATGTGACCATTCAATCTGGAGCAGGGTGTGTGAATCTGGTGAGCTGCCTCTTTAATAAGTATTCATGATATTCAAATGCATGCAATGGCAGTTCCTAAACCACTATTAAAGTCTGGAGCAGACAAGTACGATTTATATTTATATTGGTGAGAAACTGATCCCTGGAAAACATGGGCAGATGTGGAAAATCCTAATTAAAGAGTCACAAAAGAATATAGGTAGATTAAGTGAGGAGGCAGAAATCTGGCAGATGGAATGTCATATGAAGTAGCCCACTTTGGCAGGAAGAATAGGAAAACAGAATAGATGGAGAGAGATTATTGAATGTAAGATACAAAGGACCTGCATGTCCCTGTATATGAATCCCACAGGGTCAACATACAGTTGGAGCAAGTAATTAAGAAGACAAACAAAATGTCGACTATTATTTATGCAATGTAAATGTAGGAAGAGTCTTGTTACAACTGAAAAGAACATTGATGCGATGGCATCTAGAGAATTGTGCATGTCTCCTGTAAATGTTAACTGGACGTTATTGGAGGTAGTTCAGAGCAGGTCCACAATGTTGATTCCTGGGATGAAGTAGTCGTGATGTGGAAATGCTGGCATTGGACTGGAGCAAGCACAGTAAGAAGTCACATAACACCAGGTTAAAGTCCAACAGGTTTATTTGGCAGCACAAGCTTTCGGAGCACTGCCTCTTCATCATCTGATGAAGGGGCAGTGCTCCAAAACCTTGTACTGCCAAATTAACCTGTTAGACTTTAACCTAATGAAGTAGTTGAGCAGGTTGGGTCTGTATCATTCATGCTGAGAACATTGAGAGATGATCTTACTGAAATATGTTAGACACTGAGGGACCTTGACAGAGCAGGTGCCAAGATAACATTTCCCAATTCCAATTGCTGTCAGGGGGGATGGAAATCTGCAACACATCACAGTCTACCTGATCACCAATAATACAATCTAACATGGGCATTAACACTAATTAGATACCATGCAGCATCCTGCCAGTCCCAGCCAAGCCTCATAATCAGAGCCCTTTCCTCTAGCTGTTCAGTCAGCATGGGCATTGTCTCAGCTGACTGGGGCATTAATCATGGGGCATTTGAGTATTTCTATCAAGTGCCCTCTGCCAACACAGAGTCAGGCTTTTCCACGGATGATGGAATAGATTCCTGACATAGGGAAGACTACATAGGACCTTTAGGCTGGCTGTGATTGGCTGAGGGCCGAGATGCAGGGAATGTCAGATGGTATTCACATCCAGGCTACCACTGGTTGGCGGATGGTCCTGGCTACCACTACCAAGAACTGACAAGCTCCAGAATGTTTGTTTTTTTAAGTCTCTTAGAGATAGGAACTGGTTCTGAGTGTCATTTTAGGTGGTTTGGCAACCTTAGCAAGCAATTATGCTAGAACTATCCTTTGGAAAAATGATGAGGCTGGGAATAAGCAGGTTTCTATGATAGAGTGCAGACCCATCCATCCATCTGCCTGAGATCTATGTAAAGATATACCGCATATGGCTGGACTGCCTGTATTATTATCTGGCCTATTAACTCATTAGTATTTATGGGACTTTGCTGTGCACAGGTTAGATGTGTACAATAAAACAATGATTGCTCTTTTAAAAGCACTTCACCAAGATGTAACGCACTGTCGGATATCCCGATGACATAATGCTGTGTATCAGTGTAAGTATAAAAGTAATATTAGTAATGGCAGGATCATACAATGCAAAATATTTTAAAATCTCTCAGTCGAAAAGCAGAATAAAGCGGATGCTGGAAATCTGAAATGAAAATAGAAAATGCGGAAAATACTGAGCATGTCTGACAGCATCCATGGAAGGAAACAAAATGAACTTTTCAGATGGATGGCCTGATGCTGAACATGAGCTTAATTTTAAAAACCTCCTTATGGATTCACAAATCAGCACAGATAGCCTGAATGTTTCATTTGGTTTGGGGACTCGACCAGTTTTTTAAACGATAGCGCAATTGGCTGAGGAAATCTGATTTGTGCTGAATCCCAGAAGGAAAGAGCAATAAAATGAGAAAATAAGAATATTAGTCTGAACTAGACTTGTATACTATAAAATGGAACACCAGTGAAATGGGAAAATAAAAAAAAAGCAAATTCTTGCGGATGCTGGAATCTGAAACCAAAAGAGAAAATGCTGGAAGATTTTAGCAGGTCTGGCAGCATCTGTAAGGAGAGAAAAGAGCTGACGTTTTCTAGTCCAGATGGCCCTTTGACCCTCCCAGACCTGTTGAGATTTTCCAACATTTACTCTTTTGGTTGGAGAAATAAGAACACTGGTCCAAACTGTTTTTCCTTTCTGGGATGTAATTTGTGCACGAACTGCCTTGAAATTTTTGCTTTACTTTCCGACGTCAGGTGAATCCTAAATAATCAGTTCTAGCACTCAAAATCCCAGTTAGTGCAGATCTTTGAAATTAATGTTGTTTATCAGTCAACCCTCAAGCCTCGTCAATGCCTTTGTAGCTGGCTTTAGGGTCCATATCATGAAGGGATTCCTTTGATGGAGAAATCCCTTCCTTCTGTGCTGTGGTCTTATCAGGCTTGTGTCTCTACAAGGAATGAGCTTGTGGCCCTGACTTTACCTCAACATCAGTCAGCTGCTGACACGATAAGAAGCTTTCCCCTTATCGAAAATTTCTGCAACTGAGGGAAACAAACCTGAAAGGTCAAGGTTGGCACAAGGACAGGGATCTGGGAAAGAGCTGTCTAGCAACAAGAAAAAGAGAAATAAAGAAAGACTTGAACTGTTTATGACCACTCCATGTCTCAATGTGCTTTATAATCAAATAAATACTTTGAAATATATTCACTGTTTTATTGTAGAAAATGTGAAGCTAATTTGCACACAGCTCACTCCCACAAACAACAATGTAATAACAACTACATAATCTCCTATTTAAGATGTTAATTGAAGAATAATTATTGGCCAGTACTCCAGGATAACTCTCCCCCCCCACTACTTTCTTCCCTATGATAAGAATTTTTACATCCACCTGAACAGGCAGATGGGATGTCAATTTAGTATTCCAAATAATCCTAACAAAACAGGACTACATTGCAGTCTCTGCTTTGATATGTTGTGCTTAATCCCTGGACTAGGATTGAAATGATGCAGAGATGCCAGCATTGGGCTGTGGTAGGCACAGTAAGAAGTCTCACAACATCAGGTTAAAGTCCAACAGGTTTATCTGGTATTACAAGCTTTTGGAGTCACATTCCTTCTTCAGGTGACTGAGGAATTGTGTTCACAAATAGGAATATATAGACACAAACTCAATTTACAAGATAATGTTTGAAATGCAAGCCTTTACAGGCAATCAAATCTTAGAGCTATAGATAATGTGAGTGGAGAGAGGGTTAAGCACAAGTTAAAGAGATAAGTATTGTCTCCAGCCAGGACAGTTAATGAGATTTTGCAAGCCCAGGCAAGTCGTGAGTGTGACATATAGTGTGACATAAAGCCAAGATTCTGATTAAGGCCATCCTCATGTGTGCAGAACTTGGTTATCAGTTTCTGCTCCGCGTTGTTGTGTGTTACAAAGACCGCCTTGGAGAACGCTTACCCGAAGATCAGAGGCCCAAGGCCTGTGGCTGCTAAAGTGTTCCCCGACAGGAAGAAAACAATCTTGCCTGGTATTATTGAGTGGTGTTCACTCATCTGTTGTCATAGCATGTACATGGTCTCCGCAATGTACCATGTCTCGGGATTTATTTCCTGCATGTATCAGATGGATGGCCGAGTCGCAAGAATATGTATTGTGTACCTGATGGATGGTATTCTCACATGAGATGTTAGCACCCATGTTGATGATCCAATATGTCTTGCAAAGGTTGCTGTGGCAGGGTTGTGTAGGATTGTCGTCATTGTTTTCCTGAAAGCTGGGTAGTTTGCTGCAGACAATGGCCTGTTTGAGGTTGTACAGTTTTTGAAGGCAAAAAGTGAGGGTGTGGGGATGACCCTGGTGAGATGTTCATCTTCATCGATGACATGTTGAAGGCTTCGGAGAAGATGTCGTAGCTTCTCCATCCTGGAGAGAACCTCGTGAAGGTACACAAGGCCAACATATTTGGCTGTCTCATCATGATGTAGACTCATGATGCACTGATCATATTAGACAATGGGACCCTGTTTGAGAACCACTCTGGTTTACACCGAGGGCATTGTGAAATCCACTGCACAAAGAACCTGCCATCTTCTATCACAACACTACATATTTCCTACAGAAACAAAGCACACATGGAGCAGTTGAACCAGGAGCACTCCTCGTCACAATGGATATCTCAGCAGTCTACATCAGCATCCTCATGACAATGGCATTGCTGCAACTGCCTCAGTACTCAACACTGACAACTGACAATCTGCAGATGCAATTTTACAACTCATCCGCTTCATCTTGGACCACAATGTCTTCACCTTCATCAACCAGTTCTTCATACAGACACACAGAACAGCCATGGAGACTAAACTTGCACCTTAAAATGTGAACATCTTCATGCATAGGTTCGAACAAGTCCTCTCCACCACCCAGGACCTTCAACCGATGCTATGCACTAGATGCATTGATGACATTTTCTTCCTTTGGATTCATGGCAAACAATCACAAGATGATTGTATATAAAATTATGAGGGGTATAGATAGAATAAATGGTGGTAAGCTTTTTCCACCATTAGAAATGGATAGAACGAGGGGTCATGGGCTCAGGGTGAGGGGGGCTATGTATAAGACGAATATTAGAGGCCAGTTTTTCACACAAAGGGTAGTGGGGGTGTGGAATGTACTGCTGAGTAAGATGGTGGGAGCAGGCACGCTGGGGCTGTTTAAGGGTCTCTTGGACAGCCACATGAGCGGTCTGCAGATAGAGGGATATAGTAGGACAATTTGAATATCGGGAGGACCAAATAGTAGTAGACTATCTTTTAGTCTCGGGAATGTCTTAGTTTTTTTTTATAGCATGTTTAATTAAGTCTTATTTGTTTCCACAGGCAATTCGGTCCACCTTGTTGACCAACAAGGGGCATGCATGCGGCATGTCGTGCGAGAGCTGCTCTTGGAGGTTGCTTCAGGAGTTGTCTAGTGCTTCACGTCGTCAGTGTATGCTTAAACTGGACCATCTGATGGGCAACATGACAGCTCAGAGACTATCGCTGTTGCTATGCTGACACATGGATTTGGGCCTGTGTCTGCGGGAGTTTGCGCGTTCTCCCCATGGTTGTGTGGGTTTCCTCCGGGTGCTCCGGTTTCCTCCCACATCCCAAAAATGTGCTCTTAGGCTGATTGGGTAACAAATTGTCCCTATATTGGTCTCTATATGACTTCTTACTAAGATTGGAACACAGAACCTTCGCAGAAGTGAGCCACAGCAGAGGCATCCATAAAGATGTTGCTTTGTACACACTAGAGATCACCTATTTTCTGAATTTCGACGGAATTCTGCTTGAAGAGTCCTGTTTTAAGTTGTGTATTGTCAGCAGCCTTGGACCAGACAACAAGGCATAGGTTGTCCTACGTTTTGCCAGAGAGTTTAGCAACCCGCTCACCTTTATTAAAATGTCCTTCCCTCTGCACTCTGACACCTCTGAACAGTTAAAATATTGGATTAAGTGAGGTGTGAAGGCTCCTCACTGGTGAAGTTTAGGTACTGAGCAACCAGTGCTTAACTGTCACATTGGTGTCAAGGCTATGCTTGTGAGGAAGATTAATGACTGGTTTATGTGTAAGGAAAAGAGTCAGAGAGAGAGAGAGAGAAAAACACAACACAATGTGATTGGTGGCCTCCATGACTGGGTGAGTGATTAGCTTTAGCTGAGTGGATAATTAATTCCAGATAAAATAGAGATAGATTTAATCTCATTGCTTCTTTATAGAATTTGTACATAAACCCAAAAACCAGAGAAAATGCTCTCTGGTTATGATCTTGGGCCAGATGCTGAAAATGTACCTCATCATATTGCTGTTTGCAAGGCTTCAATAGTCATGAGGCATTAAAAGTTTTGATATACTTTTCCCGTTTTGAAAAAATGAGCAGGCTGAGCAATCTTTTTCCTTCGGAAAAGAAATGGCTGAGGGATGGCCTAATAGTGATCTTTAAAATTATCGGGGGTATAATAGATATGGAGATGTTTCCGTTTGGGTAAGTCCAACTCTTGGATCATTATTTTAAGTTAATCAATAATAAATCCATTAAGGAATTTAGAAAAAAATCTAGAGGTTGGTAAGAACGCACTCTCATTGGGTGTAGGTCAAGAGAATAACATTTATGTATTTAAAGGGAAGGATGATGGAGAAAGTGATAGAAGAATGCATTGATAGGGTGAGATGAATAGGATGGGAAGAATCACATGTAGACCATTAATACATATCATCCTGTATGTCTTGTGTAATTCTATACAAAATAAAGCAACAAGGAAACAGCATGAAACACTTCACTGTTTAAAGTGAGGTTCCCTACTACCCCTCCCATCGAGATGCCAGCACCAATTTTCTAAATTCACCAGAATTGGATTGACCACAGAGAGAATGAGTACAACTGAGTTGTGTGAAGAAGGTCTTTTCCCTTTGATTTTGGTAGGAATATAAGCATGGAAAGTTTGTGGAAGAGGCAGGAAATAAGGAAGGTTGGCTGGATCAGAACATGCATGGGATACACACCAGCTCTACCACTAGGTCACAGTTGACACAGAGAGATGTCTCAAAAGAACCCTGCATTACTAATAGCCTGCTCTCACAAGTCCATCTGCCTGTCATTTTGGACAACAGAGTCCTGTAAGACTTGCTTGGCCTCTCCTTTTCTCTCTCAACAATTAATGGACAGTGCCAAAGGATTATAATAGTGCAGACAAAAATGTTATGCATTTTACAATTTTAAGGATAGCTGGAGGATTTATTATATACAATTTAAATATCATTATTGCTAAAAGCCATTTGAGGAGAATCATGATTTTTAAAAATCGAACATCCTTATTAGATAGCTAGGCTGAAGCTATTACCTTAATTTTCCCTGATCCTTATCTTGTACTTATACAAATGGGGAAAATCTGGGATTTGGCAGCAAAACTAGGAGGAAGCAGAGGAAACAAGACAGGGGCTGCTCATTCTCTTTTTCCTCCTATTTTGGAAGGAGTTTATCACATACTTCAGAAGCCAACTCTACCAGAAACATACCAATGAACTTAGACCTTGTAATAATGGAAACATTTATTTAAACAGCAGGGGTATGGGGATCTGGATTGTTGCTCCAGTGTACAGGAGGATGTGAGAGTGAGGTTATGAACAACGTTTCAAGGTCGTAGGAGTGTACCAACAGACACAAAGGTGATTTGAAGTGTGGCTACTTCAACACCAGGAGAATCCAGAATAAGGTGGATCAACTTGCAGCTAGGGTTGGTACCTGGGACTTTGAAGTTATGGCCATTTCAGAGTTATAGATAGAGCAGTGACAGGAATGGTTGTTGCAGGTTCCGTGGTTTTACATGTTTCAGTAAGATCAGAGAAGGTGGTAAAAGAGGGGGAGATGTGGCATTGTTAATCAAGGACAGTATTATGGTTGCAGAAAGGACGTTTGATGAGAACTCATCTACTGAGGTAGTATGAGCTAAGGTTAGAAACAGGAATGGAGAGTCACCCTGTTAGACGTTTTCTATAGGTTTCCAGAAAGTTCCAGAGATGTAAAGGAAAGGATTGCAAAGATGATTCTGGATAGAAGTGAAAACTACCCCAATCCAACGCCGGCATCTTTACATCAGAAGTGAAAGTAACAGAGGGTAATTGTTATGGGAGACTTTAGGTTTACAATATTGACTGAAAACACTGTAGTTTGAGTATTTTAGATAGGTTTTTTTTGTCCAATGTGTATCAGAGGATTTCCTGACACAGTATGTAGATAGACTAAAAAGAAGTGAGACCACATTAGATTTGATACTGGGCAATAAACCAGGCCAGGTGTTAGATTTGGAGGTAGGTGAGCACTTTGGTGATAGTGACCACTCATTGTGGAGTTATGGTTATGTTTACTTTAGCAATGGAAAGAGATAAGTACATACCAACAGCAAGAGTTATAGCTGGGGAAAAGGAAATTATGATGCAATTAGGCGAGATTTACGATGCATAGAATGGGGAAGAAATCTGCAGGGGATGGGCACAATTGAAATGTGGAGCTTGTTGAAGGAACAACTATTGCATGTCCTTGAGAAATATGTACCTGTCAGACAGGGAAGAAGTGGTCGAACGAAGGAACCATGGTTTACTAAAGAAGTTGAATCTCTTGTGAAGAGGAAGAAGGAGACTTATGTAAAGATAAGACATGAAGGCTCAGTTAGGGCGCTTGAGAGTTACAAGTTAACCAGGAAGGACCTAAAGAGAGAGCTAAGAAGAACAGGGAGGGGACATGAGAAGTCTTTGACAGGTAGGATTAAGGAAAACCCTAAAGCTTTCCATAGATATGTCAGGAGTGAAAGAATGACTGGGGTAAGATTAGGGCCAGTCAAGGACAGTATTGGGAACTTGTGTATGCAACTGGAAGGGATAGGAGAGGTGATAAATGACTATTTTTCATCAGTATTTACATAGGAAAAAGACAATGTAGTCAAAGGAATACTGAGATACAGGCTATTAGACTAGATGAAATTGAGGTTCACAAGGAGGAGGCAATTCTGGAAAGTGTGAAAATAAATAAGTCTCCTGGGCCAGATGTGATTTATCCTAGGATCCTCCTAAGAAAATCCTAGGGAAGAGATTACATAACCTTTGGCTTTGATCTTTATGTTGCCATTGTCTACAGGAATAGTGCCAGAAGACTGGACAATAGCAAATGTTGTATCCTTGTTCAAGAGGAGGAATAGAGATAACCCTAGTAATTATAGACTAGTGAGCCTTACTTCTGTTGTGGGCAAAGTTTTGGAAAGGATTATAAAAGATAGGATTTATAATTATCTAGGAAGGAATAATTTGATTAGGGATTGTCAATACAATTTTGTGAAGGGTAGATCATGTCTCACAAACCTTATTGAGTTCTTTGAAAAGGTGACCAAAGAGATGGATGAGGGTAAAGCAATTGATGTGGTGTATATAGATTTCAGTAAAGCATTTGGTAAGGTTCCCCACACAGTAGGCTATTGCAGAAATTACAGGGCCATGGGACTGAAGGTGATTTAAAGGTTTGGATCAAAAATCGGTTAGTTGAAAGAAGACAGAAGATGGTGGTTGATGGGAAATGTTCATTCTGGAGTTCAATTACTAGTGCTATACTGCAAGGATCTGTTTTGGGGCTACTGCTGTTTGTCACTTTTATAAATGACCTCGATGAGGGCATAGGAGAATGGGTTAGTAAATTTCTGGATGACGCTAAAATCAGTGAAGTTGTGGACAGTGTGGAAGGATGTTGCAGGTTACAGAGGGACATAGATAAGCTGCAGAACTGGACTGAGAGATGCTAAATGAAGTTTAAAGAGGAAAAGTGTGAAGTAATTCACTTCGGAAGGAGTAACAGGAATACAGAGTACTGGGCTAATAGTAAGATACTTGATAGTGTAGATGAGCAGAGAGAGCTTAGTGTCCATGTGCATAGGTCCCTGAAAGTTGGCACCCAGGTTGATAGGATTGTTAAGAAGGCGTACCATGTGTTAGTTCTTCTTGGAAGAGGGATTGAGTTTCGGGGCCATGATGTCATGTTGCAGCTATACAAAACTCTGGTGCGACCGTACTTGGGAGTATTGCGTACGTTCTTGTCGCTGCATTATAAAAAGGATGTGGAAACATTGGAAAGGGTGCAAAGGAGACTTATCAGAATCTTTACTTAGAGAGCAGTAAGGACATGGAATGCCCTTCCTGCAACAGCAGTGGACTCATCGACATTAAGAGCATTTAAAGGGTCATTGGATAAGCATGTGGATGATATTGGAATAGTGTTGGTTAGATGGGCTTTAGATTTGTTTCATATGTTGTGCAACATCGAGGGCCAAAGGGCCTGTACTGCGCTGTAATGTTCTATGTTCTATATTCTATTTTCTAAATCTGATTGCATCCAAAATACAAGCTCATTTAAATCAGCTGCAACATTTAAAATTGCACATCAAGGACAATCAACTTAAAGTTAACTGTATATTCTTTCATCTGTTATTTATTGGTCTCCAATCCCCTTTATTTCTTGTATCTGTATGTGTTTGTCTGCCTGTATATATGTATGTCTGTATGTATATCGTGTGTGTGTATGTATATCTGTGTGTGTATGTATGTCCGTCTGTGTGTGTGTGTGTGTGTGTGTGTGTATGTGTGTGTGTGTATGTATGTTTTGTTCATTCAAGAGATATGCACTTCATTGGCTAGGCCAGCATTCATTGAGCATTCTTAATTGTCACTGTCCTTGAGAAGACGGTGGCAAGCTACCTTCTTGAACTGCTGCAATCCATGCAGTGTAGGTAAACCTACAGTGCTGTTAGGGAGGGAGTTCCAGAATTTTGACACAGTGACAATGAAGGAACTGTGAGAAATTTCCAACTTAAGATCGTGAGTGACTTGGAAGGGAACTTCCAAATGGTGGTGTTCCCATGCATCTGTTGCCCTTGTCCTCCTAATTGGTGGTGATTTTAGCTTTGGAAGGTGCTGTCTAATGTCACTTGGTGAGTTCCTGCAGTGCATTTTGTAGATAGTGCATAAACCTGGTACTGTGTATCAGTGATGGAAGGAGTGAATGTTGTGGAAGAGACTCCAATCAAATAGGTTGCTTTGTCCTGGATGGTATCAAGATTTTTGAATGTTGTTAGAACTGCATTCATCCAGGCAAATGGAGAGTATTCCATCACATTCCTGACTTGTGCCTTGTAGATAGTAAACAGGTTTTGGGGAATTGGGAGGTGAGTTGCTTATTTCATGATTCCAAGCCTGCTCTAGTAGTTACAGTATTTATATGGCTAGTCCCATTCAGTTTCTGTTCAATGATAACCTCCAGGTTGCTGATTGAGAGTGTTTCAGCAACAGTAATGCCATTGAATTCGACGTCGTCTATTAACGAGACTTAAATAGGGCACTCGCTGAGTGTTGAAATGGACGGTGTGGGCTTGTAGGGCTGAAGGGCCTGTTTCCTGTGCTGTGCTGTTCTTTGTTCTTTGAATGTCAAGAGGAGACGGTTAGGTTATCTCTTGTTGGAAGTGGCCATTGTTTGGCACTTGTGTGGTGTGAATGTTACTTACCACTTGTCAGGCCATCCTGGATATTGCTCACATCTTGCTGTATATGGATATGGACTTCTTCAGCATTTGAACGAGTCATGAATGATGCTGAACATTGTGCAATCAGCTGTGAAAATTTGAACTTCTGACCTTGTGACAGAGGGAAGGTCATTGATGGAGTAGCTAAAAATGATTGGCCTAGGACACTACCCTGAGGAACTCCTGCAGTGATGTCCTGGAGCTGCAATGATTGACTTCCAATTACCACAACATTCTTCTTTTGTGTAAGATATGATTCCAAACTGCTGGAGAGTTTTTCTTCTGATTCTCATTGACACCAGTTTTTCTCAGCTTACTCGATTCTACACTTGGTCAAATGCAAGCCTTGATGATGAGGGCAGTCACTCTCACCTCACTCCTAGCATTCAGCTCTTTTGTCCATGTTTAAACCAAGACTATAATGAGGTCAGGGGCTGTGTGATCTTGGCAGAACCTATAGTGAGAGTCAATGAGCAGGTTATTGCTAAGCAAGTGCCATTTAATGGCACTGTTGATAATCCCTTCTATCACTTGACTGATGATTGAGACAAGACTGATGTGACATTAATTGGTTGGAATGGATTTGCCCTGTTTCTTAACTACAGGGACAAACTGGAGCAATTTTCCACATTGCTGGGTAGGTGCCAGTGATATAGAACATAGAACATAGAACATAGAACAATACAGCACAGAACAGGCCCTTCGGCCTTCGATGTTGTGCCGACCAAAATAAAAGCAATGCCCCTCCAAACTAAACCATTCCCTTCTCTTCCATATACTTATCAATTAACCTCTTAAACGCCACCAAACTTGGCGCATCTACAACAGCTGCAGGCAGGGCATTCCACTCCCTAATCACTCTTTGAGTAAAGAACCTACCTCTGATATCCGTCCTATAACTCATACCCCTTAATTTAAAGCTGTGTCCCCTCGTGCTAGCAAGGGGACACAGCTGTATAACTGTACTGGAGCAGCTTTGCTAGGAGTACAGCAAGTTCTGGGGCACAAGACTTCAGTTCTATTGCTGGAATATTCTCAGTACCCATAATCTTTGCGATAATTGGTGCCTTTGATAGTTTCTTGCAATTGCATGGAGTAACTCACATTGGCTATGATGTTAATGATGTCAGCAGGAAGCTGAGGTGGATCATCCACTTGGCACTTCTGCCTGAAGATTTTTGAAAATGCCTCAGCCTTATATTTTGCACTGATATGTTGGGTTCTTCCATCATTCAAAATGGAAATATTTATGAAGGCTTCTCCTCCAGTGAGTTGTTTAATTGTCCAACCCCACTCACCAGCTGGGTGTGACAAGACAGCAGATCTGGGATGGATGGTTGTGCAGTGATTAACAAGGACTGGGGTTCAATTCCCAGCTTGGGTTTACTGTCTGTGCCGAGTTTACACATTCTTCCTGTGTTTGGTTGGTTTGGTTTCCTCCCACAATCTGAAAGATATACTCATTAGATGCTTTAGCCATGCTAAGTTCTCCCTCAGTGTATCCAAACAGGTGCCAAAGTGTGGCGACTAAGGGATTTTCACAGTAACTTCATTGCAGTATTAGTTTAAGTTTATTTGTAACACTGATAAATAGACTTTGATCTGATCCAATGGTTATGGAATTGCCTAGCTCTGTTTATTACTATGATATTTGGCAAAAAGTAATCCTGTTTTTTAGCTTCATCAGGTTGACACCTCATTTTAAGGCTTGCATAATGTTGCTCCTAGTATTCCTTCTGCACCCTTCACTAAACCAGGACTGATGCCTGGCTTGGTCTTAATAGTAGAGTGGGGGTTATGCTGGGCCATGAGATTGCAGATGAGTCCAATTCTGCTGCTGATGGCGCACATGGATGCCCAATCATGATCTGCTAGATCCATTTGAAATCTATCCCATTTAGTGCAGTGATAGTACCAAACAACGTGATGGAGGGTATCCTCAATGTAAAGACTGGCTATCTCCTCAAGAACTGTGTGGTCATCACTCCTACCATTACTGCCATGGGCGGATGCATCTGAGGCAGGTATGTTGGTGAGAATAAGAAGTATGTTTGTCCCTCTAGTTCATTCCCTCACCACCTGTCACAGTTCCAATCTGACAGATATGTACTTTCAGACCCAGTCAGCTTAGTCTGCAGTGGAGCTGCCAAGACAGTCTTGGTAATGGTCATTGAATTCTACCGCCTCGAGTATATTCTGAGTCCTTACTACCTCAGTGCTTCCTCCAAGTGAGGTTGACCTGGAGGAGTACTGATCCATTAACTGAGGAGGGATGATACATGTAATTAGCATGTTTCTTTGCCCATGTTGGACCTGATGCTATAAGACTTCATAGGGACCAAAATCAATATTGAGGATTCCCAGGGCAACTCCATCCTGACTGCCGATGGAGACAGGCAGTCTCCATCCTGCCAGGAGATTCTGCCTGGCGGACATAACCAGGCAGAAGGAGTACAACTAGTAGTACTGTGCTGCCATTTCTGCCTGGTTATGTCTCGCCGGTGGGACAGTTGCAACCAGGAATGGTGATGGGACCTTTTCTATAAGGTATGATTCCATTAATATGATTATGTCAGGCTGTTGCTTGACTGGTCTGCCAGTCCAATTTTGGCACGAGCACCCAGCAATTATTAAGGAGGACTTTGGAAGATCCTAGGTCGATACATAGAACATAGAACATAGAACAGTACAGCACAAACAGGCCCTTCAGCCCACGAGTTGCGCCAATCACATCTATATCTACCAATCCACAGAACTATCTATAACCCCCTATCCCATTTGTTTCCATGTACTCATCCAGAAGTCTTTTAAAAGACCCCAGCGAGTTTGCCTCTACCACCTCCAACGGCAGCCGATTCCATTCACTCACCACGCTCTGATACCTGGTGATTTGTCGGCTTCATTTCGTTTTATCCACTTCATAGTGGTTTGATGCAACTAAAGTGGTTTGCAAGGCCCTTTCAGAAGGCGAGGAGGGTGTAGGGTCACATGTACGCCTGTCCAGGTGATGATGGCAAATTTCCTTCCCTAAAGGCATTGGTAAACCAGAAGGGGTTTTACAATAATTGATGCTCATCATTAGACTTTTAATCCCAGAGTGTTTAATTGAATTCAAATTTGAACCCAAATCCTGAGAGCATTACCCTGGGATCAGGATTACACAGGATTGCTAGTCCAGTGACAATATCACTATGCCACTACCTCCCCCGTGCATTGTATGCCTGTGTATGCAGGGGCAAATGTACATGTATATGGCCCAAATGACAACTTGAGGGTCAAATGCTTGACATTGGACCACAGTTTATAAATTTGCTTTCTTTGACTCAGATAACTGTTTGGTTAGTCCCTTATTGCTGAAAGCTCCTTGTAAAAAGAGAAAAGGTTGGGCATGGTGACACAATGGCTAACACTGCTTCCTCATAGTGGCAGGGAGCCAGGTTCAGTTCAATCCTCGGATAACTATCTGTGAGGAATTTGCATGTTCTCCTTGTGTCTGTGTGGGGTTTCACCTGGTGCTCTGTTTTCCTCCCACAGTCCAAAGGTGCACAAGTTAGGTTAATTGGCCCTGGTAAATTGGCCCTTAGTGTCAGGGAGATTAGCAGGGTAAATACATGGGATTGTAGGTAGATCTGGGTCGGATTGTTTCAGTACAGACTTGCTGGCCCAAAAGGCCTCTTTCTGCACTGTAGGGGTTCTACGAATCTATGAACTTAGGAGGCTGAATGGAGAGGAACCAGTTCCTTTCTTCTCACCTGGTCAGCACAGATTTCCCAATGTGGGGGAGGGGTAAGCATTTTTCACTTGATAAAAACTGATTCCGGCACAGCAGAGCAAACTTTCAATGCTGCAAGATGTTCAATTTTTAATTATGCCCCTAAACTGCTGGATCACAACACGGTTAAATTATCTTCTCTAAATATAGTGATATGTTAAAACAAATATTCAAATCCTGTCAGCTTCTAAGTAACTGTCAGGTTAATCTTTCCAGTGTTTGAATGTACTGAGAATCATTAACGGATGCTTTCTGTGGGATTTCATAACAAATCTAATGTTTCATTAAGGATTAATAAAATTCACCATATCAGAGAGTAAATTGCGAGTGATTTTTGAAGCCTTTAATTTTTATGTGGGAAAACTTTTAGAAACAATAATCTGGGTGAAAATTAACAGGCACTTGGACAAGTATGATTAGCAAAGGAAAGCAGCATGGATTTGTGAAATGCAAATAATGTTTGACTAACTTGATTGAAATTTTAGGTGCAGCAGGTGAATGAAGGTAGTGGGGTGATAGTGTGTACATGGAATGGTCCCTAAGGTTGAAGGCTCTCATTGAAAATACTAAGGTCGCAATATTACTGCCCTGCCTGACATGGGAATTGGAGCGGGTGAAGTGTGGACCATTGAAAGATCTGTTGATCTCGGGGAGGATTTTACGATTTCGGGACAAGTGAGCTGTACAATTCTGCTCTGAATGCAAAAAGCAGCTCAGAGATATGAAAACAAGATTAGATGTGACTCCCCATCCTTCCCTCCAATCCCATCCTCACCCCCTTGTAGGAGAGATTAATTATCCATTTCATGCTGCTCAACCTTTTGTGATTTTCGATTTCCAATTCCAACTCAAGGTAGCTCGAGCTAAATGCCTTCAACAATAAGAAATAGCATTGTTTCTACAGTGCTCTTTCTTCTTCAGAGTTTGGGAGCCTGTTTCTGCTGCCTCCACTGCTCGACCCATTTTCTGTGGTGCAGTACAGGTACCTAAACATGAGACTGAATGTAACAGAATGAATGTATGTAAATAGCCAGGGAAAGGCCAGCTGATTCAGTAAACTTGCTCCAGGCTCGTGAAGCATCATGGCTAAACATCATGACTAAACCACTCGCAACCAACTCCCTTCATCCCACTCCCCATCCCTCACTAACACAACCCACCCCAGCCTCCTCTCCTGGGAGACAGGGAAAAATGACCTGGGCCATTGAAGGAATTAAATAGACTGGGAATTTCTTTCCCGGTCCCCCTGTATCACATGATCAGAACCAGTCCAGTAGACCACAGACGAATGTGTAATGAGAAAAGCCTTTTACACTACAACAAAAGCTTGATGTCACTCTATCCTTAACTCTTTACCAATCACACAGAAACTAAAATCAGAACACACCAATGAGGAATATTGTGGTCTTCTTTAACTTAAGATTCAGATGGATACTCTGTGCATAAGATCAACTGCAAGAAGAGGTGTTACATTGACTGCTTTTCAAAGGGATTCCAGAGAATTTACTTAGCGAACCTGAAAAAGAACATTTGAGATTTCACTTACATTTTTATCATTTGAGTTAAATTCAAGTGAAAAGGTTTTGTTTTGAAAGGAACTGCATTACTTGTGTGCTAAGAGTTAAAATGATAAGTATAGCCAGAGTATCCTGTCTGACTGGCCTTGTGTGAAATCTATAGTTAGTCTGTCACATATTTAAACAGAATTAATTAGATCTGATTAGAGGGCAGGCTTCACAGAGATAATTAGGGATCATTACTGGAACAAAACAGCATGATGCACTTCTCATTTGCAGAATATGTGAGTGAATATTCTTTTTGAAATGCAGCCCATTAACACCACCTACCACTCCCACCCAAACAATAAGACAAAGCTCAAAATTCTGAAGTTTAGTTTCCAGAGCCACAGAAAAACCCTGGAACATATTAATAGAAACACAGTGGAATCTCTTTCACACAAAATGTGGCCAGGGATTTGTTTTCATCCCGAGAGTAGAAGATTCTGATAATTGTCAGAATGGAAACTCATTAGGTTTTGCTAATGAGGTTAACCCAAGCTACACAAAGCTCCTGAGTTAACATGGCAGTCAAGAAAGCAGGGTTCAGGCCTACCGTACAGGACACCACTCCTTTAGACTAATTGAGAGAACTGGTTTAGAATAGCAGATATATGAATAGTGCTGGTAATTTGGAATTTCTTCCTTTGAGAAATGGCGATGACTTTAGACCACCCACAAGTAAACTGAGCAGCCCAAAAACAATCAGCTAGTCAACATGGAAGATGAGAGCCCTGCTCGGAGGATGACAGACAGTGACAGACTCCAGCAGTATCCCTTGTCCATGTTCTGCCAACTTTGCTGATGTATAGTTAGCCAGCTACCACCCGACCAACCAAATAACCAGCAGGCTGTCCTTTCTTGCCAAACTTCTTGAAAGGAAGCAGGCACCACAACAGAGTCAATCTCTCAGAGTTCTGCTTCAAACTCTAATTGGGAACGCAAAGCAACTCATTACAAAAGAGGTGACCTACATTTGACTTCCTTCAGCAGGTCAGTGAAACATCCACATATCATGATTGACCACCTGAGTGATATCACCTCGGATTGAGCAAGTTCCATTGACAATAATTGTAATTATTACTGGCAATAATTGTACATTTGTTCTGAGAGAAATCAAATACTAAAGCTTAGCAGGGTGAAATAAGACTACCAGTTAGTTCTGGAGTTTACTTGATAGTTTACTTGATTGGCATACGGAGTCTTAGCTTAGCTCTTAGCTTTTATTGGTAGGGGGATTGAATTTTGGAACCGCAACGTCATGTTGCAACTGTACAAAACTCTACTTTCCCACCCTACTTTTTCAGGATTCCCTCATAGTCTATTTACCATCATGTATTTATTTAGTTTCCCCTTAAATTTGTCAATAGACTCAAATGCATTATGAACATCACAAAGTATAACAGTATTTTGCAAGATTAACTCTTAGGGTATCATCTGTTAAATGTGGAGGAATGCATCAAATATTAACGATGACTTATAGAACATTACAGCGCAGTACAGGCCCTTCGGCCCTCGATGTTGCGCTGGCCAGTGGACCCTCTAACGTAAACTATTCCAATATCATCCATATGCCTATCCACCGAACATTTGAATGCCCCCAAAGTAGGCAAGTCCACAACTGCTGCAGGCAGGGCATTCCACGCCCTCACCACCCTCTGTGTAAAGAACCTGCCTCTGACATCCGTCCTATAACTACCACCTCTTAATTTAAAGTTATGTCCCCTCGTGTTGGTCATCACCATCCGAGGAAAAAGGCTCTCACTATCCACCCTATCCAATCCCTTGATCATCTTATACGCCTCAATTAGGTCACCGCGTAACCTTCTTCTCTCTAATGAAAATAACCTCAGGTCCCTCAGCCTTTCCTCATAAGGCCTTCCCACCATACCAGGCAACATCCTGGTAAACCTCCTCTGCACCCTTTCCAATGCTTCCACATCTTTCTTATAATGCGGCGACCAGAACTGTACGCAATACTCCAAGTGCGGCCACACCAGAGTTTTGTACAGTTGTAACATAACCTCATGGCTCCTAAATTCAATCCCTCTACCAATAAAAGCTAACACACCGTAAGCCTTCTTAACAACTTTATCAACCTGGGTGCCAACTTTCAAAGAGCTATGCGCTTGTACCCCAAGATCCCTCTGCTCGACAACACTATTAAGTGTCCTTCCAGTAGCCCTATATTTCATATGCTGTTATTCCTACCAAAGTAAATCACCTCACACTTATCCGTATTGAATTCCATTTGCCACCTCACGGCCCAGCTCTGCAACTTATCTATGTCCCTCTGCAAACTGTAACATCCATCCTCGCTGTCTACAACTCCCCCCACTTTGTAATCGTCAGCAAATTTACTAATCCAACCCTCTACACCCTCATCTAGGTCATTTATAAAAATGACAAACAGCAGTGGCCCTAAAACAGATCCTTGAGGTACACCACTTGTAACTGCACTCCAGGTTGAATATTTCCCATCAACCACCACCCTCTGTCTTCTATCAGCTAGCCAATTCCTAATCCAAACTGCTAAATCACCTTCAATCCCATGCATCTGCACTTTCTGCAGTAGCCTACCATGGGGAACCTTATCAAACGCTTTGCTAAAATCCATATACACTACATCAACTGCCTTACCCTTATCTACCTCTTTGGTCACCTCCTCAAAAAACTCAATAAGGTTTGTGAGGCACGACCTACCCTTCACAAAACCGTGCTGACTATCCCTACTCAATTTATTCCTCTCTAGATGCTTATAAATCCTATCCCTTATAATTCTTTCCAAGACCTTGCCCACAACAGAAGTCAGGCTCACTGGTCTATAATTTCCAGGATGGTCCCTACTCCCCTTTTTGAAAAGAGGGACAACATTTGCCATCCTCCAGTCTTCCGGCACTATACCTGTAGCTAACGACGACATGAAGATCAAAGCCAAAGGCTCTGCAATCTCCTCTCTAGCCTCCCAGAGAATCCTAGGGTAAATCCCATCTGGCCCTGGGGACTTATCAATTTTCATACCCTCAAGATTCGCTAACACCTCCTCCTTATGAAGCTCAATCCTATCCAGTCTACAACCTAGTATTGCAGTATTCTCCCCGACAACATTGTCCTTCTCCTGCGTGAATACTGACGAAAAATACTCATTCAGTGTCTCTCCCATCTCCTCAGGCTCCACGCACAACTTCCCACTGCTATCTCTGACTGGCCCTAATCTTGCCCTAACCAATCTTTTATTATTTACATACCTGTAAAAAGCTTTAGGATTCTCCTTAATCCTATCCGCCAAAGTCTTCTCGTGTCCTCTTCTAGCTCTTCTCAACTCCCTCTTTAGCTCCTTCCTGGCTGATTTATAGCCCTCCGTTGCCCTAACTGAGCCTTCACGTCTCATCATTATATAAGTCTCCTTCTTCCTCTTCACCAGAGATTCAACTTCCCTAGTACACCATGGTTCCCTCACTCGACCACTTCCTCCCTGCCTGGCAGGTACATATTCATTAAGGACATGCAGAAGCTGTTCCTTAAATATGCTCCACATTTCAGATGTCCCCAGCCCCTGCAATTTCCTGCTCCACCCTATGCATCCTAAATCTCTCCTAATAGCCTCATAATTACCTTTCCCCCAGCTATAACTACTGTTATTCGGTACGTGCCCATCCCTTTCCATCACTAAGGTAAACGTAACCGAATTGTGGTCACTATCACCAAAGTGCTCACCCACCTCCAAGTCTAACACCTGGTCTGGTTCATTACCCAGTACCAAATCCAATATAGCCTCACCTCTTGTTGGCCTATCTACATACTGAGTCATGAAACCTTCCTGCACACATTGAACAAAAACTGACCCCTCTAACGTACTTGAACTATAGCTTTTCCAATCGATATTAGAAAAGTTAAAGTCCCCCATTACAACTACCCTGTTACTTTCACACCTATCCAGGATCAACTTTGCAATCCCTTCCTCTACTTCTCTGGAACTTTTTGGAGGCCTATAAAAAACTCCCAACAGTGTGACCTCTCCTTTCTTGTTTCTTGGAACAGGAATGTTTCAATGCAGTTCCAACCTGCAAAGTGGCAAAGAATTGAAGAGTTTGAGTAAATCAAGAATGTTAAACTTAAAAATAAATAGAGAGGAAAGTTAATATAGGTAAAAAAAATCAGGAAGGAAAACATGCATATAATCACCGCATCAATATGTAGAGGCTTTGGTCAATTCATTTCTTTACAAGGAAATGTCAGATTGTAAGGGCAATAATTCTCTAGACAATCAGACACTTATTTGCAGACAGTTTATTAAATATCACAACAGAATTTCAAGATCAATACATCTGTGCTTTATCAAGCCCTCTGTGATCTGTTTAGGGAGATAGACAACTGATAGATTAGGCACAGTGGTGTTAAGCTGAGTTATCAGGAAACTGAACATCATTCATTAACAATTGAGACAAATAGGTTGAGGAGATTAATGTAAAGGAGCAGACTTGTTGAAACAAGCCTCGTTCTGTTTTTGAAAATTCTCTTGCTTCTTATAACTGGGATGAGAGGAGTATACATTTAACCCTCTATTCCATAAGATGCACCATTAGCTTAAACGTTTAATTTGCTCTCCAAAATGGTAAATTATTTACATTTATTGCTATTAGACCTAGATTGTAAACAGGCTTTTTTCAATGAATTCAGAATGATAGATTTATTATGAAGCAAAACTTTTATTTTAAAACTAATTTCAACAATTGGTCAACACACAGTCTAATCTGGAAGTAGAACTATCTATTCTTTTTAAAATGTCCACTGCATAGGTATATCCACATAAGCACACACACACACGCGCACACACACACACACATGCACACACACACACACGCACACCATACACACACAACACACATCAAAAAGATAAACAGGTGAGTAGTTGAGTTAGACTTTCAAAAAAGGGATAAAGTTCATAGGGTTTCAATGTCTTTGATCCAGAGCTCCCTCATGTGAAGACAGATCATTAGTCCCAGTCAAGACCTAGAGATTCTCATGAATGGAACTTCGACATGGAGGAAAATAAAATGGATCAATCCTACTCGGCTCAGTCTCTGAAGTTTCTAAAGACAAACAGTTCCATAGAAATGAGGATTCCTAGCTGGATATTGACAATCACATACTTCAGACAAAACAAAAAGAGAGTGAGCTGGGCAGCTTTTCAATTTGGCAGTTTAGTCCCAAATGAATCTTAAAAAAACAAGTTCAAAGCTTAAAGATTATCTCTGTAATGAGATTTCCACTAAACCATTAGTGTTAAGGCCCAGACCAGAAAATCCAAGGTATTTTAAGAAGATACCGAGACCTTAACTTTTACCTTTGATTTGGGCATTGGGGTGAGAATAAGGCAGAGAAATAAACGTAGTGTCTGGCAGCTTCCAGTCTCTGGACATCAGAATCAGAGATAACTTTCAAAACAGCAACTCTCAGAGAAAAGTCCACTTCCATACAGCAGAATCTCCAAGAACAGGACTTATTTCCTGGCAAAAAGAGAGACGCCATTCTCTCTCAACTCAAAAAAAAGTATCCAAGTTTCAACATACTATGTAAAATCCAGCTTCCCGATCACATGACCATATTCGCTAATCATCCCCAATTAAGCCCATCTCTGCAAAATCCCAAAGGAAAACAACGGAACAGCATTCGATCAGATTAAAACAAACATTCTAACTATCAAAAGTAATTGAGCAATGCAATAACAATACAATGGTGGTAGACAGAGTGGCTCCAAGTGCATAGAACTGCTATAACAGAACCTCCACCTGACTTAAATACATGTCTTAAAGGCACAGTATCATCACACTAGCCGTTGCCTTTAAATCAGTTTATTCCCCATCAATTAAAATAATTCCAGTGCACACAAAGTGACAACTGTCCCTCATCACATGTCATGGTCATCAGGTAATTTGGAAGAAACATGCTTACTCCTAGTTCAAAGATGAAACAATGACCTTAGAAAGCTCAGCGTCTGAAAGACTTTCCAATCCTTTGCAGATCTTTGTTTCTGTTCAGTTTTAGCCCAGACATTTTAACTCTCAGTCAGTTGGCAGTTTAATGGTTTTCCATGCATTGTATAGTCAGTTGTGTTTATTGATCTTTCCCTTCATGCTTGAATGCATCTCAAGTACCCCAGTTGTTCCTAACCACAATGTTTACACTAAAAAGCAATTGTAAAGTATTTGGCTCTTTTGAATTTGATTGCAGCTGCTTGTAGTCCCACCTAACCAATAACACCTCCACCATTTCATTTTTAATTATTTGATAGTGCACTCCCTGCTTTTGATACGTATATCATCCATCTCCATACAGATGCAAATATTGCTGGCTGGGCCAGCATTTATTGCCAATTCCTGAGGGAAATTAAGAATCAACCACAGCGCTATGATTCTGGAGTCACATGGAGGCCAGATCAGGTAAGGAGAATAGATTTCCTTTTCTACAGGCGGTTAGTGAATCGGGTGGGGTTTACAACAATCAACAATGGTCATCAATAAACTTTTAATTCCAAATTTTTAGTAAATTCAAACTTTATCACCTGCTGTAGTAGAATTAGAATCTTGGTTCCCAGGTTACTACCTTGGGTCTCTAAACTACTCGTCTACTGACAACATCACTACGTCATTGCCTGCCCTAACGGGTCATACTTTTTGCTTAGTTATCCTCTTGCCCTTAATATACTTACAAAACTCCTTGGGATGTTCTTTATTTTGCTTGCCACTGGTATTTTATATCGCTGCATCAATTTCCTGATTTCTTCTTTTAAATACCCCTTAACACTTACTATACTTGTCTAGGGCATCCACTGTTTTCAGCTCCCAATATCTGCCATTGACCATCCTTTTTTTTCCTATCTAACCCTATATATCCCTTAACATCCACGAGGGACCTTGTCAAACGCTTTACTAAAATCCATGTAGATGACATCCACAGCCCTTCCCTCGTCAATCATTTTTGTCACCTCCTCAAAAAACTCAACCAAATTTGTGATGCATGACCGTCCTCATACAAAACCATGTTGTCTATCATTAATGAGACTATTCTGTTCTAAATGTGTATAGATTTACACAGCTCTATCACTAAGAATCTTCTCCAACAATTTCCCTACCATTGACATCAAGCTCACTAGTCTATATTTATTGGGATTATTCTTGCTACTCTTCTTAAATAACAGGACCATATTTGCTATCCTTCAATCCTCTGGGACCTCACCTGTGTTCAATGAAGGATCAAAGATTTCTGTTAGAGACCCAGCAATTTCCTCTCTTGTCTCTAATATAGGACAGATGCCATCTGGCCCTGGGGGTTTGTCTATCTTAATACTTCCTAAAATGCTTAACATTTCCTCCCTAGTAATTGCGATTTGTTCTAATAGGTCCACACATCCCTCTGAGATACCACCAATCAATGTGCCCCTCTCCTTTGTGAAAACTGATACAAAGTATTCATTTATACCTATTTCCTTGGATTCTAAGCATAATTTCTCTCCTTTGTTCTTGCGAGGTCCAACTCTTTCTCTGACTGCCCTCTTGTTCCTAACATATGTATAAAATGCCTTGGAATTCTCTTTAATCATGTCTAACAAGGACATTTCATGATCTCTTTTTGTCCTTCTAACTTCCTCTTTGAGTTCTTCTCTTGTCTCCCTGTATTCTTCCATTGCTTCATCTGTTTTTAGCTGCCTGAACCTTATGTATGCCTCTTTCTTCTTTTTGATTAGACACACAATTCCTCTGGTTATCCATGGCTCTCGAATCCTACCTTTTCTGTCCTTCCTTTTTACAGGCACATGCCTGTCCTTCACACTTATCAACTGCTCTTTAAAAGACACCCGCATACCAGATGTGGATTTACCCTCGAAAAGCCTCTCCCAATCAACAGCCACCAATCCTGCCTAATCCAGCTGTAGTTAGCCAATCCCAATTTAGCACCTTACCCATAGGACAACACGTATCCTCTCCCATGACTATTCAACAGTTTACAGAACGGTGGTCACCGTTTGCCACATGTTCCCCCATTGAAACTTTGATGACATGGCCGGGCTCATTCCCCAGTACTATGTCCAGATATAGCTCGCTCTCTAGTAGGACTATCCAAAGAACCTTCCTGGACACATTTTATAAACTCCTCCCCATTGGGACGCTCCACCTTTTAAGGATTTCCAGTTTATATGAGGGAAGTTAAAGTCTCCCACTACAACAACCCTATTTTTTTCTACACCTTTCCAGAATCTCCTTACATATCTGTCCCTCAACTTCCTGTGGCCACTGGGAGGCCTGTAGTATACCTCCAGCAGAGTGACTGCTCCCTTCCTATCTCTGAGCTCTGTCACAGTATCACACGATCCTTCCAAATTGTCCACCCTCCGGACTGCTGTAATATACTCCAAACCAGTATTGTTACTCCCCCACCTCTTCTAGCCTCTCCTCTGTCTTGTCTAAAATATTTATACCTCAGAATATTCAGCTGCCCAGTCCTGTCCTTCTTTTAACCAAGTCTCTGTCATTGCAACCACATCCAAATTCCATGCATGCATTAAGCCTCTAAGTTCATCTGTCTTGCCTGTTACGCTCCTTGCATTGAAGCAGATGCACTCCAGACCTCCAGGCCCACTGAGATTTTCCTCCCCAGATTGCTCTTCCTCTTAGGTAGCCTTGTCTTGACCCCATGCTCGTCCCCAGTCTCTGTGCTTGCTGACCTATGGTACTGATTCCCACTCCCCTGCCACATTAGTCCAACGCCAGCATCTCAACATCATGACATTAATTTAAACTCACCCGAACCACAATAGCAAACCTCCAAGCCAGGATATTGGTGCCCCTCCAGCTCAGGTATAACCCATCCGTCTTGTATGGGTCCCATCCTCCCTGGAAGACTTCCCAGTTATCCATGAACTTGAAACACTACCTCCTGCACCAGTTCTTTAGCTACGTGTTCTGCTGCACAATCTCCCTGAGCCTAGCCTCACTAACACATGGCATAGGGAGCAATCAGAGATTGCTGCCCAAAAGGTACTGTTTTTTAGCTTTCTACCTAACTCCCTAAATTGCTTTCGTAGGATCTCCCTGGTCTTTCTGCCTATGTCATTTGTACCGATATGGACAATCATGTCTGTCTGATTACCCTCCCTTTTTAGGATGCTCTCTACCCATTCAGAGACATCCAGGACCCTAGTACCAGGGATGAAGATACCCATTTTAGGGTGGCGGGAGTGTGGAATCGACTGCCGGCAATGGTGGTGGATTCAATAGGGTCTTTTAAGAGACTTTTGAGTAAGTACTTGGGGCTTAGTAAGATAGAGGGTTATAGGTAAGCCTAGTAGCTAGGGACATGTTCGGTGCAACTGGTGAGCCAAAGAGTCTGTTTGTGCTGTAGTTTTCCTATGTTCTACATTCATTCTGAGCCTTGTTCACAGCCACAGAACCACCAGTCTGTGCCACTAACTATTGAGTCCTCCACGACTATTGCTGTTGTATTTTCCCTTTTCCTTCTGAGCCACAGAGTTCAATCCTGGGCCAGAGAGCTGGTCACCATGGCTTACCGCTGGAAGGGTCATCCCCGCACCCCCCCTTCCCCCCCTCCCACAGTATCCAAAACGGTATACTTAGTTTGGAGGATAACAACTACAGGGGATCTCTGCACTGACTGCTTCCTCCACTTCCCTTTCCTGACTGTCACCAGCTAGCTTCAGTTTTAGGTGTTACCACTTCCCAATAACTACTATCTATCACCCTCTCCTGAATAATCCGAATTTCATCCAGTTCCAGCTCCGATTCCCTAAGGTGGTCTGTGAGAAGCAGGAGTTGGGTGCACCTCCCACAAGTGAAGTCAGCAGGGTCACTAATGGCGACCCTTACCTCCCACATCCTGCAAGAGGAGCATTGAACTGCCCTAACTACCATCCTCTCCACCCAGACTCCGGCGCTAGGTCTTCCTCTGCCAAACCCAGATAGATCCCCTGTGGTTTTTACCCTCCAAACTAAGTATACCATTTTGGATACTGTATGGGGGGGAATGACCTTTCAGGGGTAAGCCATGGTGACCAGCTCTCTAGCATGGGATTGAACTCTGTGGCTCAGAAGGAAAAGGGAAAATACAAAAGCAATAGTAGTGGAGGACTCAATAGTTAGAGGCACAGACTGGTGGTTCTGTGGCTGTGAACAAGACTCAGAATAAACATAGAACATAGGAAAACTACAGCACAAACAGGCTCTTCGGTTCACCAGTTGCACCGAACATGTCCCTAACTATTAGGCTTACCTATAACCTTCTATCTTACTAAGTCCCAAGTACTTATCCAAAAGTCTCTTAAAAGACCCTATTGAATCTGCCTCCACTACCACTGCCGTCAGTCGATTCCACGCACCCACCACCCTAAAATGGGTATCTGCATCCCTGGTATTAGGGTGCTGGATGTCTCTGAATGGGTAGAGAGCATCTTAAAAAGGGAAAGTAATCAGACAGACATGATTGTCCATATTGGTATAAATGACATAGGCAGAAAGACCAGGGGCGTCCTACCAGAGCAACTTAGGGAGTTAGATATAAGCCTTTAATGTCCCCTTTCAAAGGATCACCTATTGAGTCTTCTGATCCGTGGACAGTGTGCGGTTTCATGCCTGTAAGGAGGTGGGGTCACCGACCCCACACCACAGCCGCCGCAGCTAGCACCGCAGCCCCCCTCCCCCCAACCAAGTACCACCTGGCATCCCACAAGGGGAAGCCATGCTGGTCATGGTTGCCACTTAGCTGCCAGCTAAGAGGGGGGGAAACAAAGCTTCTGCATGGCCAGATGACCCCAAGCAAGAAGGGAAAAAAAAAGGGGGAGGGAAATGGAACCATAATTTTCCACTACCCCAATCACCCCCCCAGCGACACTCATAGGCCCTCTCCAAAACCATCTACCAGGTCCATGGGCGCCTCAGTGCCTAATGCTGGGCCCAGCATCGCAAGAGTACGCAGGTTTCCTAGTCTGGGCATGGAGGGAGTGCGCGACCCACAAACGGCAGACATCACACTTCCCGGGGAGGAAAAGAGAAAGCCCAAGAGGAGGGGCAGGAAGCAGAGGAACAGAGTGTGAGGGACATCCCCTGCCAAGAAGAGGCACTACAACTCAGGAGAGGGGCAATCAGAGATCTGTGGGAGCTCCCATATCTCCTCCTCTAGCTTAAAGATAGCGCCAATGCTCCCTCCCAATTTGTACCATCCCCTGCCCCAGCCCCACCCGTTTTTATGCCTTGTCCCCAGGATAGGGGCAGGCAAAAGAAAAAGGATAAAAAGAAACAAGTGCTCCAAGCGGGATTCCCCAGTGCTGGGTGAGAGTGGGGCCCCAGTAGCTCCGTTCCACCTGGTGCTATTCAGCACCCCAGAGAAGTTCCCTGCGGCACCACCCCGCTGTTTGGTTCCTTGAGCTACAGTAGCGAGGAAGGCCCCCTTGCTAGGTGCCCCTTGATCTCGCGCCGGAGGATTCTCTGGACTTTTGAGGTGTCTAGGAATCTGGGGCAGCACAGGGGACTGAGCTGCCACTACCACTGGGCTCAGAAACCAGGGAGGAGACCGAGGGAAACTCCTCCTCCCTGATCCTGGGGGTGGGATCGGGGTGGAGTTAGGACTAGTTAGCAGTTCTGTACTGTCCGCCATATGCTCTACGGCAGAAGACTCAGAAGGGCAACAGCCCTGAGGAGGTAAACTGCTCGGCAGTAGGCACGAGGACAATTTTGAAGTCCGCCTGGAGCGAGGCGGAGGACTCCCTCGTGCCCCCCGCTGAGTTGCCCCTCATCCCCTTTGGGGAACTGAGGCCCTTTATAAAAGACCACTCCGTTTGCCCTGACAGCATCCGGCTAGCTCTCGGCCGTTGGTTGGACCTGACGCTGCTCGTCCTGGTACACGCAGGCCTGCTCGCAGGCTATGCCTGACCTAGATGAGAAAGAAAAGCATCGGTTACAGGAGTTCCTCGATGGGCTCATAGGGGTGTTATTATAGTCGCTCGTTCTCAGTGAGTGGAAGCTGCTTGGCCAGTGATGAATGGTATTTATTATGAACTTGTTGTTGCCCTTCAGTGATGGGATCTAGATAAGATGCAGCTGTGCCCTCTTCACTACTGTCTTCATTCACTAAAGCTGTATTTCTGCCTCACAATCTGCCAATGTTGGGAATTCGATGAGAAACTAGTGAATTGTACCTATGGCTTTAACAACGCTGAATGAATGATTGGCTTTCAGTTACTTTCTGGGCCATGATGGCCTTTTTTTAACTGACCTGAATACTGTCCGCTGTAGTGGCCCTAAAAATTAATTGTGTATTCCAAGAGCCCCGCTCTGCGGTCCCCTCCCTCCCCCATTGCAACAATCCCCTCCCCTGCCGCCGCAGTACCCTCCTCTGCCAGACGCTATGGCAACAGATCAACAGACATCATGTAACAATTGCCAGGCATGAGTGTTCCCTGCCAGTTGGGGAGCACTTTAATAGTCAAGGGCATTCAGTCTCCGATCTTTGGGTAAGCATCCTCCAAAATGGCCTTCAAGACACAAGACAGCGCAGAATCATCAAGCAGAAACTGATAGCCAAATTCCGCACACATGAGGACAGCCACAACCAGGATTTTGGATTCATGTCGCACTATCTGTAATCCCCACTGTACTGCCTTGGTTTGCAAAATCCTACTAAATGTCCTGGCTTGAAAAGAGACAATCCACACCTCTTTAACTTGTGATTATCCCTCTCTCCACACATGCTGCATACATCTGTAAAGACTTGATTACTTGTAAAGACTCGCATTCCAAACATATTTCACATTCCAATCTATCATCTTTCCATTGTGTCTTTGCCGATATATATTTGTGAACTTAACTTTCCATCCACCTGATGAAGAAGCAGCGCTCCAAAAGCTCTTAATTACAAGTAAACCAGTTGACTTTAACCTGATGTTGTGAGGCTTTTTACTGTGTATTTTAATAGTGGAGAGTACACCCCTCTCCCATCCATGTAGCTGAAGTACATCATGCTCCAAATGATTACTCCTGCTTCATTCCACTGCTCTTCTGCACCACCTCATTTCTCTGACTTCAGATTTTGAGCTCCACATAGCACCTGGACTGAATATACGGTGAAGGCTCAGTAACTGGGGAGGGGTGTTTTAGTATTTTAAAATATATTTAAATTATTGAAATCAGATTCATGCCCATTATGGGCACGAACTTGATTACATCACTGGCGGAGGGCAGCGATAATTGGCAATCGCGATCTCACCAGACAGATTCACGATTTGTGGATTTCTCCGGATCTTGAGCCACCGCTGTCATTCCCCTGAACAGTGAGAGGGAGTCAAAATCCCTCCCTAAGTCTTTGTGCAAACCATCTCTATTGTGCTGCGCTATTTTCCTGTCACCATTCCAGCATCAGTTCCCATCCCCTTACAGTGAATTATGTCATATTCCTTTGACCTCTTGTTTCTCAGGCTTTCCATATTTCACCATCCTCCATCTCCATAGCCCCCTCTTTTTCATATTAAGAGTCCCTGCCATTTCCCACCTGTCCTTGCACAATCTTCCTTCCCCATTGCCCCCTTGTGTTTGCTTTTCTGCCTCTGTCCTTGCAGAGTATTCCTTCCTCAGCATCACCCACTTTTTCATCAGCCTCACACTCACCTCATGCCCCTGGTGAAACTTCATGTCGATCAAAGTGGAGGCTGCGTGAGTTCTATTGCACACTGCTGTCCATGTAGACAAAGTTAGAATAGAGCAAAAGCGGGCAATTGTTTAATCACAGCAATGCAACACAGGGCACATCAAGAGGGTCAGTACTGAAGATAAACTGCATTGTAGGATGGTCAGTGCTGAGAGAGTGCTGCTGATGGATGGTCAGTACTGAGGGAGTGCTGCACTGTTGAAGCATCAGTCTTGAAGGATGTTGCACATTCAAAGGGTCAGTTCTGAGGGGGTGCTGCACTGTTGAAGAATAAGTTCAGATGGTCAGACGATCCCAGATCCTAAGATCCTAACACTCACCAAGTGAAAGGGCTTTATCTCAAGTCATTGTTCCTTCTCTTGCCAATTGCCTTCAATCCATGTAGGGTCAGTACTGAGGAATATTGTACGTTTGAGGGTCAGTTCTGAGGGAGTGTTGAAGTGTTGAAGGGTCAGTTCTGAGGGAGTCTTACACAGTCAGAGGGTCAGTACTGAGGGAGTACTGCACAGTTGAAGGATCAGTTCGGATGGTCAGATGATCCCAGATCCTAATATCCTAACACTCACCAAGTGAAAGACTTTATCTCAAGTCATTGTTCCTTCTCTTGCCAATTGCCTTCAATCCACGTAAGCTGGTCCTCAATCTTTCATCTTGCAGCTGAACATTTGATCTATTGTGAGTAATGTCAGAATTCATTGTGCAAACTTGTTAAATGGTCTCATCACGGAACCAGTTTAGTTGTTTCTGGCACTGATAGTGCAGATCCATCCCCGCTGCCAGGAAAGCGACTAGCTTCAGGAGTTTAGGCAATGCTAATGATTCAAATTGCCCACCCATAGAACTAAAAATTAAATTGGAGATGTAGCAGAATTCAACAACCATGAACAACCCAGATTAAAAGGCCTAATGACTCTTCTATTACACTGCAAGCATTAATTCCTCTTCAATGTAACTGCCCATCAATTCACTTAAAGTCCATTTATATGATCCATCAGTAAGTTCAATTCAAAAGAGAAATTTGTATGAAGATAACGTCAATTTCAGGATGCTGGAAATTTTCAGCCAAAGGGGTACTTTTGAAGTGCAGCACTGTTATAAATAAGGAAACATAACAGTCAATTTATACTCAGCAAGATTCCACAAAATGCAAAAAAAGAGGCAACATCATGATTTGCGGGGATGTGGTTAAGAATGAAATGTTAACTAGGGCACAGAAATAAATCCCATATTCTTCTTCAAAATTGGACTCTTAAATGTCCACTCGACACAACAGACAGGTATCAGTTTACTTGTCATCACATTTGAAAAGACAACACTTGTGATAGTACAGCATTCCCGCAGTAATATACTGGGAACATCAACCTGAAATATGACTTCTATTCACAGGAGTCTGACATGAACCAACAGACTTCTCATTCAGAGGCATAAATGCTGCCCATTCAACAAAGACCAATAACTAATTGTCAGCTGGGTCAATGTCTGAAGGTTTGGGCTGCACGTTAACGTAATTGTGTGTGTGTGTGTGTGTGTGTATTTATATGCTTGTGTGTTCAGTATGTGCATATGTATGTGCATGCAAGTGCATGTGTGTGTGCACATGTGTGTGCATATGTGTGTGAGTGTGCATGTGATTGTGTGTATGCATGTGTATGCATGTGTTTATGCATATGTCTGTGCATGTGTGTAGGTGTATGAGTATTTATGCATGTGTGAGCATGTGCATGCATGTTCCTGAGTATGTCTATGTGTATGAGTCTGCATATGTGTATGCATGCTTGTTTCTGCATGTGGAAGTGTACATGTGGAATTACACATTGGACTAATTGGTTGAGTTCTTTGAGAACATTATATGCATAATGGACAATTCAGGGACCTGTGGATGTATGTATCTGGATTTCCAGAAAGCATTTGACAAGGTGCCACACCAAAGACTGCTGTATAAGATAAAGATGTTATGGGTAATGTATTAAAGGACGAAGAAAATTACAGCATAGGAACACGCCCTTCGGTCCTCCAAGCCTGCACCGACAAGGCTGCCTGACTTAACCAAAACCCCGTATGCTTCAGGGGACCATATCCCTCTATTCCCATCTCATTCATGTACTTGTCAAGATGTCCCTTAAAAGTCACTACCACGTGCACTTCCACTACCTTCCCTGGCAATGAATTCCAGGCATGTGTAGACATGATGTGTGTGTGTGTATGTGTATGTATGTGTGTGTGTGTGTGTGTTCTTAGAATTATTTTTTAATCTAAAAGCATAAATAGTGAGATTCTTGCCAAAGTGATAAAGCATATCTTCTCTAAATTCATGAAAAATACCTTTTACAAAGCAGGAGAACAGGGGAGTCATTTCATTCTTCTCATATTGCTGCAACAAAGTCCACAATCCAGGCTGACCCTCGAACACAAACACAGTACTGAAGAAGTGTTGCACCTTCAGATGTTCTATCATTCAGATGAGGTATTAACTCGATCTACTCTCTTTGAGGTACATTAATGATCTGATAGCTTTGTTCAAAGGAGAGTGGCAGGAGTCCTGATTAATGTACATCAACATCACGAAAACAGATCAGCTGTTCACTTGTTGAACCTCTGTTCATGGGATCTTGCTATGTATACATTGATAGCCATGTTTCCAAACTACAATGCCACACTTCTAAAGTACATAATTGATGATGAAACTCAAGGTTGTGAAAATCACAAGGGAAATGAAATTTCTTTCTTTTGGGCAGTGGCACAGTGGTTAGCACTGCTGTCTCACAGCGCCAAGGACCCAGGCCTTGGGTCACTGTCTGTGTGGAATTGCACATTCTCCACATGTCTTCCTGGGTTTCCTCTGGGTGCTCCAGTTTCCTCCAACAGTCTAAAGATGTGCGAGTTAGGTTGATTGGTCTGGCTAAATTATCCCTGAGTGTCAGGGACGAGCAGGGTAAATATTTGGGATTATGGAGATTGGGCCTGTGTGGAATTGTTGTTGGTACAGGCTCAATGGGCCTCTTTGCACTGTAGTGATTCTATGATTCTATATATGAATATTGAATGGTGCAAGTATTCATTAATCCATTGCTATTGCAGTTTACATACTAAATCCCCAGAGCACACGTATTTTCATTAGTGCTATTTCTAGGTGTGGTGAGTTACAGGCTGTCCATCTTGCTTCTCATTAGAAACTTCATCATCTTGTGAAACAGATAGAAATAGGACAGAAATAAATGCTGGGAATAGTCACTGCACAGAATCCCATCAACAGTCAAATTGCATGCTATCTGGTGCTAGTGAAGTGTGTGCTTTCTTGAAAAAGGAAGCTTGGGAAAGCCTGTCAAATATTTGGGGAATCCAATGGCAGATTTGCAGATTGTGCATTCTTCAGATCTGTTTAAGCCCCCAGAATTGTGGACATTCTTTCTGGATTCAGCCATTATCTCTTGTTCTGACTATAGGCTCAGCAGGCACAAACTGATCCAGTTTCTCCTCCATAATCATAGTTGCAACTGGATGTGAGTGTGATGGGAAATGATAACCAAATGTAGCAATCCTTCCCCCCCACCCCCCACAGCACCCCCTCCCCCCACCCCCATCACCTACCATCTCCCCTTTCCATTCCCTCCCTCAGCAAACTGATCGTGAGGTCTCTCCCTATATCCTACAAGGAGTGAAAATGGTGACTCCTTGTTGCCTGTCTTTTGTAACAGGGAGAGAATTGCACCTTGTTGGAGCTGCACCCACCCAGACAAGTGGAGAATATTCCATCACACTTCTGATTGTGCCTTGTATATTGTGAACAGGTTTTAGGGAGGCAGGAGGTGAAATACTTTCCTCAGAATTCCCAGACTCTTAAAGCACAGTAATTATACAGCTAGTCTAGTTCAGTTTCTGTTCTGTGGTAACCCCAGGATTTTGATATTATGGGTTTAGTGATGGTAATATCATTGAATACAGTAAGCAGTCTCACGACACCAGGTTAAAGTCCAACAAGTTTATTTGACAGTAAACCCACAAACTTTCAGAAATGCTGTTCCTTCGTCAGGTATGTGGAAAGCTCTTTTCACACACAACTTTCCACATACCTGATGAAGGAACAGCATTGGTTTACTATCAAATAAACCGGTTGGACTTTAACCTGGTGTCGTGAGACTTCTTACTGTGTTTAACCCAGTCCAATGCCAGTTTCTCCACATGATGAATATCATTGAATGTCAGGAGGACGTGGTTGGATTGTCTCCTGTTGGTGATGGTCATTGCCTGGCATTGGTCTAGGACAAATGTTAATTGCCAATTGTCAGCCCAAGCCTGGATGTTATCCAGATCTTGTTACACATGGCTTCAGACTATTTCAGAATCTGAGTAATAAATGGTACTGAACATTGTGCAGTCATGAGCAAATATCCCCTTCTGATAGAGGAAATGGGGCAATACAGTGGCACAATCGTTAGCACTGCTGCTTCACAGCGTCAGGGACATGAGTTTGATTCCTTGCTTGGGTCACTGTCGGTGTGGAGTCTGCATGTTTTCCCTGTGTCTGTGTGGGTTTCCTCCAGGTGTCTGGTTTCTTCCCAAAAGTCCAAGTGACATGCCGTTTAAGTGCCGAAAGTAAGCACACAGGTACAGCAGGCAGTAAAGAAGGCAAACATTATGTTGGCCTTCATAGCGAGAGAATTTGACTCTAAACATAGGTATGTTTTATAGTAATTATACAGGATATTGGTGAGGTCGCACCTGGAGTATTGTGTGCAGATTTGGGGATCTTATCTGAAGAAGGATGTCCTTGCTTTAGATGGAGTACAGGGATGGTTTACTAGACTGATTCCTGGAATGACAGGCCTGTCGTATGAGAAGAGACTAAATTGGTTAGGATTACATTCACTGGAGTTTAGAAAAGTGAAAGGGAATCTCATAGAAACTTATAAAATTCTAACAAGGTTAAACATTGTAGCATTGTGGCACTGCTGCCTCACAGGGACCCAAGTTCAATTGTCGGCTTGGGTGACTGTGTGGAGGCTGCATGTTCTCCCCATGTCTGCATGGATTTCTTCCGGGTGCTCCAGTTTCATCCCACAGTCCAAAAGATGTGCCGATTAGGTCTGTTATCCATGCTAAATTCTACCCTCATTTTTCCACTTCATTTTATTGTTGTTCAATCTCAAAATGCTGGGATCCTTCCCACTGGCTAGTCACCATTTGGATTCATCAGATTGATGGTCTTCCAGAAGCTGATTTCTTCAAATTAGCTTTCATCATCACATCTTGAAGTGCTTCTTCTGTCCTCTTGTGCCTGCCCTGACTGAGCCGGGAAGTGTAGTCTTGCTTTGGATGCAATATAATGTGAATAAATGTGAGGTTATCCACTTTGGTAGCAATAGTAGGAAGACAGATTATTACTTGAATGAGTGTGAATTAGAGAGGTGGATACTCAGTCAAACCTTGGTGACCTTGTGCATCAGTCACTGAAAGTAAGCATGCATGTATAGCAGGCAGTAAAGAAGGCAAATGGTATGTTGGCCTTCCTAGCAATAGGATTAGTGTATAGGGATGAGGATGTTTTACTATAATTGTAAGGCATGGTGGGACCATACCTGGAGTATTATATGCAGTTTTCGTTGTCTTATCTGAGGAAGGATGTTCTTGCTATTGTAGCCATACAGGCCATCTAAAAGGACGTTTTGTAAAGCACTCTAGGACAATTGGGCAAGAAGCTAAACCGACAGGCTGCAGTTTAAAGACAGAGACAAACAAGCTGCAACCCTGACGAGTGAATAAACAGGATATGGGTTGTCTCCAGGATGAAAGGGGCTTTACAGTCACCCTGGCTTGTTTCATCCTCAGGATAAAAGAGACTTTCTGGTCACACTGGGTTGTGTGCAAAACATAGGAGCACTGTGAACCCTTATTTAGGAGGAAGGTATATGACATATGTGGCTCCTACAGACATGGCCGCTGGGGACACGCTCAGAGATCGGTATGGTAGCACCTGATTGGACTCTTATCGATCAGAGTGATCAAGTCCTGATCGATTGATTGGCAATGGTCAAAAGGGAGCGTGAAACCAAACAGGGTATAAAGGGTGCTGCGCAACCAGGAATCTCTCTCTGACCCCACGAACGAGCTACAACAAGAGAGCCACCACATCTGAGAAGGAAGGAAGGAAGGAAGATCAGAGCCAGAGTGCCACACCAGACCAAGGGACAAGGCTACACAGGTGAGTACCAAGTCCAGCGCACAAATAAAGGCCAATATCTGCTTGGGTATTTGTCAATCACACAAAGTTATGTCAAGGTCTTGTATTGTACTTGAATTTCAGTATTTTCCTGTAACATAACTTATTGTTGGTCAGGTGGGTGATTATTGATTCTGTGGGTTTAAATAAATATTGGTTGTATTAACAAGATGTCTACTCGTAGTTATTTGTCCATCGTATAAGGTTAAAACAGACTGTGCAGCAGGCAACACTATAGAGGGAATACAGTGAAAGTTTACTAGGCAGATCCCTGGGATGGCACATCTGTCTTATGAAGCGAAGCTAAATCAGCTAGGATTACATTCACTGGAGTTTAGAAAGAGTAAGTAGGGATGTCATAGAAACTTATAAAACTCTAAGAGGATAGGTACAGAAAGAATATGGTGGGCAAGTCCAGAACTAGGGGGTCATAGCTTGTGGAAAAAGGATAAACCTTTTAGAATTGAAGTGAGGAGACTTCTTCACCCAAAAGTTGATGAATGTATGGAATTCACTATCACAGAATGTAGTTGAGGCCAAAACATTGTATTATTTCAAGAAGAAATTAGATATAAGCTCAATGGACAAAAAGGATGAAGGGATATGTGGGGAAGGGGGGATCAGGACATTGAATTTGATGATCAGCCATGATCAAATGAATGGAGGAGCAGACTCAAAGGCAAAATGGCCTACTCCTGCTTCTAGTTTCTATGTCTCACATGGCAGTGCTGAAATAGATCAGCATGATGGTATTTTGCCGGACCTCTTCCAAATGCAGGTTAGATTTTGATGAAGATTTAAAAACGGAAATAGTATACAGGGGGTTCACACATTTTCACCAGGGATGCCACAATCTGTTCAAGTTATGCCCAATGACCAAGGGTACACTTGTGTGAAATTTCAACCATCAGCTCTTTAACAGCATGGATAATGTGGATGTAAACAAATTATTCAATTAGGCAGTGAGGGAGAACTGATTCAAGCATGCAGAAAATGAACAATCCTCACCTGGGAGTGTAAATCAAGGAGAACCCCTCACCAACAGGATTATGAATATGTGGAAGATATTCACCATTACACATTATTTGGATATCAGAGGTAGGTTCTTTACTCAAAGAGTGATTAGGGAGTGGAATGCCCTGCCTGCAGCTGTTGTAGATGCGCCAAGTTTGGTGGCGTTTAAGAGGTTAATTGATAAGTATATGGAAGAGTAGGGAATGGTTTAGTTTGGAGGGGCATTGCTTTTTATTTTGGTCGGCACAACATCGAAGGCCGAAGGGCCTGTTCTGTGCTGTATTGTTCTATGTTCTATGTTCTATTACTGATGTACTTATTAACTCCTTCAATAAGGCTAGATAAATATCTGGATGCAACAGGATTGTTTGTTTATAAGATATTTTTATAATGCCTTTAACGAACTTTGAGAGTGATTTATAGCCACACGGAGATTTTAGGACTAATAACCAGAAGCTTGGTTACTTGTACTTTAAACAGCATCTTAAATGAGGATAGAGAAGGGCGGCGAGGATTAGGGAATGAACTTAGACCTTAGGTAGCTGAGGACAGTGCTATCAATGGTGAGTGAAGATTTCAATGATGTGCAAAGTGTCAGAATTGGAAGAATGCAGAGACTCCAAAGATCTTGTGCTGCAGGATGTAATTTGTAGGCATAGGAAGAGACAAGGCTATGGAGAGATTTGAAAACAAGGATGAAACTGTTAATCTTGAAATGTTGTCAGTATTGTTAACGTTGATATTGTTAATATTAATGTGGATGATATTGACAATGTTGTCGAGGATGTTTAGCTACTGTTGCAGTGCGTGTTAGCTCAGGTCCAATGGTACCATTTCTGTCTCTGAATTAGAAGGCCCTGTGTTCAAGTTTCAATTCAGATTCAAGCAGGGAATTTTAAACTGACATTCCTAGAGTGTTATCAAGGGAATGCTGCACTGTCAGAAATGGTGTTATTCCGATGAGGCACTGATCACCCTAAATTCTGTTTACCATCCAAGATTGACATAAAAATCCCACAGCACTATTTTGAACAAGAATAGATGAATTCTCCCTGGTGTCGTGGCCAATAGCAATCTATCAACCAAAATTAAAATTAAAACAGATTATCTGGTCATCACCGCATTTTAGTTTGTGGAATCTTACTGTGCACATATTGATTACTACATGCCTACACTGCAAAAGTATTTCATTACCTGTGAAGTGTTCACCCTGTTTTGAAAATATATGTAAACTCCTCTTCCATTGATGCTGCTAATTTTGCTGTATTTTTGTTGCTTCTGTCAATGCAGATGGAGGAGGGAAAGAGACTGAAGTGTGGACACCATCCATGTCCAAGAGCTATTAGTTACAGAGTTAACTACAGTTCTGAGTTACAGATAGAATTGATCAATTTAACACGAGGTTTTACTGCCTAGGGCTAAATCAATGTATCTAAAGCAGCCCCACACATTAAAGCTGGTTAATTTTCTTGAAAACCTACCAATAAAATTACAATTTTCTATGCAAAAAAAAAGTGACATTTACCAAACAGGAAATGCTTTTGCCCCATTTGAACATTGCAAATTATTATAAATGGATACTCCCATTTGACATGGATTTCGCAGTTCAATCAGTTTGTGGAAGTCAGGAATCAGATGATTGAATGTTCAGTTTCTGAGGTGCGGAGATGCTCACAACCCAGTAGTGACTGCAGCATGCCTGTCAATAGCTTTATAGCTCAGTCATTACATCACCCCCATATCACTTCAGGGTTTTTTGACTAATTAGTGCAAGTAACTCAGCGTAGGGAATCACCCCAGAGGATGGAGCCTCTTAGACAAAGATACAATTTGGGAGTTAGCTGCAGCTATGTGGCTGCTGTAAAATTTTTATGAAATCCTTTTTGTTTTCACTAATTATCCCGATGCTACCTCTGGCCCAACAACTTCTGCTGTTTTAATCAGAGTATAAAAAAAAACTCACCAAAATTCCTTTCCTTAGGCGAATAGATATATTTGAGATATTGCCAGATTCTTGAGTAATAAAGAATCAGAAAAGATGGACAGTTACAAAATGGGTGAGCAATGGAAAGAACATGACATATCCCGTGGTTGGAATCCACAAGAAATTTTGAGTGAAATGCAGAAACTTATCGCTATATACATTGTGGACCAGGAGGTGAGCAGGGAGGTTCAGTGCATTGTAGAAACTGACAGAGAGATGTAGAAAATCAAACCTGTAAAATTGCAGAATCAAAGGTTTAGAAAAGAAACGCACAGAGATAAAAAAAAAACAGTGATAGTGGCTTCAGGAGCTGGCTGAAAGAAGAACTGTGGCTTCAGATTTAAAAATAAATAATTTGGATAAAAGGCAAAGAATTGCTGCAGTTAAAAAAGTCCAAAAGCTTAAAGAAACAGCTGGCAATAGCAAACAGTACGGCAGCTTTAAGTGTAATAAAAAATATCCAGAAAACTCTGTACCTGCATTGATACATTTGCAAAATGCACATGCAAAGGGAAACCAACTTATCTAAGCAACAACAGCCCAAAAAAAGCCTCAGCGTTTTAAAACAACAATACCCTTAAAGAGCTAATACATTTAAAATAGCAATGCACTTAAAGTAGCAACTAGAAGAAAGGACAAATGGTTAGATGCAGGTAACTTAGAGAAAACCCCAGACATAGAGAAAACCAAGAGAAACAACAGAAGACCTCAAGGACAGACAAGGAAGGCTTCAAAGAGAAGAGAAAAGAAAACCTCAAATAGAAGTCAATAGAAGACTCCAGTGAGTGGGCAATAAAATACCCCAAAAGGAGGGCAGTAGAAGGCTTCAGAAGGGGGAGGGCAATGAGAGAATTGCAGAATCAACACTTCATCAGAGGTAGACTAGCCCAACAATCCAAAAAGGGTTTAGCTGAAGTTAAAACAAGTAGAAATAAGATTCCATTTTGAAAATATATATCCACTAAGAACATGATGGATTTCCTTCAGAAGAAACAAAGCAATTAAAGAAAAGAGACTACAAACTATTTATTGAGGAATCAGCAAAAAGATTTAAAACCTTCCAATAAAAATGTTTATGTTTAAACACACAAGCGTCAAGACCTCAGCAATGAGCCATCCCCACTGCAATAATAAAAAACCCATTTTAAGTATTTAAATGACATGGTGCAATAATATGAAACTTTGGTACTGGATCAAGTTAGATCCCTGGAATTACTGTCTCCTGTTGTATCAAATGGACAGAGAAGGACAGATCATATGTAAATATGTGGGCCACTTGAAAAGTAGAGTAATACTCTTGCAGTCAGTATTGTAATCAAGAAATATTTTCAAACATTTAGATAAGCACCAAAGAATCTGATCAACTTGTTATGGGCACAACTAATTTCTCCGTAGAAGTAAGTAGTAATGAACTACTTGTGGTAGAAGAGATACATACTATGGCAGTTCCTGTTAATGTCAATCTGGTGGAAGCATCTCAGATTATGGAATTATGTCACTCCATATGAAACAGAAAACTTCATCAAAGACCAAGTTAATAATTGTCAAAATATGATGAAAGTGTACAAATAATATTTAGAACAGTTTGTGTGTTTTGTGCTGCAAAAGATTTTAAAAATCAGCTTTTTTCTACAGGAACTTCAATCAGATGCTGGGAGAGCACGATAATTACTCATTTCAACCTTGCAAGTGGTTATGATAAAGAGAGTCAATGGAACTTTGTTTAATTATGTTCCTCTGGAATTTCAGACTCGGTTGATTATCAGAGTCATGTAATGTTTTGGCTTATGTGCTGTCCTGGATTTATGTACAGAAGAGAAACAGGCTTACAAAAAGAAAGGAATTGGAGTTTCATTGTTCTAGTTGAAGTAAGGAGAATTTTGAAGGCTTCTAAAAGCCTCCAAAGAGGTTTACATGCATTATAGCAAGTTTACTGGGAATTGTTAACCATATTTACAGTCGGGTTTAAGTCTAAGAATAATGTTGCTTATTTGGAACTTTAATAATGATGACTTAGAATTTAGAATCATTTCTCTTCATGTTTAGAGGTTTTTCAACTGTTAAGAGTTAAACTGTTTTATTAGAATTATACTTAAACTGTGTTATAAATAAAACTTGTTTTGATAAAAAAAAACACGGATTGCAGTGAAATTACTGGAGCAAAGCATCCTTTCCTCACATTAATGATCAAATTAAAAAGTTATTGGAGTCTAGACTGGCCTGGTAATATGTCTTAAGTTTGGGTTCAGGACCCTAACACTAACTCATATATATAATGTTCCCTCAGGCCTCCTCTTTACCTCCTCAAGTTTTTCCTTCTCCCCACATACCCCATGAATAAAAGAACCCCCACTTTTCCTTTCCCACTCCTCACCATGCAAGTACACCCTGTCTATCACTCGTACAAAAAAGACTAACATGAATAAAAATGGAAAAGCTTCAGGCGACAAGAAGACAATAAGCTACAATACAAGGAAAAGGCATCACATGGGGCAACAAGGGTTGGAGATGAGCTGAACGAAAAGTGGTAGAGCAAGGGGAAATGTGCTCTATTTGTCCAACCCCAAAAATCATGCCTATAATGTTTAGTTAAAATTTAGGAGAGAGTAACTTAATTGTTGAAGTTATAAATGCAGTGGAACCTAATTTTGCAGCCCATGTTTATGAAACAAAAAAATAATTGCCTGCAAAGTAATTTTTTTAACTTTGACAGACATGATGTGGAATTCACTGGTAAGGCTAGAATTTGTTGTCAAAATCTAATTGTTCTTGACAAGATGGTGGTGAGCCACTTTCTTAGTGGCATTCTTTTAGAATACTGTGTGCAATTCTGGTCACCACATTGCCATAAGGATATGGATGTTTTGAAGAGGATACCAGGATGGCCTGGAGAGCATTAGCTATGTGGGGAGGTTAGATAAACTTGATTTGTTCTCACTGGAATGATGGAGTTTGAGGGGTGACCTGATAGAGATTTACAAGATTATGAGTGGCATGGACAGAATGGATAATCAGATGTTTTTTTCCAGGGTAGAGAAGTCAAGTACTGGGGACATAGATTTAAAGTGTAGGGGGAAATGTTTAAAGGAGATGTGCAAGTTTTTTACACAGAGGATGTGAATGTCGGGAACACGCTGCGTTGGGAGGTGGTGGAAGCAGGTACAATAACAGCATTTAAGGGCCAATTAGACAAATACATGAATGGGATGGGAAAGGAAGGATACAAACCCTGTAAGTGCATACAGTTTTAATTTAGGCCATCACAATGATCAGCGCAGGCTTGGAGGGCCAAAGAGCCTGTTTCTGTGCGCTGCTGTTCTTTGCTCTTTGTTTCGTATGCGTGGTAAAGCTATTAGGGAGAGAGTTCCAAAGTGTTATTAGGGAGAGTGTTCCAGAGGGTCAGTAATAATAATATAATTCCAACCAGGGATGGGGTGTAATTTGGAATGTTCAGTAAGGTTAAATATTCTAACGTGAACATTCACCATGAGCCACCATCATGAACAAAGTATTCTAGGTTTTTGAGGAAGGTGGAACGATTGTTCTGGATCTCATTAGAAATAGCTGTGCTTAAAGATAGGGGATGGAGCATAACATTTAAAAGCTTGCATATAACTTTCATTTTACGTCTCTGGCACAACAAGTTGAAAATCAATGACGGAGCTGAGTTATTTTGTGACCTGGAAATTAGAACTTATTTCCTTTTCCCCTTCATGCGCTAAAGTTCACGAGAATTCTAGTATTGACAGACCAGCTACTAACTAAGATCTGAGTTTCTCAAAGTCACACTCATTGTCTCTGTCTTCCTTCTCAATATAGCAGTGCTGTAAGAAGTCTGCTCTGATAGAATACTTGAGAATATCTATAAAATGCTCTCTGATACGACGTCTACTTGCCTACTCTGAATCTTCTTTTGATCTTATGATATCAGGAAAGATAAAAGGAGAGGGTTGGGATCTGATTTATTTTGCACTGTAGGGGCGACAGCAATTCATGAGAGAGCACTGTAACGAAATGAAGCTCTGCACATTTAAAGAATCATTTCATTAAAGCAGATTAAGAGGCTTGTTTATTAACTTATTATTTTTAATGTCCCTTTGCGCCCTTCATATTCTTTCATAGTAATGTACAATAAGTTACATGTGCAGTAATTGTCCCTTCACTATCCAAACTGTGTCTTATAGCCCCAGTCAACATCGTCTCCACCAGCTGTAGACACAGACCAGTTTAATGCTCTGGACGTCAGTCTTGTGATCTCCTCGTTCCCATTCAGGTGAGTCCATCTGTTTTATGTGTCGAAAAGCAGAAGATGTTAGAAATACGCAGTGGAATCAATGAAACAGAGAGACAAAGTGAGGATGTGTGTTTTCACTTGGGGGTGTGGCAGGAAAACACACTTGAATTTATGTCAGTTTGACCTTCAAAGTCTTCCCTGGGCCAGAACACTGCACTTGCCTGATGAAGACACGGGAGTGTTGAAAGCTCGCCATTTTACTATCAAATAAATCGGTTGGATTAATAATTGGTGTTGCTAAATTCTTACTGAGTTCTTACCAGTACATTTGGGCAGTGTAATAGAATGTAATCAATCATTTATTTTTCTTTCCATTAAATATTATTCTTTGATATATGTTTGAATGGTAAACTGCTGCAGCTCCATTAATACAGCTGCTAATGGGATTCACACCAAATGTCACCATTTTAATCAGAGTGTCCTTTAACACTTGAATTATTATGAGGATTCAGATTTTAACATAGTAACTAATGACATTGACCAAGCTACAGGATTATAAAATACTCAAACTAACTTTATTAAACTATGTTTAAAAAGCACAAGGGTATGAATGTCATACTGATAGCTGATCAACAAGTGAATAATACCATGCAGGATCCATCAACGTAAGACAAAACTTACAAGCTGATTTATTTTAATTCAGTTGTGTCCTCATTTTACAAATACTCCATAGAAACAGAATCATTCCAATCATGATTTATCTTTGAAACTACAGAACAATTGGCCTCTATGTTTACACATTTAGTAACCTGGGTGATAGCTACAAAGCTGGATCTTCCACACAGCCCCTCAATCACTTTAACCCCATGGACACAGATAGAACCCTGGAGGGAAATGTGCAAGAACGAGACAATTCCTCCTCCTAACAAGAGATTAACTCATTCAGGCTAAAAAAAATGACACTTCTGATCAATGGCAGGGTTTGGAGACAGTAGAACACAAAATAAAATTCATTCAGAAGCTTGAAAACTACTCCATAACAAAGGATGCTTTGGAGTTTGAAGCAATCCTGAATTTGATAGATCTCCGATATTGTGCAGCATAGTTTGCCCTCCAATACTGGCTGAGTGGGATGATCTTAAAGCTACTCTGGAAATTAACAAGCCCCAACTGACGCTTTATTGGCTGGATGGCTGCTGGGTGTGAAACCCGCCCTTGGTACTCCTATGTTTTATTCAGCTTGATGTCTTGTATTCGTACTGTTACAACATTCTCTGATCTCTTAGGCTTTCAATCTTTTTATTTCCTATATCCAACTCTTGTGTTGCCACAAAGATCAAGTTTTTAAATCCTCATACAATCATGTACAGTCCTGTGGTAAAACAACATAAGTATAGCCTAATATGCAGATGAAAATTAACCATCATAGAGTTTTAGAATTATAGAATACCCACAGTGCATTCTACCCAGGCCTTTCCACCATGCCTCTTTATCATAGCTAATCCACCTAACCTACACATCTTTGGATACTAAAAGGAACTTTAGCATGGCCAGTCCACCTAACATGCATATCTTAGAAAACAAATGGGAAATATAGCTTGGCCAATTCACCTACCCTCTACACCTTTGGAATGTTGGAGTAAACCAGAGCACCTGGAGGAAACCCATGCAGATATAGGGACATTATGCAAATTCCCAAGACTGGAATTTAACCCAGATTTCTAGCACTGTGAAGCAGCAGTGCTTACAACAGTGTTACTTTGCCATCCATCATCAGCTCAGAGTTTTCTGTCCATATTAAAGTCCAGACCTTCACCTATAAGTTTTAAAATTTCTTAAAAACATTATATTGATCTAAATAATACTTTCATAGGTGTATTCTATTCCATTTATTAGTAAAGTAAATAATTATTGAAATTAAAATACACAGCTGAGTGCATATCAAAGTGAGCACCATGTGGAATTAGCAGAATCTCCCGACTTTAACCTGAGTGTGAGGCCAGCTGTATGAGCCAGACTTGGCTTGTGTTGACTGAACCTTGAATCAATCTAACGTATCACAGAAAACACGAAGTAATAAAAAACTGTATTCAAATCCCAACATCAGTTATCCTGAAAAACTGGCTTTATCTTATGAACAGCTTACTTAGTGCTGTGAAACAATTATGGGATGTGGGTGTCACTTGCTAATCCAGCATTTATTACCAGTCCCTAATTGTGCTTGAGAAGATAGTGGTGAGTCACCTTCTTGAACTGCTACAGTCTATGTGGTGTAGGTACACCAACAGTACTGTTGAAAAGGATGGGGGCCTCTCAGAAATTTGATCCAGTGACAGGAGAAAAAATAGTAAACTTCTGTTTTTGCTATTCAGAGATAGCTTAATTTTTCCCTTGTAACTCGAACAACTCATTGAAGTCTAGACTTGCAAAATCCTATTCAACCACTTTGAGAGTGTATACATTGCATCAGTCAGTAAGTGACTTACATACTTACATTCTCTGGTCCTATATGGGATAATGAGAGCAAGACTCCACCACTGTCCCTGGTCCATCACAATCTCCTTGGCTCCAACCCAGCTGGTGTACTGCTCTTGAAGTTTCACCAGATTGTCTTTGGCCAGTCCAATCTTCTTCTTCCACCTGATAGTATCTCTGCTATTGTCACTCTGGTGGGATGTATATTCAGAGGTGAAGAACATATTCTGCCATTCAGTCTTTCTGATCTGACACAATGTCCCATTGGGATGTCTGAGCAGTCCTCTGTAACACACCTTCATTAATTGTGGTGTCTCTTCATGTGATGCCAGGGTCTTACATAAACAGAGCTGGCAATAGAGTCCAACTTATGTGACACTTTTGCTGTGCGCTTCCATGTCTCACTGGTACAGATTGTGGTTGCTATTACTATGGACATGTAGTGTTATAGCTTCATGGCTGTGTTGAGCTGCTGGGAGACCAATGGTGCTTCTGCGCATTTTTGAATGGCCATCGATCTGTACATCACCAACCCTGGACAGATTGCCTCCTAGGTTGGGAAGTGATTGATGTCCTCAATTTTCAATTGACCAAGGGTGATGGAAGGTTTTGTGGCCATCAAATCCTCAATGTCTTGATCATGCACATGGTATAAACTGAATCTTGAGGATATGATGACATTAGAAATAACTGAGAGCAGCACAGTGGCACAGTGGTTTGCACTGCTGTCCCATAGCACCAGGGACCTGGGTCCAACTCCAGCTTTGGGTCACTGTGTGGAGTTTGCACTTTCTCCTGTGTCTGCATAGGTTTCCTCTGGGTGCTTGGTAGACTAACGGGACTAACGGGAAGGTAGACATGTCCCTGGGACCGAATGGAATACATCCCAGGGTACTGAAAGAAATGGCAGAAGTAATAGCAGATGCATTAGTAGTCATTTATCAAAATTCACTGGACTCTGGGGAAGTGCCAGCGGATTGGAAAACAGCTACTGTTATGCTGCTGTTTAAAAAAGGTAGTAGACAAAAGGCGGGTAACTACAGGCCAGTTAGCTTAATGTCTGTAGTTGGAAAAATGCTGGAATCCATCATTAAAAAAGAAATAGCAGGACACCTGGAGAGGAATGATTTGATCAAGCAGATGCAGCATGGATTTATGAAGGAAAAGTTGTGTTTGAAGAATTTACTGGATTTTTATGAAGATGTGACTAGTGTAGTTGACAGAAGGGAACCGGTAGATGTGGTGTTTTTAGATTTCCACAAGGCATTCGATAAGGTGCCTCAGAAAAGGTTGCTGCAGAAAGTTAGGGTACGTGGAGTTGGCGGTGAAGTATTAGCGTGGATTGAGGATTGGCTATCTAACAGAAAGCAGAGAGTTGGAATAAAAGGGTGCTTTTCTGGTTGGCAGTTGATGACTAGTGGCATACCACAGGGATCAGTGCTGGGGCCTCAACTGTTTACCATATACATAGACGATCTGGAGGAGGGGGCTGAATGTAGGGTAACAAAGTTTACTGATGACACAAAGATGAGTGGGAAAGCTAATTGCGTGGAGGACGTGGAAAGTCTGCAGAGAGATTTGGATAGGTTGAGTGAATGGATGAGGACCTGGCAAATGTGAGGTTACCCACTTTGGAAGAAATAATAGTAGGATGGAATATTATTTAAATGTTGAAAAGTTGCAGCATGCTACAATGCAGAGGGACTTGGGGGTCCTTGTCTATGAATCACAAAAACTCAGTCTGCAGGCGCAGCAGGTGATCAAGAAGGCAAATTGAATGTTGGCCTTTATTGCGAGGAGAATAGAATATAAAAGCAGGGAGGTCTTGCTGCAACTGCACATGGCACTGGTGAGGCTGCAACTGGAGTACCGTGTGCAGTTTTGGTCCTCTTACTTGCGAAAGAATATATTGGCCTTGGAGGGAGTACAGAGAAGGTCCACCAGGTTGATACTGGAAATGAGGGGTGAGTTTATGAAGACAGATTGAGTAGATTGGGCCTGTACTCTTTAGAGTTTAGAAGGCTGACGGGGGAATCTTATAGAAACATATAAGATAATGAAGGAGCTAGATAGGGTAGAGGTAGACAGATTCTTTCCACTTAGAAAGGAAACCAGAACTAGAGGGCACAGCCTCAAAATATAGTCGGGGGGAGTGCAGTTTAGAACAGAGTTGAGAAGGAACTTCTCCTCTCAGAGAGTGGTGAATCTTTAGAATTCTCTGATAATTTAAGTAGTGGAGGCTACCTCGCTGAATATATTTAAATCACGGGTAGATAGATTTGTGATTGGTACGGGAATTAAGGGTTATGGGGAGCAGGAACTGATCCACTTCAGATCAGCCATGATCTTGTTGAATGGCAGGGCAGACTCGAGGGGCTAGATGGCCTACTCCTGCTCCTATTTTTTATGTCTTTATGTTTTTATGTGTATCTATCTCAAGTTCCTTTCTTAAGACATTCCTTAAATCGTGCCTTTTGGTTGTCCACTCTAATGTCTCTATATATTTCTCCATGTCAGAATTTGTTTTGTTATGTTCCTCGAAAGCATCATGGGTTATGCATGAAAGGCTCTGCATGAATATAAGTTATGGTTGTTCACAGAAAAACAGATGGATGTGTTTCCAAGGAAGGAGATCTTAAGAGAATTTTAAATGATAAGGAGGTGAAATTTCACTGCTGGTCTTTTCAACTGTGCAACTAAGGTCAAAGAGGTTGAGAAAATTCATGTTCTGGCAGTTTTCTGACTATAATTGAAACAATAAGTTCAGAATTGTTTACACTGAGTTCAAAACTTTCCTCTTGATTTTGTGGTTTGGAATGTACACAGAATCAATTTGAGTCTATAAATGCATTAGTACTACATGTCATCAAATTTGATTTAAACATTATGATTCATATGTTGTTTACCAGCAATTAAATGCTCTTTAATCCATCAGAGGAATAGTAAACAGATTTAGGAAATTGTCAGAATAGAATCACAGAGGACACCTCCATAATAACATAGATAGCAGCTGCTAACGCTGTTGTCTTAGCAAGGTCATGGGAAGAGATTCACAACTGTGTGATGTGCTGAAAATTCCGATTATATTCGGAAGGGATTATAAAATCCTGTAACACTCCAAAGACAATCAAAAGTAGCTTCATTCTTTTTTAAGAGCTGTGTTCAAAAAGACCTTAAGCATTAGTAATCCAATAAACTGCACATAGCAGGATCCATCCCAAACAATAAACAAATTGTGTAATCAGTAATTGTTCAATTAATTTTATTTACCAATGAATGTTGTAATGGTAATTGAGAGCATTCCTCTTTCAGATACCCTTAACAGCTTTCAGGATTGCAATGATACAATCCATAGAATGATTTTAATCATACATTAGCCAGAACATCTGAAGCACTGAATGACTTGAATTGTTTTGTCATATGAGAAATGAGATTTCAAAATATTTAAAATAATATCCTTTTAGCAGCGGATACTTCTCCAACAGGATTTTTAACACTTCCCCAGGTACCTCATCAACAAGACTATCTAAGTGCCCTGAAGTAATGCTGCAATTAAACTCTTAACGTGGTTTGAAACTCTCGGAAACCATTAGCTGCACCTTACCGAGGAATGCCTGAATGCACATGCTTTAATGTTTGATTGTCACAGCATTCTATCTGCAAGAAGGTGCCTCAGAGCACCAGCCTTTCAGGTTCTATTGTTAGAGTTCAAAATGGGCGCAAAGGTTGGCATTTCCCCAACCCCGTGTCCTGTAACAATAATGTGCACATCATTCTCAGTTATCTCTAGTACAGATTGTATGTTTGGCTTGAGAACTACATTTTGGCATCTGAAGCCATGTACACTGTTCTATAACTGCCAATGCCAATACCCAGCATCCTTTATCCTGCCACTTTGAAGACTACAGAAGTTATTTGGGCATGATTAGAAATCTCAGGTAAGTGGATTAATCCCTTGTGGCAAACTCACCCATCATTTCCTTCTTTGGTCTGTTGTAATGTGTCATTGAATCCAACTATGCTGGAGGCATGGCATCTTATCCTCCCATTAGGCCTTGTGGACTTAATATTGAATTCAACAATCTCAGACCATGAACTCTCTCATCCACTTTGACCTCCTTTTGTAAGAACATAAGAACATAGAAATAGGAGCAGGAATAAGCCATCTAGGCCCTCAAGCCTGCCCCGCCATTCAATAAGATCATGGCTGATCTGAAGTGGATCAGTTCCACTTCCCCGCTTTCTCCCCATAACCCTTAATTCCCCTGCCTATCAGAAACCTATCTACCTGTAACTTAAATATATTCAGCGAGGTAGCCTCCACCACTTCAACAGGCAGAGAATTCCAAAGATTCACCACTCTTTGAGTGAAGATGTTTCTCTTCAATTCCGATCTAAACTGCACCTCCCCCACCCCTCTTATTTTGAGGCTGTACCCTCTAGTCCTGCTATCCTTTCTAAGTGGGAAGAATCTCTCTACCTCTACCCTATCCATCTCCTTCATTATCTTATATGTCTCTATAAGATTCCACCCCCTCAACCTTCTAAACTCCAATGAGTACAAACCTAGTCTACTCAATCTCTCCTCAAAGGCGAACCCCCCCCCATATCTCCGGTATCAGCCTAGTGAACCTTCTCTGCACTCACTCAAAGGCCAATATATCCTTCCGCAAATGCGGCAACCAAAACTGCACACAGTACTCCAGCTGCGGCCTCACAGCACTCTGTACAGTTGCAGCAAGACCTCCCTGCTTTTATATTCTATCCTCCTCGCTATAAATTGTTTTATATTCTATCCTCCTGGCTATAATTGTCCTTATTGTTCCTTGAGAGCGGCTGGTGAGTAAATTTCTGTGTCTTTTTTTTCCAAAATCGTGTCTGTTTTTTTTAACTCTTAAAACTGGAAACAGGAAGTAGTCACAGGGAGGCCTGTGCAGGAGTTTTTTTTTCACCTGGACCTCCATAAATTGGGAAGGTGAAGAATCCCGATACTCTACACGTGTAGAGTATCCCAACCCTCCCCCCTCCTCTAACCTAATAAAAAAAGGAGACTAGGAGTGTGAGCAGGTAAGTTTAAATTTATATTTGTTTCTGGGTAAAGGAAGTAATAGGGATGGCAGTGCAGGCAGTGTGATGTACCTCCTGTGGGATGTTTGAGGTGAGGGACACTCGTAGTGTCCCAGCTGATTACACCTGCCAGAGGTGCATCCAGTTCCACCTCCTTGAGGACCGTGTTAGAGACCTGGAGCTGGAACTGGAGGAACTAAGAATTATTAGGGAAGCAGAGATGGCTGTTGATAAAAGCTACAGGGAGATAGTTACTCCTAAATGTGATACATGGGTGACTGTTAGAAGGGGTAAGAAGCAGTCAGTGCAGAGTTCCCCTGAGGCTATTCCTCTACGTAATAAGTACTCTGCTTTGGATGCTGTTGGGGATGTAGATACAACCAGGGTAAGCCATGGAGTACAGGTCTCGGGAGTTGAGCCTGTCCTTGATGCTCAGGTGGGAAGGGGAAGAAAAGATCTGGATTAGTGATTGGGGACTCCCTAGTTAAGGGGATAGATAGGAGAGTCTGTGGGAAGGAGCGGGACTCGCAGTTGGTATGTTGCCTCCCGGGCGCTGGGGTCAGCAGATAGAAGACAGAGGGTGGTGGTTGATGGGAGATTTTCTTCGTGGAGTTCGGTGACGAGTGGTGTGCCTCAGGGGTCTGTTTTGGGGCCCCTGCTGTTTGTAATTTTTATAAATGATCTGGATGAGGGTATTGAGGGATGGATCAGTAAATTTGCAGATGATACTAAAGTTGGTGGTGTGGTAGATAGTGAAGAGGGGTGTTTTAGTTTACAGAGTGACTTGGACAAGTTGCAGAGCTGGGCCGAGAGGTGGCAAATGGAGTTTAATGTGGAAAAGTGTGAGGTAATGCACTTTGGCAGGAACAATAAATGTGTAGAGTATAGGGCTAATGGTAGGGCTCTTAATAGTGTTGAGGAACAGAAGGATCTTGGTGTATGTGTCAATAGATCCCTGAAAGTAGGCAGTCAAGTGGATAAAGTTGTTAAGAAGGCATATGGAGTCTTAGCTTTTATTGGTAGGGGGATTGAATTTAGGAGCCGCAGCATCATGTTGCAACTGTACAAAACTCTAGTGCGGCCGCACTTGGAGTATTGTGTGCAGTTCTGGTCGCCACATTATAAGAAAGATGTGGAGGCATTGGAGAGGGTACAGAGGAGGTTTACCAGGATGTTGCCTGGTATGGAGGGCAGGTCCTATGAAGAGAGGTTGAAGGATTTGAGGTTGTTTTCGTTAGAAAGGAGGCGGCTAAGGGGGGATCTTATTGAAACATATAAGATAATTAGAGGTTTGGATAGGGTGGACAGTGATAGCCTTTTTCCTAGGATGGAAAAAGCTAGCACGAGGGGACACAACTTTAAATTAAGGGGTATGAGTTATAGGACGGATATCAGAGGTAGGTTCTTTACTCAAAGAGTGATTAGGGAGTGGAATGCCCTGCCTGCAGCTGTTGTAGATGCGCCAAGTTTGGTGGCGTTTAAGAGGTTAGTTGATAAGTATATGGATGAGAAGGGAATGGTTTAGTTAGGAGGGGCATTGCTTTTTATTTTGGTCGGCACAACATCGAAGGCCGAAGGGCCTGTTCTGTGCTGTATTGTTCTATGTTCTATGTTCTATGTTCTATCTCTGACCGAGTGTTCGGGATCCTTAAGGGGGAGGGGAACCAGCCCCAAGTTGTGGTGCATGTAGGTACCCATGACGTAGGTAGGAAAAGGGATGGGGATATAAAGCAGAAATTCAGAGAGTTAGGGTGGAAACTTAGGGCTAAAACTAACGGAGTGGTTATCTCTGGTTTGTTACCTGTGCTGCAGGATGGCATAGAAAAGAGTAGGGAGAGAGAACATTTGAACTCCTGGCTAAAGGGATCGTGCAGGAGAGAAGGGTTCTGGTATTTGGACAATTGGGGCTCATTCTGGGGAAGGTGGGACCTCTACAAGAGGGATGGTCTGCACCTGAACCAGAGAGGTACCAATATCTTGGGGGGTAAATTTACCAGTGCTATTCGGGGGGGTTTAAACTGATTCGGGGGGGGATGGGAACCTGAATTGTTGTGCCAGTATACAGGAGGATGTGAATAGGGAGGTCACGGATAAGGTTTCTAGGTCGCAGCAGTATAGTGGCAAACGAGAGGGTGGTTTCAAGTGTGTATACTTTAATGCGAGGAGCATACGCAATAAGGTGGATGAACTTGCAGCCTGCATTGGTGCTTGGGACTTCGATGTTGTGGCCATTTCAGAGACGTGGATAGAGCAGGGGCAGGAATGGTTGTTGCAGGTTCCGGGGTTCAAATGTTTCAGTCAGAACAGAGGTGGTGGTAGAAGAGGGGGAGGAGTGGCATTGTTAGTTAAGGACAGCATTACGGTGGCAGAAAAGACATTTGATGTGGACTTGTCTGCTGAGGTAGTGTGGGCTGAGATTAGAAACAAGAAAGGAGAGGTCACACTGTTGGGAGTTTTTTATAGGCCTCCAAAAAGTTCCAGAGAAGTAGAGGAAGGGATTGCAAAGTTGATCCTGGATAGGTGTGGAAGTAACAGGGTAGTTGTAATGGGGGACTTTAACTTTTCTAATATCGATTGGAAAAGCTATAGTTCAAGTACGTTAGAGGGGTCAGTTTTTGTTCAATGTGTGCAGGAAGGTTTCATGACTCAGTATGTAGATAGGCCAACAAGAGGTGAGGCTATATTGGATTTGGTACTGGGTAATGAACCAGACCAGGTGTTAGACTTGGAGGTGGGTGAGCACTTTGGTGATAGTGACCACAATTCGGTTACGTTTACCTTAGTGATGGAAAGGGATGGGCATGTACCAAATAACAGTAGTTATAGCTGGGGGAAAGGTAATTATGAGGCTATTAGGAGAGATTTAGGATGCATAGGGTGGAGCAGGAAATTGTAGGGGCTGGGGACATCTGAAATGTGGAACATATTTAAGGAACAGCATCTGCATGTCCTTAATGAATATGTACCTGCCAGGCAGGGAGGAAGTGGTCGAGTGAGGGAACAATGGTGTACTAGGGAAGTTGAATCTCTGGTGAAGAGGAAGAAGGAGACTTATATAATGATGAGACGTGAAGGCTCAGTTAGGGCAATGGAGAGCTATAAATCAGCCAGGAAGGAGCTAAAGAGGGAGTTGAGAAGAGCTAGAAGAGGACACGAGAAGACTTTGGTGGATAGGATTAAGGAGAATCCTAAAGCTTTTTACAGGTATATAAATAATAAAAGATTGGTTAGGGCAAGATTAGGGCCAGTCAGAGATAGCAGTGGGAAGTTGTGCGTGGAGCCTGAGGAGATAGGAGAGACACTGAATGAGTATTTTTCGTCAGTATTCACGCAGGAGAAAGACAATGTTGTCGGGGAGAATACTGCGATACTAGGTTGTAGACTGGGCAGGATTGAGGTTCATAAGGAGGAGGTGTTAGCGAATCTTGAGGGTATGAAAATTGATAAGTCCCCTGGGCCAGATGGGATTTACCCCAGGATTCTCTGGGAGGCTAGAGAGGAGATTGCAGAGCCTTTGGCTTTGATCTTCATGTCGTCGTTAGCTACAGGTATAGTGCCGGAAGACTGGAGGATGGCAAATGTTGTCCCTTTGTTCAAAAAGGGGAGTAGGGACCATCCTGGAAATTATAGACCGGTGAGCCTGACTTCTGTTGTGGGCAAGGTCTTGGAAAGAATTATAAGGGATAGGATTTATAAGCATCTAGAGAGAAATAAATTGATTAGGGATAGTCAGCACAGTTTTGTGAAGGGTAGGTCGTGCCTCACAAACTTTATTGAGTTTTTTGAGGAGGTGACCAAAGAGGTAGATAAGGGTAAGGCAGTTGATGTAGTGTATATGGATTTTAGCAAAGTGTTTGATAAGGTTCCCCATGGTAGGCTACTGCAGAAAGTGCAGATGCATGGGATTGAAGGTGATTTAGCAGTTTGGATTAGGAATTGGCTAGCTGATAGAAGACAGAGGGTGGTGGTTGATGGGAAATATTCAACCTGGAGTGCAGTTACAAGTGGTGTACCTCAAGGATCTGTTTTAGGGCCACTGCTGTTTGTCATTTTTATAAATGACCTAGATGAGGGTGTAGAGGGTTGGATTAGTAAATTTGCTGACGATACCAAAGTGGGGGGAGTTGTAGACAGCGAGGATGGATGTTACAGTTTGCAGAGGGACATAGATAGGTTGCAGAGCTGGGCCGTGAGGTGGCAAATGGAATTCAATACGGATAAGTGTGAGGTGATTCACTTTGGTAGGAATAACAGGCATATGAAATATAGGGCTAATGGAAGGACCCTTAATAGTGTTGTTGAGCAGAGGGATCTTGGGGTACATAGCTCTTTGAAAGTTGGCACCCAGGTTGATAAAGTTGTTAAGAAGGCGTACGGTGTGTTAGCTTTTATTGGTAGAGGGATTGAATTTAGGAGCCGTGAGGTTATGTTACAACTGTACAAAACTCTGGTGCGGCTGCACTTGGAGTATTGCGTACAGTTCTGGTCACTGCATTATAAGAAAGATGTGGAAGCATTGGAAAGGGTGCAGAGGAGGTTTACCAGGATGTTGCCTGGTATGGTGGGAAGGCCTTATGAGGAAAGGCTGAGGGACCTGAGGTTATTTTCATTAGAGAGAAGAAGGTTACGCGGTGACCTAATTGAGGCGTTTAAGATGATCAAGGGACTGGATAGGGTGGATAGTGAGAGCCTTTTTCCTCGGATGGTGATGACCAACACGAGGGGACATAACTTTAAATTAAGAGGTGGTAGTTATAGGACGGATGTCAGAGGCAGGTTCTTTACACAGAGGGTGGTGAGGGCGTGGAATGCCCTGCCTGCAGCAGTTGTGGACTCGCCTACTTTGGGGGCATTCAAATGTTCGGTGGATAGGCATATGGATGATATTGGCATAGTTTAGGTTAGAGGGTCCACTGGCCAGCGCAACATCGAGGGCCGAAGGGCCTGTACTGCGCTGTAATGTTCTATGTTCTATGTTCTATAAAGGCCAACATCCCGTTCACCTTTTTAATCACTTGATGCACCTGCAGACTGGGTTTTTGCAATTCGTGCGCAAGGACCCCCAGGTCCCTCTGCACCGTAGCATGCTGAAGCTTTTTGTCTTTTAAATAACAATCCCTCCTATTATTATTTCTACCAAAGTGGATAACCTCACATTTGCTAACATTATACTCCATCTACCAGGTCCTCACCCACTCACTCAACCTATCCAGATCCCTCTGCAGGCTTTCCACACCCTCCACGCAATTTGCTTTTCCACTCATCTTCATGTCATCAGCAAATTTCATTACTCTACACTCAGTCCCCTCCTCCAGGTCATCTATGTATATGGTAAACAGTTGAGTCCCCAACACCGATCCCTGGGGCACTCCACTAGTCACCAGCTGCCAAGCAGAATAATACCCATTGAGTCCTACTCTCTGTTTCCTATTAGACAACCAATCCTCTATCCACGATATTGCCTTACCCCCAACTCCCTGCACTCTAACCTTTTGCAGCAACCTTTTGTGAGGCATTTATCAAGTGCCTTCTGGAAATCTAAAAATACTACATCCACCGGTTCCCTTCTATCTACCGCACTAGTCACATCCTCATAGAAATCCAATAAATTTGTCAAACACGACTTCCCCTTAACGAATCTGTGCTGCGTCTGCTTGAACAAACCTTTCTTTTCTAGGTGCCTCACTACTTCATCTTTGATGACGGATTCAAGCATTTTTCCGACTACAGACATTAAACTAACCGGCCTATAATTCCCTGTCTTTTGTCTGCTACCTTTTCTAAACAGCGGCATAACATTAGCCATTTTCCAATCTTCCGGCACTTCCCCGAAGTCTAGCGAATTTTGATAAATAATTACTAAGGCATCCGTTATCACCTCTGCCATTTCTTTCAGAACCCTGGGATGCATTCCAACCAGTCTTGGGGACTTTTCTACATTCAGTCCCATTAGTCTATCAAGTACAACCTCTCTAGTGACTATAATCGCATCAAGGACCTCACCTGCTACCATCCTTCTATCTTTAATATCCTGCAGTCTAAACTTTTGCAGTAACCTTTTGTGAGGCATTTATCAAGTGCCTTCTGGAAATCTAAAAACACCACATCCACCGGTTCCCTTCTATCTACCGCACTAGTCACATCCTCATAGACCGGCATAAAAAACTTGTTTAAAACCTCAGCCATTTCCTCATCGCCCAACGCTAAAATCCCCCCCTCGTCCTCCAAGAGTTCAACATTCACTCTAGCCAGTCTCCTCTTCTTTATAAATTTGTAAAAACTTTTACTGTCATTTTTTATATTTAAAGCAGTTTAGCCTCATACTCTGTCTTTCCTTTCTTTATCACCTTTTTAGTCATTCTTTCTTGTTGTTTCAAACTTTCCCAATCTTCTAATCACCCACTGTTTTTAGTCGCTCTGAACGCATCAGCTTTTAATTTAATACTCTCCTTTATTTCCTTCGATAACCACGGCTGATTTTCCTTTCTCCTACAGTCCTTCTTTACCAATGGAATAAGCCAATATATATTGTAAGCCAATATTTTTTTTCCCAACACCACCTTTCCCTTCCCCGCTCCCCCCCCCCACTAACCCCCACTACCGCCACCTCACAGACCATCTGTCACTTGTTCTTACATTTTGCTTTCAGAGTGCTGACCCTTATTCTGCTATTAAAACATCTTGCTACCCTCCATTTATGCCACTATCAGCACCTTCTTTAGTCTTTAACACTTCCATTAAAATTCCTTACTTCACCTACTCCACCCTTCTTAAGCAGTGTAACATGTATCATATTTCTACTCCTCACCAGCTCTGAAGAAGAGTCATACAGACTCAAAATGTTAACTCTGGTTCTCTCGTCATTTATGCTGCTAGACCTACTGAGTTTTTCCAGCATTTTCCATTTTGATTTCAGATTTCCAACTTTCACAGTACTTTGCTTTTATTTAATAGCTGATTTCTAATTGTCCAGAATATTATCATGATAATATGATAATATGATCATATGATAATATGAGTGAACTTTTTGCTTACCTTCAGATTAAGACATCTTTAACTCAGCTTTTCAGATGTCTCAGCCTATTGAGACTGCAAGGTCAACTACCCTAGGATTCTCTGGGAGGCGAGAGAGGCGATTGCAGAGCCTTTGGCTCTGATCTTCAGTTCGTCGTTGGTTACGGGTATAGTGCCGGAAGACTGGAGGATAGCAAATGTTGTCCCATTGTTCAAGAAGGGGAATAGAGACTATCTTGGGAATTATAGACCGGTGAGTCTTACTTCTATTGTGGACAAAGTTTTGGAAAGAATTACTAGGGATAGGATTTATAGTTATTTAGAGAGAAATGAATTGATTGGGTATAGTCAGCATGGTTTTATGAAGGGTAGGTTGTGCCTCACAAACATTATTGAGTTTTTTGAAAAGGTGACCAAAGAGGTGGATGGGGGTAAGGCAGTTGATGTGGTATATATGGACTTTAGTAAGGAGTTTGATAAGGTTCCCCATGGAAGGCTTCTGCAGAAAATGCAGATGTATGGGATTGAGGGTGATTTAGCTCATTGGATTAGGAATTGGCTAGCTGATAGAAGACAGAGGCTGGTGGTTGATGGGAATTATTCATCATGGAGTTCAGTTACAAGTGGTGTCCCTCAGGGATCTGTTTTGGGGCCCCTGCTGTTTGTAATTTTTATAAATGATCTGGATGAGGGTATAGAAAGATGAATTACTAAATTTGCTGATGACACCAAAGTTGGAGGAGTTGTAGATAGTGAAGAGGGGTGTTATAGTTTGCAGAGAGACTTAGACAAGTTGCAGAGCTGGGCCGAGAGGTGGCAAATGGAGTTTAATGTGGAAAAGTGTGAGGTAATTCACTTTGGCAGGAATAATAAATGTATAGAGTATAGGGCTAATGGTAGGACTCTTAATAGTGTTGAAGAACAGAGGGATCTCAGTGTATATGTGCATAGATCCCTGAAAGTTGGCAGTCAAGTCGATAGGGTTGTTAAGAAGGCATACGGACTCTTGGCTTTTATTGGTAGGGGGACTGAATTTCGGAGCTGCAACATTATGTTGCAACTGTATAAAACTCTAGTGCGGCCGCACTTGGAGTATTGTGTACAGTTCTGGTTGCCACATTATAAGAAAGATGTGGAGGCATTGGAGAGGGTGCAGAGGAGGTTTACCAGGATATTGTCTGGTATGGAGGGAAGGTCTTATGAGGAGAGGCTGAGGGATTTGAGGTTGTTTTCATTAAAAAGAAGGCGGCTAAGAGGAGACCTTATTGAGGCATATAAGATGATCAGAGGATTAGACAGGGTGGACAGTGATAGCCTTTTTTCTCGGATGGAGAAAGCTAGCACGAGGGGACATAGCTTTAAATTAAGGGGTGGTAGTTACAGGACAGATGTCAGAGGTAGGTTCTTTACCCAGAGGGTGGTAAGGGTATGGAATGCCCTGCCTGCAGCCGTTGTAGATGCGCCAAGTTTGGGCGTGTTTAAGTGGTCAGTGGATAGGTTTATGGATGAAAAGGGAATGGTTTAGGTTAGAGGGTCTTTGCTTTTTCTCAATTGGTCGGTGCAACATCGAGGGCCGATGGGCCTGTTCTGCGCTGTAATGTTCTATGTCCTATGTTCTATATGTTCTGCTGCAAGGCTAGGAACAAATAAGCAGTCAGTAGTAGCTTGCATGTATTGTGTATAGTTTGTGTGTGTGTATTTAAATGTGCATATATGTGTGGGTGTGTGTACATGCACGCATATGTGTGTAGATGCATATATATATATATACACGTGCGTGCCCATGTGTGTGTGTGTGGATATCCCTTCCCCAAAGCATTAATCACTCAAAAGAAACTCTTTTCACTTGCAGTCAAATGGATAGTTGGAATAAGTGAATATGAAAAGTGAAACTGGAAGGATTGGCATGTGTGAGATGCAAGGAGCAAATAACACTCAACTCTGAAATTTCTTTAAAAAACAAAGTGCACACTGAACATCATCCAATTCAATGGATGATTCACACATCATCAAGTTGTACAGCAGGGAGTTTGGGTTGGAGGCTTCTAGTTTATTGTATTGTTAATTTTTATGCCCTATTTGCTTCAAAGTCAAAGCACATTGAGAACAAGAGGGAAAAAGGGAGGGCAATGAATAATGGCAATGGAAAAGTAATGGCACTTTAGCGATGATTCTTCTGTCAAGACTCTCCTAATGATCACCTGGGATCTGGCACATATGCAGTGAGATGCTATTACTGCCAATGCAGCCTTACTTTGCTTTCTTCCAAATCGATTTTTTTCTTTTCCTTCCTCTTGCTCACCTTCTCTGGATTGTGAACAGAAAAACCTGCAAGTAGTCAACAGGATAAGCCATAAAGTGATGCCACAAAGTTACTGTGTTTTCTGTAGCTTTGGAACATGGCAACAGTGTCTGGCCCCATTCGCATTGAGTAATGATGTTTTAGAATGATTATGTGTTTTATCAGCAATTCCTAAGGTAACAATGATTGAGGGAGAACACAAGAATGGGTAAAAGGCCAATCAGCCCCTCTATCCAGTGATTAGCATTTTACAATTTAAGATAGGATTGTTCTATTCTGGATTCCACAATCATAGTAAAATTTTCCAACACCAATTTTAAATCCAACCAATTTATTTGATAGTAAATCCACGAGCTTTCGACACAATGTTGGGCCTTCGTCAGGCAAATGCAGTGTTCTGATCTGCAGAGGCACTCATATCCACACAGACAGTTACAGATTGCTGATTAGAATGTGAATCCTTACATCTAACCTGCTATTCAAGTGTTAAAGTGGCTAACAATGTGTGTGAAGGAAATCCTGAGCATTGGTTAGAGAATTGTGTATTTTCTCCAGACAGCACAGTAAGTGAGGTTTTTTGCTAATCCAGGCAAGTTACGGGGGTTACAGATAGTGTGACATGAAGCCAAGATCCCTGTTAAGACCGTCCTCATGTGTGCGGAACTTGGCTATCAGTCTCTGCTCAGCAACTCTGCGCTGTCGTGTGTCACGAAGGCCCCCTTGAAGAACATTTACCCGCAGGTCGGAGGCTGAATGCCCATGACTGCTGAAGTGTTCGCCCACAGGAAGGGAACTGTTTTGCCTGGTGATTGTTGAGCGATGCTCATTCATCCGCTGTCGTAGTGTCTGCATGGTCTCCCCAATGTACCATGCTTCGGGACATCCTTTCTTGCAACGTATTAGGTAGACAACGTTGGCCGAGTTGCAAGAGTATGTACCGTGTACCTGGTGAATGGTATCCTCACGTTTGATTATGTCGTCCATGTCTATGATCTGGCATGTCTTGCAGAGGTTGCTGTGGCAGGGTTGTGTGGTATTGTGGTCACCGTTCTCCTGAAGGTTGGGTAGTTTGCTGCGAACAATGATCTGTTTGAGGTTGTGCGATTGTCTGGAAGCAAGAAGTGGGGAGGTGGGGATGGCCCTAGCAAGATGTTCATTGTCATCGATGACATGTTGAAGACTCCGGAGAAGATGTCGTAGCTTCTCCGCTCCAGGGAAGTACTGGACAACAAAGGGTACTCTGTCCACCTTGTCACGTGTTCGTCTTCTGAGGAGGTCAGTGCGGTTTATCGCTGTGGCACGTTGGAACTGTCGATTGATGAGTCGAGCGCCATATCCTGTTCTCATCAGGGCATCCTTCAGCGTCTGGAGGTGTCTGTCACGATCCTCCTCATCTGAGCAAATTCTGTGTATACGGAGGGCTTGTCCATAGGGAATGGCTTCTTTAACGTGTCTAGGATGGAAGCTGGAGAAGTGGAGCATTGTGAGGTTGTCTGTCGGTTTTCGGTACAGTGAGGTGCTGAGGTGACCGTCCTTGATGGAGATGCGTGTGTCCAAGAATGCAACTGATTTTGGAGAATAGTCCATGGTGAGTCTGATGGTGGGATGGAACTTGCTGATATCATCATACAGTTGTTTCAATAATTGTTCACCATGAGTCCAAAGGAAAAAGATGTCATCAATGTATCTAGCATATAACCTTGGTTGAAGATCTTGTATGGTGAAGAAGTCTTGTTCGAACCTGTGCATGAAGATGTTGGCATACTGAGGTGCGAATTTGGTCCCCATGGCTGTTCCATGTGTCTGGATGAAAAGCTGATTGTTGAAGGTGAAGACATTGTGGTCCAAGATGAAGTGGATGAGTTGTAAAATTGCATCCGGAAACTGACAGTTGTTGGCATTGAGTACTGAGGCAGTTGCAGCAATACCATCGTCGTGGGGGATGTTGGTGTAGAGCGCCGAGACATCCATTGTGACAAGGAGTGTCCCTGGTTCAACTGCTCCATGTGTGCTGAGTTTCTGTAGGAAATCCGTAGTGTCAAGACAAAAGCTGGGGGTTCTTTGTACAATGGGTTTCAGGATGCCCTCGATATAGCTGGAGAGGTTCTCACACAGGGTCCCATTGCCCGATACGATGGGACGGCCGGGTATGTTTGCCTTGTGTATCTTTGGGAGGCAGTAGAGATCTCCAATGCGGGGAGTACGTGGAATGAGAGTCCGGAGGGTGTTCTGAAGGTCCGGATCAAAGGTTTTGATCAGAGTGTTGAGTTGATTCCACAATCATCCCAGTCTTTCGTAAAGCCCTTATATTTTCCTTTTTCAGAGGGAATGGGCTAACATGCCACATTATGGTTTGCTGAGGTATAAGACGTGGATATAATTCCTCAACCAGGAAATGAGGGCACTGTAATAAGTTAGAGTTGAGGCAGCGGGTAGAATTGTCCCAAAAATTGTCAGAGGGTAAGTTTGAGATTGAAAACAAGTGTATATCTTTCCAATTGCACAGCTGAGATTTCCTTCTAAACTCTCTGGAACTCAGTGCACAAAGAATCTGGAGGAGTGTTTTGCTCCATCACTCTCATGGAGTGGGGCCTCATAGACCCGGCTAGTGATACCACCTTTAAAGGGTATCCTGATCTGTTCAAAAGAATAACTGCAGTCAAGCCTCCCCACCCCACCACAAGCATCGGGATGAATTCCACCCACCCCCTCCCCCCCACCCACACACATCCCCAATCAGCATTGGGGCAATGCTGTCCCACAAGCATCAGAGCAGTCTCCCAAAGGAATTCTCCCTCAATCACTGTTACCACAGGAATTGCCGATGAAACATATAACCATTCTTGTGCACCATTATTCCATGCAAATGGGGCCACAGACCAGTTGCCATGTTCCAAAGCTACAGAAAACACAGTAACTTTGTGAAATCACTTTGTAGCTTATCCTGTTGACGACTTGCAGGTTTTTCTGTTTGCAATCCAGAGGTGAGCAAGAGGAAGATAAAGAAAATATCGATTTGGAAGAGAGCAAAGTAAGGCTGCATCAGCAGTAATAATATCTCACTGCTAACACATGGCATACCCATTACCCCAATCATCATTCACCCCCGTAAAAATATTGTGGCACACTCCCACCTCCAGAATACCTGCTGCACAGCAGGAGGCTCTGTTGGCCTCACATCTTTAAAGGGCGACCACCAAAATCATCTGAGCTGACAGGGCTTAGCAGCTAGCCAGCTAGCTCTGGTGTGGATATGTAGGGGCCACCCAGTCTTTATGGTAAATTAAGAAAAATTGCAACGTTCTGAATTGGCATGATGGCACGGGTGTACAATCATTGTACATTGTTCTGGCACTTCTAAATAAATGTTATTTGCACTGTTTTGAAGTCTTCTGAGGTGCAGCTTGCTGTTACTTACTTTAATGGTCATGCACACTTTAGTCCTTCGAGGTGAAGAATGTCTATGGAACCAAGGATAGGTATTCCTCCCATTCATACAAGCCTGTGCATGAAGGCATTACTCTTTGGTAAGAGTTATGAGAGGCATGTGCAAGAGGCCTCCTCCCCACATTATGCCATTGCCTCCACTATGCCTGAGGTTTTATAGAGAGACTCTGTCACAATGGAAAGACTAACCATCTGACCCTCCTCAGGCAGGTCCATTCCCCCTTCCAGAGGATGGAGTTACAAGTCAGCTGCCATTTGCCAGACCTGCTCATTGTAGCAATTCAGCTCTCTCTCTCTCTCTCTCTCTGCAACCCTAATTCTGACTGCCAAATCATCATCTGAGTGGATAGTCAGAAGCATTTTCCCAGAGTGGAAAAGTCAATTACTAGGGGGCTGGGGTTTAAGGTGCGAGGGGCAAGTTTTAAAAGAGATGTTCAAGGCAGATTTTTTACACAGAGAGTGGTGGGTGCCTGGAACTTGTTGCTAGGGAAGGTAATGGAAGTGGATATGGTAGTGATTTTTAAGGGGCGTCTTGACAAGTACATGAATAAGATGGGAATAGAGGGATATAGTCCCCGGAAGGAAGTTTTAATTAAGTCATGCAGCATGATTGGTACAGGCTTGAAGGGCCGAAGGGTCTGCTCGTGTGGTGTAATTTTCTTTGTTTGTTATTCTGACTGAGATCCCAATGTTAGGAGAACTCTGTGGCACAGACCTGTTGACTTGTGGGCTTTACCAGAGAGCTAAGTTTTCAACTGACCATTCCATAGCTCTCATATTGTTTCCCCATACTTGTAAAGGTGTCACTTTAGCTGGCTGATTGTGTGAACCCCACCCATACAAGAAGCTCTTCCCACCTTAATGTATCACAGCTGGGCATTAAGGGCAGTGCCTTGCCACTACAGAGATGGTGTGTATCTCCTTTCAGATCCATTTCATTCACCACATCTTAGTCTCCCACTGTCACCTGCCAACTTGCTCCACCGACCCCACCCACTGTGACTTTCTCTCCCTCTGTCATTCTTAAACCTTTCCCCATTATCCTGGATCCCATCGCCATCCACTCCATATACTTACCTTCCCTCAGAGTCTATAGTCCTCACCATACCCATGCCAGCCCTGCCCTAGTCCTGTCCGCTCCCATTATCCATGCCACCATTGCTGCCCCCCTCCATGACCCTCCCATTCGGAGTTACACCTGTTAAACAGAAAACCTGAAACTCCCACCCTCTTACAGACCACTTTCTCCTCCCATTGTAACCATTCCCTTTTACTATCAGTATCCTCAATTCTCTTTCCAGAACTCCAGCATTACTTTGCTGCCCCCCATTCCCAGATAATACTACCTTTTAGAGTCTTCCACCAACCCCCCGCCCGCCTCACCATGCATACTATCTCCTGCGTCAGCATCTCCCAGCATCTGGGATGGCCATTTAAAATGGTGCGAGTGATATCAGGTGCCCAGCAAGACCAGGAAAAGATTAAAGTTTGTTTATTTATGTCACAAGTGGCTTACATTAACACTGCAATGAAATTAATGTGAAAATCCCCTAGTCACCACATTCTGGTCCAGGTTTGAATGCAATGAGGGAGAATTTAGCATCGTCAATGCACCCGACCAACACATCTTTCAGAGGAAGTCTCCCTCACTTTACCAATTATGCCATTAAAAAAAATCAGTCTAAATTCCTGCTGGTGGGGCAAAAAATTTAATGGGCATCAAGTTGTTGACCTTTTCATGAGCATTTATGAGATAGAAATGGGGTTCCTGATGAACGCCAGCAAGAAAGTCAATTCGTCATTAACCACTAAGCAAGTCAGAAGAACCATATTTCAAATTGATTTCCTGATGTCTGCAACCTGCTTTTTTTAAGTCTTGTCAAATCTTTTGCCCCCAGCCTTCACATCCAGAGGGTTCGATTCCACCAGAATTTTCAATTCCAGATTTAATCAATTTAATTTAAATTCCACCAGCTGCCATGGTGAGATTTAAGCCATCTTCCCAGAACAACAGTCTGATCCTCTGGATTACTTGTGATATTACCACTATGATACCATCTCTTCCAATAGACAGTGAATGAGCAAAGGGAAGACTTCACCAAGGCAGAAGGAAGGACATTAAAAGCTTGGCCTAAAATATTATGATTAAAATGAAACAGATGAAGAAGGCACATGATAAATGTCAGGATCAAAATAGCATCAAAAATTATACATTTCAGCCAGACTAGGTGACTTTTCTATGTTGAGTGTTGCCAACACTTGACACTAGCTCCCCTTTCAAAACAGTGCTGTCTACATAGCTGGTGCCAACAGGGTAAAAAAGTGGCTGAACTCTCACTAACAATGCCCACATCCCATGAAAGAATATATATTTTAAAACTGTTGATCTTTGTTGCCAACTCCCATTTAACATCACACTGTGGACTCAGGTTCAATTCTAGCCTTAGGTGGAATTTGCACATTCTCCTCCTGTCTGTGTGGGTTTTCTCCAGGTAATCCAGTTTCCTTCCACGCTGCAAGGATGTACAGTTTAGGTAGATTAGCCATGCTAAATTACCCCTTAGTATCTAAAAATGTGTAGGTTAGGTAGATTGGTCATGGTAAATGCACAGGATTGCAGGGAGGGGGTTGTGGGGAGCTGGATCAGATGCTCTTTCGGAATGTCAGTGCAGACTCGACGGGTTGAATGGCATTCTTCTACGCTGTAGGGATTCAATTATTTCTATGGTTCTGTGATCAAAAAGTTATGTAAATTTCACAGGTCAGCTTACAGAACTTCCATCTAATGCAGCACTGAACACCAGCAACCAAGCACAGTGAACCACAAGTACTGGGCACATGTGTGATCTGTTAGAAACAGTAACAACAATCAGGGCTGGAGACTGTGAGCCCTAAGGGTAGGGGAAGGCTAAAAGCGTGGAGATAAGCTAATGGAGGTCTGTACTCTGGTGGGGACAGGACTCCAACCAATGCAGGATGATAGTCGACAGCTCTAATCTAAAACATAATAAGTAGATTCAAATTTAAAATGAAGTGTTAAATAAGTGCGACTTATTGTTGCATTCTGCTTTGCCAGCATCAGCATCAGAATGGGGAGAAGTGACTGTGAGGTGTAGCAGTGCCCCCTGGTGCTCAGAGGACTAAATACTGAGCACTCTGCAGATCAAATCTGCACAGTGCCCTATTTAAACAGCATGGTCAGCATTGTATATGGTTCTAGTCATCAAAACACCAAGAAGACATTCAAGCACAGAGGAGATACTGAGCAAGATTGGTCCTGGTGCTGTCTGCTAGAAGGAAACACAAATAAAATGAAAAGTTAGATTTTTTTTCTCATCAGAATAGGGTTATCTGCTTAGAAGTAGTGTTTAAATTATGAGCAGGTATGACAAAACAGATAAAACTGAGCTGTTTCAAATAACTGAGAGGGTCAAAATTAAATGTCAGAGTCCAGAATAAAAAGTAGGGAGAAATTTCTTCATTTAGAAAGAGTTTTGGGACTGGGGAATTCACATCCACAGTCAGAATTTGAGGAATTATGTCAGTACTAAAAATTAGATTGGATGATAGAAGGAAGACAAAGAATTGAAGACATGTTGGAGCATTATGGGTAATTGCCAACACGGAATAATTCAGTTTAATGGTCTTATTTCTCTTTTTGGATCAATGTTAATGCCAATGTAGGGGGAAATTTTACTATCCTACCTACTACAGGAACCATAGCAGGCTGGGGGAGGGAGGGGCATGCAAAGGTCTGTTGACCTCAAGTGGGATTTTCCAGTTTTGCAGCAGCTCCCGCCCCCCCCACCCGCCCACACCATCACCCCAGCTTTTTGTCCTTGTAAAGTGATCATCCTGAACCTTTAACATTGTTTCTCGCTCTACAGACCTGCTGAGTATTTCTGGCATCTTTTGTTTTTATTTCAATTTTCCAGCATTTGCAATATTTTGCTTTTGTAACAGATCAGAGTGTAGTAGAGTCTCAGGCAGAAGGTGGGAGAGAACCCCGAGCATGGGAACTTCTTGAACCACCTCCCTGCCCTTCTTCCCCAGGCTTCTTCATGTACAGAGCAGGATCATTAGTCAGCTGAGCGGTGCAATGAGGTGAAAGCAGCAAGGACAAGGCTGGGGGTTGTGAGTAGCAGTGTGACAGGAGCCAACACCATGAAACACACAGCTTGAAAGCCTTGAGGATGCCTAAAGAATCAGGAATTGGAACTGGCAACTTAGTTAGACTGACTGACAGTACCTTTGAATGTGAGAAGTCTCATGGAGAGAGAGGAGAGCAGGACTGTAACCAAGAGCTGGAGCAGCAGTTCAAACCTGGTGAGTCATCACATTGACCTGTGAATAGGGCAAAGATCTGGCAAATGAGTTATGAATATTCTCTGCAAATTGTTTGTTCTTTGAAATTAAGCTTTTTCTAAAGTGTTCATACAGCTTTGATGCTGGTGAAATAAAGGAATCCCTGTTTTATAAATTTTATATAGTTCATGTGCTTAAATCCCATGTTACACTCGCAATAAGAGGTTTGTTGCTAGTGTAACATGAAACTATAAAGGCCTATAATTTCTTAATTTACCTTTCCCACCTTTTTTAAATAATGGAGTATATATGGAGAACAATCAACTTTTGGAATGGTTTCTCAGATAGAGTAGAAGAGGTGAAAATTCTGGAAGAATTTAAGGGACAGTTGAATGTTATGCCATTGACTCTTGATGTCCTCAAACCAAGTAGAAATGGGTAAGAAATCCATTATTGTCATACAAGAACAAATAAATGAGAAGGAAAGCCTGAACTTTGTACTAATACTTGTTCTACAATGCATCTGGTGTAATCATTCAGGACCTATAACTGATTTTGTCATGCTTCCAATCCATTTTGTAAAATAATAGTAAATATTACAACTTCTGACTGTGCCGTTGATGCTGAGCTAGCTAATCTGAGCTCAGCTAATTGTAAAGAAGCTGAAATTGACTGCAATGTCCCTGGGCTAGTGAGGCAGAAAATCAGAAATATTCTGCCATTGATTGCTATTCAATGATTCCTACTGGAGGGTCTGAATCTCGAATAAGAACAAAATTGACATGGCTGTAAAGATCTCTTAATTGTTTTTTTCAGAACTTGGATCAAGAAACAACAGGGGACCCAGTATTCTACCATTACTATAGAACATAAATCTTGCCAGCACTAGCCCAGGGCAAGCACCCCAGATCCCAGCAGTAGAATCAGCAAGGTGTTTGTCTCACCTTCCATGAGCCCACCCCTTGTTCCCATCCGGAACCATCCCAGTTGGCCAGACAAAAGATGACATCAACGCTCCGATAGCAGGAAGCAAGATACAATGGACGACAAGAAAGTTATCTTCTTCTAGATCTTGTACTGCCAATAGAGCAAAGAATGGCTTCTTTGAGCAGATTGATTTAGAGAAATGATCAAAATGTACAGCCACTGAAAAAGACCATTCAGCTTATTGTGTAATAGAACAGAAGATCTGCCTAAACCCACTTTCCAATTTGAGGATCACAGCCTTATTGTTTATGGCAATTCAAGTGCATATCCAAATACATTTTCAATGTTATGAGAGTTTCTGTTTCTATCACCTTTTCATGCAGTGAGTTGTACATTGCAGGGGTGAGATTTTTGGGTCCTTTGTGGCATATTTGCAAGTGACAGAGGTGGCCTGCCTTTGGTCAGCAGCAGAATCTTCTGGTCTCACTAAAATGTGTACAGCCTTTTGTATGGCTCACACCCAGCACCACCAGCGAACCTGCCATGATGGGGGAAGCATCACCATCAGTGGCAAGAAGGGCCAGAAATTTCAGTTCCTTGTTGTCTATGGGTGAATAACAATCCCCTGAACCTTCCATAAATCTCCCACAGCTCACTGCTTTATAGATCCTCCACAAAAGAGATTAGGGTCTTCCTATTCAATCTTCCTTCATGATCATTGACTTCCTTCCAAAGCTGATAGACATGTGGTGAACCAAATTTGTTGAGGATGTGGGTGGCTACAATATGGTGCACTGTTTTTGATGATAGAAGAGATCAGTCTGTGAGAGGCAGGTTCTGCCACAAGTGAAGCACTTGAAGTGGTTCTTAGATATAATTGTGTGTTGTTGTTTTCTGAGCTAGTCCCTGTAGCCAAGCTGATGTAGCCACTGATTATCACGGTGGAGTGCACCGGCTCATAGGCCATGATGTCATTTCTCTCTGCCGTCAGCTAGTGTCTCCCAGTCACAAGAATTGATGTTAAGAAGCTTTACATCACACATTCTTGAAGCAGAGCTTTGGCCTTCTTTCTGGTCATCTGGCTTTTGCTACGTCACCATACAGAAAAACCAATCACCTTCTGTCTGTGAAAGTGCCTGAACCACTGAATTCACCTTTGATTGAGGAGTGCCAACGTACTTGTGAGCCTTATCTTCGTGAGGAATGCTGACTTCATGACTTTGTCTTTCATGAAATTTCCAAAATGCACCACAAACAGTAAAGGTGAAAATTGCTGAGCTTTCTTTCTTGATAACTGTACGTCATCTATGTTTTACAGTCAACAATAGACCACTCATAATTTTACACACTTTAATCGGGCCTATTCTGAGCCTCCTCTGTTTGAATGAAAACAATGATAGACTATCCAATCTTTTTTCATAACTGAAGTTCTCAAGACCAGGTAACATCCTCATCAATATTCTTTACATTCTCCGCAGTGCAATCACATCTTTGATATAATGTGGTGACTAGAACTGCACTCAGTATTCCAGCTGTGGTCTTACTAGTGTTTACATTGTTCCAGCATAATCTTGTTCCAGCATACTTCTAAAGAACAAAGAACAAAGAGCAACACATCACGGGAAACAGGCCCTTCGGCCCAACGAGCCCATGCCGCCGTCCTAACATCCTAATGACATATCCTTGTCTTTAGGCTATGCCTATTGTTGAAGATTCCCATATAGGGACCAATATAGGGACAATTTGTTACCCAATCAGCCTAAGAGCACATTTTTGGGATGTGGGAGGAAACCGGAGCACCCGGAGAAAACCCACGCAACCACGGGGAGAACACGCAAACTCCCAGAGACACAGGCCCAAATCCATGTGTCAGCACAGCAACAGCGATAGTCTCTGAGCTGTCATGTTGCCCATCAGATGGTCCAGTTTAAGCATACACTAACGAATTGAAGCACTAGGCAACTCCTGAAGCAACCTCCAAGGCCAGCTCTCGCAAGACATGCCGCATGCATGCCCCTTGTTGGTCAACAAGGTGGACCGAATTGCCTGTGGAAACAAATAAGACTTAATTAAACATGCTAAAATAAAAACTAAGACATTCCCAAGACGAAACTAAAAGATAGTCTACTACTATTTGGTCCTCCCGATATTCAAACAGTCCTGCTATATCCCTCGATCTGCAGACCGCTCATGTGGCTGTCCAAGAGACCCTTAAACAACCCTAGCGTGCCTGCTCCCACCACCTTACTCGGCAGTGCATTCCACACCCCCACTACCCTTTGTGTGAAAAACTGGCCTCTAATATTCGTCTTATACATAGCCCCCCTCACCCTGAGCCCGTGACCCCTCGTTCTATCCATTTCTAATGGTGGAAAAAGCTTACCACCATTTACTCCTCATAATCTTATATACCTCTAAAAGATCCCCTCTCAGCTGACGTCTTTCAAGGGAAAACAACCCCAGTGTTTTCAATCTTTCCTCGTAAGACAGCCCTTCCATACCAGGCAGCATCCTGGTAAATCTCCTCTGCACTCTCTCCAGGGCCTCTACATCCTTCCTGTAGTACGGCGACCAGAACTGGACACAGTACTCCAGATGAGGCATAACCAACCTTCTATACACTTGCAACATTAGACTCCTACTCTTGTATTCTATACCCCTTCCTATGAAAGCTAACATACCATACGCTTTTGTTAACCACATTCTCCACCTGTACTGACACCTTCAGAGACCTGTGAACTTGCACCCCCAGGTCTCTCTGCATCTCTATACTCCGGATAGTTTTACCTTTTATCCTATAACTCCCCTCTACATTATTCTGGCCAAAATGCATCACCTCTCATTTATCCGGATTAAATTTCATTTGCCATCTATCTGCCCAATCTACCAGCCTATCTATGTCATGTTGTATTGCCAGGCACTGCTCCTCAGTACCCGCCAATCCAACCATCTTAGTGTCATCAGCAAATTTGCTGATCACACCACCTACCCCCTCTTCCAAGTCATTTATATACACTACAAATAGAAGGGGTCCTAGTACAGAGCCCTGTGGCACACCACTAGTGACAGACCTCCAGTTGGAAAAAGAGCGTTCCACTACTACCCGCTGTCTCCTCCTCCCAAGATGTAAAGATGCCGGCGTTGGATTGGGGTGGTAAGAACTCAGTAAGAATTTAGCAACACCAATTATTAATCCAACCGATTTATTTGATAGTAAAAAAGCGAGCTTTCAACACTCTGTGTCTTCCTCAGGCAAGTGCAGTGTTCTGAACACTGCACTTGCCTGAGAAGACACAGAGTGTTGAAAGCTCGCTTTTTTACTATCAAATAAATCGGTTGGATTAATAATTGGTGTTGCTAAATTCTTACTGAGTTCCTCCTCCCAAGCCAGTTCTCAACCCATCTACATACCTGGCCCTGTATCCCATGCGCCTTCACCTTTTTTATCAGCCTACCATGAAGGACCTTATCAAACGCCTTACTGAAATCCATATAGACGATATCAACGGCTTGTCCTTCATCAACCGTTTTTGTCACCTCTTCAAAAAATTCCACTAGATTCGTAAGGCATGACCTCCCCTTAATGAAGCCATGCTGCGTATCCCTGATCAGATCGCAGCGCTCCAGATGCTCATACATCCTGTCCCTGAGGATCCTCTCCATTAGCTTACCTATAATTGAAGTCAAGCTCACCGGCCTATAGTTCCCTGGGTTATCCCTCTGACCCTTTTTAAACAACGGTACTACATTTGCAATCCTCCAGTCCTCTGGGACCTCTCCTGAGTCCAAAGAGGAGACAAAGATTTGCGTCAGAGGCCCAGCAATGTCATCTCTCACCTCCCTTAGCAGCCTGGAATAAATACCATCAGGTCCCGGAGCTTTATAAGTCTTTATGCTACCTAAAAGCCCCAACACTTCGTCCCTCGTAATGATTATTTCCTTTAACTGGTCCTCAAGTTCCTCAAAGCCGGCATCAGACATCAGGCCCCTCTCCCGCGTGAATACCGACGCAAAGTACTCATTCAGGATCTCCCCCATTCCCTCAGGCTCTAAGCATAGTTCCCCTCCTCTGTCCCTGAGAGGTCCAATCTTCCCTCTAACCATCCTTTTGCTCCTTACATAGGAGTAAAATGCCTTAGGATTTTCCTTAATCCTACCTGCCAAATCCATTTCGTGGCCCCTTTTTGCCTTTCTGACACCCCTTTTAAGATCCCGTCTACACTCTCTATATTTTTACAGTGCTGCCTCTGTCCCCAGTTGCCTGGATCTAACTTACGCCTCCCGCTTCTTCCTGAAAATAATTCATATTTTAACCACAACTAATGCAGTTATCCTTTATAGCCATTTGACCACTTTATCAACCTGTCCAAACACCTTCAGGAGCTTGTGGACATGTATTCCTTCATCCTTATATTTCTCTACAATCCGTAGTATCGTATTATTTACTGTTTTTGAGAAGTTCCTCTCCAAGCCACTCACAGAAATATATTGCGTTTCCTACACTGCTGCTTGGTCATATTCTGGAACTCCCTCCCTATCAGCAATGTGGGTATACCTATACCACATGGATTGCAGTAGTTTACCTTACCACCATCTACCCAAGGACAATTAGCAAGGAGCAATAAATGTTGGTCTAGCTAGTGACACCCACATCCCATTGGCAAAGAAAATAAAACTGTGTTCACTTGCCTTGTTAATCTTCCCCAAATACATTGTCACCCACTCCTCCAGGTTGAACTTCATTTGCCACTGTTCTGCCTCTCTGACCGGTCCATTAACATCTCCCAGTCTATATCTTTCTATTTCATTATCAACCACATTGCCATCTTTGCATTGCCTGCAAATTTCTTCATTGTTTCTCCTTCATTCAGTTACAAATCATTGATAAATGCCTCAAAAGCATAACCTTCCAACTCTTATATTCTAATCCACAGCTAATAAATGCAGCCTTGCAGTCACAAAGGCAATTGCCCTTTATCTTCTGCATTGGAGCTAGTTTTGGCTTGAATCATAGAATCATAGAATCCTACAGAGCAGAATCCCATTTGGCTCATTGCGGTTGAATCCATGGGGCTTTATTTCTGTTACCAGTCAGCCATGTGAGACCTTGTCAAAAACATTGCTAAAATCCATGTAATCTTCATCACACTTCCCTGTTATCTTCACAAAACAGCAAATTCACGCTGACTCATATTGAATATGATAAATTGTCAGTGACTGTTTCAGCGGGAAAACCGGCATGTACCTCTCCTGTTGCACAGCTGGGTTTTCCTACCAGATTCTCTGGAACTCTATGCATTGTCATTTTGGTGAAGCGGGGCCTGATACAGCTGGAAAATCCAGCTCCACAGAGATCGGGGCACCATCTTTAAAAGGTATCTTGATCTGTGTTAAAAATTAACTTCCACCACAGGGACATGGGGTATCCTCCCCACAAGCAACAGGGTCACCCCCCCCCCCATACCTCTACATATAAGCATCAGGGCAACTCACCTTCATATAAGCAATGGTACCCCTCCCCCACGCATAAGGAGAAACTTCCCACCCCAAGTGGAGCTCCCCAGAGGACAGCCCACAAGTGGTGCCAGGATGTCAGGGAACAATGCCTGGACACGTCCCCCTCCCCTCCAAGATACATTTACATTTGCGCTCCTGGTTGGTTCTCCTCGACAGCTTCGCATTTTGATGCAGTTGTCGCAAAGTTGTTGGTGAGGGAGAACTCCTTACCTGAGAAAGCATATAGCAGGGATGTCCTTTAAATACATTTAAATTTATTTAGATATATTTAAATGAAAACCCCCACCTGACATTGCATCACTAGTGAGGGGTGAGGAAAAGCTCAGAACAAAATCTTGTCACCGCGATTCTTGCTCCCGTGATTTCATGGGATTTTCCGTGGGCATACGCCCCCTAAGTGTTTCTCAGTGAAGATTCATCCTATCCTTCAGAATTTTTTCAATTTATTTTTCAAATGTTACAAAATATCATTATGAGTACAAAGTATATTTACAAGCCTTTCACCTATATAATTGTTTTACTGGTGTCAGTTGAGGGTTCCAAGCATGTGCAGGTTTTGGCGGGTTTTACAGTCTGAAAGACTTGATTTATTAGTGCTCCTGTTTTCATAGAACATAGAACACTACAGCACAAACAGGATCTTCAGCCCACAAGTTGTGCCGATCATATCTATATCTACCAGACCATAGAACTATCTGTAACTCTCAATCCCATTAAATCCCATGTACTCATCCAGAAGTCTTTTAAAAGACCCCAGCGAGTTTGCCTCTACCATCACCAATGGCAGTCGATTCCATTCACTCATCACCCTCTGAGTGAAAAACTTACCCCTAACATCTCCTCTATACTTGCTGCCCAGCATCTTAAACCTGTGTCCTCTTGTAGCGACCATTTCAGCTCTGGGAAATAGCCTCCGAGAATCCACTCTATCTATTCCTCTCTACATTTTATAAACCTCTATCAGGTCGCCTCTCAACCTTCATCTCTCCAGGGAGAAGAGACCTAATTCCCTCAACCTATCTTCCCAGGGCCTGCCTCCCAATCCAGGCAACACCCTTGTAAATCTCCTCTGCACTCTCTCAATAGCTTTTACATCCTTCTGTAGTGAGGCAACCAAAACTGCACACAGTACTCCAAGTGGGGTCTGACAAGCGTCTTACAAAGTTGCAGCATTACCTCCGACTCCTAAACTCAATCCCTCGATTAATGAAGGGACGTATACTTATTCATAGTTATTCCTGTTCTGCTGACGTACTGTTATTATTAAATATATTTATTTATTTAGAAGAGTTCCTTCTTTTAATCAGTGCATTTGTTTACCTTATTTGTGGTCTCAAGTTATCACAGGCAGGATTTTATGGTTTTGCTCGTCCTGAAACTGTAAAATCCCACCTGGGGACCTTCCCATGGTCCGCTCTTCACCCACTCTGATTCCCAGGTGAGGGGGTGGAAAATTCCAGCCCCCATCTTTATCGTTATAAGGCAAAAGCAACAACAAAAGAAAACAAAGTTTTTGAATGTTCAGCGGAAAAACACAAGGCTGCGTCTAGTGAGTAACTGGTTTATATTGTACACTTATTCAATAGAATTTTAACTTAGCAACACTATAGCTAAGTTCAGGGCAGTTGGTGATTTTGATAAGAGATGCAAGGACTGGATAAATACATAGAGAGGGTACAGTATTTCCTTTTAGCAAAGAAAATAAAGATGAGGTGAAGAAGTGCTTGATTCTCCTGTGTGTGTGCAGGTGAAGACTTATAGCTTGATGAAGAATCTGGCTATATCACAGAAAAATTGGTTCATTTCATTTGCAGACTTCATTTCTTTGGTCCAGATCACCTTAACCTGAAGCCCTTAGTGATTGTTCTTAGATTCAAATTTCAAGACTATTTTCAAAAAATCAGGCAATTGATAGTGGCAAAATTATAACAGTTTTCAGAATACTGTGATTTCAGAGCAGTTTTAGAGGGTTTGTTCAGTTTCAGGCTGGTCTGTAGCATTAATAAGGAAAGCATTCATTGGAGGAATTAATCTACTATTCAGGCAGGAAATCCTGTCATGTGATGCCACACCCTCCAGTATGGGGGCAATACTTTCTCATTTAATAGAGGATGTGTCCGAAAAACCCATCAATTTTGCATTTAAGACACTGACAAAAGTTCAAAAGTATATTCACTGTTGGACAAAAAAGGTCTAGTTATTGTTTTTGCAGTAAAGCAATTCCAACTATACCTCTATGGTCATTTATTCACCTTATGTACAAGCCATTGATGAGTCTTTTCTTTGGATCAAAATATATTCTTCCCATGACTTTAGCTAGAATAATCACTGTGTGCTTACCTTGTCACCTTATCAATACAGTATTGTCTGCAGAGCAGGGAAGGACAACGCAAATGTTAATGCATTGAATTGGCTATCTTTACTGAAATTGCTATGCAAGCTATGGGGTTTTCGTGTGACAGTTCTCTTACTTGGGAGACTTGCATATTCTCCAGTAAGTACGACATAGATTAAGCAGTGGTCAGACAGAGATCATATCCTGCTGCAAATCAAAAGATTTCTGATGCAAGGATAGCTAATTATCTTTGTAGATGATGAGTTCAAACTTTACATGAAGCATAGGGATGTGTAAAGTGTGCAGAATGGATGCATACTGTGGGCGTCAGGAGAGGTCGCTCTGCCCCTTAATCATTTGCAAGTCATGGATGACATTCATGAGGCTCAACTGGGTACTCCGAATGAAAAGTCTAGCCAGGTTGAGTTGGGTGGCCTAATATGAATCAGGACTTTGAAAACATGGTGAAGTCCTATCTGCTCATTAGATGAACTAGAAGATGGCAGCATCAGCATCACGTCATCCTTGGGAGTGGCCCGATAAGCCATGCTACAGGTTTCATGTGGACTGACCAGCCAACTGAGCTAATTGACTCCCAGCTATTTTACTGCTCTGCTGACTTGCTGCTGTGGGTGTTTACCAGGAAGTAGTTCCCGTGTTTCTAGATTTTCCAATTGACCCTGCCGTGGGAATGGAAGAGGAACATTTACGTACTGATCCTCAATCTACTCCTTCATCTACCATGCTAGGATCACTATTAACTAATTCACCAGTGCTGTTACATAGGTCCCGATGCAACCGCACAATTCCTCGCAGACTTTTCTATAGTGAAGATATTATTTTTGTTGTTTTTCTGTCCTGGTGAGTGAATCAAGTGTGTGTGTGTGTGTGTGTGTGTGTGTGTGTGTGTGTGTGTGTGTGTGTGTGTGTGTGTGTGTGTGTGTGTGTGTGTGTGTGTGTGTGTGTGTTGGTGTGTGTGAACAAAGAACAAAGAGCAACACAGCACGGGAAAACAGGCCCTTCGGCCCAACGAGCCCACGCCGCCGTCCTAACATCCTAATGACATATCCTTGTCTTTAGGCTATGCCTATTGTTGAAGATTCCCATATAGGGACCAATATAGGGACAATTTGTTACCCAATCAGCCTAAGAGCACATTTTTGGGATGTGGGAGGAAACCGGAGCACCCGGAGGAAACCCACGCAACCACGGGGAGAACGCGCAAACTCCCGCAGACACAGGCCCAAATCCATGTGTCAGCACAGCAACAGCGATAGTCTCTGAGCTGTCATGTTGCCCATCAGATGGTCCAGTTTAAGCATACACTGACGACGTGAAGCACTAGGCAACTCCTGAAGCAACCTCCAAGAGCAGCTCTCGCAAGACATGCCGCATGCATGCCCCTTGTTGGTCAACAAGGTGGACCGAATTGCCTGTGGAAACAAATAAGACTTAATTAAACATGCTAAAAAAAAAACTAAGACATTCCCAAACTAAAAGATAGTCTACTACTATTTGGTCCTCCCGATATTCAAACAGTCCTGCTATATCCCTCGATCTGCAGACCGCTCATGTGGCTGTCCAAGAGACCTTTAAACAACCCTAGCGTGCCTGCTCCCACCACCTTCCTCGGCAGTGCATTCCACACCTCCACTACCCTTTGTGTGAAAAACTGGCCTCTAATATTCGTCTTATACATTGCACCCTTCACCCTGAGCCCGTGACCCCTCATTCTATCCATTTCTAATGGTGGAAAAAGCTTACCACCATTTACTCTATCTATACCCCTCATAATCTTATATACCTCTAAAAGATCCCCTCTCAGCCGACGTCTTTCAAGGGAAAACAACCCCAGTGTTTTCAATCTTTCCTCGTAAGACAGCCCTTCCATACCAGGCAGCATCCTGGTAAATCTCCTCTGCACTCTCTCCAGGGCCTCTACATCCTTCCTGTAGTACGGCGACCAGAACTGGACGCAGTACTCCAGATGAGGCCTAACCAACGTTCTATACACCTGCAACATCAGACTCCTACTCTTGTATTCTATACCCCTTCCTATGAAGGCTAACATACCATACGCTTTCTTTATCACTTTCTCCACCTGTACTGACACCTTCAGAGACTTGTGAACTTGCACCCCCAGGTCTCTCTGCATCTCTATACTCCGGATAGTTTTACCTTTTATCCTATAACTCCCCTCTACATTATTCCGGCCAAAATGCATCAAAATGTGTGTGTGCAATGGGGGGAGAAGGGGGTTACAAAGCATCATTTTGAGTACAGAGTGTTCTTATAAGCCTTTCTCCTATATAATTGTATTACTGGCATCAGTTGAGATGCAAAACATGTCTGGACTTTTCAGTCTGCAAGAGGGTGACATGTGAACAAGACTTACTGGTGTTCCTGTTTTCATAGTTGTCACAGGTAAAGGAGAAGTCACCATAGCTCCAGATGATTGGTGGTGATTGAACCTGAGGATCACTATCCTGAGGCAAAGGCCAAAGTTGAGCAGGCAGAACCTTTGGGAATAACCCCAGCCAGTACAAGAATTGAACCCACACTGTTGGTGTCATTCTGCATCAGTCATCCAGTCAACTGAGCTAACTGACTCCCAACTGTTATTACTGTTCTGCTGACTTACTGTTATTGTTAAACTTCATTATTTATTTACATATGAAACAAGCTTCTTCTTTTAAACAACACATTCAACTACCTTATTTGTGGTCACAAGTTACCACACCATCCCTTTCTCTCTTTTCAAACAAAAAATACAACCATGGCTTTCCTCTGGCATCACACGTAAAGGGAAAAGGAATGCTGAAAGCCTAATTGTTTTTTTGGTTCCAAACTCGATTCTTGCGTTCCCTGGTGATTCCTGACTTCTCTGAGATGCTCTGAGGCACGTTTCTGAATAAAAACAGGCTCGGACTCCATCAGAATTTCAGGAAATCTGGAAGGCTTACTCCTGAAGCGGGACGCAGACAGGATGCAAGACTGGGTGGAGAAGTGGCAGATGGACTTCAACGCAGATAAATGTGTAGTGGCCCATTTTGGCAGGAGTAATGGGATGAAGGAGTACAATATAAGGGGTAGGAGTCTTAGCTGTGTTGTAGAGCAGAAGGATCTCGGGGTCCAGGTCCATAGGACTCTTAAATCAGCCTCGCAGGTGGAGGAAGTGATCAAGAAGGTGTACGGTGTACTGGCCTTCATTAATTGAAGAATAGAGTTTAGGAATCAGGAGGTAATGATGCAGCTCTATAAGACGCTTGTCAGACCCCAGTTGGAGTATTGTGCGCAGTTCTGGTCGCCTCATTATAGGAAGGATATAGAGGCTATTGAGAGAGTTCAGAGGAGATTTACAGGGATGCTGCCTGGATTGGGAGGCAGGCCTTATGAAGATAGGTTGAGGGAGCTGTGACTCTTCTCACTGGAGAGACGTAGGTTGAGAGGCGACCTGATAGAGGTTTATAAAATGTTGAGAGGAATAGATAGGGTGGACTCTCAGAGACTATTTCCCTGAGCGGAAATGGTCAATACGAGAGGACACAGATTTAAGGTGCAGGGAAGCAAATACAAAAGGAGATGTCAGGGGTAGGTTTTTCACTCAGAGGGTGGTGAGTGAATGGAACCGACTGCCGTCGGAGGTTGTTGAGGCAAACTCACTGGTGTCTTTTAAGAGACTTCTGGATAAGTATATGGAAAAGAATAGGATAGGGGGTTATAGATAGGTCTGTGGACTGGTAGATGTGATCAGCGCAACTCGTGGGCCGAAGGCCCTGTTTGTGCTGTATTGTTCTATGTTTTATGTTCTATGTACAATAGAGCTGGCAATGTGGGACCAATGTGTGTAGACTTGCTACTTGCACCTATTCCCTGTATGGGATAAAAAGATTGCTGAAAATAGGAATAGGGTCAGGAATCCTGGAATCAGGTCCCACCCATCATTTTTAGAACACTTACAACTCAAATGGAGTCACGGTCAAGATATTAATTAAGAGCCACATCTATGTCCTCCACCTTCACTCACAGGTTACCCTTATAATTCTAAATAGACCCTCCTCTTTATTTACTTGTCCTCTTGTACTTTAGGTATTCTGCTTGCTAAACAATCAATAGTCCTTTCAACCTCAATGGTTGGGAGTTCGTAGATCTCACTGAAGTATTTGACACCTTCGTTGAGGCAGGACTTCACAAGATCTGGGGAAAAATTGGCTGTCCATCAAAAATCTTGAGTTTCACCTGTTCCTTTCAATGATAACATTCACTGCACTGGTTGACTGACTACACCACTTTAGCATGAAGAATGGAGAAAACCAGAGTTGTGTCCTTATGCTCACTTAGTGTGGTGTATTTTCTTCCATGTTCCTGGCATTCTCTTTTGCCAGAGATACGGAAGGAATTTCATTTTGCTTACTAGATCAGAGGACAAGTTCTGCAATCTGTCACAAGTAATTTGACAACAAAAATGCAGCATATCATGATTAATGAGTTTCTTGGTACTAATAATGCTGCACCAGTCATTCACATGGAAACTCAACTTTAGAAACTCAGCTATAGAGACTCAAGGATTGTCTCTCCGTGTCTTTCCTTTTGTTCACAGGATTTGAGAGTCACTGGCTAGCTCAGCATTTATTGCCCATCCCTAATTGCCCTTGCAAAGGTGGTGGTGTGCTGCCTTCTTGAACCATTACACTTCATGGGAAATATTTAATAGTTTCTTAGTCACACGTGAGCTTGTTAAATATCAATACTCGTGTCAAGCTAATTGGCCATTAAGAATTAACCCTTAGCAATGTCTGCTATTCAGTATCAAAGTCAAGGAATGAGATGAATACTCAGGATTCAGTGTTCAAAGGATCAAAATGCTTTGGGCTTACATCTGTGCTGAACCTCAGAATCTGTCAGTCAGGATTCATTATCTCCCTTCCAGGCAGGCATCATCGTCCAGTTTAAAGTTTAATTATTCATGTCACAAGCAGGCTTATATTAACATTGCAATGAAATTACTGTGAAAATCGCCACACTCTAGTACCTGTTTAAGTACACTGAGGGAGAATTTAACATGGCCAATGCACCTAACTAGCACGTCTTTTGGACTGTGGGAGGAAACTGGAGCACCCGGAGGAAACCCACACAGATATGGGGAGAATGTGCAGCCTATGCACAGGCAGTGACTAAAGCCAGGAATTGAACCCAGGTTCTGTGAGGAAGCAGTGCTACCCACTCTGCCACCATGCTGTCCCTAATTTGATCCTGCCCATTGTGTAAGTATCTCATCCTCTTGTCAGAACTCCCAGTGCTATAAAGAATAAGGGAGGGGAGCAGCAGATGGGAGGCCAAAGGCAACTCTGACTGGATGAGGGCAGAGACCGAGTCTAATTCTGCAATTGAGATTGAAGGTCATCTGAGCTGTGAGCAAGTGGTCACTGTTATAATAAGGTGTGGGACTGGCTGCTTCCAGGTCCAAGACACCAATGGGTCAAGGAGGTACTAAGCTGAATGGCTCATGCACCAATTTGACTCTGTCTCTCTCTCTCTCTCTCTCTCACACACACACACTCTATCTCATCCCTCAGAGGTAACTGATCGATATTGGTATGGAGCCAGTGAAATGGGCTATTCTACTAATTACAGCACTGAGGAGCACAGGCTACAGCAGCACCAAAGAAGAACCTGCAGAAGGAGAATAGGGCAGGCTCAAGATTGGAGATCACATCGCTTGTGCAAGAGACACGAAGGCGCAGAAGGAGACAAAGGGTGAACAGGATTCGCGTTTTCTTTACGGAGCAGAAAACATGTCATAGGAGACTCCACCTTATCAGGGAGACTGTGTGGTATCTGCACAACATCCTAACAGACTTGGCACCACATGGCAGCAGAGGAGTTTGTGGCCACAAAAGTCATTGCAGTCCTCATGCTGCAGGGTTATTTCAGGGCTTTATAAGCAACCTGTGTGGCATATTACAGACATCCACCCACAAGTGAATGCAAGGGATCATCGAATCGCTGGATCAGGCCCAGCAGGATAAGAGGGCTATGAAGTTTGGCAACATAGCTGGTCTGCCACAAATGTAAGAGGAGATCGACAGGGTGGTACAGTGACACTGTGGTTAGCACTGCTGCCTCATAGCATCAGGGACCTGCGATCAATTCCAGCCTTGGGTGACTGTGTGGAGTTTGCACATTCTCCGTGTGCTTGCATGAGTTTCCTTTGGTTATTTTAGTTTCCTTCCATGGTCCAGGTGTACAGTTTAGATGGATTGACCATGTTACCTTTGCCCTTTAGTGTCAAAAGATGTGTAGGTTAGGAGATTAACCATAGTAAATGTGCAGGGTTACGGAGATAGGACAGAGAGGTGCGCCTGGATAAAATGTCCTTTCAATCAGTCACTATAGATTTGGTGGACTGGATGGACTCCTGTTGAATTGTATGGATTCTATGGACTGCACGCACATCACTCTTCACATCCTTTCACACCAGGAAGTCATCTTTATAAACTCAAAGGGGTTATACACACCCTCAATGTTTGCCAGATGTAATTTTTGTATGTGTGTTGCATCCCTTGCCAATTGCAGATCCCTGGAGTTTTCAGGAGTCACCCCAAGCTGAAGGATGGCTTTTAGGGGATAAAGGATCACCCCTGAGGTCTTGGCTGATGGCGCCGTGTGGAGGCCAAGAAACCACAGTAGAGAGCCAATACATTGAGGTGCACAGTGCAACATGCTCTGTCATCAAGCAGTGCATCGGACTCATAAAGATGTGTTTTTGCTGCCTTGACAGGTCTGGTGGAGCCCTCCAGTGCTGCTCCTAGATCATCTCCCACATCATGGTGGTCTGCTGTGCTCCACACAACCTTGCTCTGCAGCACGGTAACGACCTTCCTGAGGACAATTCAAAGAGCAGCATATATCCTTGAATAGGAAAATGCTCAGAAGGGAGTCAAGGAAGAGGCCATTGAGAATCTGGAGAATGGAGCCCAGGTGGGGCCAGGTAGGAAGTCTACAGACCCCCTCATTACCTCCCATTTTATAGAGAAGAACTAGTTCGCTAGTATGACAGTGTGACACCTCAAGAGATCATGATCCCTCTGTGACCAGAGGATGATGATGGCCAAATTATCTTTCATCAGATTGTTGAGGCTGGAGAGTCCTTGAATGCCTGCTGCCCAGTCAATGCAGGAGGGTAACGATGACACCATTGAGGAATGGTCTGAGATGCTCCTCAGCTGCTGCTTAAGTCTGCCTACTGTCAACTTGCTGACTTCCCGGCTGATATCTAAGTGAGGTTCTGCACTACATTCCTCTGTTTCTTTGTTCTAAAGGAATATCAGAGACAAGGGTTTAGGGTTGACTGAAATATGTTTGAGTCCTAGCACTGTGAATTAAACATTCTCACTAACAGGGCATTACTGTCTGGTGGATATTGAGGGCCAGTGAGAACAACTGTGTCCCAATGGGGAAAAGCACGATAACACTGGGGAGAGAGTTAAAGAATGTGAGGCACAGTTAAAAAAAAAATAATTCTGTGACATGATCAGATTTAACAACAATGACCTCCAACTATGTGCCTATATTCACCAATGTCCTTGCTTTGCCTCTACAATTCCTTGCATATATGAACCTTCCCACTAGGTCTGGGTGTGTTCCTAGGATGCACATCAGAGGTGTTGTCTTCCATATCCTATTGCCTGAGAAGTTCTTGACAGATGCCCTTTGGAGAGCTGGGTCCAAGAGGGTCCCAGCTTACCTTTTGGTGGCCTGATGTTGTCACATCACCCTATTCTGTCACTGCACCTGAGTTGCAGCAGTCTCAGGAAGGGGGGAATTAGATTGGCTGCTGACTCCTAAATTTTCCTGGGTAGAAGTCCCCAGGCGAGCTCCAGCAGATCCTCTTCCCCCCGGTACTTGTGGGCCCCTAGGTTACTCCACGGGATGGAGGGATAGCTGGAGTAAACTCCTGAGGACTTGCATCATCTTGTATTGCCACTACTGGAGGCCCACCACTGTCTGCGCTATAATGTTGAACCTTTCACCCTTTGTCGTCAGGAGGTTCCTCCATTATTGTCCCAAGTTTTCCACTGCGGATGCATGGATCAAGGATTGGCTAACTGCCAGGAAACAAAGAGTCAGGATAAATGGATCAATTTCAGGGAAGCAACATGTAACTAGTGGAGTACCACACAACCTGTAACTAGTGGACAAACACACAACCTGTAACTAGTGGACAAACACACAACCTGTAACTAGTGGACAAACACACAACCTGTAACTAGTGGACAAACACACAACCTGTAACTAGTGGAGAATTGTGTATGGTTTGAATGTCCATTCCATTAAAAGCAGTTCTGAGAAGATTCATTTGGTTGATTCCTGGGATGAAGGGGTTGGCTTATGAGGAATGTTTGAGTAAATTGAGTCTATACTCATTGGAGTTTGGAAGGATGAGAGCGAGTTTTACTGAAACACAGCATTCTGAGAGAAGACATGACAGTGTTAATCCTGAGACGATAATTTCCCTCATGGGAGGAGTGGAGAACAAGGTGGCACAGTTTCAAAACAAGGAGGTTCCCATTTAGGACAGAGATTAGGCGTTTTCTTTTCTCTGGTCATTAGACTTTGGAATTCTCTGCTTCAGAAAGCAGTGGAGGAGGCTGAGTCATTGAATATATTTTTGATCAACAAAGGAGTCAAGGGTTATGGGGGACAGGCAGGAAATAGAATTAAGGCCATACTCACATTAACCCATGATCTTATTAAATGACAGAGCAATCTTGATGGGTTGAATGACCTATTCCTGCTCCTTAGCCAGAATTTTCCAGACCCAGCATTACACAGAAACCTGCAGCGGGTCTAGCAAGCCATAGAAATCCCCGTTCACATCGGTAGAACTGGAAGATCTGTCAATGTCCAGTCAACAACTGGAAAATCCTGGTTCTATTGCTAAACTTTTTATATTTAATCCCCATAATAGTCAGTGGCTTTGGATTTGTTATTCAAATGTTTTCCTTTAAGGGAGTATGCTTGTTCGGAATTCACTATCTCTTAATTGAAAGGCTCATGTTGATCTGGTATTGATTAACTTTCAAGTAGTTGTTTCCAGTCTACTTTAATGACACCAACAAAGTAAAACTCATAACATTAGCTTGTCCTTATCTATGACTGTTCTCTTCCAAAACTCTCCTCGTTCTAATTGAATTATGATTACTTCCACAAAGTGCTCACAAACTTACTTCTTGCACCTGTTCAGCCTCATTCCCTAAAACAAAGTCCAGAAATAACTCTTCTCTTGTTGGGCTTATTATAAACTCTAAAAACGTTCTCCTGAATGCATTTTTAAGACTTCTGCTTCCTATATTCCTTTGACACTCCCTCTATCCCAATTAACATTAAGGTAGATAAATCCCCCACTATTACAGCCCTACTATTTTTGCATTTCTCAAAGATTTACCTGCATATTTGTTCTTCTATCTGGCTCTGACTGCCCAGGAGTATATAGTACACTCACTGGGGTATGATTGCCCCATTTATTCTTCAGTTCAACTCATATGACTTTATCTGATACTTCTTCTACTATATTATCCCTCCTCACAGCTGTGTTTCATTGCTCAATATGCCTGCCTCTTTATCTTATCTAAAAACTCTATTTTCTCAAAATGTTGAGAATATTGCACTCCAATCTTTAGATCCTCACCTGTGACTATGGATGATCATCTGTGACTATCGATGATAGTCAAACCTGTTTCTGACCAGAAATTCACACACTGTGTTTTTCCAAGAGATGCGAAATCAGCCAGGAAATAACTGGCCTGAAAAATAATTCCACTCATCTACAACTTCAAGGAAGGAACAGATGGACAACCTAATCAAATAAGTATTGGAGGTTTTTCACTAGGCTAATAAGGCTATGTCTTCTAGCTATGTCTCAGTCACAGATATATCATACCCCTCCCTATCTGTCTCGTTTTAGCTGCTTCCACACACTCTTCACTCTTGCTTCTTATCTGTTAGAACTAGTTTCCAGGCTGTTTAGTGGAATCTACCTTCCTGCTTCCCCATGTGTTGACAATTATATTATTTTTCCTTTGATTGTTCTTTCTGTGTATTTATAGTCTGTCCCCTAAGCTTTTGTGGCTTTAAAAAATTAACATACATGTGCCTCACCTTGATGGTTCAATTATCTAACTGTTTCCTGTTAGCAATGTGATGTATTCTTCTGGTCTGTCTAATCTTGTGCTCTCAGTTCATCTGCTTTCTTCCCTGACCTAACATTGTATATTATATAGCACTGCCAAACTCCCTTCTTGCCTATTTCCTAGCCTTTAGTTCCTCTACCATCCAAACATAAGAACATAAGGAGCAGGAGTAGGCTATTTGGCCCCTTGGACCTGCTCCGCCATTCAATAAGATCATGGCTGATCTTTTCATGGACTCAACTCCACTTGAGTCCATGAAAAGTGAGTCTACTCCACTTGAGTGGTGGTCCACTCACCATAACCCTTAAACGTGCTTACTAATTTTCTGCTTTTGTTTATCAATTTTTCTTCTGTCCCTCCTGAATCTATTCTCAAGTTCCTCCTCCTCTGTCAAACAAGCTTCAACCCAGACCAGCAACACAAGCAATTTGCCCATAAGGATATTGATCCCAGTCCAGTTGACATAGAAACATAAAACATAAGTGCAGTAATAGGCCATTTTGCCCCTCGAGTCTTCTCCATCATTCAATACTATAACAACTGCCAGAAACTGATGATCAACAAGGCAGATAAACATAGAGGGGTTTATTTGGGAAAAAGTAATTAAAGAGAGCGATAATAATGCTTTTGAAATCCATGATTCCCAGACTCCAACTGTCAGAAAGCCCACATTCCTGCTTTTGATTCACGTGCCTTGCTGTGATTAGCCCAATAGGTCATGTGACCCCCCCCCCCCCCCCCCCCCCCATAACTTGCCCTTTAAAAGGGGCATGCTACCATAAATACGATCATCACTGCTCCTCCATCTCAATATCATACTCCCCACATCCCTTTACAGGTCCTATTTTGCCCAGATGTCCCAATGCCTCATGAATCTAGTGTTCTTTGGCATGAACGTGCCTGGTAACAAGCAATAAAAAAAACACAATAAAACTAACAGATAGAAGCCACCAGAATTTCAAAAGGCGTTTCACAGCATGTGAATCTCCCAGCATCAAGATTAGATAGACCAGAAAAATACATCACCTTGCTAATAGGAAACACTTAGCTAGATAATTGAACCATCAAGGTGAGGCACACATAGGTTAATTTTTTAGAGCCACAAAAGCTTAGGGGACAGACTATAGATACACAGAAAGAACAATCAAAGGAAAAATAATATAATTGTCAACAGATGGGGAAGCAGGAAGGTAGATTCCACCAAACAGCTTGGAAGTCAGTTCTAACAGACAAGAAGCAAGGGTGCGGAGTGTGTGGAAGCAGCTAAAACCAATCTTTGCTGAACTAAGAGACATTTCCAAAACTTCTCCTTAATCGTGTTTGATATGGTAACTATATGCTGGTCTATACCTTTGGATCTATTGAAGTGGATGTTGTTTGGCAAGAGGGAAGCCCTGAAAGAGTTTGAATCAAAAAAGGTGTCCTTGTCATCAACTACAAGAAATTAGTATGAGATCCAGCACGTAAGAAAGAAAGCAAATGGAGTTTTGACATTTATTGCTGAAGGAATTGAGTATAAAAATAGGGAAGTGTTGCTGCAACAGTACGAGGCATTAGTGAGACTGCAACTGGAGTATTGTTCACAGCTTTGGACCCCTTACTTGAGGAAGGATAGAGTTGCATTGGAGCCAGTTCAGAGGAAATTCACTCGATTGATTCCAGAGATGAAGGATTTGTTTTATTAAGAGAGATTGAGCAGTTTAGGCCTATTATCTCAAGTTTAGAAGGATGAGAGGAGATCTATTTGAGGTATATAAGATGCTAAAGGGGTTTGACAGAGCAGATGTAGAGAAGATGTTTCCTCTTGTGAGGCAATCTAAAATGAGACATCATAATTTTAAAAATAAGGGCTAGCAGATTTAAAACAGAGATAAAGAGAAATTACTTCTGTCAAAGGGTCATCAATCTATAGAATTCGTTTCTCCAAAGTGCTGTGGATGTGGAACGTTGAGTAAATTTCAGAAGATAGACAAATTTTTAATTATTCATAAGTTGAAGGGTTATGGAGAATGGACAGAAAAATGAAGTTGAGGTTGAGACAAGATTAGCCATGATCGTATTGAATGGCAGAGCAGGCTCGAGCAGCCTAATTGCCTGCTCTTTCTCTTATTTCTTATACTCTTATGTAACAGAGAGGCAACATTTCATCATGAACTTAAGTCTGCAGCCAACAGTGCCTGTCTGTTCCCGTCACTATCAATTCCTGACCACTATTGCTCTCCCACTCTCTTCCTCCTTCCAATGCAGCTATGCCACCCATTGTACCATGGAATTGGCTCTGGCTGTACTCTGAGTAATCAGCATCTCACCAGAATTCAGAACTAAATACTGGCTGGAGAATGAAGTGCACTCTGGGGAATCTCCATCCTGCCTGCCTCAGCCTCACAGATGCTCTGGAGTGACTCTAGCCATTTTTCAAGCTCCAAAACTGGACTTGGAGCGGTGACAGCAGTTGAGACTTCATACACAAGTGATCATACAGGACATGAGAACTATCCAAGTTATCCCACATGACACAGGATATCCTTGGATCTGAGGTCCCTGCTATGCCTTTAACTTCTGCGCTGTTATCTAAAAACACGAACATGTCCCTCAGCAATCAGCTCCTTTCTGGTTGAGACATCACCATCAATCAGATGTTGCTTTTATTATAGAGATTTCACCAGAGATTCAGCGTGTTCAGTCTCCACTCCAAATCTATCACCAGCTGCTGTAGGTGAGGCTCTGTGTATTTTTGATAAATACCTCTCTGATCATGTATTTAATATCTCTAGACTTCAGCTTTCAGATGTTGATCTTTTATTCCCCCACTGTTCCTTATTTTGTAAAATACCAGAATAGCACCTCTTCTCTAACTGCACCAAATTCCTCACTCATCAGATCTGTAAGTTAAATCCTCTGTTAAAGATGTGTTCTGATGAACTGGATTTTATGCTACTTATTAATATCCAATCATGGGATAGCCTTGACTGGCTCAAATTCTGCTTAAACACAATGGGATAGATTTTATGTGACCACCCACTCCCCTTCCTAAGCTGCCCAAACTCGCTCCTCCCAGTGTCGGTGGCTCACTCTGGGACCCACTGAGCCTTCTTCTTGTGACTTATTGCAATCCCAGCAGTGTTCATCATTGAGTCCTTGATGCTGATGGGATTGCTGGAGCTGTTGGTTAGGGGTCTTCCTCCCCAGTGAGGGGCACAAGTCTCATTGTTACCCAACTTAGCCCATCCTCAGTGTGTTAGGATATATAGAATTATAGAACCCTACAGTCCAGAAAGAGACTCTTCGGCCCATTGAGTCTGTACCGACCACAATCCCACCCAGGCCCTACCCCCATATCCCGACAAATTATACTCACTAATCCCTCTAACCTACGCATCCGTGAACACTAAGGGACAATTTCTTAGCACAGCAATCAACCTAACACGCATCTCTTTGGACTATGGGAGGAAACCGGAATACCTGGAGGAAACCCACGCAAACACGAGGAGAATATGCAAACTCCACACAGACAGTGACCCGAGTCAGAAATCAAACCCCGGGTCCTGGAGCTGTGAAGTAGCAGTGCTAACCAGTGTGTTACCGTGCCACCCAATATGGGGCAGGCTTACCTTCCCAGTGGAGGTAGATGGAAAGGACATGGAGACTCTGGAGAGAGTGCAGAGGAGGTTTACCAGGATGGTGCCTGGTATGGAAGGTCTGAGGTACGAGGAGAGGTTAGGCAAATTGGGACTGTTTTCCTTAGAAAGACGTAGACTTGGAGGAGATCTAAGAGGGGTACAAGATTATGAGGGGTATAGATAGAGTAAACAGGGTTAAGCTTTTTCCTCGGATGGACTCGAATAGCACGAGGGGTCACGGGCTCAGGGTGGGGGGGGTAAGATATAATTTGGATGCTAGAGGGAGTGTTTTCACACAGAGGGTGGTGGGGGTATGGAATGCGCTGCCAAGTAAAGTGGTGGAGGCAGGTACTCTGGAGTTATTTAAGAAATACTTAGATGGGCACATGAACAGAATAGGAATGGAGGGGTATAGAAAACGGATTTAAAATAGGGATCGTGAGCCTTGGAAGTCCCTGGGAAGTGTGTAAATAGATGATGATATTGATGTACTTGTTTTTATCCTACAGGTGCTTTGGTCCACCTTGTTGTCTAACAAGGGCATACACGCGATGGGTTGTGAGAGGGCTGCTCTTGGATTTTTTACTTCGAGAGTATCCTAGTGCTTCACGTCGTTAGTGTGCCCTTGACCTGGACCATTTGATGGGCACCATGGCAGCTCAGTGACTATCGCTGTGCTGTGCAGATACATGGATTTGGGCCTGTGTCTGTGGGAGTTTGCGCATTCTCCCCGTGCTTGTGTGGATTTTCTCCGGGTGCTCTGGTTTCCTCCCACATCCCAAAGATGTGCTCTTAGGCTAATTGGCAAAACAAATTCTCCCTAAATTGTCTCAAATTTGGTTTTTAACCCATAGATCTATAAATATGGACAGGGATCGCGGGTAGAGGTGGGAACATCGGGGTGGCGGCGCAGGCTCGTTGGGCCGAAGGGCCTGTTTCCCGTGCTGTTTTGTTCTTTGTTCTTTGTCTTTGAAAGGCGGCTGTGGAAGTGACCTAGCCATCCCCCAGTACACTTCAATGAGAGAAATTGAAGAACGTGCTGGGATAAAATATGTGCTACCAACTTCTCCAGATTGATTCTGCCTGGGAAAGCCCGTTCTCAGCCTAGGATTCATACTCTTCAGCCTGATTGGTCAATAGGCCACATGATCTTCCAAAACATCGCTTCTTAAAGTGGCTAACTAATACACCCCTCCCCCTTAAGTCCCTTATTACACAGACTATATGGGTCTATGTAATTGACATGAACTCTCCCCCATAGCCAACCTGTCCATTCCTAACGTTGCATTGGTGCTGCAGTTGGTATCTTCTGTTGCAGTTGGCATTGAATGCATTATTTTACCATTCCTTTGATATCTGTATCTACCCCAGTCCACCAAACATCCTTTCCTGACACAAACTGTGCAGAAACATATATTTGAATTTTGACAATATTGGATCTCTCTGTGTTCAATACTTTATTTGTTACAGACAACGTATCAAGAAAATTGAAGGTAAGATGATTTTTTGTGGCACTGATGGGTGTGGTGTGCTTTCTGGCAATAGAAGACAGTATCTGTGGACTGTATTTGTAAGCAGCCAACAACAAAACCCAAGGCTGCATCCTTGCAGACACAACTGGGGGAATTGTGCTGTTTTCTTTGAAAAGGAGGGAAAGATTTATGATCAGTGATAATTGTAAAGTGCCTTCCATAAATGTTTTGATGAATTTTTTTGATACCAAAGATGATCTCTAGATCCATCTCCTCAATTTGTAAATATCCCTTCTCTGCAGTCAGGTTCCTTGAAACATAGGCTGCGTCTTTCTGTTTCATCATTCATTGTGTGTAACAAAACAGTCCCAACTCCGTTGCAAATGATTATTTCTTCAGAAGGATCATAATGAATTAGTAAACATTTTGATTGAAGAGATTGCTTCACTTGATTAAATACACCCTTCTGCAGTTTCCAATATCATTTCTGGTGTTTATTTTAAATAGTGCATGCAGGGATGCTCACATTGTTGATAAGTTGGGAATGAACTGCCCATGGTAATTTATCATTTCAAGCATAGATTTTAGCTCTTATATATTTCTTGGGGCCAGTGCTTCTTTAAATAGCCCTAACTTTTTCTTCCATTAGGTGTAGCACTTATGCATTCACTCTTTAATCTAGATAAGCCATCTCATTCACTTGAAAGGTGCGCTTTTCTCTCTTGAACCATATTGAACATTCTGGAAGAATGTTCTGGATAAATGTTCTTTCTCAATTGTTTCCATTATCAACACGGCATCCATGTAAACGACAACTTTTGGAAATCTGACAGCAGCCTCCATAATATATTGGAACATGACACAAGCTGATGAGACCCCAAATGGTAACTGTGTATAGTGATACAGTCCTTTGTGCATATTAATAGTGACAAGTTCTCTGAAAGAATTATTTGGTTCCAAATAATGGTGTGTATAACTCATGTCAAACTTTGTGTACATTAGACCTCCGGCCAACTTTACATACAAGTCCACTAAGTTACGGATCTAGTTTTGCCACCTCATTTACTGTCATTATATAGTCTCCGCAGATGTGAATGGTCTTGTCAGGTTTAACTACAGGTACAATAGGTGCTGCCCGCTCTGCAAATTATATGGACTTGATCATGCCCAAATCCTGTAATCATCTCAACTCAATCTCCACTTTTTCATGCAATGAGTAAGGCACATATGTGGCTCTATAGAACCACAGTGTAGCTTCATGAATTTTGGCTTTTAAGCCACTGCTTTACCCAATTCCTCCTGAAATATCTTTTGATTTTTCTTAGAAATTTGTGCAGGCTTCCTTCATTGATCTTAAAAATATCCACCCCATCTTCGAGCCAATCATGCCACATCAAGCCTGAAGCTATGATTTAGGATAGTTGGGCAGATTGTTGCCTGTAACACACAGGGGTCACTATTGTCCCCCCAATCTTGATAGCCTTGCCCATATATGTGGCCAGTCTCACTGCATTGTTCTTTAATCACAGGGATTGAACACTTCCTTAGAAATATCAGTACGTCAGCCAGGAATTCCCATATCTACCTGACATCTTGAGTGGACAAGCAATGCCCATTAATATAATTGTAATTGGGATACTCTACCCACCTTTATATTGTTCAATCTAATTACGTTTGATAATTTTCTGAGTTACCATCCATGCTGTGCACTGGAGCCCTGTTTGCCCTGGACAGGCTCTGTTTATTTCTGCACTTGTGTCTAAGGTGTCATGCCCTTTTCTACCACATGCAAAATATTCTTTAAATCAGCACTTTTCCTGGGAGTGACCCCCTCCCATTTATACTACTCTTCACTACTTCCACACTGCTGACTGAATCTTTTATATCTCTGCATTCTCTCATTTTTTTGCATTTCACTGCTCATTAAATCCTGTACCCTCAATCTAGGTGTTGTTGCCATGAGCAGCTTCCTTCACCACTCTGCATGCTTAGAAGTTCCATAGTGCCTTTTTATGCACTTTCCATTGTTAGAGAAACCTCCAGCACCTTTTTCAGGATTTCTCAGGCTCTGAAAACAGTTTCTTCTCCATCGTTGTGTTACTCACCCCACACACTAGACAGTCACTGAACATGTCATTAAGGGTGTGCCATTATTCACATTGCTCAGCTATTTCCCTGAGTCTATCCACAAGGAGCTGGTGTAGTCAGATTTGTACCTTTTGCATATTTACTGAAGGCTTTGGATAGTAATGCTCTTTCACAAGAGCTACTAACTCTGTAAGAGCCTTTACATCAAGGGCCACGATTCTCTCACTGCAGCCCATGACTTTTCTTGCGGGTCCACCTGGGAGATATGCATCTGCAGCCTTAAATGGGGATTTGCATATGTGACAGGAGCACATGCACATCTTCCAAAGACAGCAAAGGTCGCTGACTAGACCAGCTGGAAACCGACGGGAAGGCGGGTAAGACATTTAAATCTGTTTTTAATTTATTTTAAATATGTATATTTGTTAATTAACGGGACCTTTCAGGATCCCTTGGGTTTCTAATGATACTCAGTGCACAGGAGATTCAAGTGAGAAGCTGAACTATCAGAATAGTCAGGATTTAGAACAGTATTCCTGCCAATTCAGCACTTTCGGGAGAAACGCCTCGAAGGTATCTGGAGATGTTAAACTCCTGATTAAATTATACGTTTGGTCTCCACAGGCTGCATGTAGCATGAGGCTTCTCCGTTCCTGTGCTCCATTTTATTTATCTGAAAAAAAGTACTGCAGACATTCAACATATTGAACTCAATCTTTGGAGTTATGATCAAAGGGCTCTAATTTCTCATAAATAGGCATATTAGTGACTCACGAGCTTGACTTGAATGACTTGAACATGAGATTTGTTTCCTCTTTTCTCTCAGGTGATTTGAAGGTGCTTCTGATTATCTTTATTGCCAGTGTAGTATCTGAGTGATTGGTGACAACCAAGTTTGAACAACAAACTGGACTTGAGAGTAGCAATGAACATTGTCAGAGAATACAGCAGGATATAAATAGGGCAGAGAAATGGCAGATGGAATTTAATCCTGATAAATGCGAAGTGATGCATTTTGGTAGATCTAATGTAGAGGAAACTATACAATAAATGGCAGAACCATCAGGCGTATAGACACACAGAGGGACCTGCGTGTGAAGGTCCACAGATCTTTAAAAGTGGCGGCACAGGTGGAGAAGGTGGTGAAGAAGGCATATGCCTATGCCTTTATAGAACAGGACATAGGGTATAAAAATTGGCATATGATGTTGCAGCTATATAGAACGTTGCTTAGGCTGCATTTGGAATACTGTGTTCAGTTCTGGTTGCTACACAACCAGAAGGACGTCAAAGCTTTGGAAAGAATACAGAGAATGTTTACCAAGATGTTGCTTGGTATGGAGGGTCTTAGCTATAAAGAGAGATTGGGTAAACTGGGGTTGTTCTCTCTGGGAAGACGGAGGATGAGGGGCGACCTAATAGAGGTATACAAAATTATGAAGGGCATAGATAGGATGAAATTGTGAAACTTTTTCCCAGGTTGGAGGTGACGAACACAAGGGGTCACAGGTTCAAGGTGAGGGGGGCAAAGTTTAACACAGATGTCAGAGAGACGTATTTTATACAGAGGGTGGTGGGGGTCTGGAATGCGCTGCCAAGCAAGGTTGTAGAGGCGGACATGCTAGGATCGTTTAAGACTTATCTGGACAGCTACATGAACAAACCGGGGATGGAGGGATACAAACAAATGGTCTAGTTGGACGCAGGAGCGGCTCAGGTTTGGAGAATCGAAGGGCCTGTTTCCTGTGCTGTCTGTTCTTTGTTCTAACAATAAACTAGGAATTCACCAAAGATCCTTAAGTAGCACCTTCTAAATGCATGACTACTTTGATCTAGAAGGACAAGGGTAGCAGATACAGGGGAACACCACCACCTGCAAGTTCGTCTCCAAGTCACTCACCATCCTGACTTGGAAATATAATACCATTTCTTCACCATCGCTGGGTCAAAATCCTAGAATTCCCTCCCTAACGGTATTGTGGGTCAACTCGCAGCACAGTTGCAGTGATTCAAGAGGGCAGTTCACCACCACCTTCTGAAGTGTAACTAGGGATGGGCAATAAATGCTGGCCAGCCAGCAGCATCCATGTTCCATGAATAGAAAAATTATTATTTAGAACTATATTATATACAGAGCGTTATTGACGTGTTACTGACTTCTCCAGCTCCAGGATCATTCCTACTTGGGAAAATCCATGCTCAGCCCTGGGAGCCCTGCTCTTCAGCCCAATTGGCTGATGGGGGTCACATGATCTTCCAAAACTTCACTCCTTAAGGGGCTCACTACTGCATATTCCACATGGCCAAAGATGCTTTACCGAGAAATAACCAAGAGGAACAATTGGCATTTTATACAAACAGTATTTATGAGTCATGACAAAGCAGAACCCATAAGATAAATATCAAGAATGATTTTAAAAGAAGGTAGCAGTCAAAAGTGGTCAGGAGGTGGAATTTCAGAGACAGAGTGCAAGATCTAGCAACAGTAAAGGAAGATGGAGTCAGTTCTAGCCCTGGCTAGACCACCCCATCTAGCCAAAGCCCAAGGCCTGAAGGCAATGAAAAGTAATTTGCTGGCTTGGATTGAATTAAAGAGAATTTATGCTATATCCAATTCCAGTTGCTGGGGGTACTGTTGTTGCTGAACGTAACATAGAACATAGAACATAGAACACTACAGCACAGAACAGGCCCGTCGGCCTTCGATGTTGCACCGACCAATATAAAAAGCAATGCCCCTCCAAACTAAACCATTCCCTTCTCTTCCATATAGAACATAGAACATAGAACAATAAAGCACAGAACAGGCCCTTCGGCCTTCGATGTTGTGCCGACCAAAATAAAAAGCAATGCCCCTCCAAACTAAACCATCCCCTTCTCTTCCATATACTTATCAATTAACCTCTTAAACGCCACCAAACTTGGCGCATTTACAACAGCTGCAGGCAGGGCATTCCACTCCCTAATCACTCTTTGAGTAAAGAACCTACCTCTGATATCCCTCCTATAACTCATACCCTTTAATTTAAAGCTGTGTCCCCTCGTGCTAGCTTTCTCCATCCTAGGAAAAAGGCTATCACTGTCCACCCTATCTAAACCTCTAATCATCTTATATGTTTCGATTAGGTCCCCTCTTAGCCCCCTCCTTTCTAACGAAAATAACCTCAAATCCCTCAGCCTCTCTTCATAAGGCCTGCCCTCCATACCAGGCAACATCCTGGTAAACCTCCTCTGTACCCTCTCCAATGCCTCCACATCTTTCTTATAATGTGGGGACCAGAACTGCACACAATACTCCAATGCGGCCGCACTAGAGTTTTGTACAGTTGCAACATGATGCTGCGGCTCCTAAATTCAATCCCCTACCAATAAAAGCTAAGACTCCATATGCCTTCTTAACAACTTTATCCACTTGACTGCCTACTTTCAGGGATCTATTGACACATACACCAAGATCCTTCTGTTCCTCAACACTATTAAGAGCCCTACCATTAGCCCTATACTCCTACACATTTATTGTTCCTGCCAAAGTGCATTACCTCACACTTTTCCACATTAAACTCCATTTGCCACCTCTCGGCCCAGCTCTGCAACTTGTCCAAGTCTCTCTGCAAACTATAACACCCCACTTCACTATCTACCACTCCACCGACTTTAGTGTCATCTGCAAATTTACTAATCCATCCCTCAATACCCTCATGCAGATCATTTATAAAAATTACAAACAGCAGGGGCCCCAAAACAGACCCCTGAGGTACACCACTTGTCACCGAACTCCACGCTGAATATCTCCCATCAACCACCACCCTCTGTCTTCTATCTGCTAGCCAATTCCTAACCCAATTAGCTAAATCACCCTCTATCCCATACATCTGCATTTTCTGCAGAAGTCTTCCATGGACCACCTTATCAAACGCCTTACTAAAGTCCATATATTACCACATCAACCGCCTTACCCCCATCCACCTCTTTGGTCACTTTTTCAAAAAGCTCAATAAGGTTAGTAAGGCACGACCTACCCTTCACAAAACCATGCTGACTATCCCCAATCAATTCATTTCTCTCTAAATAACTATAAATCCTATCCCTAATAATGCTCTCCAATACCTTGCCCACCACAGAAGTAAGACTCACTGGCCTATAATTCCCTGGAAGGTCTCTCTTCCCCTTCTTAAACAATGGGACCACATTCGCTATCCTCCAGCCCTCCGGTTGTGGCTGCAGGACTCAGAGGCAAGGCACCATGAAGTGTCTCATCTCTTTTATTTCACTGGTGCAATTGCACTTTCAGGCCTAGCTAGTTGTCCTTTCACATCCCTAAAGCCATGAGTCAACCCAATGGAACGTAGATCTTTATAGACCCAGCATAATAGCTCCCGTCATTCCATTTCCTCAACCTTACTCCAGGAAATAGGGCATGTTTAAGCAAACTTCAGCACATCCTCAATGCTTACACTCCACAATGGCCTGGATCCTAATCTCTCTCCCTATTCCATCAACATTTCTACAGTGCAAAGAAATTCACTAATAAATACCACATCCTTATGCTTGGTTCATTAAACAGAAATGTATTGCATTGGAAACCTAGATTAATCATTTTGAAAGGAATAAGATCTACCTTAAAGGACAAAATGAGAGTTCCTCTGCCTTTCTTGGAGTTTACTATTCATTTTCTTTAATTACATCCTTGAATGTGTAACTGGCTTTCTAATTACAGCTACCAAATAGCTGTTTTGTAAAAGATAATAGATGAGGTTTAGCTTAGTCGTTGAAAAATCATTATTATTCTTTAATAGAGTGTCATTTGCAGCAGGTATGAATTATTTATTGCTATGATTAGTGCAAAAACTGTTATTAGGAGTTGTCACAATAAGTTTCCTTGTCTGCACTCTTCTTTAATTGAGCCCCATTATGAAGTTCCTACATTAAGAGTCTGCAATTTAGGTCCTTTGCTGAACCTGTCTTTTTGAAGGTGTGTGTGAACAAACTACAAATGAGGCAGCCCAGGATGACTTGTGTTGTGACTAATGATTAGCAGAGTTCAATTACCAAAGGTGACTGCAGCAAATTATTTCTCTTTCATCAACTTTTACAGATAAATTTAAAGGCTTATAACATGTTTTATAGGAAATCTTATCTCAGAATTGGATTTTATGTAATCTGATTCAAAATACATTATATGAAAGGTTCTGACAGAAGCCAAATATTGCTGATATGTAATCTGATAGATTGGAGGTTGTCAACCCCCAATTGTTGGAAAACAATTCCTTGCCATGTGCAGACACAAATGCACTGAGGGAAAATTTGCAGACAAGCTAAACTCAGAATTATTTCCTTTCTGGTTGCTTGTCCTACGACTGTGTGGCCAAATTCCTCTCCAAATTGATTTTCAAGTTTGCTGATGACAATATCATAGTGGGTTGGCTCACAAACAATGGCAAGACAGAATATAGAAATGAGGTAGAGAATCTGGTGAACTGATGTGGCAACAATAATCTCTCTCTCAATGTCAACAAAATGAAGGAGATTGCCATTGACTTCAGGAAGCATAGGGGAGAACATGCCCCTGTCTACATCAACAGGGATGAAGTAGAAAGCGTTGAGAACTTCAAGTTTTTAGGTTTTCAGACCATCAACAACCTTTCTTGGTCCACCCCATGCTGACACTAGAGTTAAGAATTTCCACCAATGCTTTGCATAAGCAAATTTGGCACGTCAGCTACAATTCCCGCCAACTTTTACAGATGCATCATCAAAAGCATTTTTTTCAGTTGTATCACAGCTTGGTATGGGTGCTGCTCTGCCCAAGGCCACAAGAAACTACAAAAGGTCATGAATTTAGCCCAATCCATCATGCAAACCAACCTCCATTCCATTGACTATCTAAACTTCCCTCTATCTTGGCAAAGCAGCCAGCATAATTGTACCCCAGACATTCTCTCTTCCACCTTCTTCCATCAAAATAAGATACAAAAGTGTGAGGTCATATACCAATTGAAACAAGAACAGCTTCTTCCCTGCTGCTGTCAGACTTTTGAATGGACCCTGCATTAAGTTCATCTTTCTCTATACTCTAGCTATAATGATAAAAATATATCCTGTACTCTCTCATTTCCTTGTCTATGAATGGCATGCTTAGTCCATATAGTGCACAAGAAACAATATGTTTCACTGTATGTTAACACATGTGACAATAATAAATCAAATCAAAATCAAATCCACATTACTGTTTGTCTATGAGAGGTTGCCATTTCCAATTCTCCTTTATCCATTCTTTGTCAAAAGATTAAGGTTCAGAAAAAGATGAAGTGTTGACCTATTGGCAAGAGGAAGAGAGGACCCATGACAGTAATTACATAAATTTAAAGGAAAATCGTATGTTGATTTGGGTGGAAAACTGGGAGGAGACTGTACAAAATTTGAAGAAAGTCATTGGAATAGCACATGAAAAAGGGAAGGTCTTTATATCTCTTATATTTGAAGGAAACTTCACCTGAGGAAGCTTGCATCAATGGCGGCAAGAGATAGTCTAATCCCTATGATACCTATTGCATTGAGAATACATCAGAAAGAAGGAGGTATGACCAAAACTCACTCAAAGAGGCAAATAAATTGGACAGACCACCCAACATTGTCCTGTGCACTTGGAATGTATGGTAGCATAGCCCCTTTAAGGGGACATTCCCACGTAGTTGGGCTGGAGTCTCAGTGTCAAGATGGGAAGCTAAGCCAATCAAGTGCAAGGGCATGTATTGTGGCCTGGGGGAGGATCTGCAACTGGAGCAGGAAGGAGTAGTTTACAGTCGCATAGATATCCTGTCAAATTATGTTATAAATATTGATAATTATTCACTGGCAATAAAGCCTCTTGTTCTTCACTTTTATTGAGTTGCCCTCAATTTATTACAGAATGACAAAGATAAATTCAGACCTGTCAACCTGGAAAATCCTGTTCACTAACATCTAGCACTTGTGTCACAATGGTAGGAAATATCCTATAAATGAGTTTGGAAGCAATCTGACATAATCATACTCACTGTATCCTAATATCTCAAACTACTCCATCATTATCCCTCGGTATGTCCTGTCCCACTAGCAAGACACACACATCCATCAGAGATGATGGTAAAATGTTACATAGTTGGGGCAATGTGACCTTGGAGTGCTGAACATTCACTCCATACCTTCTGAAGTCTCATGGCATTGGGTCAAATATTGGGCAAAGAAATCTTGTGCTTGTTACCAACTCCCACCGTCCCTTGGCTGATGAATCAGTATTCCTCTAGAAAATTTTTTGAAGAGTCACTGAGGGTGGCAAGGGCAGAGAGTGTATTTTGGACAAGGAACTTCAATGGCTGAGTAGTACCATCACTGTCTGAGCTAGCCAAGTCCTGAAGGACATATTTACTGGTCTGGACTTGCAGAAGCTTGAGAGGGAACCAACAAGAGAGAAAAACCTATTTGCCCTTACCATCAACAATTTATCTTTCACAGATGCATCTGTCCATGACGGTATTGGTTATCAACTCCCACTTGGAGTACTGTGCGCAGTTTTGGTCGCCTCCCTCTAGGAAGGATCCTTTTGAGAGAGTGCCTGCTATTGAGAGAGTGCAGAGGAGATTTACAAGGATGCTGCCTGGATTGGGAGGCAGGCCTTACGAAGATAGGTTGAGGAAGCTGGGACTCTTCTCACTGGAGAGACGTAGGTTGAGAGGCGACCTGATAGAGGTTTATAAGATGTTGAGAGGAATAGATAGGGTGGACTTTCAGAGACTATTTCCCCGAGCTGAAATGGTCACTACGAGAGGACACAAATTTAAGGTGCAGGGAAGCAAATACAGAGGGGATGTTAGGGGTAAGTTTTTCACTCAGAGGGTGGTGAGTGAATGGAATCGGCTGCCATCGGTGGTGGTAGAGGCAAACTCACTGGGGTCTTTTAAAAGACTCCTGGATGAGTATATGGGAACTAATGGGATAGGGGGTTATAGATAGGTCTGTGGCTTGGTAGGTATAGATGTGATTGGCGCAACGCATGGGCCGAAGGGCCTGTTTGTGCTGTATTGTTCTATGTTCTATTGGTAGGAGTAACCATTGCACAGTCCTGATGCCAGCACAATCCAATGTATGCGAATATACACTGGGGGTGATTCTCCCACACTGCTACGCTAATTTTCTAGAGCAACAGAGTTGGAAAGTTGCATGGCCAAACAGGCACGTGATTCACACATGCATTCCTGCCATGAGCACATCACCCAGTGCCAGATTTCTGGCACTGTCAGATCTGCATTGGAAATCGGTGGGAAGACCGGTAAGTTACTGAAATGTAATTTAAGTATATTAGCGGGCCCAGGATTGAATTCTCCATGCCTACTAGCCTTTCCCACCCCATCAGAGTATTTTACTCTAGTGGGATCTACATATGTCCCCACTTTTGGGGAACTATGGGGACAACCCTGCTCGAGTGAATGGAGGGGCAATTGGGGTCCCCTAGGGAGTTGAGGGGTGGTGCCCCCTGGCAGTGTTCTGGCAGTGTCAGCCTGAGCATCTTAGCACTAGCCAAGGGGCAAAGTGTCCATGCCCAGGGGGCACCCTGGCACTGCCCATCAGACATGGGCAATGCCAAGTCATTGGGGCTAATGGAGTGAGGTCTGGGGGTGATCAGTTGGGAAGGGTCCCACTGTCATTCTGCCAATGGGATTGGTCAGATCAGGAGGGAGGCCAGTGATTGGGGCAGGCTGGCGGGGGGAGGGAGGGGAAGAGGGGGCTGGCCTCCCAGGGGATCTCCACTATGGGGTGGGGGGGGAACTGGAGATTAAGGCAGACTGGTGAGTTGGCACTGCCTGGAGGTATGTTTGGGACTGCTGGAAGCTCTAAGATGAGGGCATTGCGATCAGGCCATGGGAAGGACAGCACAATGGGGATCCTGGGCTGGCCAGCAATGAGCTGGCTGACGAAGGAGAAGCTGACAGTTTGGGGCCACTGCACATGTGCAGAGACCCACTGGTCTCAGCCTCTCTGGTGGGAAAGACCCCAACCTCTGAAATCTAATGATATTCACACTGATGGCCCCTACACTGCGCAAGAGTGTGGGAGATTCTAGTGTGAACTCCTACTGAGGAAAACAAAAGGAATTACTCCAGTTTTCCCGTGAATCCGACATTTAGAATTTTTTTGAGGAGAATTTCGCCGATTGTGTGCTGTCATTATACCAAATGGATAGATTCAGAAAATTTCTAGCAACTGAACATTGGGCATCCATGAGCTACTGTGAACCATCAGCAGAACTGTTTTTACCATAATCTGTAAACTCATATCCCTACTGCACCATCAAGAAGTGGGAGTCAACCCTGGTTCAGTGAGGAGTGCAACATGGACATCAGGAAAAACACCAGCCATACCAAAGAATGAAATGTCTGCTAGTGAAACCATAACACTTGAGTGTCAAACAGCAGAAGCGGCTTGTGATAGTTTGAGCTAAGTGATCCCAAAACAATGGATCAGATCTAAGCTCTGCCGTGCTGCTGTATCCAGCCATTAATGATCGTGAAAAACTCACTGGAGGAGGTTCCACACTATCCTCATCCTCTATGATGGAGGATCCTAGCACGTGCACTACATTGGTTCACAAAAGCAGCAAACCACCACTTCATCAAGGGCAACTAGGGGTGGGAAAATAAATAGCAAAAGAGAAGACTGAAGAACCCATCTTTGCCTCCTCCTGACATTCCCAGAAAGGCAAATATTAGTCTTCAGCCAATTCAATTCACTCCATGTGATATCAAGAAGTGGCTGGAGGCATTGGACACTGCAAAGGCAATGGGCCCTGACAACATCCGATCAGTAGTACTGAAGACTTATGCAATAAGATTAACCATGCATGTAGCCAAACTGTTCCAACAGAGCAATAATACCAGCATTTACTCAACAATGTGGAAAATTACTCAGTGATACTCTGGCCACAAACAGCAGGAGAATTCCAATCCAACCAATTACACTCCATTGATCTACTCTCAATCATCAGCAAAGTGAAGGAAGATGTCATTCGTAATGCAATCAACCAGCATTTACATAACAATAACCTGCTCACAGACATTTGTTGGCTTTCCTCCAGGATCCCAGGGGGGTGGGATCCTAAGTAGTTGGGGTGCTAAGAGGGATGAGAGTAAGGGGGTCATAGAGGAAAACTGTAAAACACAGCAGCATACGGGTGGGGTAGGGCATGGTTTGAAATGCATATACTTTAATGCAAGGAGTATTCGCAATAAGGGGAAGGAACTTGCAGCTTGGACCAGTACCTGGAACTTTGATGTTGTGGCCATTTCAGAGACTTGGGTAGAGCAGGGACAAGAATGGATGTTGCAGGTTCCAGGGTTCAAATGCTTTAGTCGGAGTAGAGAAGGAGGTAGAAGAGGGGGAGGAGTGGCATTATTAGTCAAAGACTGTATCACAGTGACAGAAAGGAAGTTTGATGAGGACTTGTCTGTTGAGGTAGTATGGGCTGAGATTAGAAACAGGAGAGGAGAGGTCACCCTGTTGGGAGTCTTTTATAGACCCCCTAAAAGTTCTAGAGAGGTTGAGGAAAGGATTTCAAAGTCAATTCTGGTCAGGAGTGAAAGTAATAGAGTAATTGTTATGGGGGACTTTAACTTTACTAATATTGATTGGAATAGCTATAGCTCTAGCTCGTTACAGGGGTCAGTTTTTGTACAAAGTGTGCAGGAAGGTTTTTTGACTCAGTATGTAGATAGGCCAACTAGAGGTGAGGCTACATTGGATTTGGTGCTGGGCAATGAGCCAGACCAGGTGTTAGGCTTGGAAGTTAGTAAACATTTTGGTGATAGTGACCACAATTCGGTTACGTTCACCTTAGTGATGGATAGGGACAGGCATGAAGCTGGGGGCAGTAGTTATAGCTGGGGGAAGGGTAATTATGAGGCCATCAGGAGAGAATTAGGGTGCATAGATTGGACTAGGAAACTACAGTGACTGGGAACATCTGGAATGTGGAGCTTATTCAAGGAGCAGCTGCTGCGAGTCCTTGATAAGTATGTCCCTGTCAGGCAAGGAGGAAATGGTCGAGTAAGAGAACCTTGGTGGACGAAAAAAGTTGATTTGCTGGTTAAAAGGAAAAAGGAGGCTTATGTCAGGATGAGGATTGAAGGCTCGGTTAGTGCAATGGATAGCTATAGATTAGGCAGGAGGGAGCTAAAGAGTGAATTGAGGAGAGCGAAGAGAGGACACGAGAAGACTTTGGCTGATAGGATTAAGGAGAATCCTAAAGCTTTCTTTAGATATGTTAAGAATAGAAGATTGGTTAGGACAAGACTAGGGCCAGTCATAGACAGCAGTGGGAAGTTGTGCGTGGAGCCTGAAGAGATTGGAGCGGTACTGAATAAATATTTCTCTTCGGTATTCACGCAGGGTGATGTAAATGTAGTTATGGAGAACACTGAGGTACAGGGTTGCAAACTGGAAAATATTGAAGTAGATAGGGAGGATGTGCTAGATATTCTCGAGGGTTTGAAGTTGGATAAGTCCCCTGGGCCGGACGGGATTTACCCTAGGATTCTCTGGGAGGCAAGAGAGGAGATTGCAGAGCCTCTGGCTCCGATCTTCAGGTCGTCGTTGGTTACGGGTGTGGTTCCGGAGGACTGGAGGATAGCGAATGTGGTCCCGTTGTTCAAGAAGGGGAAGAGAGACCTTCCAGGGAATTATAGGCCAGTGAGTCTTAGTTCTGTTGTGGGCAAAGTATTGGAGAGAATAATTAGGGATTGGATTTATAGTTATTTAGAAAGAAATGAATTGATTGGGGATAGTCAGCATGGTTTTGTGAAGGGTAGGTCGTGCCTTACTAACTCATTGAGTTTTTTGAAAAAGTGACCAAAGAGGTGGATGGGGGTAAGGCGGTTGATGTGGTATATATGGACTTTAGTAAGGCGTTTGATAAGGTGGCCATGGAAGACTTCTGCAGAAAATGCAGATGTATGGGATAGAGGGTGATTTAGCTAATTGGGTTAGGAATTGGCTAGCAGATAGAAGACAGAGGGTGGTGGTTGATCGGAGATATTCATCTTGGAGTTCGGTGACAAGTGGTGTACCTCAGGGGTCTGTTTTGGGGCCCCTGCTGTTTGTAATTTTTATAAATGATCTGGATGAGGGTATTGAAGGATGGATTAGTAAAATTGCAGATGACACTAAAGTCGGTGGAGTGGTAGATAGTGAAGAGGGGTGTTATAGTTTGCAGAGGGACTTGGACAAGTAGCAGAGCTGGGCCGAGAGGTGGCAAATGGAGTTTAATGTGGAAAAGTGTGAGGTAATGCACTATGGCAGAAATAATAAATGTGTAGAGTATAGGGCAAATGTTAGGATTCTTAGTAGTCTAGATGAACAGAGGGATCTTGGTGTGTATGTGCATAGATCCCTGAAAGTAGGCAGTCAAGTCGAGAAGGTTGTTAAGAAGGCATATGGAGTCTTAGTTTTTATTGGTAGGGGGATTGAATTTCGGAGCCACAACGTCATGTTGCAACTGTACAAAACTCTAGTGCGGCCGCACTTGGAGTATTGTGTGCAGTTCTGGTCCCCACATTATAAGAAAGATGTGGAGGCATTGGAGAGGGTACAGAGGAGGTTTAACAGGATGTTGCCTGGTATGGAGGGCAGGTCCTATGAAGAGAGGTTGAAGGATTTGAGGTTGTTTTCGTTAGAAAGGAGGCGGCTAAGAGAGGATCTTATTGAAGCACATAAGATGATTAGAGGTTTAGATAGGGTGGACAGTGATAGCCTTTTTCCTAGGATGGAGAAAGCTAGCACGAGGGGACACAGCTTTAATTAAGGGGTGATAGTTATAGGACGGATATCAGAGGTAGGTTCTTTACCCAAAGGGTGGTTCGGGAGTGGAATGCCCTGCCTACAGCAGTTGTAGATGCGCCAAGTTTGGTGGCTTTTAAGAGGTTAGTTGATAAGTATATGGAAGAGAAGGGAATGGTTTAGTTTGGAGGGGCATTGCTTTTTATATTGGTCGGTGCAACATCGAAGGCCGAAGGGCCTGTTCTGTGCTGTATTGTTCTATGTTCTATGTTCTATGTTCTATCATTCAACTCCAGACTGCACTGCAGTCTGGACCCAAACACAAAGAAAAGAGTTACACTCAAGTGAGAGTTATAGCTTTTGGCATCAAGGAGTAATTGAGAATCAAGGGCTGGAGTCATATCTAGCATAAAGGAAGATGATTGTGGTTGTTGTAGATCAATTATTTCAACCTCAGGACATCACTGCAAGAATTCCTTAAGGTGGGGTTCTAGGTGTAATCATCTTCAAGATAAATATTCAGGACCAAATGACTTTGAGGTGCTTAACCTTCATTCCACATACCATGAAGTCTCATGGCATCAGGTGCAAAAAAACTTGCACTGGTTACCCACTCCCATCCTCCTTCAGCTGATAGATCAGTACTCCTTCATACTGAAGAATACTTTGAAGAAGAGGGTGGCAAGGACAAAGAGTGCACTTTCAGCAAGGGACCTCAATGCCCTTCAGCATCAATAACCTTTCTTCCATCATAAAGTCAGATATGGGGATGTTCACTGATGATTGCACAATGTTCAACATTACACACTATGCTTAGGTATTAAAATTGTCTGTGTTCATATGAAGCAAAACTCGGACATTATTCAAGCTTGAGTTGATAAGAGGCAAATAACATTCACACCACACAAGTGACAGGTAATGACCATCTCCAACAAAAGAGAATCTAACAATTAATCCTTGACATTCAAAGGCATGGCCATTGCTGATTCCTTCACTATCAACATCCTGTGCGTCATCAGGAACTTAACTAGATCAGCCATGAAAATACTGTGAATGCCAGATGCATGTCAAAAGCTGGAAATTTCGAGATGAGTAACACATCTCCTTACTTCCTAAATCTATCCAAGTATATAAGGCAAGATTCAGGAGTGTGATGGAGTCCTCTCCACTTCTCTGGAGGAGTACAGCTCCAACAACACTCAAGGAGCTCAACACCATTCAGAACAAAACCGCCTGTTTTAGTGGCACTCTAACCATCATTGTAACATTAACTCTCCTCACCACTGACACACAGCATTGTCAATGTGTACCATATACAAGAGGCACTGCAGCAACTAACCAAGGCATCTTTGATATCACTTTCCAAACTTATGAGCCCTACCTTACCCTAGAAGGGTAAGGGGTAAAGACAAATGGGAATACCACACCCTGGAAGTTCTGAGCCCTCACTATCCTGACTTGGAAATATATGACCATTTCTTCACTGTCATCAGTTCAAAATGCTCGAACTTTATGATAGCACTCTGCATATATCTGTATCAAATAGATGGCAGCATTTAAGAAAATGGTTCGTTACTACCTTCTCAAGGGTAATTAGATTTTTAAATTCATTTATGGAATTGCTGGCTAGGCTGGTATTTATTTTCCCACCCCTAGCTGCCTTTGATGAAGTGGTGGTTTGCTGCCTTCGTGAACCAATGCACTCCATGTACTGCAGGTACACCCACAAGGAGGGAGTTCCAAGATTAACCCACAACAGTGATGGAACGATGAAATATTTCCAAGTCAGGAAGGTAAATGGCTTGGAGGGGAACTCCAGGTGGTAATGGTGTATCTATTGTTTTTGTCCTTTAGATGGTAGTGATCGTGGCCATGGAAGGTGCTGACAAAAGGAGCCTTTGTGAGTCCTGCAATTAGTAATGGGTAACAAATGTTCATCTAGACAGCATCCTCATCTCATGAAAGAATAAAAACAAATGTTAAAAGGGAATTTAATATACATTTCTGGGGGAAACTTGTAGAGTTTCCTTGAATCCAAAGGCTCCATACAGTGCAGAAAAAGGCCATTTGGCACATTGACTCTGTGCCAACTTCCCAAAAGAGCATCTTACCTACATCCACCCTGCACTCTATCCCCACAACCCATCACATTTTCCATGGCTAATCCCTAAAGGCCAATTTAACATGACCAATCCACCTAACCTGCACACCTATGTACTGTGGGAGGAAACCGGAGCACCTGGAAGAAACTCATGCAGACATAGGAAAAACGTACAAACTCCACATAGTCACCCAAGGCTGGAATTGAACCCAGGTTTCTGGTGCTGTGAGGTAGCGGTGCTAACCACTGTGCCACTGTGTTACCCTGTGCACTGTGCTGGTTGTAAGGAACAAGCAAAGGGCAAGCACAAACCCAATGGGCCAAACGATCTACTTTTGCACAGTATCATTTTATGATTCTATGATACACCTGGCTTAGTTAATTCAGAAATTCTGAAGCCTGGACTCTACAGTCACCCTGTGCTTCTCTACTGCCCATGCACAAGGGTCCCAGAAAAGTCATTTGTTTCTACTACTGCATTTTGAAATGTAACTTATATTGACATTAAATAGCAATGATAGATTGTAGTAAACAATGTTGTTGCAGATCTGCAAACCCTGTGATAAATTAAAGAAAAGCAAAATGGTCAACAGATGTTTACTGTTGCAAAGAAATTCATCTCATATAAACGACTGGAACAGGTGGAAAGTTGTTTGGCTTTTTCCCTCCCCTACAATGCTGTATCTTAGGCCTTCTTCTGCTCATTGGAAAATCACTTTGCTCACATTATCATAACTTTCTTGGAAAACATGCACCTTCGATCATTCCCAAAGTAATACAATTGCTGACTGCTTTCATTCCATTAATTCATAGTTGTCTCATGCATCATTACACAGTTTCACTGTCAAAATTTCCACTATAGCTCATTTGTGATTCTGCCTTTGCTCAACAACCGGACTGCAGAATGCACCAATCTTCATCCAGCCATTTGCAGCACAGTCAGTCTAGTGATCATGAAGAAATATTTTATATTCACTGTCAAATGGTCACAAATGACATAGACTGGAAAATATATGTCACTGGCTCCCATGGTCAATCAGTTTACTTAGCAGTAGAGTCGACTAGGAAGGGCATGTTAGTGGGATGGGGAAAAAGGCAGATAGAACACTTGTCTTTCTCAAACAAGACATGGATTACAAAAGCAAGGAAGTCATGTTGAAGTTGTATAGAACTTTGGTGAGGCCACATGATACTGCGTGCTGTTCTGGTCACCACATTATAGGAAGGATGTGATTGCACTGGAGTGGGTACAGAGGAGATTAAAGTTATGAAGAGAGGTTGGACAGCTTTGGGTTGTCTTCATTGGAGCAGAAAAGACTAAGAGGCAAATTGATCAAAGTGTACAAGATTATGAGGGGCATGAACAGAACGGATAAGGAGCAGTTTTTCCCTTAATTGAAAGGGCTTTCATGAAGGGACATGAGTTCAAAGTGAAGGGCAGGAGGTTTAGGGGAATGTGAGGAAAAGCTTTGTTTATCCAGAGGGTGGTGACAGTCTGGAGTGTGCTGACTGAGAGGGTGGTAGAGGTGGGTTGCCTCATATCCTTTAAAAACTACCTGGATGAGCACTTGGCATGTCATAACATTCAAGGCTATAGGCCAAGTGCTAATAAAATGGGAATAGATAAGAGTTGAGGTGTTTCTCATGTGTCAGCATAGATTCGATTGGCACTCCTGCCCTGTATGATTCGATGATTATATTCCAATGGTCTCCTGTTTAGCATCCCATCTTCCTCCTTCCATTAACTTGTCATAATCCAAAACTCTAATATGTGCAGAATGTGAAACTTGATCAAATTCCTTTCACCGATCACACCTACTGTCACTGATCTTCATTGGCTACTGCTCCTAACCTTCTGTTTCCCCCTTCCTGCCTCCCATTCATTTTCCACCTCCTGCCTTCTGTTCACTCCCTCCCCCCAGCCCCATTCCAAACCCATTGCTGCCCCTTGCCACTCATATCCCTCATCTAGTGGACTCATTCAAGAAAGTGGTGGTGAAAGAGATCAGGAATGGACAGGAGAGGAAGGCAAGCATGACAGAGATGGGTTGAGACCAGGAGACCCCATATGGGCAGTCAATGGGATGGTGAGGGAGGCAACAGCAAAGGGTGTATCCAGAGGTTGGCAGTGGGAGGCAGTGAGCTAGCAATGGGGAGAAATGGAGTTAATGCACAACAATGACATCAAACAATGGAAAGAATTGTGCACGTGTGGTAAATGGAATGAGTGCCAAGTTCTGATTCAGTGTGAGGAATTACAGTGATTGTAGTAACAAAAATAGTTCATAGTATGCTCACCTTGATATCAACAGAACTTGATATCAGAATACACAAGAGTAGAATTCATTCTTCAGCTTTACAAAGCCTTTGATCAGATCACACCCAAGGAAGGATAAATTAATCTTGGAGGGAGTATAGCGTTGGTTTAGAAAAATAAACTTGAGACAGTAAGGGTTAAAATTTGAAGAAAGGTCCCACAAATGAGTGTTGTATTCCCTGCAGTTTAGAATCCAAATGAAATCTGATTGAAGTTTTCAAGATACAAAGAGGATTGATTGGGTCGATAGAGAGAATAAATTTCTCCAAGTTGGGGACTAAAGGATGAGGAGCATCATATAAAAATTAGAGCCAGATGTTTCAGGAGTGAAATTAAGAATCATTTCTCCGCACAAAGTGCACTTATGGCAGTTGATGCCAGACTAATTGTTAATTTTAAATTGGATATTGGGGTGAAATCTTTTTTCTCTATTATGACTTTCAAGGTTATTTCAATGAGATGACTCATTAAGCCTCTAGTTCTAAATTGATTGCACTCCATTGCTTTAGGATTCTTCGCTGATTTAACGAATAATTAATGTATTGAGTCACTTGTATCCTTTGGTATATATTTGATCACAAATTCCTCTCATCACTTCTAAGTTTGTTTCTCCAAGGACTTCTGGATTTCTTTGTAACTTCATTGGTGCCTGGAGCTTTTCCTGTGCTCATCAGTTCTAAAACTCAAATATTATAATCTTTGTTTTTTTATTTTCCTCTATATTCTCCATTATCCAAGACTATGGTGGATATTTTGGACTGTGGAATGAAATCGGAGCACCCGGAGGAAACCCTTGCAGACCTGGGGAGAACATGCAAATTCCACATGTACAGTCCAAATTAAGGCTGGAATTGAACTAAGGTTCCTGGCACTGAGGGGCAGTTGTGCTAACCACTGTGCTCTAACCTCTTAAAAGTTGTGTTGCACAGAAACAAATAAAGGCTCCAATGTGGTTTGAGTTGTATAGCTACTAAACTGTTAGTCTATATTTTAAACAGTCTGATATTTCCTGGGTAAATATCCATAAACATCCCATGTATCTGGTCAAAATCTCCACATTAAGCTCAGAGCTGGATACATTCATGGAGGCCTTTGGCACCAGGAAAACAAAAATTTAAACTTCAAGGGCTATTCCCACACATGTACGTCTGTCGGGACTTCTACAAGGTGTTACTGCATACCTATTGATGTGATCCATTCTCTGATGATCCAGAGACCAGAAAACATGGCCTATAATGAAGTAACTGACTGTAGAGAGGTGTATGGGCTTGTGTGATGGATATATATTCTCATTAGTGAGCAAGCATTGATTTATTGAATTAAGAAAATACTGAAAATAACATCATTTTAGGATGCAATAGTGCATGTCATTGGACAGACATTTGTGTTCCTTGGGGGATGTTTAGACCTAGCATTGATGAAACTGGTGTACGTAATCAAGATGCAATGCTGTGAAGAGTCCTTAGCAAGTGGGTTCTGATCGATACTGATCTCATATGCACTGTATGTGAAGCAGTACACTTTATTATATCATTGATTTAATTTAATTAAGTGTATTTACCAGCTGTTTTCTCTTATTTCCCAGCCCTCGCACTTGTAGTAGCAATAGGTATATGACAACATCCTACGTATACATCTGACAAATGTGCTCTACGTGTTACAGTAGCTTCTCATAACATGGAGCTTAATGAATACTGAAAACTCAACAGCACAAAACTGCTCTGTCACTCCCAGTGACTGGTGATTACACAAATGTGTCATTACCCTCACTCTCAAAGAAGACAAATAAGAGCACATCAGATCAATTGACTTGCATATTCGAGTCAGAAATTAATGGATTTTTGCATACTAAGGGAACTAAGGGTCATGCAGATCATGCGGGAAGATATAGTTGAGTAGAAGATCAACCATGATCATGTTGAGTGGTGGAGTAAGTCTGATTGGCTGAATGACATACTTATGTTTTTATGACTCATTCACACACATATCCATATCTCATACAATAAGAATGTAAGAAAGGAAAGGACATGAGAAGCAAAAGGATCTGGGTATACACGTCACTGAAAGTGTCAATGCAGGGAGAGAAGTAGTCAAGAAGCATATGACATGCTTGCTTTCATTGGCCGGGGCGTTGAGTTTAAAAATTTGCAAATCATGTTACAGCTTTATCGAACCTTAGTTAGCTGCACTTCGAATGTAATGTTCAGTTCTGGTTGCCACACAACCCAGAAGGATGTGAAGGCTTTAGAGAGGGTACAGAACAGATTTATCAGGATGTTAAATGAATCCTGAAAAGAGAAGAAAAGAGAGGTGTATGACAGGTCAAAGCAGCTGGGAACGGAGACAGCGTTGGAGGAATATAGAGACAGTAGGAGGGAGCTCAAATGGGGAGTTAGAAGGGCAAAAAGGGGGCATGAAATGATTTTGGCGGATAGGATTAAGGAAAACCCAAAGGCTTTTTACTCCTATATTAGGAATAAAAGGGTGGTTAGAGGAAAAATCGGACCTCTTAGGGACAGAGGAGGGGAACTGTGCTTAGAGCCTGAGGGAATGGCGGAGATCCTGAATGAATACTTCACGAGGGAGAGGGACTTGTTGGCAGCTCCTGTCTCTGAGGAAGCTGTGGACCAGTTGAGGGAAATATCCATACCGAGGGAGGAAGTGTTAGAGCTTCTATGTAGACTGATAAATCTCCGGGGCCTGATGGCATTTATCCCAGGCTGCTTAGGGAGGTGTGAGGTGAAATTGCTGGGCCTCTGACGCAAATCTTTGTCTCTTCCTTGGACACAAGTGAGGTCCCAGAGGACTGGAGAATAGCTAATGTTGTACTGTTGTTTAAAAAGGGTAGTAGGGATAACCCTGGGAATTATAGGCCGGTGAGTTTGACATCAGTGGTAGGGAAGCTGTTGGAGGGGATTCTTAGAGATAGGATGTATAGGCACTTAGAGTGTTGCGATCTGATTAGGGATATGCAGCATGGCTTTGTTAAGGGGAGGTCGTGCCTTACGAATCTGGCAGAATTTTTTGAGGAGGTGACGAAAACAGTGGACGAAGGGCGAGCCGTTGATGTTGTCTATATGGATTTTAGTAAGGCGTTTCACAAAGTCCCTCATGGGAGGTTAGTTGAGAAGGTCAAGGCTAATGGGATACAAGGACAGGTAGCTAGATGGATAAGTAACTAGCTTGGTAATAGGAGTAAACTCAGTAAAGTTTCACAACACCAATTTTAAATCCAACCAATTTATTTGATAGTAAATTCGCGAGCTTTCGACACTATGGCCTTCATCAGGCAAATGCAGTGTTCTGGTCTGCAATAGCACACATCAGCACAGTCACAGGTTGCTGATTAGAATGCGAATCCTTACATCTAACCTGCTATTCAAGTGTTAAAGTGGCTAACAATGTGTGTGAAGGGAATCCTGAGCATTCGTTAGAGAATTGTGTATTTTCTCCAGACAGCACAGTAAGTGAGGTTTTTTGCTAACCCAGGCAAGTTACGGGGGTTACAGATAGTATGTCATGAAGCCAAGATCCCTATTATCCCTATGATCCCTAAAGGGATCCCTATGATCCCTATAGGGATCCCTATGATCCCTATAGGGATCTTGGCTGCATGACACACTATCTGTAACCCCCGTAACTTGCCTAGGTTAGCAAAAAACCTCACTTACTGTGCTGTCTGGAGAAAATACATAATTCTCTAACCAATGCTCAGGATTCCCTTCACACACATTGTTAGCTACTTTAATACTTGAATAGCAGGTTAGATGTAAGATTCGCATTCTAATCAGCAATCTGTGACTGTCTGTGTTGATATGAGTGCTATTGCAGACCAGAACACTGCATTTGCCTGACGAAGGCACATAGTGTCGAAAGCTCGCGAATTTACTGTCAAATAAATTGGTTGGATTTAAAATTGGTGTTGTGAAACTTTACTGAGTTTACCCCAGTCCAACGCTGGCATCTCTACATCATTGGTAATAGGAGACAGAGAGTAATAGTGGAAGGGTGTTTTTCTAGCTGGAGGTCGGTCACTAGTGGTGTGCCGCAGGGCTCGGTACTGGGACCTCTTCTATTTGTAATATATATAAATGACTTGGAAGAGGGAGCAAGTGGAGTGATCAGCAAGTTTGCAGACAATACAAAAATGGCTGGACTTGCAGATGGTGAGGAGCATTGTCAGACAATGCAGCAGGACATAGATAGGCTGGTAGCTTGGGCAGACAGATGGCAAATGGAATTCAATCCTGATAAAGGTGATGCATTTCGGGAGAAAGAATGTAGGGGGGAGGTATATGATAAAGGATAGACCTATTAAGAGTATAGAAACACAGAGGGACCTGGGGGTGCATGTGAACAAGTCTCTGAACGTGGCAGAGCAAGTGGAGAAGGTTGTGAAGAAAGCATATAGTATGTTAGCCTTTATAGGAAGGGGTATAGAGTACGAGAGCTGGCCTTTAATGTTGCAGTTGAATAAAACACTGGTTAGACCTCATTTGGAATATTACGTCCAGTTCTGGTTGCCTTACTACCGGAAGGACGTGGAGATTCTGGAGAGAGTGCAGAGGAGGTTTACCAGGATGCTGCCTGGTATGGAAGGTCTGAGTTACGAGGAGAGATTAGGCAAATTGGGACTGTTTTCCTTAGAAAGACGTAGACTTAGAGGAGATCTAATAGAGGTGTACAAGATTATGAGGGTATAGATAGAGTAAACAGGGTTAAGCTTTTTCCTAGGATGGACTCAAATAGCACGAGGTGTCACGGGCTTAGGGTGAGGGGGGTAAGGTATAATTTGGATGCTAGAGGGAGTTTTTTCACACACAGGGTGGTGGGGGTATGGAATGCGCTGCCAAGTAAAGTGGTGGAGGCAGGTACTCTGGAGGTATTTAAGAAATACTTAGATGGGCACATGAACAGAATGGGAATGGAGGGGTATAGAAAACTGATTTAAAATAGGATCATGAGCCTTGGGAGTCCCTGGGAAGTGTGTAAATAGATGATGATATTGATGTACTTGTTTTTATCCTACAGGTGCTTTGGTCCATCTTGTTGTCTAACGAGGAGCATACACGCGATGGGTCGTGAGAGGGCTGCTCTTGGATCTTTTTCGAGAGTATCCTAGTGCTTCACGTCGTTAGTGTACGCTTGACCTGGACCATTTGATGGCAACACGACAGCTCAGTGACTATCGCTGTGCTGTGCAGATACATGGATTTGGGCCTGTGTCTGTGGGAGTTTGCGCATTCTCCCCGTGCTTGCATGGGTTTTCTCTGGGTGCTCCGGTTTCCTCCCACATCCCAAAGATGTGCTCTTAGGCTAATTAGCAAAACAAATTCTCCCTAAATTGACTCAAAATTGGTTTTTAATCCATAGATCTATAAACATGGGCAGGGATCGCGGGTAGAGGTGGGAACATCAGGGTGGCGGTGTGGGCTCATTGGGCCGAAGGGCCTGTTTCCTGTGCTGTTTTGTTCTTCTTTGTTCTTTGTTCTTCGTTGTTGGGTATGACAGCATTAGCCATGAGGAGTGGTTGGAGAAACTTGGTTTGTTCTCACAGGAATGATGGAGGTTGAGGGGCGACCTGATAGAAGTCTACAGGATTATTAGAGGCATGAACAGTGTGGATAGTCAGAAGTTTTTCCCAGGATGGGGAGTCAATTACTAGGGAGCAAAGGTTTAAGGTGTGAAGGGCAAGGTTTAAAGGAGATATACGAGACAGATTTTTTACACAGAAAGTCCACAAATTGTTGGGGAGTAGTGGAATTGAATACGGTGGTGACTTTTAAAGGGTGTCGTGACAAATACACAAATAGAATGGGGATAAAGAGTTATGATCTCTGAAAGGGCAGGGGGTTTTAGTTAAGTGGGCAGCATGGTCAGTATAGAAGGACCAAGGGGCCTGTTCATATGCTGTAATTTTCTTCGTTCTCTTTATTCTTTGACTATCACCTTACCCATTAGGTAAGACAATGTCACACAACATATTCTGCCACCATCAGGCATGTAACCTCAGCACTAATTGTAGTTTTGTCAATCTTTCAAGCAGTGCTGGATTTAGGCATAAGCTAAACAAGCTACAGCTTAGGGCCTCACAATCTAAAGGAACCTCACAAAATTTCAGAAGGTTTACAATGAAGAGAACGTTTAAGAGTGGATACCAGAAAAGAAAAAGAAAGAACCAGCTTGAAGAGCAACTCAAAAAATTACCAAAAGTTGACAGTTCCTTTACTCCACAAACAGATAAAGATCCACAAACCTGAGGTGATCAGCAAAGACCAAAACAACCACAGCCTAGTGCTTCTGCTAGTCTAGCATCATATGCATAGAAAGCAATAAGCTGTGTAGCATATCATTCCTGTCTTCATAATTCATGATTTTGTTTTCAGAAATCAAGAAAATGTTTTAATTGTATCTGATATCAGTTTTCTGATTTTGCAAATCAAAGTTTTTTGATTTCATTCTAACTTTATATTAGTAAAACTGATCCTGATTACTTACTTTGTCAGCATTTTGTATATATATTAATGAATCTTAAAATTAGTTTAAAAATTACATTTAAGTATTGTTTCCAGGGTATATTATAATCTATGAGAGACATCAAGCCAGCCAAATGATAAATATGTAATCAATAAATGCATTCATTTGAAAATAATTTGTATTTTTCATTTTAAATATCTTGCTATTAAATAGTTAAAAGGCATAATTAAGTTTTCAATTTTTTAGTGGTGAACCAAGGTCCTGTTTTGGTATGCACGTTTGTGACACCTTTTGGTGTAACTTTTTAACAAGGGGCCTCCAAGTTTCATATAGCTTAGGGCCTCACCAAGTCTAAAACCAGCACTGCCTCCAAGAGAGGCCTGGTGTTGAGGAATTGAAGAGTTATCTGGACACAGTGAAGCAACATAAGAGAAACATGATCGTATTTTTAAATTGCATGTTTGAAGTTTTCTTTGACAGCTCCTATTTATTAGTCACATTATTGGAAATGTTTGATTGGGCAGAGCTATTGGAGAGAAGAGATTGTGATCAAATTTTTAGATATCTATTCACCCAAAATTGGTGCTTTCACTAAGAGGCTGCATATCTCCTTTTGAGAGGAGAGAAGTGAACAGAATCATATATACCTTGAGAGTATATTTCTCAGAAATGTGTGTAATTAAACAAACATGCTATCATAAAACTTGCACATTCCCCAGCTCCACATCCATGATTTAGGTGCCCTCACATTCTTTGAATTCTCCCATCTAATACATTCTAATAAAGTCTGTCCTCTAGTAATTACTATTCTTCAAAGTAGTAGCCTGAAGATTATTTAAGCATTCCATGATCATCTAACAGGGATGTGTTTTCCAGCCTTTTGGATAAGATCAAACATCAGATCAAGCCCAAGATGGGCTGCAATGCCTTTTCTTGGCAGCTTGGAACTTCTCTCTTGTGGGGACCATGAATTGGATTCAATTTGAAATATTTTTGGAGCAAGCAAGTGCATGGATTCAGGGCTTGCAATCTCAGTTCAGACATTGATTTTGTAATTTTAAGAATGGAGTAATTTTTTTAATCCATCTGGTTCAGTAATATGCTTTGTAAAAGGAAATCTGCCATCCTCACTTGGTCTTGCCTCCATGTGAGCCCAGATCCAGAGTAACACAATTGATTCTTAACAGGCCTAGCAAACCACTCAGATTAAGGGCAATAAATGCTGACCTTGCCAGTGACACATACATCTCATGAATGAATGAAAAAAAACAATCACTGCATTTCAAAAGGTCCTCATAGGCTGTAAAACACATTAAGATGCCCAATAGCAATTAAACATTAATGAATGCTACATTATTTAAATCGAAGACACAGCTGCCACTGGGAAATTCAAGCTCATTTCCCAGGGGCAAAGAGAATTTCATTAAAACTGCATTACTCTCAACTGAGGACAAAACATACTGGAAATATTCAACACGTTGGTATCTGTGGTGAGGGATACAACATTAACATATTTCGCGTCAGTCATCCTTTTTCAGTGACCTAAAACATTAGCTGATTTTCTCTCCTCTGATGCTGCCTCACCTGCTGAGTGTTTCCAGCATGTTTTACTTTTATTTTAATTTCTCAGCACATGCAGCATTTTCATTCTGTTAGTCTCACCTTCATTTGTATATGGAGAAGATGATGTGCTGATATATCTGAAGCATTCAGAGAATTTACTGCTAGTGATTGAAATGGAGTAAAAATCATTAATTACCTGCCACTAGATAGCCACTCCAACTTGAGATCACATTGATCAATCCCACAGGTCCCTAGTCCATCAGCTGGCTTATTGGAAAACACGAGAAGTACATTTTCAACTGCCCTTTCCATAAAATTAAGAGCCATTAATTGTTCTATAAAGTCAACAATGCATTAACAATGTAGAGTGCTTCTCTAACAAGCAATGTCACGGAATTGATTTTGGGGGCGGCACAATAGCATAGTGGTTAGCACTGCTGCTTCACAGCTCCAGGGACCTGGGTTTGATTGCTAGCTCGCGTCACTGTCTGTGTGGAGTTTGCACATTTTCCTCGTGTCTGTGTGGGTTTCTTCCGGATACTTCAGTTTCTTCCTACCGTCGAGGTTGATTGGCCATGCTAAAATTGCCCCTTATTATCCTGAGATGTGTAGGTTAGAAATGAGTGAGTAAAATATATAAGGATAAGGGGGTAAGGTCTGGGTGGGATTGTTGCCTGTATGACTTGATGGGCTGAATGGCCTCTTTCTGTATGTAGGGTTTCAATGATTTCTATGATGTAATGTATGTCTAGATCTATAGTTCACCACACAATTGTTTTCTGATCCCTGCCGTTCCATTTGAAGTTACAAAACTGCAACAGCCTGAAACTATCATCTCCATTGCTGCCAGAGGGAATACTACATTGTGAGAAGTGCTATCTTTTGAATCAGATGTTAACAGTTTGTGCACTCAGGCAGATGTAAAAGATTCTAAGGCATAACCAAAAAAGTAAGAAGTCTTACAACACCAGATTGAAGTCCAACAGGTTTATTTGGTAGCACAAGCCACTAGCTTTTGGAGCATTGTCCTTCTTCAGGTGGGTGGGATTTCAGTTCTCAAACAGGGCATATAAAGATACAAACTCAATTTATAAAATAATGGTTGGAGTGCAAGTCTTTACAAGTAGTCAAGTCTTAAAGATACAGACAATGTGAATGGACAGAGAGTTAAGCACATGTTAAAGAGATGTGTATTGTCTCCAGCCAGGACAAGCTCAATCATGGGGATTACTTAGTGTGATATGAATCCAAGGTTCTGGTTGGATCCGTCCTCATGTATGTGGAATTTGGCTATCAGTCTCTGCTTAGCGATATTGTATTGTCATTTGTCTTCAAGGCCACCTTGGAGAACACTTACCCGAAGATCAGAGGTTAAATGTCTGCTGAAGCATTTCCCAACAGGAAGAGAACACTCTTGCTTGGTGATTGTTAAGCAGTGTTCATTCATCCATTGTCAAAGGATCTGAATGGTCTTCCCAATGTACCCTGCCTCATGACATCCTTTCCTGCAGCTTATCAAAGAGGCAACATTGTCCAAGTTGCAAGAGTATGTGCCTGGTGTTCCGTGTCAATGATCCATAATGTCTTGCATGTCTTGATAGTAACCATCAGTTCAGGAGGTGCTGTGTAAGAAGCCTTGGTGAGTTTTTGTTGTACATCTTGCAGATGGTACACTCTGCAACCATTGTGCATTAGTGGTGAAGAGAGTGAATGTTTGTGAAAGGGGTAGCAATCAAATGGATTGCTTTGCTCTGGATAGTGTCAAACCGCATGAATGTTATTAGAGCTATACCCATTCAGACAAGTGTAAAATACTTCATTGCAGTTCTGATTGTGCCTTGTAGGTGGTGGGTAGGCTTTGATGAGTCAGGAGATGAGTTATTCTCCACAGGATTCCTCGTCTCTGATCTGTTCTCGTAACCACAGTAATTAAATGGCTGGTGCAGTTTGGTTTCCAGTTAATGGTCATGTCGAGTATGTTGATGGTAGAGGTTCAATTATAGAATGCCATTGAATGTCAAGGTGTAATAATTAGATTTTCTGTGACCCGGCACTTGTGTGATCTGAATATTGCCTGCCAATCATAGATATTGTCCAGATCTTGGTGCGTTTTAACATAGATTGCTTCTTTATCTGAGGAGTCATAAATGGTCAATGTTGTGCAGTCATCAGCGAACACCTCCAATTCTAACCTTGTCATGGAAGGAAGGTCATTGATGAAGCAGTTGAAGATAATTTGACCTAGAACACTAGGATCTAAACAACTCCTGCAGTGATTCCTGGCACCAAGATGACTAAAAAATGAATAAAGAAGTGAAGATAAACCATGAAGGGCAGCTAGCAAGTAATGTAAAAGTGAACAGTGAGAGCTTCTTTAAATATATAAGATGGAAAAAAGAGAAGCCAATGTGAACACAGGCCCTCTAAAGAAAGAGATTGGGAGAATGAGAATAGGGAATCAGGAAAAGGCAGAGAAATTAAATAAATACTTTGCACCAGTCCTCACAGTGGAAGACATGAATAACATTATAAAAATACTAAGCACTCAAGGAACAAAAAGCTGGAGAGGAAATAAATATAGTAATTATCACTGGAGAAAAACAACTTAGGAAACCAATGCGGCTAAAAGACGATAAGTCCTCTGGATCTGATGGATTGCATCCTAGAATATTAAAGGAAGTAATGGATGCACTGGTAGTAATCTTCGAAGAATCCTTATATTGTGGATAAGTCCCAGAAGAGTGGAAAACTGTCAACAGCCTTATTCAAAAGGGAAAGAAAGAAAACACGGATAGCTATATGCCAGTTAGCTTGACATCTGTTAAGACTCCATCATAAAGGCTGTAACAACAGTGAATTTAGAAATGCACAATGTATTCGTGCAGAGTCAGCATGTCTTCACGAAGGGGAAATCATCCCTGACAAATGTACTAGAATTCTTTGAGGGGATAATCAGCAGGGGATAAAGGAGAACAGTAAGGCATAATATACTTGGGTTTCCAAAAAGTGTTTGGTAAGGTACACTACTCTTCCATCTTATAGAAACATAGGAAGTATGGTCTATAGTATCCAGGGCTTGTGACTGGAGTGTCACATAGAGAGACATACTTAAAGGGATGTTTCTCTTAAAAGTACTGGGTTGTTGAGAAAACTGGTTTAGATCACGACTGTTTTTTCAGTGAAATTTTAAATCTGAACCTGCCCACACTGTGTACTGCAGAGGTCACAATCCTAAATATCATTAAAAACCCGGAGGGGCTGGGTCTACTCACTCCAGAGTCGACAGCTCAAGAACTCTGTGCATGCGCAATGGCCCTGCTTTGTCAATCTCCCTGTTTGCTGGCCAACCTGGGATCCTCACACTGTTGCCTCTCCAGTCTTCCCCACAGCACGATGGCAGCCCCCATGACAATTCTCGGGCAAGCCCCAATGCCCCAGCAGTGGCGATCTCCCCACCCTCTCCCCTGCTGATCCCAACCTGCCCTAATCACTGGCCTCCCTCCAGCCTATACCAATCCCCATGTAGAGTGGCAGTGGGACTCCCACCCCCAATGAATGTCCCTGGGCCCTGACCACAGTTGGCTCCTCTTGGTACTGCCCAATGCTCAGTGGACAGTACAAGGCATCTCCTGGGCATGGGCACTTTGCCCCTTGGACACTGTGGGGGGCACAGATTGGCACTGCCAGGGTGCCCATGCACAGGGGTGACCACCCCACCATCTCCTGACACCCTGAGGGACCCCCAATTGCCTCCCCTTCACTCCGGCAGGTCTCCCACTAGCTTCCCAAAAGTGGGGAGCTAATCTGAACCCTGCCAGAATGAAGTACTCCTAGTGGGATGAAAGATGCTACTGGGTGTGGCACGTTCTGTGCCAGGCCCAATAATCACATGCAAAATTGATTTAAAATACATTTAAAAGGTAAAAATTGCTTACCTCTCTTCCCGCCGGTTTCCAGCATAGCCCCGACTGCGACTGTTCCCTGGTTCTGGGAGATGTGCATGTGTCGGGAACGCATGCATGAGTCCCGCAAACTAGCTGATGTGCAATCCTCCTGACCGGACCCACCAGAAAATTTGTGGGTTGTAATAGAACATAGAACGTAGAACATTACAGCGCAGTACAGGCCCTTCGGCCCTCGATGTTGCGCCGGCCAGTGGACCCTCTAACCTAAACTATTCCAATATCATCCATATGCCTATCCACCGAACATTTGAATGCCCCCAAAGTAGGCGAGTCCACAACTGCTGCAGGCAGGGCATTCCACGCCCTCACCACCCTCTGTGTAAAGAACCTGCCTCTGACATCCGTCCTATAACTACCACCTCTTAATTTAAAGTTATGTCCCCTCGTGTTGGTCATCACCATCCGAGGAAAAAGGCTCTCACTATCCACCCTATCCAGTCCTTTGATCATCTTATACGCCTCAATTAGGTCACCGCGTAACCTTCTTCTCTCTAATGAAAATAACCTCAGGTCCCTCAGCCTTTCCTCATAAGGCCTTCCCACCATACCAGGCAACATCCTGGTAAACCTCCTCTGCACCCTTTCCAATGCTTCCACATCTTTCTTATAATGCGGCGACCAGAACTGTACGCAATACTCCAAGTGCGGCCGCACCAGAGTTTTGTACAGTTGTAACATAACCTCACGGCTCCTAAATTCAATCCCTCTACCAATAAAAGCTAACACACCGTACGCCTTCTTAACAACTTTATCAACCTGGGTGCCAACTTTCAAAGAGCTATGTACTTGTACCCCAAGATCCCTCTGCTCGACAACACTATTAAGGGTCCTTCCATTAGCCCTATATTTCATATGCCTGTTATTCCTACCAAAGTGAATCACCTCACACTTATCCGTATTGAATTCCATTTGCCACCTCACGGCCCAGCTCTGCAACCTATCTATGTCCCTCTGCAAACTGTAACATCATCCTCGCTGTCTACAACTCCCCCCACTTTGGTATCGTCAGCAAATTTACTAATCCAACCCTCTATACCCTCATCTAGGTCATTTATAAAAATGACAAACAGCAGTGGCCCTAAAACAGATCCTTGAGGTACACCACTTGTAACCGCACTCCAGGTTGTATATTTCCCATCAACCACCACCCTCTGTCTTCTATCAACTAGCCAATTCCTAATCCAAACTGCTAAATCACCTTCAATCCCATGCATCTGCACTTTCTGCAGTAGCCTACCATGGGGAACCTTATCAAACGCTTTGCTAAAATCCATATACACTACATCAACTGCCTTACCATTATCTACCTCTTTGGTCACCTCCTCAAAAAACTCAAAAAAAGGTTTGTGAGGCACGACCTACCCTTCACAAAACCGTGCTGACTATCCCTAATCAATTTATTTCTCTCCAGATGCTTATAAATCCTATCCCTTATAATTATTTCCAAGACTTAACAGAACGATCATCCCCAACATGTGAGTCCAGAGCATTGCAGATGTCCCTGTCAGAGAACCCAGACCTGATCAGCTGAGCATAGGTGCTGAGTTGGGGAATCATCCACAAAGAGGACAGTTCTGGACAAGCAACCCAAAATATATGGGGTTCTGCCACAGTTTCCAGAGGCACTGAGCGCAACCAGAGAATTCTGCCTCCACTATGAGTGTCTCAGGCCGTATTGCTAATGTCCACATCCATGAAAAGAATGCATGGAGCATCAGCCATGAACAGATAACTAATGATGGCCCTGAGCAATGGCCTGCATTCTTAGTCTGCCAGTTTCAACCGAATGGGGGAATGCACCTCATTAAAATGTAGCAAAGGACTCTCCAGCTGTTGATGAACAGTGGGCTATTAGTTGGAACTCTACTCCAGGTATCCCTACTTTTTAACCCTTGCTCCCCAGAGCATATCACTTAATCAGTATGTCACATGCTGCTTTCTGTCCCAATGACAGATTCTGCTCCTGCGTAGATGCAGGATGGACAGTGTTTGAACTTATGGTCCCCAAAATCCAAAGGATATGTACCTCGGGTATCTTAAAGTAGGGTAGAAAAGCAGCCTGTCTCCCATTTTGTTGAAGGGCACAGGGCATGGGAGTAATAGGAAGAGAATTGGTTCAGACTCAAAGGCAAATGGCTTCCTCCTGCACTGTAAGGATTCTATGGTTCTAGTCTATCAAGTCTCTCACCTATTGTATACAAGAGAACCACAGTGGGATAAAATAGCGGGAAAATTGCGTGGTGCTAGAATGCGGATGTCAGAGATGATTATTCTCCAGTTCCTGCTTGCCAAATCAGGGTCATATCCTTCACTATTGAACAGTGTTTGTTGTCATTATATATTACATGATGCACACCAGCATTAATGAGAACCATGGATGCAAGGATTGACATCAGGACTGCTCAATGCCAAATACGTACTGTTTCTTTAAATTTCAGATTTCAACACATTCATTATGTCCCTCTGTGTTTCTTTGAAGTTTTCATATGAGCAGCCAATCATTTGTGAAAGATTAACCAAAAATTTTCTGAAATTCAAGACCTATAATTGGTAATGTTGCAAAGAGTTGATTGGTCAGCAAAACATCCTGCCACAACTGTGTACATTGATAATGGGTCCAATAGTGTCTACTACCCTCAAGGGATTGTGCTGCTTTTTTTAAAATTCATTCTTGGGATAATAGTATTGCTAGCTGGCCATCATTTATTGCCCATCCCTGGTTGCCCTTGTATAGGTGGTAGGTGGTGTCTTCTTGAATCACTGCAGTCCATGTGCAGTAGGTTGATCCACAATGTAATTAGGGAGGGAATTTCAGAATCTTGACCCAGCAACTGCAAAGGAAAGATGATATATTTCCCAGTAAGAGTGGTGAGTGGCTTGAAAGGGAACTTGCAGGTGGTGGTGTTCCCATGTATCTGCTGCCCTTGTTCTTCTGGATGGAAGTGACCATGAGTTTGGAAGGTACTGCCTAAGGACCTTTGATGAATTGCTGCAGCACATCTTGTAGATGGTATACATTGCTGCTATTGAGCTTCGGTGGTGGAGGGACTGCCAATCAAGCGGGCTACTTAAGAAGGATTAAGGGAAGATCTAGTGGAGGTGTTTAAAATTATGAAGATCTTTGATAAAATAGATATTTTGAGAGCCTATTGATTTCCGGCAAGAGGGTCAATAACCAAAGAATGCAGATGAAATTGTCTGTAGGACCAAGTGGGAGGTAAGAAGAATATTTTTTTTATGCAGCAAGTTGTTGCAATCTGGAACGTGCTGCCTGAAGAGGCCATAAAAACAAATTCAATCGGAACTTTCAGAAAAGAATTAGTTAGATACTTAAAAGGAAAAATAAAAATGCAGGGCTATTAGGGAGAAGCAAGTGAGTGGGACCAATTAGATTATTCTTTCAAAGAGCTGGCATAGTCATAATGGGCTGGTAGACTTTGTACTGTACTATATGATTCTATACTGCAATAACAAGATTATCATTTGAAATCCCATAAAATTGGACCTTATCTGATCTTTATTCACCCAAATTAGTTTGAACTATTTTAGTTGACTGTTGCCTTATAATTGTAAAGGAAACATTTAAAATATATAATTACCTAATATTAGCAGTAACATAATTAGATATACATTAACGATTAGCTTAGTGGAGGTGTGGAACACATTATCCTATTTTCACAAACTGGTAGTTCTGGTTTACATGATATGAAATGGTTCAAATGATTACATGTCCTCTCTCTGTTCTTCAGAAAACAAAACTGGAGCTTTGACTGCACACAATTTTAATTGCAATTTGTTAAAGCTGTAAATAACTAGTACTGAAAGCAGCCTTGAGTTCCCCTGGAGTGAAATTGCTCATTGCATATTAACAGGCATTGAGACATGAATGAGTGCACAAGGCTAATCACAGACCTGGTCGGAAGATTTACAAAGATTTGCTCCTGCGAATTTATTTTGCGATGTTGAAAGCTGCTTGGAATTTTATTCATGTCTTTGCTGATGGGTTTGGTGTTGAATTAACTGCATACAGTGAGAACGTATGTAACTGAGCTGCAATAGATAGACAGCTCATTTATTTAGAAGGTGATGGTTTGGAGTTTAAAGGAAGGGTGCACCTTAATTTGTATGGCTGGCAGTAGAAAAAATTATTATTATTCTAATTTGGATAATTCAAAAATGAAAAATGTGACATTTTTAAAAAGATAATTTCAAACAGCTGACACCAGTCAGGGAGTGTCACTCCATCTCAGATTGTGGAAACTGAGATTAGACATATTAGTCTGCGAAGAATGCCAGTATGGGTCTATTAAAAATTAAAATATGTATATATATTTTCCATCAGCATCTCTAATGAAATTCACTCACTAAAGGCATTTTAGAAACAATTATAAAACTAATAATGAAGTTGAGTTTTGTTATGCTACTTGCTGATCTAGCACAGTCTTCTACAAAATGAAGTCAATACTCATAGGTTGGATTTTGTGTTCTCAAATACCAAATGCCCAGACTAATCTTCCTGATGGCAGGCTCCGAATTGGCTGCTGCAGTACTCATCATCTTGTTAAGAGCAGAATCCTGCCCAGTCAGAGGGCTGGCAGCTTTACAGCAGCCTCATCAGTAGAGGTAGGTTCTGCTGAGAGAGGTCAGCGACAGTGAGGGTGCCTAATTAGGGAGGCAGCCTCCACGGTGTAACTATAGAGGAGGAATGCAGAGGGCCTAAGCCGGCTGATGTTAGATTAAAGGGTTACCCCTGACAGTGGAGCCATTTGTACAGCTGGGATAGTCTCTCTTGATGTGGAGATGCTGAGGTTGGACTGGGGTAAACACAGTAAGAAGTCTGCCAACATCAGATTTAAGTCCAACCAATTTATTTGATAGTAAACTCACAAGCTTTCAAGATTTGCCCCTTCATAGGTGAATGGAGAGCTCTGGCCTCAGACAGAGCATATAACAGCACACACAGTTTATAGATTACTGATTAGAATGTGAATCTTTACAACTAACCTGCTATTCATTCTTGAAGAAGTCAACAATGTGAGTGGAAAGAGCATTAGGCAGAGGTTAAAGAGATGTGTATTGTCTCCAGACAGTACAGTAAGTGTGAGGTTTTGCAAACCCAAGCAAGTCATGGGAGTTACAGGTAGTGCAACATGAACCCCAGATCCCAGTTGAGGCCATCCTCATGTGTATGGAGCTTGGCTATCAGTCTCTGCTCATCTCCGTGATACGTTGGCCTTCATGACGCTTCCTTAGGAAGCGGATTTTTACAACGTGAGGCATTGACAACTGAAGGCATAGATGTCAATGGTGGGTGGGTGGGCAAGAAACCAGAGTCAGAGGAATGGAAATTTCAGAACTGAGTGGGGAAGGAAGGGGATTAGTTGTTGTAGGGTGGGAAAGACCACATGTTACAGATGGACAAAGCTGTTAAAACATTTAAACATCATTATGAGAATTTGAAATTTGGGGTATTTTGGGCCATTAATGCTGAGGGATGATGGATGAAGTACTTGATGCAAGACAGAAAATCAGGATTGTGGAAAAGGTTATGTTTATAGAAAATTGATGATAAGAAGTCATTGGAATTGTCAAATCTGATGGTAACAAAATCACAGAGGAAGATTTTAGTAGTGGATGAGCTGAGATAAAGGTGGAGACCAGCAACATTGTAAAGATGGTAAGAATCTATCTTTATGAAATTGAGATTATAGGATAGAACCTAATTTCAGGGCCAAAATAGGAAGCTGGTGTTGCGAACAATCTGGTTCAGTTAGAGATAGGAACAAGAGTTGGAGTTCATGATAGCAATTGGGTTTGTCGTGAGAACTTCATTCATTTCATTGTTAAACTGGTGATCTCACAGCTACCTCGAATACAGCTCCTCATGCCCCACTTCCTGCAAGTCTCCATCCCATTCTCCCAGTTTCTCCGTCTCTGACATATCTATTCCATGATGCCACCTTTGAAAACAACACTTTGGACGTGTCTGCCTTTTTCGTTATCCAAGGATTCCCCTTCAAAAGTGGTTGACAGGTAACCCAACCATGTCCAACCAATTTCCTACACACTGCCCTTACCCCATCCCCTCCTTCTCAGAACCATGACATGCTCCCTCTTGTCCTCACTTTTCACCCCACCAACTGCCATATTGAAAGAATCATCCTCCACCACTTCCGCCAACTCCAGCATGATGCCACTATACAACACATTTTCCTGTCACACCCGCTATCAGTATGCCACAGGTACCACTCCCTGAGACATCCTAATTCACTCCGTCACCCCAAATCCTCATCTCCTTCTCATTTGCAATCGTAGAAGATGCGGCACCTCTCCCCACTCCTTAACTCCCTCCTCACTGTCCAAACCCCAAACACTTCTTTCAGGTGAAGCAGTGATTCACTTGTACCTTCTTTAATTTGGTCTACTATATTAGCTGCTCACAAAGCGGTCTCCTCTACATTGGAGAGACTGAACGCAGACTGGATGTTGTGAAACACCTTCATTCAATCCGCAAGTATGACTCCTATTTTCCTGCTGTTTGCCATTTTAACTCAGTATCTTGCTGTCATGCCTACACGTCCATCCTTGGCCTACTGCGATGCTCCCGTTAAACCCAATGCACCTGATTTTCCAATTTGGCAGATTACAGTCCTCAAGACTCAACAAAGAGTTCAACAAATTTAAATCATGACCTTTCTCCTCCAGTTTGACCCTTTTTATGAATCCAACCTCTTTGGTCCCAACACTATCCCCCCCCCCCCCCCAACCTGCCACTTGTTCTTTGCATTGATTTCACTGTGCTCTTTGGCTAATTGGCAAAACAAATTCTCCCTAAATTGTCTCAAATTTGGTTTTTAAATCCACTGATCTATAAACATGGACAGGGATCGCGGGTAGAGATGGGAACATCGGGGTGGCGGCGCGGGCTCGTTGGGCCAAAGGGCCTGTTTCCCATGCTGTTTTGTTCTTTGTTCTTTGTTCTTTGAGCACTGACCTTTGTTCTGATATTAACTCATTTTATTATCTTACCTTTAAGCTACTATCACCACCTTGTTCAGTCCTTAACATTGTCATGAACACTTCCTTTGTCTCATGGCCTAAATATATTTGTCAATTTTTCTCCTGGCTCACATCTATCTATTCCAGCAAGTTGCACCTCAACTTATCTGTCTTGCAGCATTGGATCACCTGATCCACTATTTGGTTATTCAGATTTATGGCAGCACAATTGCAATGTCTGCATCAATTCAATCACAAATTCAGCAAGTTTCCCTTTCATTGTTCTTTGTTCTTTGTTCCATTCTGTCTATTTGATAGGAAGCATGGGCCAGGATTCCCCCCAAAAATTCTAAGTGCTGAACTTGCATAAAAATAGGAGTAACTCCTGTTGGGTTTTTTTTGAGCGAGATTTTCAAAATAAATCTCCTACACTCAATGCATCACGGAGTGCTCAGTGACATTCACAGAGAAATTCTGGGGCAGAGCCTATTCTCACTGGAGAGGTCGGCAATATAGGGCTGGGTAGGCCACTGTGTATGCACCAATCTGTCAGTGCCTAGATCAGCGCAAGTGCAGTAGCTTTGCACTGCCATCATCCTGATCACTGGGCAGCCCAGTGACATTGCACTGCTGGCTTACTGACATCCACAATCCCCAATTGCTGGCCTCCCAGGCCTTTCCAGGCCACTTCTCTCCCCATTCCCAACCTTGCCAGTTCTGATTTTCTTGATGCACCCCCCCCTCCTTCCTAGCAGTCCTGAACCTGCTCCCCCCCCACCTGACCTAATATCCCAGCACCCCCCCCTGCGGTCACTCGGCCCCACCACCCCTTCCCACCCAGATGGCCAGCCTCAAGCAGCATCCTCCCTCCCTCTGCCACTGATCCTGACAGCAGCGTGGCAGCAGGATCACTCATTCCTTCCCCATAGGCCCCCAAAAAGGCCTGCCCCCTTCGTACTACCTGGTGGGTAGTGCCAAGGTGTTTTTTGTGCTTTACAAATTTGCTTTTTGGACAGTACACGGGTGGGGTGGGGGAGTCAGCATGGCACTGCCCAGGGGCACCTACTCCTCATGGAAGGGAGACCCCTATCTCCTTCCTTCACTCAAGTGGGGTTAACCATTTTCTGAAAAGGGGGGGTGGGGGGTGGGGAGTGGGGAAAATGACACTAGTGGACCCAGAGGTTTCAGTCCTGGGCCTGCTAACGATACTAAAATCCAGATTTTGTTATTTGAATCAGCCCTGCACCAATTCCCAGCGCAGAGCTGATGACTCTGGAAATTTGGGCCCCAGAGATATTCACAGGCCATGGAACCCAGCAGGAAATCCAGCGAAATGGAATTACACAATGATCTTACCCTTCACTTTGTAATGCACCACAGGCTGGGAGAATCGTTCCCCTGCTTTTTCAATGTGACATTTGGCATCACTAGATTATAACACTGCACATTCATAATTCATCTCTCCTCCCAGGTCAGGCAACATCTTGAAATTCTCTTTCATCAAAGCACCCACGTTAAGCAACAATCAGGGTCGTCGTTGGGCTTTCTCTGCCATTTCCGTGTCATTCAAAAACAGACCATGACACAGAATGACACTCAAATCCTTAGGCTGGAATTTGCTTTCATGCAGCTGAGGTGACTCACCACCTTTGGTCCCACTGAAGTTTACAACATCTTGTATGTCTCACCCATCCTGCTGTCAGGGTGACCCTGTGGTGCAAGTCAACATCAGTAGGACTGGAAGATCCTGCCAATTTGAAAGGCTGGAAAATCCTGCCTTTAATATTAATTGTATTTAATCTGCCGTGCCAGCAAATTCCCTAACATGTGCCATCTAAACATCCATCCCCAGGTCCTATAGGTATTACAAAGCGTACTTTAGAGTAGCTTCTCTAAGGATTGTATATCGAACATTAGTCAAGACTTCACTCACAATCAGCTATCACCATAATACCAGTGGGTGAGTTTCTCTCCAGCTTTTGGATGCTGCTTTCCATCCAAAATGGACAAGTATTCTGAGCTGTGGCATTTAAATCACTCAAACTTCCAGGGAGAATTATCTCGTCTTCTGGGCCAGGAGTTAAAACTAGAATTGGTCCCAATATTCACGAAATAAATCTACCCAGATGTGAGTAATAGATTCTATACTATAACATTAGCCCCATACAACTCAAAACACAGTTATGACTTCCACAGTACAAATCACATGGATTAATACCACTTCCACTACATGACTAGCAACCCATTGTTGGCTGTCACCTTACCTGCCATTGAAGGAAACAGCTGTGTCCAGTGTCAACTACTTATGTCAGAAATCTCGCAAAGTGTACAAATCCCCATTTAATATCGTATTGTCTTTTATATAATGATATAAAGGCTTCAGTTACTCATAAGGGATTGGATAAACGTGTGTGGGTTCAGTTACTGAGGCTAGGCACATAAGAACAGGTAATAGCAACAGAGCTGTGAGTGTGGTCTGTTCAAAGACGAAAGAGAAACTCAAGCTGGATCACATGACACACTTCTCTTCCAGTGATGTCATGCTTTTTTTTTGTTTTTATTCCAATTCAATCCAATCAAGTCCAATTCAGAGTCTCAACAAGTTGAGACATTCTTGATCCAAGCTGACAAGACAGAGCTCTCACCTCCTGTCTTGGGCTTGATCTACATGATCCAAGCTGATTGGAGTAAGCACAGCTCCTCCTCCAAGGTTTGATCTCATTTGTATCTTAGCCAAAAGACCGAGATGTCACTTTTTAAAAATTGCTTCAAATGAAGCTGAAATGTAAACTAATGACTTCAATTAAGTGCAGCATGTCAATACTACACTTGATCTTAGACAAAAGGCCGAGCAGTGATGTCATGCTGCTATTACTTAAAGGCAGGATACAATGATCTAACATTTCACTTTTTAAAAGATTCCACCCTTTATAAAACCATCTTCCTTCCAGGTGAGCATAACACATTATTTTGAAGAAGAGTAGAGCAGATATCCACTCTGCACTGGAGGTTATTTATTCCTCAATAATAAGCAAATCTGTTTCAGTGCTGTTGACTATCTTTTGTCTGTTTTAGGATCTATCATTATACAAATTAGAAGTTGCCTTTCCTACATTCCAAAGTGACCATGCTTCAGAAGTCTTCATTGGCTACACATTGGGAGGTCCTGAGGTTGCAGACCTTTATTGCAGCATGAAACTGACTGGGCATGCCAGATATTGGAAATTTAAAGGAAAAAATTCTCTGCCAAAAGGTTAATTCATATTTATGTGATAATTACAAGTATTTGTGGTTTCCAGGAAATGAGGCAAACAGTGAAGAATAAAAATGAGGAAATTTTTAACAAGCATTCTTGCAGATCAATTATAGTCTTGAAATAACTGAATACCTGAATAATTGCCTTGGCCTGTCATCAGTATTTATGCAAACTGATGCCAGATTCCAGAAACGGTAGTTACAAAACTCTGTTGACTGAACAGAGAGCTTTCACATCTATCTCAATTACTGCACTAAATTCCAGAATTACCATCTAATTGATCAATTTCCAGCAAATGAATGCAGTAACGTCACCATCACAGAATTACAGCAAACATCTCAATTCCTCTTAGCATCTCATTAGTTTTATTCGCTGTGCAGATACACTTATTTCTTGTGTCAGTCTTATGAGCCTACTTTTTGACATTAGCAAGTTGCGCTGTGTGATTGATAAAAAAGGGGACATAGGGGACAACCGTTCATTCAATCAGATGTGGTATCAAATTTGCCTCAACATTGTCTAGTGTTTGATGTTCAATGCAGGACTAATTTGCACCAGTTCCACAAGCAAAATCCAAATCAAATTGAACACTGTTAAACATAGAAAAAATGATGGCAGAGATGGAAGGTACTTGGCCCATCATTTCTTTGCCAGAAGGTATCCTGTTCCAATCTTCTATTCAGCTCATAAGTAATCATACTTCCAAGTTGGTACCAATCCACTACAAGTCATAAATTTCTAGGTTCGGGATTTGAGCAAGTGATCAAAATGATACATTGCCAGGCAATTAGGCTGCTAATTCTCATTCAGTGTATTCTTGGAGATTTTATCACATGATCCATCTCTAGTCTTTCTCCTTTGGTTCACACTCGCACTGAGCTACCTTTCTATGCCAATCAGGAAGGCAAGATTTTTCTGATTACCATTACTTTTATAATTAAGTATCTGTAGAAAATGAAAAGAAAACATGTTTTTAATGTCCCTAAGATTGTTCCTCCTAGGTTGTCTGTGGCAGTGTCCTCAAGACACTGGTGTGGGGCGGCACAATGGCATAGTGGTTAGCGCTACTGCCTCACAGCTCCAGGGACCTGGGTTCAATTCCCGGATTGGTCACTGTCTGTGTGGGTTTGCACATTCTCCCCATGTCAGTGTGGGTTTTCTCTGGATGCTCTACTTTCTTCCCACAGTCCAATGATGTGCAGGCTAGGTGGATTGACCATAGTGCTTTGGGATGTGTAGGTTAGAGGGATTAGTGGGGTAAATGAGTGAGGTTATGGGGATAGGACCTGGGGTAGAATTGTTGTCAGTGCAGACTCAATGCGTTTAATTTCTACACTGTAGGGTTTCTAAGGCTAATCTTCACTTTCTGAAGGCTGTTGGGCAATGCTAAAGAGTGGTTATAGAGAATATTGTTGAAAATGTATGTTGTGAAGCCAAAACCTGGGACAGAAGATTTGATAATTACTAATAAATCCAATAATGAATTCTGGAGAAACTTCTCTACCCAGAGAGTGTTCTGAATGTGGAAGTCAGCATGTAGCAAAGGATTGGAAGCATACATGATACTGAAGTAACAATGGTGTTGAATTGCATGACTGGGAAGTAAGAGAGATTGGGGACATGGAGAAGCATCAACCTTGTGTAGGTGTCCCAATGTGTAAATACTTGCAATAATTAAAGAGTAATGGTTTTGATTGGTAGAAGGATTAAACACAGAAGTAGAAGCAGGAGAAGGCCACTCTGTCCTTAGAACTTGTTCCATCATTCATATGATCATGGCTGATCATCTAACTCAGTAACCTCTTCCTTCTTCTCCCCACCCCCATCCCATATCCCTTGATTCTTTTAGCCCCAAGAGTTATATCTAACTCATTCTTGAAAACATACAACTGCTTCTGTGGTGGTGAATTCCATAAGCTCCCCACTCTCTGGGTGAAGCAATCTCTCCTTATCTCATTCCTAAAATGGTTTATTCCATATCCTTAGATTGTGACCTTTGGTTCTGGACTCTTCCACCATCAGGAACATCCATCCTGCATCTACCTATCTAGTCCTTTGAGAATTTTATAGGCTTCAATGAGATTTCCCTCATTCTTCTGAGCTCCAGCAAATACAATGTTAACTGACACTAAGCTCCTCACAACAAATCCTACTCCTCATACTGTGTCATTTGCAAATTTGGACATATTACATTTAGTTTCTTATCTAAATCATTATTATATGTTGTGAATAGATCAGATCCTGGCACTGATCTCTGCAGTATTGTCTGCCATTCAGAAAATGACCTATTTATTCCTGCTCCGTTTTCTGTTTGTCATCCCCATATGTCTAAATACACAGCCCCACATGCTTTAATTTTAAATGCTAATCTTTTATATGGGGCTTTGCTGGAAGCTTTCTGAAAATCCAAATAAACCCACACTCACCTCCTCATCAAGCCTACTAATTACATCCCCAAAGAATTACAGTCGATTTGTCAAGAATAATCTCCTATGCTGACTCTATCTGACTCCGTCACAGTTTCCTAAGCACTCTGCTATAAAATCTTTGATAACAGATTCTAGAATTTTCATCACAGTCAATGTAAGGCGGATTGGTCTATAATTTAAAAGCTGAAAATCCTGAAAAGTCTCAGCAAGTCTAACTGCATCTGTGGGCAGAGAATAGGGCCAACATTTTGAGTATAGATGACTCTTCATCAGAGCTGAGAGCAAAGAAAATCAGCAAAGATTTATGAGGATTGTGGGGGGTGGGGTGGTATAGAATGGGATAAACGGAATGTAGATGAGGATACAGGAGATTGAGAAGGTGATAAAAAATGCCCATTAAGAGAGCAAAATGCATGAATGGCAGAACAGAGGTATAGATTGTTGAAGGGTTACCTGAGGAATGGTGACAGGTGCCCTAAAGGCCGAGAAAGGGGGGGTGGTAGTGGCAAGAAGGAGAAATGGAATGGAAAGAGCAAAGATGGAGGTGCAAGAAAAGAATGATAAAATGAATGAATAGAATCAATCAAAATGAAATAAAATAAAGGGAAATGTGGTGAAGGTGGAGGGAAGAATTCATGCTCTGAAACTGTTGAACTCAGTGTTCAGTCTGGAAAGCTGTGAAGTGCCCAATCGGAAGATGAGGTGCTGTTCTTCCAATTTGCATGGGAGTTCTCTAGAATATTGCAAAAGGCAAGGAAGGACATGTGGACAGAACAGGATGGTGTTTTGAATTGGCAAGGGTCAGGAAGGTTTGGGTCCTGCTTGCTGACAGACCAAAGTGTTTAGCAAAGTGACCAACCAGTCTGCGTTTGGTGTCTGCAGTGTAGAGTAGACTGCATTGGGAGCAGTGAATGCGGTAGACCAAATTGAAGGAGGTGCATGTGAATTGCTTCTTCACTTCAAAGGTGTCTTTAGGACCTGGGATGGTGAGCAGGGAAAAGATAAAGAGACAGATGGTGTGCCTTCTATGATTGCATGGGAAGGTGGCTAGGAGTGAAGGACTGGGTGTGATAGAGGAGTGGACCAGGGTGTCCAGGAAAGAATGGTCCTGCAGAATTCTGATGGGAGGATGAGGAGAAGAAGTGTTGAGTAATGGAGTTGACAGAAATGGCGGAGGATGATCCTTTGAATGAGAGCCTGGTGGGTATAAAGTAAGGACAAGAAGGACCCAATCCTGGTTCTTGGAGAGCAGGGAAGGGATGACAGCAGTGACCAATGGAATAGAGTCCTTACAGGATGTGGGGTGTGAAGACCTGTAGTCAAGGTAGTTGTGGGAGTCAGACCATGTGTTGGTAATAGAGGGGTGGAAATTGGAAGCATAATTGATACATTTTTCCAGGTCCAGACAAAAGCAAGAAGTGGTATCAAAATAGTTGTCAATGTACTAACAAAGGAATTGTGGGAGTGGGCCAAAGTAGGACTGGAATAGGGAATGCTCCACATAACCCAGAAAAGAAAACTCAGAGTTCAATAACTTCAGAGTATGAACATTCTCCTCCATCTTCACCACAGTTTTATTTATTTTATTTACTTTGTTTCATCTCATTCATCCATTTTATCATCCTTCTCTCTCACCTCCATTTTTCCACCTTCCATTCCAGCTCTCCTTCTCGCCCCCTCACTCCTCTCCCCACTCCAGATATCAGCTCCCTTCAGTACAACTGTCACATTACCCAGGCAGTTCTTTAATAATTTACCTCTATTCTGCCATTTACACATTTTGATCACTCAATGGGCACTTTTAGCACATTCTCAGCCTTTGGTATCTTCATTTACATTCCCTTTGTCTCATTCCACTCCACCCTCACTCTCAGAGTATAAATCTCCACTGATTCCCTTTGCTGTCAGTTCTGATGAAGGGTCACATAGACTTGAAATGCTGGCTCTATTCTCTCCCCACAGATGCTGTTAGACCTACTGAGATTTTCTAGCATTTTTTGTCTTTGTTTCAGATTCCAACATCTGCAGTATTTTGCTTTCATCTTTGGTCTATACTTCATAGTTTTCTCTCTACCTTCTAAAAATGGGGTTACATTAGTTAACCCACATGAGGGGGTGAGGAAAAGCTCTTTCATCCAAAAGATGGTGAGCATCACTGCCTAAGTTCATAGTTGAGGCTGAAATTCTCCACCTATTTAAAAGGTTCCTAGATCAGCATGTGAAATGTTGTAAATGGCAAAACCACAGGACAGGTGCAGGAAAATGGGGTTAAAATGAGTGACTTGTTTGTTTTTTCTCTTTTCTGTCCAGAACAGACATGATTGTCAAGAAGGCGTATGGTGTTCTAGCCCTCATTAATCGAGGGATTGAGTTTAGGAGTCAGGAGATAATGCTGCAGCTTTATAGGACTCTTGTCAGAACCCACCTGGAGTACTATGTGCAGTTCTGGTCACCTCATTACAAGAAAGATGTGGGAGCTATTGAAAGGGTGCAGAGGAGATTTACAAGGATGCTGCCTGGATTGGGAGGCATGCCTTATGAGGATAGAACATAGAACATGATATTCCAATATCATCCGTATGCCTATCCACCGAACATCCTGGTAACATCCAGGCAACATCCTGGTAAACCTCCTCTGCACCCTTTCCAATGCTTCCACATCTTTCTTATAATGCGGTGACCAGAATTGTACGCAATACTCCAAGTGCGGCCGCACCAGAGTTTTGTACAGTTGTAACATAACCTCACGGCTCCTAAATTCAATCCCTCTACCAATAAAAGCTAACACACCATACGCCTTCTTAACTTTATCAACCTGGGTGCCAACTTTCAAAGAGCTATGCACTTGTACCCCAAGTTCCCTCTGCTCGACAACACTATTAAGGGTCCTTCCATTAGCCCTATATTTCATATGCCTGTTATTCCTACCAAAGTGAATCACCTCACACTTATCCGTATTGAATTCCATTTGCCACCTCACGGCCCAGCTCTGCAACCTATGTCCCTCTGCAAACTGTAACATCCATCCTCGCTGTCTACAACTCCCCCCACTTTGGTATCGTCAGCAAATTTACTAATCCAACCCTCTACACCCTCATCTAGGTCATTTATAAAAATGACAAACAGCAGTAGCCCTAAAACAGATCCTTGAGGTACACCACTTGTAACTGCAAGTTGAGGGAGCTCGGTCTTTTCTCCCTGGAGAGACGAAGGATGAGAGATGACCTAATAGAGGTTTATAAGATGTTGAGAGGTATAGATCAGGTGGATTCTCAGAGGCTATTTCCCAGGGCTGAAATGGTCGCTACGAGAGGACACAAGTCTGGGGAATAGGTACATCACCAATAGGAGATTTCAGGGGTAAGTTTTTCGCTCAGAAGATGGTGAGTGAGTGGAATCAGCTGCTGTCAGTGGTAGTGGAGGCAAACTCGTTGGGGTCTTTTAAGAGACTTCAGGATGAGTACATGGGATTTAATAGGATTGAGGGTTATGGGTAGGCCTAGTAGGTAGGGATATGATCAGTGCAACTTGTGGGCCAAAGGGCCTGTTTGTGCTGTAGTGTTCTATGTTCTATGATTGACTGAATGGCCTCTTTCTGTGCCATAACCATTCTATGGTTCTAAGTATATGTTGACAGGGTTAAATGAAGTAAGTTTAAAGTGGCTCAGGTGAAGCCTAAGATTCAACAGGTCAAATAGCCAGTTTCTACATTGTAAATTGAATTTAGTGTCAAGAAAAACATATACCCCAGTTCAAAAGTTTAAAACTCAAACAGAAGCTTGCAGTTTCTACGAACATGATTCTCTGATCTCGTCCATGGCAGGACACATTGTGAATGAGAAAAGAAAATTTGGTGTTGCAGCCAAAACTTCATTCCCTTTCAGCGGCACTGGAAAATGCCAGTGGCAAACGAGAATGGAAGATTTTGGCCTGGATGTGCATTGCCAAACTTGAATGTGTAGGGGAGATTGAGAAAGGATTTAAGATATTCCAGATTCTGGGATTTTTTTAAATAGAGACATGGAGTACCAACAGAAGGAATTCATGCAAACTCATTTCTTCTTAGTTGTTAACTAGTCTCACATTAGAAGTTTGGTTATTGTCTATTCTTCAGATCAAGGATCAACCTTACCCTCCCACAGGAGAGAGAAAGAAGAACAGCATGAAAAGACAAGACAGGAGCATCATTATTGAATGAGTGTCTCAGGGAGCATTCATGGGAGGGGAATAATAAGAAGCTCACCAGGATCACTCAGCTCCTAACCTCATTACAACCTTGGTCCAAACATAGATGAAAGAAATGAACTCTGGAGGTGAGATGAGAGTGGCTACTCTTGATATAAAGGCAGCATCAAGGAGCCCTAGCAAAACTGGAATCAATGGAAAATGGGATTTAATCTCTCCTCCAGTTGGAATCAAACCTAGGACAATGGAAAATATTATAGTCATAGGAAGTCAATCATTTCGGTTTCAAGACATTGCTGCTGGAATTCCTCCGAGTATTGGTCCAACCATCTTCAGCTTTTCTTCTCCATCAAAGTTCAGAAGTGGGGATGTTCGTGTATAGTGTTCGGTAACATTCATTGCTCCTCAGGTGCAGTTTCTATAAACTGCAAGATCAGGATGACATTCAGGCTTGTGTTTGTAAGTGCCCAGTTACATCTGCAAAACCAGGCAAGGATCATCTCAAAGAAAAAGGAATCTAACCATTCAACTGACACTGCCACCATCAACATTCTGGAGATTGCCATTAGCCAAAAATTGAACTGAATGCCTCTGTTCCTTCACTGTCACAGGGTCAAATTCTTCAAACTCCCTCCCTAACAGTACTGAAGGTGCATCGGCATCAGATGAACTGCAGCTCAAGAAGGCAGCTCATCACCACCTTCTCAAGGACAACTAAGGATGGGTAATATGTGCAACCCACACATTCCATAAAATAATTTTTTAAAAATAATTAACAAGCATGTCTCCAGGAATAAAAATCTTCAGCTATGTAAACAGATTGGAAACTGATCTTTAGAGAAAGGTGGGTTGAGGAGAGATTTAATTGGGATGATCAAGACCAAAAGGAACTGAAGGAGAAGCAGTTCTCATTGGTGAATGGTGAGGAACCAGAAGATAACAATATAAGGTAAATGGCAATGGCAGACACTGTGAATGTTTCAGATCTGGAATGCACTGCCCGAAAGTATGACGAAGGTAGATTGAATTGTCACAGTTCAAAAACAATTATGTAATTATCTGAAATGCAGAAGCGGATTTGTAAATAGAAATGTAAAATGGATACGAGCCTGGAATCCCTGTTCCAGCGCGCTCATACGCTTCTTGCCGGCTCCGGTCCAGTCCACGCCATGGATAGAACTTAGCACTGCCAGAATGATCGGAGCTCCAGTTCGAAACAAAAATGAAACAGTGACCCTGGGCGCTAAAGACAAAACAGAGAGAGCTGGGGAGGGTGGGGAGCGGGAAGATCCCCAGGGAGACTGCCCAATTGGGGCGTAGACCGGATCCGTGCCAAATCGGGTGTCAGTAAAGGCGCAATCTGCTCGGTTTTGGGTGCAGATCGCGTTACAGACCCACACCCAAAAATGGGCGCGAATTTTTAGTAAAATCAGACCCATTGTCTCCTCTGCTGGACCCTATGATTTTAATCTTAGCAAACAAACAAGAAGTTCAGCCTATTTTTATTCAGAATGATTTTCTACTGCACCTGAGCTGTAAGGTGTGAAAGCCCTTTCACATTTCAGCATTCCTTTGATCAACAAACCAGTTGGGAGTATGACAGTTCTCACATATTGCAGGGAGAACTGTTATTGTCTTCTTCATCATTTCTCTTGATGGTTCAGCAATCAGAGAAATTAAATTTTTCTGTTCCACATCAAATCAATATATTTAGCTTAACATTTCAGCTAGTAATTTAAACTGTAATCCTGTCTTGAGCAGTTGAAATGCAATTTAATTTTCAATTGAAATTTCAAGGCAGATTAATAGATTTTTGGTGGGCAAGGGATATGGGTTCACATGCAGTTAAATGGAGTTGACATGCAGATCAGCCACAATCTAATTTAAAGCACAACAGGTTTAAAGGTTGAGTGGCCTCTTTTTCATGCCCCTACCCATAACTTCCAAAGAGCAGACAATGTAAATCATTAGATTATTGAAAACATTACACAGTATCCACACTTTCTATCCACAAACTTTACATCCTGTTATCATTTTTGATGAACATTTCCACACATCAAGGGTTCCCAAACTGGGGATACTGCCTTCTGTGCACCTATAAAGAGTCTCTAGGGGTTTCACAGAGCTGGCAGTTGCCACCTGACAGACAAACACCAGCTAGAAAGAAGCAATCATTATTTATTGCTGTAATTAAGCAATATAATAAGCCAATCACAACAAAGCTCTTAGAGCCCTGGGTGCTGATGAGCAGTCTATCAACATCCAGTCATCCAAGAGACTTTGTTTTAATTGGTCTATTTGATTTATCCCACTGTTGCTGAGCATAAAACTCCTCAACCAACTGCAAAGCCCCAAGCCAGAGCTGGTGACAAAAAGAGAGGGTGAGAAGAGGCAAGCAGAGGTAGCAGGGGCATGGTAACGCCTCAGCAAAGGAATGGGGGGATTGGACTTCAGAGTGAGGTGTGTGTGTGTGTATAAAATCAAAGAAAAATACAACACAAGAACTCATCAAGCCTGAGCTGATTCTTAATCCTTATTTAAATCCACTATTTACTGTCCATATATGGTATATATCCCTCCCTTCACTTCCTTGTTCATGTGTCTATCCAGATTGGTCTTAAACACATATCTTATTCCACTACCTCCACTGATGGTGCATTGTAAGCACTGTCTGTGGGAAAACATTGCCCTGCACGCCTCCCCTAAAGTTTCCCCACATAACACCATGCTGTTGAGCACGAACAAATCCATTCGCTTACAAATTGTCTAACGAGGGGCATACACGCGATGGGTCGTGAGAGGACTGCTCTCGGATTTTTTTTGAGAGTATCCTAGTGCTTCACGTCGTTAGTGTACGCCTGACCTGGACCATTTGATGGGCAACATGACAGCTCAGTGACTATCGCTGCGCTGTGCAGCTACATGGATTTGGGCCTGTGTCTGTGGAAGTTTGCGCATTCTCCTCGTGCTTGCGTGGGTTTTCTCCGGGTGCTCCGGTTTCCTCCCACATCCCAAAGGTGTGCTCTTAGGCTAATTGGCAAAACAAATTCTCCCTAAATTGTCTCAAATTTGGTTTTTAATCCATACATCTATAAACATGGACAGGGATCGTGGGTAGAGGTGGGAACACCAGGGTGGCGGCGTGGGCTTGTTGGGCCGAAGGGCCTGTTTCCCGTGCTGTTTTGTTCTTTGTTCTTTGTTCAAATGTGAATAAATTCTATCTCCCAGTATCTTCACCAACAGCTTCCCCATCAGGTGTGAAGAAGATAGATATGTGCGTGAGGGAAATGCAAGTGTGACAGATGTGAGAATCAGCTTTCCAGCATCATTGCTCCCATTAAAAATGACAAAAGGTAAGACTTTTTTTAAAATAAGAGAACACTTTAATTATCACCAGACTGGGGTTAAAGTGAGGAGACATGTAGCTGGCAGATGTATTTGTGATTGTGTGCTTCTTCTTAATTTATAATATATGCAATGATACAGGGCGGAATTTTTCATCTGTTCGATGGTGGCAGGATTCTCTGGTCCCGTTGGCATTGTATCCCAGTCATGGTGTGGGGTGACATCAATGGAAATTCCCATTGACAGCAGCAGGGCCAGAGAATCCTACTGCTTTTGCTCTCACCATCAAGAAAAACATGGCTGGAAGGCTGGTGTATCTTGCCTCACAGCTACAAAAGACTTGTTTGCATACATTTAATTTGTGAGTTTGCACCTTTTAAAAGACAAGAAAGGGTGTTGACGTTATGGGAATGATTGGTTTCCCTGAAGCTCTTGGGAGGTCACTAGGTGTTCTGCAGTTTGAAGCACTTGAGGAAATCCTGTCACACACAACTGCCTGTGTCAACATAACCCGTTCCATTTTGTCATACCACAATTTGACCACAATTCGGTTACGTTCACCTTAGTGATGGATAGGGATAGGCATGAAGCTGGGGGCAGTAGTTATAGCTGGGGGAAGGATAATTATGAGGCCATAAGGAGAGAATTAGGGTGCATAGTTTGGAGTAGGAAACTACAGGGACTGGGAACATCTGAAATGTGGAGCTTATTCAAGGAGCAGCTACTGCGAGTCCTTGATAAGTATGTCCCCCTCAGGCCAGGAGGAAATGGTCAAGTAAGGGAACCATGGTGTACTAAAAAAGTTAATTTGCTGGTTAAAAGGAAAGAAGAGGCTTATGTCAGGATGAGGCTTGAAGGCTCAGTTAGTGCAATGGATAGCTATAGATTAGCCAGGGGGGAGCTAAAGAGTGAGTTGAGAAGAGCTTAAAGGGGACACGAGAAAACTTTGGCTGATAGGATCAAGGAGAATCCTAAAGCTTTCTTTAGATATGTTAAGAATAGAAGATTGGTTAGGGCAAGATTAGGGCCAGTCAGAGACAGCAGTGGGAAGTTGTGCGTGGAGCCTGAAGAGATTGGAGAGGCACTGAACAACTATTTCTCTTCGGTATTCACGCAGGGAGATGTAAATGTAGTTGTGGAGAACACTGAGGTACAGGATTGCAAACTGGAAAGTATTGAAGTAGATAGGGAGGATGTGCTAGATATTCTTGAGGGTTTGAAGTTAGATAAGTCCCCTGGGCCGGGCGGGATTTACCCTAGGATTCTCTGGGAGGCAAGAGAGGGGATTGCAGAGCCTCTGGCTTGGATCTTCAGGTCATCGTTGGTTACAGGTATAGTTCCGGAAGACTGGAGGATAGCGAATGTGGTCCCATTGTTCAAGGAGGGGAAGAGAGACTTTCCAGGGAATTATAGGCCAGTGAGTCTTACTTCTGTTGTGGGTAAAGTATTGGAAAGAATTATTAGGGATAAGATTTATAGTTATTTAGAGAGAAATGAATTGATTGGGGATAGTCAGCATGGTTTTGTGAAGGGTAGGTCGTGCCTTACTAACCTTTTGAGTTTTTTGAAAAAGTGACCAAAGAGGTGGATGGGGGTAAGGCGGTTGATGTGGTATATATGGACTTTAGTAAGGCGTTTGATAAGGTGGCCCATGGAAGACTTCTGCAGAAAATGCAGATGTATGGGATAAAGGGTGATTTAGCTAATTGGGTTAGGAATTGGCTAGCAGATAGAAGACAGAGGGTGGTGGTTGATGGGAGATGTTCATCGTGGAGTTTGGTTACAAGTGGTGTACCTCAGGGGTCTGTTTTGGGGCCCCTGCTGTTTGTAATTTTTATAAATGATCTGGATGAGGTATTGAAGGATGGATCAGTAAATTTGCAGATGACACTAAAGTCGGTGGAGTGGTAGATAGTGAAGAGGGGTGTTATAGTTTGCAGAGGGACTTGGACAAGTTGCAGAGCTGGGCCGAGAGGTGGCAAATTGAGTTTAATGTGGAAAAGTGTGAGGTAATGCACTATGGCAGAAATAATAAATATGTAGAGTATAGGGCAAATGGTAGGATTCTTAGTAGTCTAGATGAACAGAGGGATCTTGGTGTGTATGTGCATAGTTCCCTGAAAGTAGGCAGTCAGGTCGAGAAGGTTGTTAGGAAGGCATATGGAGTCTTGGCTTTTATTGGTAGAGGGATTGAATTTCGGAGCCGCAACGTCATGTTGCGACTGTACAAAACTCTAGTGCGGCCGCACTTGGAGTATTGTGTGCAGTTCTGGTCCCCACATTATAAGAAAGATGTGGAGGCATTGGAGAGGGTACAGAGGTTTACCAGGATGTTGCCTGGTATGGAGGGCAGGTCTTATGAAGAGAGGCTGAGGGATTTTGAGGTTGTTTTCGTTAGAAAGAAGGCGGCTAAGAGGAGACCTTATTGAAACATATAAGATGATTAGAGGTTTAGATAGGGTGGACAGTGATAGCCTTTTTCCTAGGATGGAGAAAGCTAGCACGAGGGGACACAGCTTTAAATTAATGGGTGATAGTTATAGGACGGATATCAGAGGTAGGTTCTTCACCCAAAGGGTGGTTCGGGAGTGGAATGCCCTGCCTGCAGCAGTTGTAGATGCGCCAAGTTTGGTGGCGTTTTAAGAGGTTAGTTGATAAGTATATGGAAGAGAAGGGAATGGTTTAGTTTGGAGGGGCATTGCTTTTTATATTGGTCGGCGCAACATCGAAGGCCGAAGGACCTGTTCTGCGCTGTAATGTTCTATGTTCTATGTTCTACTGTTACAATGTTGTTGCAGCTCTCAAACAAACTTCTGAATTTTCTGAGCAATGAGTGCTGAAGGCTTGGGATAGATGTATGGGAATGCAGAGTACTTGAAAAGAGAAAATGAAAAGAGGCATAACAATAAAAGGGAGGAGGAAAATGAAATAAAGAGAGGGAGGAAAATAACAAAGTGGAAATGAAACTGATGGACAGAGGTCTGGATTGGCAGTCGCAGTGGGCACTTGAATGAATACAGAGAAATGTTAATTTACACAAGCTTGTGAACATAACTTTAATTAGTTATGGGTTATGTTTTTAGTTAAGTGGTGGATGTGGTTTGCATGGATTTCAGCAAGGCGTTTGAAAGGACCCCATGCAAGACTTCTTGAGTAGGTGAGAGGGCATGAGATCCAAGGGGCTTTGGCCTTGTGGATCTGGAACTGGCTTACCTGAAGAAGACAGAGAGAAATCGTGGATGGGTCTTCTTCTGCATGGAGATTGGTCACCAGTGGAGTGCCCCAGGGACCTGTTCTAGGACCCTTGCTGTTTGTCATTTTCATAAATGACCTGGAAGAGGAAGTGGAAGGATGGGTTAATAAGTTCACTGATGACATGAAGGTTGGTGGTGTTGTGGATAGTCTGGAGGGATGTCAGAAGTTGCAGCAAGACATAGATAGGATGTAAGAATGGGCAGAGAAGTGGCAGATGGACTTCAATGCAAATAAATGTGTAGTGGTACATTTTAACAGGATCAATGGGATGAAGGAGTACAATATCAAGGGTAAGAGTCTTAGCAGTGTTGAGGAGCAGAAGGATTTTGGGGTCCAGGTCCATAGAACTCTTAAATCAATCTTGCAGGTGGAGGATCTGGTCAAGAAGGCGTATGGTGTACTGGTCTTCATTAATTGAGGGATTGAGTTTAGGAATTGGGAGGTAATGCTGCAACTTTATAAGACTCTTGTCAGACCCCACTTGGAGTACTGTGCGCAGTAATGGTCACGTCATTACAGGAAGGATGTGGAAGCTATTGAGAGGGTGCAGAGGAGATTTACAAGGATGTTGCCTGGATTGGGAGGCATGCCCTTGGAAGATAGGTTGAGGGAGCTAGGTCTCTTCTCCCTGAAGAGGCGAAGGTTGAGAGGCGACCTGATAGAGGTTTATAAAATGTTGAGAGGAATAGATAGGGTGGATTCTCGGAGGCTATTTCCCAGGGCTGAAATGGTCGCTACAAGAGGACACAGGTTTAAGGTGCTCGGCAGCAAGTACAGAGGAGATGTTAGGGATACAAACTGTACAAAACTCTAGTGTGGCCGCACTTGGAGTATTGTGTGCAGTTCTGGTCCCCACATTATAAGAAAGATGTGGAGCCATTGGAGAGGGTACAGAGGAGTTTACCAGGATGTTGCCTGGTATGGAGGACAGGTCCTATGAAGAGAGGTTGAAGGATTTGAGGTTGTTTTCGTTAGAAAGGAGGCGGCTAAGAGGGGATCTTATTGAAGCATATAAGATGATTAGAGGTTTAGATAGGGTGGACAGTGATAGCCTTTTTCCTAGGATGGAGAAAGCTAGCACGAGGGGACACAGCTTTAAATTAAAGGGTATGAGTTATAGGACGGATATCAGAGGTAGGTTCTTTACTCAAAGAGTGATTAGGGAGTGGAATGCCCTGCCTGCAGCTGTTGTAGATGCGCCAAGTTTGGTGGCGTTTAAGAGGTTAATTGATAAGTATATGGAAGAGAAGGGAATGGTTTAGTTTGGAGGGGCATTGCTTTTTATTTTGGTCGGCACAACATCGAAGGCCGAAGGGCCTGTTCTGTGCTGTAATGTTCTATGTTCTATGTTCGATGATAAGTTTTTCACACAGAAGGGATGAGTGAATGGAATCGGCTGCCGTCGATGGTGGCGGAGGTGGGTCTTTTAAAAAACTTCTGGATGAGTACATGGGATTAAATGGGATTGGGAGTTATAGATATGGCCTAGAATATGTGGGTATGATCGGTGCAACTTGTGGGCTGAACGGCCTGTTTGTGCTGTTTTGTTCTGTGTTCTATGTTCTACAATGCACTGAAGAGTGAATTAACCGCACATTATGTATTCTGCCCGACTTTCCATTCGCATATCTGCTTCTGCTTGTTTTTCACTTCAGCAAAATATCACTCCCATCCACCTCCCACCAAGCTCCCCAAGCTTCCAAAACGATCCACTTCACATCAGCAATACGACCTCAAGGGGATAGTTAACGCTGTTATGGCAGCTCTGTTACAAATGTCAGGAGACCATTTTAAAGGTAACGACAACTTATAATATCTGTGTCCAGCACAGGGTTGAGCAAAGCTTCCATCAACTGTATTGACAACATCTAAGACATCGGAATAAAGAACAGTAAAGTTGGCTGCATTCATGTCCTCATTACTTGGTGTTCATCCTCAAGTGGTGGTGTTTTATCTTCTACCCTTGCATCTTTGTGTCATCACTAACGTGCTCAGTCATACACAGAACTTGCCTTTACATAGCACTTTTTGCTGTCTCTGGACCTTCCAAAGTGCTTTACAGACAATGAATTACATTTGACGTATAGTCATTGCAGTGGCCAATTTGTATATAGCTGGAACTCAAGGTAATCAGGTTTTTTTCTGCAGATTGAATGACAAATATGAGCCTGGACACAAAGGAGAACTCCCTGCTTTTGTTCAAAGTAGTGCCATTGGTTGTTTTACATCCAAATGAGAGGGCAGGCAGGACTGGGATTTCACGTTTTATCTTGGAGGCAACTCATTAACATCTTCCAAAGTTGAAAATGACTACCATATAGTTATGTATTGATTGCTTGGTTCCTGCCAGTGGAGGTTAGTATCTTTGTAACTCACAAATCTGACAAGAGAAAAACCTAGAATTACTAGTTGGTCTGATTGAGGGGTGATAGTGAAACAGAAATGACAGGGGAAAAAATCTTCAGTAATTATTGAAAAAGAAAGATATGAGCCTTGGCATTCTATGTAGTTAAAAGCATTTGACTTCTATCTGGGGTCAAACAGATGAGAGAGATGCTGAGGTCATTTTTATTTATCTCAACTGAGGGTACAGGGAAGCAGATGATGCTGTTACTGGGGACAGAGGGGATGGGATGTCTCACTGAATTCAAATAGTGCATTCCCATAGATCGGTCTAAAAATAAAGGCTCAAATATGTTATTTTTCTTCTAACTTGCAGTGAAATAAATTACAATATTATTGCCGTTCAAATCATGCAATTCAATTATCAGCTCTGTATTGATATGATGCCTGCCTCCAGCACTAACTGTCAGGGTGGAATAAAGTCACAACGGATGCCAATCTTACAGCAAGTATGAGGCAAGTTGTAATGTCTACTAAAGTAGAACTGTTCAGAGGCTGAGCGATATTATTAAAAGGGTTGAGGTCTGCAACACAGAAGGATCCCCAGTTGGGGAATCAGCTTTTTAATGCTTCAGGTCCCATTTCAACTCCTCAATCTATTCTTAGCTTGTAGGCGATACATTATTCATCAAAAAAAACCTTTAAACTACTACATTTGTACACAAATTAGGAGCAGGAGTAGACCATTCAGCCCCTTGAGCATAATCCATTTGATAAAATCTTGGCTGATCTGAATGTGACTTCAACTCTATTTTCCTGCCTATCCCCTGTACCCTTTGACTCTCATGTCAATCAAAAATCTGTCTAACTCAACCTTCAAAATGTTCAGTGACTCAGTCTCCATTGTTCTCTGTGGAAGAGTATCTACAAACTAATGATTCTCTGAGAGAAAAGAATTCTCCTCATCTACACCTTAAATGGATAGCCTTTATTTTTAATTTGCGCCCCAGAATTCTAGTCTCTCCCACAGGGATCCTCTCAGTAGGTAGCAGTCGAGGTCATTATTTCCTAGCAAATCTGGTGCATGTGTTGAATAAGGCAGTGTGACAGGCTGCCAGTGCTCCATTCTAGTTGTTTTTTGCAGTTAAAGGGATCAGCCATCTGGCACATCAATAGGGCACCTACATGGTGCAACAACAACAATGGGGTCGATTTGGGTACCATAAAAAAGATAATCCTGAGACATAAAGGAAGAGCAACTGGAGGAAGTTGAAGAGAGGAAGAGGATCCAAAGGGAGAAAAAACACTGGGGAAGGAACCACTGGAAGAAGACAACCAGTAGGAGAAACACTGGGAAGGAAGCGATTTCGAACAGTGAAAGAGCGAGCAGGATCTTTCCACTCCACTGCGCCAATCGATCATTTGATTTGATTTTTCTCACATATAATGCTACACAGTGACAAAGTATAATTTCTTGCATATTATATAGACAAAACATACTCTACATAGAGAAGGAAAGGAGCTGGTGCAGAATGCAGTGTTATGGTCGTAACTAGGGTGTGAAGAAAGATCAACTTAAGAAATGATCAGTCCATTTGGAAGTCTGATGGCAGCTGGGAATAAACTGTTCTTGATTCGATTGGTGTGTGACGCCAGATTTTTGAATCTTTGTCCTGACAGAAGAAGGTGGAAGAGAGTATGTGTGAAGTTGGATCCTTAATTATGCTGGCTGCTTTTCCAAGGAAGTGAGAAGAGTAGACAGAAGCAAGAGATGGGAGGCTGATTTCCATGATGGACTGGGCATCATTCATAACCCTTCGTAGTTTCTTGCAATCTTGGACGGAGCATGAGCCATACCAAGCTGTGACGTGACTAGAAAAAATGCTTTCTATGGTGCATCAGTAAAGGCTAGTGAAAATTGTAGTGGACATGCCAATTTCCTTAGCCTCCTGAGAAAATAGAGGCATTGTGAGCTTTCTTAACTAGTGTTGGCTTCGAGGGACCAGAGCAGGTTGTTGGTGACCTGGACACCTAGAAACTTAAATCCCTCAACTATTTTCACTTCATCCCTGTTGATGTTGACAGGGGCATGTCCTCCACTACGCTTCCTGAAATCATTGACTATCTCCTTCATTTTCTGACATTGAGGGAAAGGTTATTGTCATTATACCAGTTCATCAGATTTTCTATCTCTTTCCTGTACTCCATCTTTTCATTGTTTGAGACCAGACCCATTACGGTGGTGTCACCAGCAAACTTGAAAATTGAGTTGGAGGAAAATTTGGCCGCATAGTCATATGCGAATAAGATGTATATTAAGGGGCTTAGAACACAGCCTTGTGGGGCATCAGTGCCAATAATGTTCATGGTCTGTAGGTTAAGAAGATTAGGATCCAGTCGCAGAGAGAGGTGCCAAGCCCCAGACCTTGGAGTTCGAAGATGAGTTTTGTTGGAACATTGGTGTTGAAGATCCAGCTGTAGTCAATAAATAAGAATCTGACATATGTGTCTGAGTTATTCAAGGATTCCAAGGTTGAGTGTAGAGCCAGTGAAATGGCATCTGCAGTTGACTTGTTGCAGTGATAGGCAAACTGCAATGGATCGATGCAATCTGAGAGGCCAGAATTGATTCAGATTTGACTTGAATGACATTAATAGCCATTTCTAGCCTCCTGGGTATCTCTCTCCATGTTGACAAGAGCACTCATTGACAAGAATCATTCATGGTCGTCAGATGTAATGGCCCTACAAAGGAGATTGGAAGCCATTGAAACCCCCAGGTGGGGACAGCATGGATGGGCAATGCCCATTGGACATCACCAACTTGGCAGTGCCCACTAGCACCCAGCAGTGTCCACAGGCACCCTGGCAGTTCCCACCGCACACCATAACAGTATTGGGTCTGCGCCAAGGAGGTGGGACCTGAGTGTGGGTGGAGCTATGAAAGGGGGAAATAAAAGGGCATGGGGGAAGGTCGGCAGAGGGATTGATTGACAAAAGGGGGGCAATTGGCAATATAGGGTCTTGCACCACCGGGGGGCAGGGTGGTGCAGATGCCATGGAAGGTGTCTTGACAGAGCATTCATCATGTGGGTACCTATGCTGGTGACCCATAATGACATGGGAGAGGTTATATTGCCACTGATGATGTTGGGGGGAGGTGGGGGTTGAGTGTTAACAGGAGTTCATCCATTGCACTGGGAGCTGGCTTACTCCAGTGAGTTTAGGCACTGTTCCCCTACATTCTCTCCATTGCCTCACCAACTTGAATCTCCTGACTGCCAAACAAATTGACAGGGTGTGGGAAGATTGCCGAAAAAAACAGAGTGAAACTCTCTGGTTTTCAGACTTTATTGAAACCTGTAATTCTTTTGGAAAGATCACCCACACTGTTTGTTAGCTTGTAGAGGCAAGGCTCGGAAAGACCTGCAGAGTTGAAAAGGTGACACAAGGTCATTGATTCGTAGCTGTAAGTGTTGAAGCAATGGTAACCCTTTGAAGCAGTGCTGTTTTGCTGGACATAGCTGAGGACCTGGAGTTGTGTCAGCAAGTTGGTACTGGAAGCCAGTGAAATTTCGTGGAAGCCAGTGTTTTCGTTAGAAAGTAGGCGGCTAAGAGGGGACCTTATCGAAACATATAAGATGATTAGAGGTTTAGATAGGGTGGACAGTGATAGTCTTTTTCCTAGGATGGAGAAAGCTAGCACGAGGGGACACAGCTTTAAATTAAGGGGTGATAGTTATAGGACGGATATCAGAGGTAGGTTCTTTACCCAAAGGGTGGTTCGGGAGTGGAATGCCCTGCCTGCAGCAGTTGTAGATGCGCCAAGTTTGGTGGCGTTTAAGAGGTTAGTTGATAAGTATATGGAAGAGAAGGGAATGGTTTAGTTTGGAGGGTATTCTATTTCATATTGGTCGGCGCAACATCGAAGGCCGAAGGGCCTGTTCTGTGCTGTAATGTTCTATGTTCTATGTTCTAAATGTAGACTCAGGAGAAAAGATTAAATCTTTAGGAGGTGAACTGTCATTGAGACAGTCTAAGTTGGAGTGGCCTTTGAATATAGTCAAAATCTAAATCTTCAAAATGGAGAAGTTGAAATCCGTCTTGAGGGGAACAATTTTAATGGCATTGTTTGCTTAATAATCTGTGGAATCTGCCTTAGTTGTATCTATCATTTATTATACAGGATGGTGTGCTGGATCATAGTAGTCTGATAAATCACACTTCCTCATGTTAATTCAGAATATTGACCATAAGATAGATAGTTAACTCACAGTGGACACAGATGGGTGAGTTACTGAGAAATCTGTGGAAATTGACTTGATTGCATCCATCATTTTTATTTGTTAATGGTCTTGCACTAGAACCCCAAGTACATTACGAAGCCAGACTAGACCCCAAATTTTTTTCTATTTTTGTATAAATGTAGGAAAGGATATTCCAGGAATGATTCCACTGACAAATTAGGGATCCTTTAGCATAAAACAAACTTGCTCAATAATACTGTTTAACTATAACTAGAACAAATTAAGCAGCTTACCTATTAACAGTTGAACAATATTTAAAAATGAAAAGGAACCAAATTTAATTTCTAATTTACCACTTTTTCAGCTCCAAGTAACAACATTTTTCTTACAGACTTAAATGTCACATTAAGTACAGTTAGCAACTATAAGTGTACTTGCTATAATGAATGTAGACAGTCTTAAAGCTTTCAGAGAGAGATAGAGTTCCAGAAGCTTGTAAAATCCTTCTAACTTCAACAAAGCTGGAGCTGCAAACTAAGCTGTTTCCTGTAAAAGTTTTTTTTTTCTCACTACTACAGACTCAGGACTGCACATAGACCATATCATCACATGACTCTGTCAAATGCCCTAATCAGAAATGCCAAGAGAACTTAAGTAAAACAAAAGTCCATTAGTCCACTTAACATAAACACTTGCAAGGCCAAATTGAATATTGAGCAATCCAACACATCGCTAGAGAGAGAAAATTCAACGTACTGCCAATGGATAGGAAAACCAAATCGGTGGAATATCAAACATTCTGATCAAATGAGACCACGTACTATATCCTGTCATCAGGTAGACTCAGGATGCCAACACTTCTGCTAGCAGGGCAGCTTTGGAATTCAAATTCAGTTAATTAAATGAATCTAGATTTATGAAACTTGCATCCATGATGATGACCATGAAGCTGTCAGCTCATCAAACTGAATCACCCTATTTGCTCATTGTCTTCTTCATCTTCATGTAGCACCCTTGTTGTGTGAAAGCTGCAAGAAATATTATTACTTTGGTGCAAGACAAGGAGGCAATCACTAAATTCTGGGATGGAGATTGAATCCACATTGTTGGCATTATCTTTCTTTAATCTTTCATCGAATGTGGGTGCACCGTCAAGACCAGAATTTGTTGCCCATCTGTAATCGCCTTTTGAACTGAGTGGCTTGCAGAGAGCTTGCAGTTAAGATTCAACCATATTGTTGTAGGTTTGGAGACACAAGTAGGCCAGATCAGGTAAAGACCGCAGATTTTCTTCCTTAAAGGACATGAATGAATTGGTACTTTTACAACAATCAATGATAGTTTACAGTGTCTATTACTAAAACTAACTTTCAATTCCAGATTTATTAATGGGATTTAAATACCATCAGCTGCTGTGGTCTGTCTCTCCAAAACATTAGACTTGGCCTCTGGATTACTGGTCCAGACATTACTACTACACCACTATTGCCCCCACCTCATAGTCTAACCACCTAAGCAAACCATCTTTCCCAATGCTCTTTAGAGAAGGAAATTTGTCATATGGCTGGTTTCCTTATAGCATGAGTCAAATATAAGAAGCGATCTTTTGGCCTTCTTGGGTCAAACAAATTGACAGGTTGTGGGAAAATTGCAAAGGGTAGCCTAAAATATGTTCAACAATAGAACATTCACAAACCCTGGGGTCGAGAATTCCAAAGATTCACAACCTATTGAATGAAGACATTTCCCCATATCTCTATCTGAAATGATCAGCCTCTTGTGCCCCCTTTTTCAAGCTTCCCCAGCTAGTGGAAACAACCTCAGTTTTCACTTTGTAAAGCCCCCTTCATAATCTTGAACATTTCAACAACATAATTTCTCATCCTTCTAAATTCCAGAGAATATTCCACTACTTCACTCATGATTGAACTACCCTTCATCACAGTGACCTATCTGGTGAACATTTGTTGCAATGTCTTGCATGCATGTAAATCCTTCCTTGAGGGGAGGTGGTGGCATTGTGGCCATTGTCACTGGTCTAGCAATATAGAGACATAACATAATGCACTTAGAACTCAGGCTTGGATCTTGCCATGGCAGATTCATGAAATTTGAATTCAGTATAAATCTGAAATTAAAAGCCTAATGATAACCATGAAATCATTTGATTGCCATAAAAACCTATCTCGTTCACTAATGTCCTTTAGGGAAGGAAATCTGCTATTCTTACCTGATCTGGCCTAGGTGTAACTCCAGACCCAGAGCAATGTGATTGACTCTTAAATGCCCCCGGAAATCATCCAGCAATCTACTCAGTTCAAGAGCAATTAGGGATGGCAACAAATGTTGGCCCAACCACTGATCCCACATCCCAAAATCTTGCACAACTGCACCAAGATTTATTTATTCTTGCACTCCAATCCTCTGGCAAAAGAAGCTATGGTAACAGGAGGAAAGAAAACTAAGCATTGAATGTTTAGAATCTGAAATGCACTATAAAATCAGTACGCTACAGAAGTTGGAAGTCTGAAATAAAAAAAAAGCAGGTCTGATAGCATCTGTGGAGAGAGAATAGATTTGATATTTTAAATCCAATATGATGATACCTTATTCCTAATAGGAGTCATATTGTACTCTTTCTACAGATGCTGCCAGATCTGCTCAACATTTTCAGCACTGTTTTTATAGCTGTGATGGGCAGTAGGTTTATATTCAGTGTGTTTAAAAATATAAGACAGAAATGGAGAGAAGAATAAGTCATAAATGTGATATATGATGTGTGGAAATTCAAAGAAACATTGACAAAATTTCTCAGTTCATATGTCACATAAAGAATATTAACTTATAAAGATAGTAACCGATAGGTAGAATGGACAAAATTTCACATTTTAAGACTTTTACTATAGCAAACGAACTAAAAATCATTATAGGTCAAACACTAATTAAAAGATGAGTAATACAAATATTAAAGATATTGTATTTTCACATTAACTAAATGTCTTATCAAACAATTCTACACAGTGTCTCAGTTCTAGTCGTCATTTCTAGTTCTCTAGCAGGTTGAGTTTGTTTTGTTCAGCCACGGCAAACTTCCAGTGTCCATCTATAAACATTCTATTCAGGTCGGATATTCCTGAATACAATCACTTGCAACAAGGCACACCTTGATAACTTTCCTTTCCTTACATCTTCAACTATCTATTCTCTTTCTTCTGAACAGAAACCAGACATTTACCAGTGCCTTGCTTAGTGACTAGTACAAAAAGATCTATCCCTGCTTCTCCACTGCTATCCCTCCTTTGTTTCCATTTCTGACCTTTTTTTCTGTGCAATACTGTGTAAAGTTGCTTAAATTGTCACCCCCTTTCAATGACTTCCTGTTTCGGCTTCTCTCCCCTTTGCAATCAGATCACATAGGCATTTCTCCAAACTGAGGTACTTTCCATGACTTCAGAATATTTTGTTTCGCTTTAAGTTAAAGCAGACATTTTAAAACAATTACAACGTATAGGGCTCAGTGTTTACGACAAGGGCAAGAACAGAAAAGTCACTGATACAATCATTACTATAACTGATAAAGAGGTGAGGAAGGAGAGCTGAGAAAGACTGAAACAAAAAATATTCCATATAAACTGTGAAAAGGCAGATGTAGCAGGATTTTCAGTTTTTTTATGGAGTAAGTGAATTGAATCACTGGACAAATTTTTCACTGTAAGAACCAGCTTAGCCAGGCAGAAGAGGAAGGCAGTGGATGGGAACTCCATTCAGTGAACATATGGCAATTCTGTGGCCACTCTGGTGGTGGTGGTGGTAGTGGTTGGGGGTGGGGGGGCAGTGTGAAGGGAGTTGAGGTGTAGATGACTCAGATATCCATATTGAAGGAGACGGTTAGGGCCAGGATGCCAGAAATTATTGAAATGATGGGAGTAGGTAAGAAGAAATTGGTTAATGGGTGGAAAACTGATGGCCCATGGTTCAGGTCTACCTTACAGGTTCAATAATCTTTTCTGCATCAACAATTAAAACCTCTTCTGAAAGATAAAGATTTCTGTTTGATCTCATTTCTGCTGGCACAGGAAATACGAGCCAAACATTCTGCTTCTGTGCTCTATCATTTCATAATCCAGAGAGAATCCTGTCCAGCTCTTCCTGAGAATTAAGTGCTTTCAATACTGGTATCATCTTGTAAATTATTTTTTGTATTTTATGCAGTGTTTCTATATCTTTGTTATAATATAGAAACCATTAATCTGCATGGTATGCTGAAGTATGTGTAATCAAGGTTCTTTATGCATTTAACATAACGACTTTTAAATTTTATTCCTCCACAAATTAATAACAAGGCTTTTGTTTGTTCTTTCTCATGAAAGGAAGCACCATTGATGTATCTTTACTACTGTAGAGAATAATAATGCCTGCAGCAACAGTGCCACATTAACATATCCCACAAGCTATCGTTAAGTCTTCTCCAAGTGTGAAAGCAAATTAGTGCTGAATTATGCGAAGCTTCATAGTGTATAGCAGTGCCCATAAGGAATTGGTTTTAAGATTGCTTCAAGCTAACTCTAAGTACCAATTTTAAGAAAGACAAGGAGATGGGCAGTGAGCGAGAGGCATTCATTTATCCTCGATGCAATTAGACTGAGATAGGAGGTAGACTGCAGATTTGACAGTATATTTCAAATAACCAGTTTCCAAATTTACATCATATTTATTTTAAAAAGATGCATATTGAGAATCCTCGTGTAAGAAAGTGCATGTATGCATATGCATGTTTGTGACAGAGGGAGAGACAGAGAGAGGAGGGCTGTATGTGTGTGTGAGACAGAAAGGGGACTGTATGTGTGTGTGTGAGAGAGAAAGAGAGAAAGGCTCTGTGTGTGTGGCACAAAGAGAGTGGATGGAGGTGTGCGTGTGTGCGTGTGCGTGTGCGTCAGAGGGAGGGAGAAGAAGACTGTGGGGGCGCTTTTACCATGTGTTCCACCTCTTCACCTTTAAAATTATTTAAATGCTATTTAATATCTGCTTAGTGAGCCCAGTGCTCAATCATCCAGGCCCTTTCATGACCTCACAGGCAAAGGTACTCGGCAGCAAAGTATAGATATGCTCCCAATGAATGGGGAGCAGTGAACTTTGCCTCATCGGTAGAACTGGAGGCCATTAAAGTGGGGGTATCCCATGGCCAGACAGGCAATGCCCACATGGCCAGTCTGACACTTAACAATGCCCACGAGGCAGTGCCAGGGGTGGAGCAAATGGGGGAGGGGCCAATGAGTGCAAGACCAATGGATGTGGGATCAGTGGCTGTGGGGCTAATGGGAGGAGGGTGCCCACTGCCACTCTGTAGTGATCGGTGGAGGAAGGAAGGGAGAGGGACTTTGCTGCCTTTCAGCAGAAAGGAAGGGGGCCCACTGCCACTGTGCAGAGATCGGTCAGGAGAGGGAGGGAGAGGGGAGGGCCCTCTGCCTTTCAGCAGAAAGGAGAGACAGCCACTGCTACTCTGCAGTTATCGGTGGGAGAGAAGGAGGGAGAGAGAGTGGGCTGGTGCCTTTCTGCAAGGATCAGTGGGGGAGAGAGGGAGAAGGGATCTATTACTACTATGCAGCAATTGGTGGGGAGAGGGCAGCAAGGCTGCAATTTGTGGAGTTGGGAGGATGTCCACAATCAGTCTTGATAGTTGTGGGAGGTGGAAGGTGGGGGGGTGGTGAAGCTATATCTATGGTCGTGGGCCCCCACCCACAATTAAAGGGGGGCACTGCTTCAGGCTGTCTGCAGTAGCAGGGGCCTGACAGCTCTCTTTTTGTCTGTCAGACTCTTGCTATTGATAATGCACATATGCAGCATCGGTAGCCTGCATATGCGTACTATCTCCCTCTGCAGGTTTTTGGGTGTAAATTCCGCCCACAGGCATCTGCAGCGAGCAGTAGGTTCATTCAGAATTTTGCAGGCAGAATGCATATAGGGGAGTGGGGGGGATGGGGGAGGTGGGGGGTACCTGAAAAGAGGGATTGGAAACTCTCCCAGTTTCAGCTCCATCCAGCACTTAGACAAAAAATGCTAAAATCATCCCATGTCTCAGAGACTTATTGCCCAGATCTTGTAACTGGATTGCTGGAGTAGGGGGTTAAGGGCGGAGGGTGAGGAGGCAGTGGAGGCTGTATCTATGGCCGTGGGCCCCCACCCACAATCGTAGGGGGGCACTACTTTGGGTTGTCTACAGTAGCAGGGGCCTAGCAGTTCTCTTTTTGTCTGTCTGACGCTTGCTACTGCTAATGCACTCATGCAACATTGGAAGCCTGTAGTGCTGTAATATTATATTTCTAAGCCTTCCAGTTCATCATATAATATGGCAACACCTGCATCAGTACCTAGTTTGAATTCTATGTGATGACTGTCAAACCTAATACAATACATCAATAATTATTTTTTGTTTCATTAATTTCTCCCAAGAAGGTCATTTTTTTTCCTTTTATTCTATGGCTCTTCCACTTCTTAGAGTTGACTTGGTTTCACCATTACCTTTTTATTCTCATGAACTAGAGAAGCATAGGATGTGCAAATTGTTAAAATTTTGTAGCTTCCCAAAGCTGTAGTGCTCAGCTCTTCTGCTGGGCATTCTTCCTGCAGATGCAGTGTTTTCCTCACAGAACAAGAGTATCTCAAGTTGGTGGTTGGAACACTTTTCCCCAAATTTGTGGACTTTTGCTACATTGCATATTTTTGTCCAATGGCTTTATATCATTTTTCAAGGAACATCAGTTTCTTCACAACCAACTGCTGTTCTGCTTCCCTAGCTCAACCAGTCACATTATTTGCATTACTTTTCAGAAAGTTAAATCTTTCCTCATTTGCACAAGATCTCACTGGGTTTCATCTCAGACTTCAGCTAAAGAATTTAAGAACATAAGAACTAGGAACAGAAGTAGGCCATCTGGCCCCTCGAGCCTGCTCCACCATTCAATAAAATCTTTTCATGGATTCAGTTCCACTTACCTGCCACTCACCATAACCCTTAATTCCTTTACTCTTGCCTTAAAAACATTCAATGAAGTAGCCTCAACTGCTTCACTGGGCAGGGAGTTCCACAGTTTCACAACCCTTTGCGTGAAGACGTTCCTCCTCTACTCAGTCCTAAATCTGCTCTCCCTTATTTTGAGGCCATACCTCCTAGTTCTAGTTTCACCTGCCAGTGGAAACAACTTCCCTGCTTCTATCTTATCTATTCCCCTCATAATCTTATACATTCCTCTAAGATCTCCCCTCATTCTTCTGAATTCCAATGGGTATGGCCCATTCAGTCTGTCTTCATAAGCCAACCTCTCAACTCTTGAATCAACTATTACATAACCGCATATTAATTTAGCAATAATCCGCTCACTGAGGCTCAGTTTGAATTTTACCAGGGTCTTTCTTCTCCCAACCACACTTCAGCCTTAGTTTAAACATGAACAAACAGCTGAATTCCTGAGGTGAAATGAGAGTGACTGCCCGTGATATCAAGGCAGCATTTGACCACCTGTGGCACCAAGTTAGATGAACTAAGAGACTATCGCTGTTGCTGTGCAGACATATGGATTTGGGCCTGTGTCTGCGGGAGTTTGCGCGCTCTCCCCGTGGTTGCGTGGGTTTTCTCTGGGTGCTCCGGTTTCCTCCCACATCCCAAAAATGTGCTGTTAGGCTGATTGGGTAACAAATTGTCCCTATATTGGTCTCTATATGTCATTAAGACGTTAGGATGGCGGCGCGGGCTCGTTGGGCCGAAGGGCCTGTTTCCCGTGCTGTGTTGTTCTTTGTTCTTTGTTCTTTGACTGCTCTGTTCTGTTGTTTGGTGACGTGGCTCAACCCTGCTTCACCTCGTGGTGCCTAGATGTAGCAACACTAGTGAGTTTCTGCTCCCCAAACCTAGAATAAAATGCCAACCCTACCACCTTCCATGAGAGTTCATCTCAATTATCCTGATGGCAACTTACATCTCCACCCCATGTGGACATGAAGATCAAGCTGAGTGGAATTTTTTGAAGAGGTGACAAAAACGGTTGATGAAGGACAAGCCGTTGATGTCGTCTACATGGATTTCAGTAAGGCGTTTGACAAGGTTCCCCATGGTAGGCTGATAAAAAAAGGTGAAGGTGCATGGGATACAGGGCCAGGTATGTAGATGGGTTGAGAACTGGCTTGGGAGGAAGAGACAGCGGGTAGTAGTGGAAGGCTCTTTTTCCAACTGGAGGTCAGTCACTAGTGGTGTGCCACAGGGCTCAGTACTAGGACCCTTTCTATTTGTGATTTATATAAATGGCTTGGAAGAGGGGGTAGGTCGTGTGATCAGGAAATTTGCTGATGACACTAAGATGCTTGGATTGGCGGGGACTGAGGAGCAGTGCCAGGCAATACAACAGGACATAGATAGGCTGGTAGATTGGGCAGATAGATGGCAAATGGAATTTAATCCGGATAAATGCGAGGTGATGCATTTTGGCCGGGATAATGTAGAGGGGAGTTATAGGATAAAAGGTAAAACTATCCGGAGTATAGAGACGCAGAGAGACCTGGGGATGCAGGTTCACAAGTCTCTGAAGGTGTCAGTACAGGTGGAAAAAGTGATAAAGAAAGCGTATGGTATGTTAGCCTTCATAGGAAGAGGTATAGAATACAAGAGTAGGAGTCTGATGTTACAAGTGTATAGAACGTTGGTTAGGCCTCACTTGGAGTACTGCGTCCAGTTCTGGTCGCTGTACTACCAGAAGGATGTGGAGGCCCTGGAGAGAGTGCAGAGGAGATTTACCAGGATGCTGCCTGGTATGGAAGGGCTGTCTTACGAGGAAAGATTGAACGCACTGGGGTTGTTTTCCCTTGAAAGACGTCGGCTGAGAGGGGATCTATTAGAGGTATATAAGATTATGGGGAGTATAGATAGAGTAAATGGTGGTAAGCTTTTTCCACCATTAGAATCGGATAGAACGAGGGGTCACGGTCTTAGGGTGAGGGGTGCTATGTATAAGATGAACATTAGAGGGCATTTTTTCACACAAAGGGTAGTGGGGGTGTGGAATGCACTACCGAGTAAGGTGGTGGGAGCAGGCACGCTTGGGTTGTTTAAGGGTCTCTTGGACAGCCACATAAGCGGTCTGCAGATAGAGGGATATAGGAGGACTGTTTAAATACTTTATTTGTTTCCACAGGCTATTCGGTCCACCTTGTTGACCAATAAGGCGCATACATTCGGCAGGTCGTGCGAGGGCTGCTCTTGGATGTTACTTCAGGAGTGGCCTAGTGCTTCATGTCATTAGTGTATGCTTAAACTGGACCATCAGATGGGCAACATGACAGCTCAGAGACTATCGCTGTTGCTGTGCAGACACATGGATTTGGGCCTGTGTCTGCGGGAGTTTGCGCGTTCTCCCCGTGGTTGCGTGGGTTTTTCTCCGGGTGCTCCGGTTTCCTCCCACATCCCAAAAATGTGCTCTTAGGCTGATTGGGTAACAAATTGTCCCTATATTGGTCTCTATATGTCATTAAGACGTTAGGACGGTGCCGAAGGGCCTGTTTCCCGTGCTGTGTTGTTCTTTGTTCTTTGTTCTTTGACTGCTCTGTTCTGTTGTTTGGTGATGTGGCTCAACCCTGCTTCACCTCGTGGTGCCTAGATGTAGCAGCACTAGTGAGTTTCTGCTCCCCAAACCTAGAATAAAATGTCAACCCTACCACCTTCTGTGAGAGTTCATCTCAATTATCCTGATGGCAACTTACATCTCCACCCCATGTGGACATGAAGATCATGCTGAATAAAATGTAAACCATTACAAATAGCCTTGAGATGAAACACCCTAAGGCTTTGTTCATTATGGCCGGGGACTTCAATCAGGCCAAGTTCAAGAGCATACTACCAAGTTACCAGCAACACATCGCCTGTTCCACCATAGGTTTAAACATCTAGACCACTATTACACAAATATAAAACATGCCTACTGCTCTATTGCCTGTACATGCTTTGGCAAATCAGACCACAAGCCGATGCTCCTGCTCCCGGTTTACAAGCAAAAAACTGAAGCAGGAGAATCCATCAAAGAGAATTGTGCAATGTTGGTCTGAGGAATTGGATGACCTCCTATGGGACTGCTTGGAGTCAGTGGACTGGTCAGTATTTGAAAACTCTGCGACCAGCCTGAACAAGTACGCCACTACAGTAACTGACTTCATTAGTACGGGGTGTAGAAGACTGTGTGCCAAAAAAGAAAATCCATGTGTTTCCCAACCGGAAGCCATGGGTGAACAGGGATATCCACTCCTTGCTGAAGTCTATTTCTGAGACGCTCAAATCAGGCGATCCTGACCTATACAAGAAAGCTGGATATGATCTAAGAGATCCACCAAGGATACCAAAAGACAGTATCAGACCAGACTAGCTCTGCAAGACGTAACAGCTACAAGATGAAGACATAAGAAATTGTCTGCTCCAATGCACCCCTCCCTGATGAACTCAATGCATCCTACCTTTGTTTTGAGCAAGAAGTTAGTGAGAGTATGCCACCCACCCTGGAAGCCTTGGATAAACCTGTATCTGAGATCACCATTGCAGATGCCAGAGCAGCTTTCTCAAAAATCAACCCACGGAAAGCAACTGGCCTGGATGGGATACCTGGATGAGAACCAGATCTTTCCCAGATCAGCTAGCAGGGGTATTCGCAAACATCTTCAACTTCTCATTCAACAATCTGAGATCCCTATCGGCTTCAAGAAGATGACCATCATCCCAGTGCCAAAGAAAATCCAAGAAGTGTGCCTTAATGACTATCGTCTGATGACTCTGACATCCATCATTATGAAGTGCTTCGAAAGGCTAGTCATGGCTCGAATCAATTGCAGCCTCCTGGACTGCCTGGATCCACTATAGCTTGCTTACTGCCACAACAGGTCCACAGCAGACAGCATCTCTCTGATCCTGCACTCAATCCTGGAATAGCTAGATAACAAAGATACCTGTGTCATACTCCTATTTTTTGACACCATTATTCAACATCATTATTCCAAAAAAAACTCATCTCCAAACTCCATGGCCTGGACCTCAGCTGCTCAGTGGAACATGAACTTCTTAACCCAAGATCACAATCAGTAAGAATAGGCAACAATACCTCCTCTATGATCACCCTCAACTCCAATGCCCCACAAGGCTGGGTTCTCAGACTCCTACTATAATCCTTATATACTTACGACTGTGGGCCAAATTCTCCTCCAGCTAGATTTTCAAGTTTGCCAACAATAGCACCGTAATGGCTTAAATCTCAAACAATGACGAGAAAGAGTACAGGAAAGAGACAGAAGATCTGGTGAACTAGTGGAGTGACAATACTCTCTCCCTCAATATCAACAAAACAAAGATTGTCATCAACTTCAGGAAGTGTAGAGAGGAACATCCCCTGTCTACATCAATGGGGATGAAATAGAAAAGGTGACAGCTTCAGGTTTTAAGTGTCCAGATCACCAACAAACTGTTCTGGACCTCCATGCTGACACTTTAGTTAAGAAAGCCAACAACGTCACTATTTTCTCAGAAGAAGGACTTGAGGATTTGTACTTGAGGGATTTCAGAGATTCGCGAGCCAGCAGCCATGACTGGAAGAAACTCTACAAAGAAAAATATGTGTCGAGGAGAAAGACTGTGCACAGAATTCCACTCTATTTGCCACCTGCTTTGCCCATATTTCCAGGTCAGCCTGGCCCCTTCAATCCCTTCCCAATTGAACCTCATCATTTTTATCCACCTGGGATTATTGGAGGAGAATATGATGAGCATCTTCAGCTGCCTTACAGAAGAGATTCTGTTAATCGCTTCTTACCCGGATCAGGACTGTTGCCAGGGACGTTGTCTCCATTCAGGCTTCTATTTGACCCAACTAATTCTTTGCCAGGTCAGTCAACTGAAATGCCTGGATTTCATGCCATCAGATTTCCAGGGAGATCTACTGGAGGCAGATCAGCAAACATTAGGCATGGCATCATTTAAGAACTCAATGAAGCTTTAGGACTTTTTTTTAGATTTAGTCCTTAAAGGATGCTGAGTTACTGCATATTTAGTCTTTGTCAATCTTTCTTAAAAAGTCTAAAAAGCTTGCAGATGAAACATACACCAGTTTGTATATTAATTTGCCAATCCAAGCCTGAAAAGTTAAATAAGGAATGTAAGAAATGTGGGACAGAAGGACTTAAATGAACATTTGACTCACAGGGTGGAATAATTGTTGTTCTTATTTCATGCAGGGCGATAAAAGTGGGCTTTAGAATATCGCAACACCCTTTCTGAATATTTTTTGGTGGCGCGGGCTCGTTAGGCCAAAGGGCCTGTTTCCCGTGTTGCTTTGTTCTTTGTTCTAAGACTAAGGAAATTTGGCATGTCCGCTACGACTCTTACTAACTTTTACAGATACACCATAGAAAACATTCTTTCTGGTTTATCACAGCTTGCTATGGCTCCTGCTCTGCCCAAGACCGCAAAAAGCTACAAAAGGTCATGATTGTAGCCCAATCCATCATGCAAACCAGCCCCCATCCATTAACTCTGTCTACATTTCCCGCTGCCTCAGTAAAGCAGCCACCATAATTAAGGACCTCATGCACCCCGGACATTCTCTCTTCCACCTTCTTCCGTCAGGAAAAAGGTGCAAAAGTCTGATATCACATAACAACTGATTCAAGAACAGCTTCTTCCCTGCTCCCATCAGATTTTTGAAAGGATCTACCTTGCATTAAGTTGATCTTTCTCCACACTCTCACTATGACTGTAACATTACATTCTGCACTCTCATTTCCTTCTCTATGAATACTGTGCTTTATCTGTATAGCATGCAAGAAACAATATGTTTCACTATATGCTAATACATGTGACAATAATAAATGAAATCAAATCAAAAATCAGTGAGCCCTGGCAAAACTGGAAGCAATGGGAATCAAGGGAAAATTTCCACTGATTGAATCATACCTGATGAAAAGGAAGTCGGTTGTAATGATTGGAGATCAATCATTCCAGCACCAGAACATCATTGCGGGAGATCCTCAGGTAGTGTTCCTGGCCGAACCTCTTTGGCTGCTTCATCAATGGCCTTCCTTCCATCAGAAGTTAAGAAGTGCTGGTATTCACAAATGATTTCACAATGTTCAGCACCCTTTGTATCTCCTCAGATGCTGTCCATGTTTAAATGCAGCAAGACCTGGACAATATCCAGGCTTGGGCTAACAAGTGGCAAATAACATTTGCACTTCACTAGTTCCAGGCAATGACCATCTCCACCAATCTAACCATTCCCCCTTGACATTTAATGGCATTACCATTACTGAATCCTCTTCTATCAACATCCTGGAGTTTACCATTGACCAGAAACTGAATTAGGCTGGCCATGTAAATACTGTGGCTACAAAAGCAGATCAGAGGCTAGAACCCTACAGTGAATAACTCACTTCTTGACATCTTAAAGCCATTCCACCATTTCCAGGGCATAAGTTAGGAGTTTGATGGAAAACTCTTCACTTCTCTGGGTAAGTGCAGCTCCAACAACAGCGATGAAGTTTGACACTATCCATGACAAAGCAATGTGTTTGAGTGGCACCTCTACCACAAAAATATTCACTCTCTTTACCATTACAGACACTAGCACAGTGTTTATCATCTACAAGGTGCACTGCAGGAACTCTTTGGCAGCAGCTTACAGACCTAAGACCGCTACCATTATGGAAAGGCAAGTGTAACACATACATGAAGGAAAACTTCCAGGAGGTGGCAAGTCACTCACCACTCTGTCTTGGAAATATGTTGCTGTTCCTTCACTGTTGCCACCTGAGAATCATAGAATCATTTATAAAAATCATTTTTATAAATGATCTGGATGAGGGTATTGAGGGATGGATCAGTAAATTTGCAGATGATACTAAAGTTGGTGGAGTGGTAGATAGTGAAGAGGGGTGTTATAGTTTACAGAGTGACTTGGACAAGTTGCAGAGCTGGGCCGAGAGGTGGCAAATGGAGTTTAATGTGGAAAAGTGTGAGGTAATGCACTTTGGCAGGAACAATAAATGTGTAGAGTATAGGGCTAATGGTAGGGCTCTTAATAGTGTTGAGGAACAGAAGGATCTTGGTGTATGTGTCAATAGATCCCTGAAAGTAGGCAGTCAAGTGGATAAAGTTGTTAAGAAGGCATATGGAGTCTTAGCTTTTATTGGTAGGGGGATTGAATTTAGGAGCCGCAGCATCATGTTGCAACTGTACAAAACTCTAGTGCGGCCGCACTTGGAGTATTGTGTGCAGTTCTGGTCCCCACATTATAAGAAAGATGTGGAGGCATTGGAGAGGGTACAGAGGAGGTTTACCAGGATGTTGCCTGGTATGGAGGGCAGGTCCTATGAAGAGAGGTTGAAGGATTTGAGTTGTTTTTCGTTAGAAAGGAGGCGGCTAAGAGGATCTTATTGAAGCATATAAGATGATTAGAGGTTTAGATAGGGTGGACAGTGAGAGCCTTTTTCCTAGGATGGAGAAAGCTAGCACGAGGGGACACAGCTTTAAATTAAGGGGTATGAGTTATAGGACGGATATCAGAGGTAGGTTCTTTACTCAAGAGTGATTAGGGAGTGGAATGCCCTGCCTGCAGCTGTTGTAGATGCGCCAAGTTTGGTGGCGTTTAAGAGGTTAATTGATAAGTATATGGAAGAGAAGGGAGTGGTTTAGTTTGGAGGGGCATTGCTTTTTATTTTGGTCGGCACAACATCGAAGGCCGAAGGGCCTGTTCTGTGCTATAATGTTCTATGTTCTATATTCTATATTCTATATTCTATACAATGCAGAAGATGACCTTTAGCACATTGAGCCTGCATCAACATATTAGAAACACCTGAACTCCCATCTAATCCCATCTGCCTGCACTTGGCCCATAGCCCTGAATGTTATAATGTGCTAAGTGCTCATCCAGATGCTTTTTAAAGGATGTGAGGCAACCTGCCTTCACCATCCTCCCAGGCAGCGCATTCCAGACTACCACCACCCTCTGGGTAAAGAAATTTTTCCTTAAATCCTCCCTAAAACTCCTGCCCTTCCCTTTGAACCTGTGTCCCCTCATGACTCACCCATCACACCTTGCCAGTTTTGGATCTGTCTTTAAATTGTGTGTGAACTTTTCCTGGAAGTACAAGGAGGAAGAGTGTTAGATTCTTCAAGGACACAAGCAAATTACCCATCCTCAAGGGGGCTCAGTGGTTCTTAATGGGGGGTTCACATAAATGTCTGGCATATGATCATCGTCAAAGAAAATTGCGGGGTCACCAATGTCAGATGGGCCTCTCTCATGGATGCAGCCACACCTGTGACAGGATACGCTGCTGCTTGATTCCTTCAGTTGACTTCAGTGGTCACCAAGACAACCACCTCACTTCACCACATCAAAGACACAAAAGAAAAACAAGTATGGAGTAGTAATCTTGGCAGGCCAAATATGATCATTGATGCGCTTTCAACACTTGTTTGGAATGATCCCTTGGCAGGTCACTTTTGCTGCAATCTCCATTCAGACTTGTTTTGTCTGGCGTGATCATCTCTTCCTGCTGTCCCTTGGGAAGAGAACCTTATGCCGTGTTCACAGCAGCCTGAATAAATTACGGGTTGCATTGCTGAAATGTGGGACTATCTGGGCTCTTCCTTCTGCCATTGTGTGTTGTCTTCCAGTGAACCCCTGATAGTTTTGAGTTTTCAGTTAGAGGGGCAATAGCAGGATGGTTGAGGGCAGCAGTAACAGAGTGAGATGTTGCAATAGCAGCATGAACAAGGCACCAAACACAAGCAAGACTCAAAGCTCCTCCATTGAGAGATTACGACCCTCATGAAAAGCCAGATTCAGTAGATCAGTTAGTGAATGTCAGAGGTGACCACAAAACTGATTGCCATTACCTTGTCCTTGGTTTCAAAGGGATAGAGACAATGGGAGAGGGAGACAAAGCAGCGGGAGTCATCACAGATCCTAATTCTCATTCTTACAAATGAACGTAAAGCTGACTGTTCTTTAAATATTGAGCAATCATCTACCATAACACGTAATGTCAAACTTGCCACCTTCTCCCCAACACCGCACAATAATTGATTGCTAGCCACTGTAAAATCATACAGAGGCCGTTGGCTGTCTAACTCAACAACAGCAATGGTACCCACTTTTGTTTTCACTACCAACCTGTGCCAATAGAACAAAATCCATCTCCTATTTTCAATGCAGGACCTTGTTGCCCTGGGTACTCCAGTCATAAATTGTACGTGACTTTTTCTTCAAATGTTGGTGTCTGCAACATTGAAAAGACTAATAAGTTCCTTAATGAAGATGAAGCCAGAAATGCCAGCAAGCTGTCTACAAAAGGAACTTGGCGAGTGAACCAGCATTGGTTGACAGGCCTGAGATAATCAACATCTCCCACTAGTGCTGCGGGTGACTTTCAGCTGAATGGTTGTTATAATTAAGTTGGGTTTGGGGACACTGCAGTGAAGCAATAAACACTTTGTGATTGACACTGCAGAGGGTAGAATCAGACCTCCCTGTGGCTAAGGAAGTTTGGCTGTCTTAAGTTTGATCAATTATCTAACTCTGTTACAAATCTCAATGCGCAAATTTCATAATTTGTGTGAAAATTCACTTTTAACTGACTCAGCATGATTTCTAAGCCCTAATACCCAGTGGGATGTCAAAGCTCCAGGAAAATCAGGGAGCACAGGTGATTGTCATGGCCATCACTAAGGAGAAGCTTTTCATGAAACTGAAAGATCTGAAGGTGGATATATCACTTGGACCGGATGGACTGCACCCCGGGGTTCTAAAAGAGATAGCTGAGGAAATTGTGGGGAGCTAGGTCATGATTTTTCAAGAGTTATAAGAGCCAGGAGGGTCCCAGAGAACTAAAAAGTAGCTAATGTAACACCAATGTTTAAGAAGGGAGGGAGGCAGCAGATTGGAATCGTAGGCTGGTGGCGGTCAGCCTGACTTCGATCATTGGCGAGATTTTAGAGGCCATTATTAAAGATGAGATTGCAGAATACTCGGAAGTGCACGATAAAGTAGAATTGAGTCAGCATGGCTTGGTCAAGGGGAGGTCATGTCTGACAAATCTGTTCAAGTTGTTTGAGGAGGTAACAAGAAAGTTAGGTAAAGGAGAACCAGTGGACGTGATTTATTTAGATTTTCAGAAGGCCTTTGATAAGGTGCCACGTAAGAGACTGTTAAATAAGTTAAATATCCATGTTATTAAGGATAAGATCCTGGCATGGATAGAGGATTGGCTGACTGGCAGAAGACAGAGAGTGAAGATAAAGGGGTCTTTTTCAGGATGGCAGCCAGTGACCAATGTTATTTTTCAGTGGTCGATGCTGGGACCACAACATATTTTCACAATATACATTGAGCATTTGGAGGAAGCAACTGAAGACACTTTTGTTAAGTTTGCAGATGATCCAAAGATAATAGAGGGACAGATAGTATTGAGGAAGCAGGGGGACTGCAGATGGACTTGGACAGGTTAGATGTACAAGATTATGAGGGGTATAGATAGAGTAAACAGGATTGAGTTCTTTCCTAGGATGGACTCGAATAGCACGAGGGGTCACAGGCTTAGGGTGAGGGGGGTAAGGTACAATTTGGATGCTAGAGGGAGTTTTTTCACACAGAGGATGGTGGGAGTATGGAATGCACTGCCAAGTAAAGTGGTGGAGGCAGGTACTCTGGAGTTATTTGAGAAATACTTAGATGGACACATGAACAGAATGGGAATGGAGGGGTATAGAAAACTGATTTAAAATAGGGATCATGAGCCTTGGGAGTCCCTGGAAAGTGTGTAAATAGATGATGATATTGATGTACTTGTTTTTATCCTACAGGTACTTTGGTCCATCTTGTTGTCTAACAAGGGGCATACACGCGATGGGTCATGAGAGGGCTGCTCTTGGATTTTTTTCGAGAGTATCCTAGTGCTTCACATCATTAGTGTACGCTTGACCTGGACCATTTGATGGGCAACACAACAGTTCAGTGACTATTGCTGTGCTGTGCACATACATGGATTTGGGCCTGTGTCTGTGGGAGTTTGCGCATTCTCCCCGTGCTTGCGTGGGTTTTCTCCGGGTGCTCCGGTTTTCTCCCACATCCCAAAGCTGTGCTCTTAGGCTAATTGGCAAAATAAATTCTCCCTAAATTGTCTCAAATTTGGTTTTTAATCCATAGATCTATAAACATGGACAGGGATCACGGGTAGAGGTGGGAACATCGGGGTGGCTGCGCAGGCTTGTTGGGCCGAAGGGCCTGTTTCCCGTGCTGTTTTGTTCTTTGTTCTTTGAGAGTGGGCAAAGAAATGACTGATGGAATACAATGGGGAAAATTGTGAGGTCATGCACTTTAGAAGGAGGATTGGAGACATAAACTCATTTCTAAATGGGAAAATGTTTAGGAAATCAGAAACAAATGGGATTTGGGAGTCATTGTTCAGATTCTTTCAGGTTAATGTGCAGGTTCAATTGGCAGTTAGGAAGGCAAATGCAATGTTAGCATTCATGTCGAGAGGGCTAAAATCCAAGAGCAGGAATGTACTTCAGAGGCTGTAAGAGGCTCCAGTCAGACTCCGTTTGGAGTATTGTGAGTAGTTTTGGTCTCATAGGAAGGATGTGCTGACTTTGGAAAGGGTCCAGAGGAGGGTCAGAAGAATGATCCTTTTTGTAATGAAGAGCTTGTCGTATGAGGAACAGTTGAGGACTCTGAGTCTGTACTTGTTGGAGTTTAAAATACTATGGATACTAAGGTACCGTGAGGCCTGGATAGAATGTGGATGTGGAAAGGATGTTTCCACTAATAGAAAATTGAAACCAAAGGGCGCAGCCTCAGGTTAAAGGGACAATCCTTTAAAACATAGATGCAGAAGGCAATGGAGGCCAGATCATTGAGTATTTTTAAGACAGAAATAGTCTTTTTATTTCTTGATTAATAAGGGGGTGAGGGGTTATGAGGAAAAGGCAGGAGATTATGGATGAGAAAAATATCAGCCATGATTGAATGGCATAGCAGGTTTGATGGACCAAGTGGCCTAATTCTGCTCCTATATCTTATGATCTTCTGATCTAATATCTGTTCTGAATTCCTTGACTATAGAGTTGAGTTATTCACATCCATCGACAATGTCTTCTTTATTTAAAGATCTTTGCCACTTCATTCCTTAATTTCCTCATTTCCAAAAAATATGCCCCAAGTTTATCTTGCATGTCATCACAACCCAATCCCTACTTCTTAGTTATCTGGTGCATTTGTTGCATTTAAGACCATAAGGTATAAGAGCAGAAGTAGACCATCAAGTCTGCTGTGCTTGAGATCGTGACTAACCTGTTCTGATAATCCATCTTGATGAAGAATTTTGAAGGGAATTGAAAAGGTGGTTAGAGATGCAATTTTTGCAGTCCAGAATATGGGGAAATATCCAAAATCAGAACCAAACTATTCAGGAGAAAAGTGAGGAGACATTCCTTGACACAAAAAATGGTAGAGGTGTGAAACTATCTCCTGAAAAATGCAGTGGATGCTAGCTCAGTTGATCATTTGAAACTGAAGATTTTTGCTAGAGAAGGGTAGAAAGGAAATGGAGCCAAGACAGATAGATAAATTTAAGATCCAGATCAATCATGATGGTGGCATGGTGTCACAGTGATTAGCACTGCTGCCAGGGACCCAGGTTTAATTCCAGCCTCGGATCATTGTTTGCTCATTGTTGTAATGTAGCAATTGCTAATTTATGCACAGCAAGTTCCAACAAAGAACAATGAGGGAATCAGGGAGATAATAGAGATAGCCTGAGAGGTTGGGCAAAAATCTAGCAGATGGAGAATAACATGGGAAAATGTGAAGTTATTCACTTTAAGAGAAAGAATAAAAATGCAAAACAATAATTAAATGGAGAATGATGGCAGAATTCTGAAGTGCAGAGGATCTATATGTCCTCTTGCAGCAGTCACTAAAAGTTAGTATGCAGGTAAACAAGTTAGTTAAGAAAGCTAATAGACTTTATTATGAAGGGAGTTGAATATAAAAGCATATTATGTTCCAGTGTTACAGAGTAAGAAGTCTCACAACACCAGGTTGAAGTCCAACAGGTTTATTTGGTAGCATAAGCCACAAGCCACTAGTTTTCAGAGTGCTATCCCTTCATCAGGTGAGTGAGATTTCAGTTCATAAACAGGACATATAAAGACAGAAACTCAATTTACAAAATAATGGTTGGAATGTGAGTCTTTACAATAATGAAGTCTTAAAGGTACAGACAATGGGAGTGGAGAGAGCATTAAGCACAGGTTAAAGAGATGTGCATTGTCTCCAGGCAGGACAGTTGGCGAGATTTTGCAATCCTAGGCAAGTTGGGGTGTTTTGAGACAAATTGTGAGGCTTTTTACTGTGTTTACCCCAGTCCAACGCTGGCATCTCTACATCAGTTATACACTGCATTGGTGAGATCACATCCCAAATACTGTGTTCATTTTTGTCTCATCATATTTAGCGAAGAATATAGATGCATCAAGGGTTTACTCGTTTAATACCTGGAATGAGCAGGTTGTCTTATGAAGAAAGGTTGGACACACTGGTTTTGTTTCCACTGGAGCTCAGAAGAATGAGACTGACTTGATTGAAGGGTACAAGATCCTGAATGGTCTTGACAAGGTGGACGTGAAAAAGGATGTTTCCTCTTATCGGTGAAGGTTGCAGGGGGAGATCAAGACTGCAGGGGTTGGGGGGAGGGGGAGAGATTGAGATGGACGGTGGGGTCGGGGATGAGGATGAGGATATGTCCAGTGGGGGCAACAGTTGGGCTGTGGGGTGATTGGAGGGGCAGGCCAGCAATTGAGCTGGCCAGCGATTGTGAGGCTGGCAGTGCGGGGCTACTGCGTATATGCCAATCTCAGCACGGACAGATCACCACATGCATAATGGCCCACTCAGTGCTATGCTGTCGCGATGCTGGCATTGGACTGGGGTAAACACAGTAAGAAGTTTCACAACACCAGGTTAAAGTCCAACCAGTTGATTTGATAGTAATCCCACAAGCTTCCGGAAACATGTTCCTTTGTCAGGTGTGTGGAAGGGAACCTGGTGTTGTGAAACTTCTTACAGTGCTGTGCTGCCAGCTCTCCAGTGGGAACAGCCTACTGATTTTCATTGTGATTTACACTCGTGCACTTTGCAGTGCAGAGTGTGGGAGATTCATTTTGAAAATCCCACTGAAAAAAAAACAGCAGGATTTACTCTAATCTTTAATGTAAATACAACACTTAGAATATTTTTGGATGAATCCCACAATTGCACTCTTTATACCCAGACAACTAATGCATTTCCCAAGGAGAACTCAACACATAACATCCAACAGCAACAGTCTTTCAGAAGGGCAAGGCAGAGGTAAGTTCAAAATATAAATGAGTCAGTTTACCAGAATTGTTTCTTGTACAAAATTAAATCCAAATCAGGGGGACTGGTCTTAGCATTGCGCCCCACTGGCCAATGGGCAGGGAGCACCAGTAAGATCGTGAGAAAGCTGAGAAATCAAGTTCAAGCCCAATTTCTCACCACTTGTGATCTGACCGACACCAGATAATTGGTACAATCAGCCTCATGCCCATTTCTGGCGTAAGGCTGAATAAATTATTTAAACTAAATCTAATGTAATTTCAATATAATTAGCAACCCGGGACCAGACATGATGGCCTCACTGATACAATAGAAGGCACTAAGGCTTCACCACTAGGAGTTCAGTGGCAAGGAGGTGACTCTTGGGTAGTTCCAGCCTGGCACCCTGGCAATAGGCAACCTCGAGGTGAGGCCTGAGGAGGCAGGGTCTACTGCGTGAGCAGACCAGGTACAGGCCAATTCATGTTGAGGGCAGCCCCATGCACACACTACATTTGAGGTCAGTATGGAATAGAGAGAAGCCTGCTTCCATTTTGCAATGGCAATCACTTGGGGGAGGGAGTGGGCAATCAGTCTGGGCAGGGGGTTCACAGGGATTAATCTTTCAGAGCACGGAGTCTTGATCAATTGTGGGCTCCAGCTGTAGCTGTGGGGAGCCCTGCTTTTGGCAATAGAGGCTTGCTGAATGTAGTAGAGGCCTTGACAGGTCTCTCTGCTGCTCAGAACAGAGAAACCTGCACATGCTCAACTGCACCCTCTGCTGCTATCAGCCTGCTATTGTGGTGACTTAAGCCTTGCAACCGTCCCTTAGTGGTGAGAAACAGATTTTGAGGGGATTTTTCTACGTAAGATATTAGGTTTTGACACTCTGAGAAAATGGTTCCAAAAATCTTCCATTTTCACACATGTTCTAGGATTTTTTTTTCATAAAATCACCTCCAGGGTTTTTTTCTTCTGATGAAGGTGATAGATGACACAAAGGCAATGGATGTTGTTTCCATGGACTTCAAAAGCCTTTGACAAAATACCTCATGGTCAACTGATATGGAAGGTGAAGTCACGTGGGATCAGAGGAGAGCTGGCAAGATGGATACAGAACTGGCTTGGCTATAGAAGATGGAGGGTAGCAGTAGAGGGATGCTTTTCTGAATGGAAGGTTGTGATTAGTGGTGTTCCACAAGAATCAGTTCTGGGACCTTTGGTGTTCATGGCACATATAAAATCATTAGAGGAAAATATAGCTGATCTGATTCATGAGTTCACAGATGAGATAAAAATTGGTGCAATTGCAGATAGTGTACTGGATTGTCAGAGGTTACAGCAAGATATAGACCAGTTGGAAACTTGGGCAGAGAAATGACGGATGGTAATTTAATCTGGACAAATGTGAAGTAACACATTTTGGAAGGTCCAAAGCACATCAGAATTATACAGTAAATGTCAGGACACTTAGGAATATTGACAGGCAGTGAGATTGGGATGTATATGTCCACTGATCACTGAAAATGGCAACACAGGTGGATAAAGTAATCAAGAAAGCGTATGGCATGTTTGCCTTCATTGGTCAGGGCATTGAGTACAAAAATTGGCAAGTTATGCTGCAGCTGTACAAAACCTTAGTTAGACCTCATTTGGAATATTGTGTACAATTTTGGTTGCCACAGTACCAGAAGGATTTGGATGCTTTGGAGAGACAATAGAAGAGGTTTACCAGGATGTTGCCCGGCCTGGAGGGTATTAGCTATGAGAAGAGGTTAGATAAATTCAGTTTGTTCTCAATGGAACAACGGATGTTGAGGGCGACCTGATAGAAGTTTACAAGATTATGAGTGGCATACTCAGAATGGATAATCAGATGCTCTTTCCTAGGGTAGAAAAGTCAAGTGCTAGGGGACATAGGTTTAAAGTGCCTGGGGAAAAATTTAGAGGACATGTGCAAGACATATTTTTTACATACAGGATGGTGAGTGTCTGGAGCGTGTTGCCCGGGAAGCTGATGGGAAAAGGTATGATAGCTCCATTTAACACGTATCTGGACGAATGCATGAATAAGACAGGAATAGAAAGATATGGGCTCTGTAAGTACATATTTTCAGCAGGCATTACGATCAGTGCAGGCTTGGAGGGCCTGTTCTTGTGCCGTACCATTCTTTGTTCTTTTTCTTCTTGTTTTTGTACAATCCCAGCTCAGAACAAAATGCAGCTATGCATACACCAAATTCTTGACTCTCAAACAAATGGCTACCCCTTTAGCAGGGCACAGTGCTCTGCTTATATTGTCTAGCAAGGCTACACAGCAGCTCCTTGTTGCACTGATTCCTGATAATGGTTTTTCATCTGTCTGTCATGTTCTGGGTTGGCTTCCTGTGGCCATCTTGGGGGTTGGGGAAACTCTGCTAAGAAACCAAAGGATCTTACGAGAAAAGTATTGACCTCCCAGCAGAGAACCCCTGGTGACACCACAGGATGGAGGTCTAATTGGAGAGTGTAAATATGGAATTCTGAGAAAGATGAACATGGATTTGGGAGGGAACAACATGTCCATTGGTTTTGGAAGGAAAAGGAGATCACGCAGTTGTTTGCAAAGATGGTGAGGTCAAATATTGGTTTCTGAGAGGGGCAGTGATGATAAATTTGATAAGGTAGGGGCAACACCTGAAGACAGAGAAATGTTAACAATATTGGCAAACATGGGGGTGGGGCAAGTTGCGTGGTCAACAGGTTAGTGAGTCTCATAGACAAGATGAGTTCTGAGTGGACATTAGTAAGATAGAAGAACATTTGGAGAAAAGTGCAAGTTCAAGGTTAGGGCAGGGGGGAATAATAGAGGGAATCTGACCCAGTTAGTGGGAGGGAGGGAATTGTCAGAGGCAGGCAATAGGATTGTCTCTTTCTACGATCCTTGTAGGGATCCTTAAACCAAAGAGACCAAATTTAGCGAAGAAGCACCAAATGCTTCATTTTTGTAATTTTTGTTTCAACACAAATCAGAATCAATGCAATTCAAGTAACTAGTAGAAAATATAAATTGCACATGGAATTGCAGATACTAAAAAATCTGTCTCATGGCATTAATGAGCTGTCTGATAGTTCCTTATATGGCCCCAGTTTCAGCCACACAGTCCTTCCAAGCAGAACTATTATGCTTCTACATAAACCAAGGTTCCTTCCAATCAATCTTCCCTATATGGTGCTCTTCTTTCTGGAACATGTTTTAGTCTCAGTTCTCTTCATTCATAGTAATGTGGATCTGCCACAATCTCTTTCTCCAGCTCTCCCTGGTACCATGTAGATTCTATATTTTAACTTCCTTCCTGTGTCAAGCAAGTCACATGTACCAGTATTTCTGATTGTCCAAAAATGACAAGTGAAAAAAATTCTAACTATTTCAAAAACTTGTAAAAACAATTATAGATTCACAAATATTTTAAAGTAGTTTTAAGCTTTCCTTGCTGTTAATGCTTTTGGAGTAAAGGTCATCACAGTGACAAATAAGTCAACAAGTAGTTTATGTTTGCTTTTCAAAGTGAAGGTGGAGGAGGAAGGGAGGGGGTTTAAGTTGACAGTTTGCAGTGGATAGCTCTGGGATGTTTTTGCATTCCACGATGCCCATGTAGAATTTGCTTATTCTCACTCATGTGGATTTCCTTCGGGTGCTCCAATTTCCTCCCACAATCCAAAAATATGCAACTTAGGTTGATTGCCCTTACTGTGCAAATATGTTAGGGGGATTAGTAGGGTAAATACGTCGGATTACAAGGATAATGTCTGGGTAAGATGCTCTGACAGAGAATTGGTGCAGATGAGCCGAATGGCCTTCTTCTGCACTATAGGGATTCTATGATGATAAAACAGGAATAGTGAGCAGTTTTAGCAGAAAAGGATAGTCTCTAATAGTGTTTGAAATGATCCAGTCAACTCTGACAATTAATTGTTAAACCAGTTGTTCACCATATTCTTTGAAGTCTTTATCCCTTGGACTCACAGGAGTGGGGAAGTGAGGGCAATGGCAGACAAGGATAAGAGAAAGGGCAAGCCCAACTCCATCCTAACATAAGTTTCCCGTACAGAGCAGTGACATATCAGCAGCAATCAGAAGTATGACTGACTCCTGCGTTTGTCTTTATTCTGATCCCAGCATAGGAATGCTCAGAGTGAGTGTTGGATTTCTTCAAAGGCTAAGCAGTTCCACGCAGCCAAGAGACTGAAGCAGGGACCTTGCTGTTCTGAATGCTTCAGTTCTTCATGAACAGAATGCCATAGAGTGAAGTACTGAAAGATAGTCGCAAGGCTCTCTTGCATCCTGTGAGCTGAAATTCAATACCATTGCTCCAAATGTCAGCAGGAAAAATTTAAAGCAATTATCACAGCGCCCGTCTTGCAAATATTATTCTAGAAAACAGATTGTTCTCTGTACTTATTCAGAATGATTAGCCGTAATGTAATTCCCACTGTGGAATCAATTTTCCCTGAACACATTCCGACTGAGGCTGTTATCCTGGGTAGCAGCTGGGCAGCAAAGGCTGCATCACCAGCTTAAAGAAGGTTAGAAAAGTAACACTGAGCACATGGCAGTCACTAAGAGGAAATAATTAATATTTACAGCTCATCATTGTCCTTTTTTGTTCATAGTGAAAGGCCTTTTGTGATTATTGAGTAATCATTTTGAAAGCTGTAGACTACAGTGAGCCCAGGCATGGCCTGTGGCTGTGTGTCAGCATACTAGCACCAACGGGAGAGAGTTCACTGTCATATTCATTGGTATCCCATTGTACCTTTCACGACCTTTAACCTCTTCCCAGATCCCTATTGACCCCGCAGTAGACTGCAAATGTATGGACTAAATTACTATCATCCATTCAGGTTATAGCACAAAGACTATCACAACTGAAATAAGGCCTACTCTCAGCTAATGTATGCAGACATCCACATACATGCTTCCCCACAACCACATGCACCCACAGACAAACTCCCCACAGGCATACACACCTGAAGACACAACCACAAAAACACTCACCCGCAGGCACACTCACCCACAGGCACACTCACCCTCAGGCACATGCATAAGAGACCAAGAAACCCACAGGTACATCTACCCACAGAAAAGTTCATCCACAGAGACACTCATCCACAGTCACACACCCAGAGGGATACACACTCAAAGAAAAACATGCACCCACAGGCACACGCACCCACTGAGACACAGTTTTTGCAGATGATGTATCCAAATGTTGACATGTACCAAAACATAAAAGCTATCATTTGCTGAATGTGAAGTTGCTCTCTAATCATGTTCACAACATCTGGATACACATTTGTCCTGGCAGCAGTGATGATGTTCTTCCCTCACTGTATCTCATGAGGAAAAAGCAGTCCTTCATCATGTTGTCATGATCCAAATCCATGCCCACCTTTCCCTGAAGTCCCAGGTTAAATACATCCCATCAGGTTTCCCTCCCTGACTGTGTCAAAATGGTTGCTTTCAAAGTTACAGAAGACATCCTATTTGACATAACAGAGTGACCATAGAATCCATAGAATCCTTACAGTGCAGAAGGATGCTAATTGTCCCATCAAATCTGCATTGACCACAATTCACCCAGGTCCTATCCCCTCACATATTTGCCCTGCTGATCCCCTGGCACCAGGGTCAATTAACCAATTCCTTGGACTGTGGAAGGAACTCAGTAAAGTTTTACAACACCAATTTTAAATCCAACCAATTTATTTGATAGTAAATCCACGAGTGTCTGTGTGGATATGAGTGCCTCTGCAGATCAGAACACTGCATTTGCCTGACGAAGGCTGTAAAGTCGAAAGCTCGCGGATTTACTATCAAATAAATTGGTTGGATTTAAAATTGGTGTTGTAAAACTTTACTGAGTTTACCCCAGTCCAACGCCGGCATCTCTACATCACTGTGGAAGGAAACCAGGGCACCCGGAGGAAACCCACACAGGAGAATGTACAAACTCCATATAGACCATGATGCAAGGCCAGCACTGAACCCAAGTCACTGGTGCTGTGGGGCAGCAGTACTAACCACTGTGCCACCTTGCTACCCTAAGTTAAATGGTAAATTATTCTTCTTCACCCTCTTCCATCTGTCTGTAGCCTTTAATATGGTTTGACCACACCATTCTCCTCTACTGTCATCCACTGGCAGGGGCTGCTCTGCGCCCCAGTTCTATTCTTATCTGTCTAATAATAGGCAACGCATCACTTTCAATAGCTTCTCTTCCTGATCGTGCACCCATTACCTCTGCTGTCCCTCTTCACTCCCCACTCCCCAAAGGATCTCTCTCTGGCCTCCTCCTCACTGTCCCATTGGCAACATCACTCAAAATCACATACTCGATGATCTGTTCATTTTAACATGTACACCAACGATACACAGCTCCACCTCACCACCAACTCTCTTCACTCTATCATTGTTACTATCAGACAGTTTACATATTGGATGAGCAGAACATTCCTCAATTGTTTTCACTAAACAAGACTGTTTGCAACCTTGGTGTCATGTTTGACCCCAGGATGAACTTCTGATCACACTAAGATATCACTCAGACTAGGAGTTTCTCTGATATCATCGAAGACCGATGTCAGGGTGGAAAGGGATATTGGATCTGCTGGCAGTAATGATGACTTTTTCAACAATAAGGGGTGGAATTTAGAAATAAAACTCGGAGGCTTGAGTTCCAGAACGTATTGTTGGTGAGAAAATTCTGATTCACCCACACTGCCATCAAATCACACACTTGACAATCCAGGCTCTATATTGAAAGATTGCTCCAGAATGCAGAATGCTAGCAAACCAAGAAATAATGTTCACCTGCTGGCACCTTTGGCACATCTCTGGCATCAAGTTGATATTAATATGCCATGAAGCTAGCATTATGCAGGCAGTATCTTAGTACTACATGGCACTACCAGAGTGCTATCCAGGAATTACAACCCCACCCAGTGCCTCAACATTGCATTCACCTCCAAGTTCCCCTGGGATTACTGCTCATCTGTTGCAAGCATTCTGACAGCAGTTATGCTTCACACCATTTTGACATCACGCTGTTATGGATAATTCCAGGTTTCAATCCGCCTTGTTGTCCATTAACGGGCATACATGCGATGGGTCGTGCAACAGTTGCTGTTGGATTTTTCGAGAGTAGCCTAGTGCTTCACGTCGTTAGGATATGCTTAAACTGGACCAGTTGATGGGCAACACGACAGCTCAGTGACTATCACTGTTTGCTGTGCAGATACAGGGATTTGGGCCAGTATCTGTGAGAGTTTGCACATTCTCCCTGTGGTTGCGTGGGTTTTCTCCAGGAGCTCCGGTTTCCTCCCACACCCCAAAGATGTGCTCTTAGGCTGATTGGTGAAACAAATTGTCTCTAAATTGTCTCCCCAATCTGGTTTCCAATGTGGATTTCCATAAACATAGACAAGGATCATGGATGAAAGAGGGAACTCACGCTGTTAAAAATGGTGGGGCAGGCTCGTTGGGCCAAAGGGCCTGTTTCCCGTGCTGTGTCGTTCTTTGTTCTTTATTGGTCTGGTAGTTATATGTTCTTTTATTATGTTGATATTCCTGACATTGAACGGCAGGAAATGTGGCCCATCAGTGGTTGGGGGGCTGGGGATGTTGGGGACTTTTGCTTCTTGGTCTGGCATAATCATGAAAGGCAACTTTGGCCTTTTCGTGATATTTTCCACTCCCATCACTGAACCTGCCTGCCTTGAACAGGAGCGAAAAGTCCCAGCCTAAGACTCTCTACTTCCACCTCACAACATCAGCAGATTTAAACTTGTCTCAACCTTTTAGAAAATAGAATATAGAGAAACAACAGCACAAATAGGCCCTTCGGCCCACAGGTTGTGCCGAACATATCCCTACCTAGTAGGCTTGTCTATAACCCTCTATCTTACTAAGTCCCATGCACTTATTCAAAAGTTTCTTAAAAGACCCTATCAAATCTGCCTCCACCACCATCACCGTAGCCAATTCCACACATCCACCACCCTCTGAGTGAAAAACTTATCCCTGACATCTCCTCTGGACCTACTCCCCAGCATGAAGCTGGGGGCTGTAGTTATAGCTGGGGGAAGGGTAATTATGAGGCCATCAGGAGAGAATTAGGGTGCATAGATTGGACTAGGGAACTACAGGGACTGGGAACATCTGGAATGTGGTGCTTATTCAAGGAGCAGCTGCTGAGAGTCCTTGATAAGTATGTCCCTGTCAGGCAGGGAGGAAATGGACGAGTAAGAGAGCCTTGGTGTACGAAAGAGTTGATTTGCTGGTTAAGAAGAAAAAGGAGGCTTATGTCAGGATGAGGCTTGAAGGCTCAGGTAGTGCAATGGATAGCTATAGATTAGCTAGGAAGGAGGTAAAAAGTGAATTGAGGAGAGCTAAGAGGGGACACGAGAAGATGTTGGCTGATAGGATTAAGGAGAATCCTAAAGCTTTCTTTCGATATGTTAAGAATAGAAGATTGGTTAGGGCAAGATTAGGGCCAGTCATAGACAGCAGTGGGAAGTTGTGCGTGGAGCCTGAAGAGATTGGTGAGGCACTGAATAAATATTTCTCTTCGGTATTCACGCAGAGTGCTGGAAATGTAGCTATGGAGAACACTGAGGTACAGGTTGCAAATTGGGAAGTATTGTAGTAGATAGGGAGGATGTGCTAGAAATTCTCGAGGGTTTGAAGTTGGATAAGTCCCCTGGGCCGGACGGGATTTACCCTAGGATTCTCTGGGAGGCAAGAGAGGAGATTGCAGAGCCTCTGGCTCTGATCTTCAGGTCCTCGTTGGTTACGGGTGTGGTTCCGGAGGACTGGAGGATGGCGAATGTGGTCCCATTGTTTAAGAAGGGGAAGAGAGACCTTCCTGGGAATTATAGGCCAGTGAGTCTTACTTCTGTGGTGGGCAAGGTATTGGAGAGAATTATTAGGGATAGGATTTATAGTTATTTAGAGAGAAATGAATTGATTGGGGATAGTCAGCATGGTTTCGTGAAGGGTAGGTCATGCCTTACTAACCTCATTGAGTTTTTTGAGAAAGTGACCAGAGAGGTGGATGGGGGTAAGGCGGTTGATGTAGTATATATGGACTTTAGTAAGGCTTTTGATAAGGTGGCCCATGGAAGACTTCTACAGAAAATGCAGATGTGTGGAATAGAGGGTGATTTAGCTAATTGGATTAGGAATTGGCTGGCAGATAGAAGACAGAGGGTGGTGGTTGATGGGAGATATTCATCGTGGAGTTCGGTGACGAGTGGTGTGCCTCAGGGGTCTGTTTTGGGGCCCCTGCTGTTTGTAATTTTTATAAATGATCTGGATGAGGGTATTGAGGGATGGATCAGTAAATTTGCAGATGATACTAAAGTTGGTGGTGTGGTAGATAGTGAAGAGGGGTGTTTTAGTTTACAGAGTGACTTGGACAAGTTGCAGAGCTGGGCCGAGAGGTGGCAAATGGAGTTTAATGTGGAAAAGTGTGAGTAATGCACTTTGGCAGGAACAATAAATGTGTAGAGTATAGGGCTAATGGTAGGGCTCTTAATAGTGTTGAGGAACAGAAGGATCTTGGTGTATGTGTCAATAGATCCCTGAAAGTAGGCAGTCAAGTGGATAAAGTTGTTAAGAAGGCATATGGAGTCTTAGCTTTTATTGGTAGGGGGATTGAATTTAGGAGCCGCAGCATCATGTTGCAACTGTACAAAACTCTAGTGCGGCCGCACTTGGAGTATTGTGTGCAGTTCTGGTCGCCACATTATAAGAAAGATGTGGAGGCATTGGAGAGGGTACAGAGGAGGTTTACTAGGATGTTGCCTGGTATGGAGGGCAGGTCCTATGAAGAGAGGTTGAAGGATTTGAGGTTGTTTTCGTTAGAAAGGAGGCGGCTAAGGGGGGATCTTATTGAAGCATATAAGATAATTAGAGGTTGGATAGGGTGGACAGTGATAGCCTTTTTCCTAGGATGGAGAAAGCTAGCACGAGGGGACACAACTTTAAATTAAGGGGTATGAGTTATAGGACGGATATCAGAGGTAGGTTCTTTACTCAAAGAGTGATTAGGGAGTGGAATGCCCTGCCTGCAGCTGTTGTAGATGCGCCAAGTTTGGTGGCGTTTAAGAGGTTAGTTGATAAGTATATGGATGAGAAGGGAATGGTTTAGTTAGGAGGGGCATTGCTTTTTATTTTGGTCGGCACAACATCGAAGGCCGAAGGGCCTGTTCTGTGCTGTATTGTTCTATGTTCTATATGTTCTAAACGTGTGTCCTCTTGTGGCAACCATTTCAGCCCTGGGAAAAAACCTCTGAGAATCCACTCGAAAAATATCTCTCAACATCTTATACACCTCTATCAGGTTCCCTCTCATCCTTCATCTCTCTAAGGAGAAAAGACCAAGCTCTCTCAACCTATCCTGATAAGGCATGCCACTTAATCCAGGCAATACCTTTTCAATGGCTTCCGCATCCTTCCTGGAATGAGGCAACCAGAACTAAGCACAGTACTCCAATTGGGGTCTGACCAGGGTCTTATACAGTTGCAGCATTATCTCCCCACTCCTAAACTCAATTCCTCGCTTGATGAATATCAGTAGGCCATACACCTTCTTAACCACATCCTCTACCTGCAAAGCTGATTTGAGCGTCCTATGAACCCAGACCACAAGATCCTTCTGATCTTCCACACTGCTAAGAGTCTTACCCGTAATAATATATATTGCTCACCAGCAATATGCTGTAGAACTCAAGACTTCAAGTTTTATTTCTAAATTCCACCCTTTATTGTTGAAAAAGTCATGAGTGACGGCGACTCCAATACCTCTTTTCACCCTGACATTGGTCTTTGCTGATATCAGAGAAACTCCCTGTCTGAGTGATATCTTAGTGTGATCAGAAGTTCATCCTGGAGTCAAATATGACACGAAGGTTGCAAACAGACTTGTTCAGTATTAGTCTCTTGCTAGTGAGAGGGAGTGAATTTTGGGCTTGGGAACGAATTTGAAGTCTGGAGTGAAAACAATTGCTACCTAAATTATTAAACAGAGCAATGTTCTGCTCATCCAATACATAAACTGTCTCATAGCAACAGTGACAGAGTGGAGAGAGTTGGTGGTGAGGTGGAGCTGTGTGTTGTTGGTATATATGTTACATTTGACCTGCCAAAATGAACCACCACACACTTGTCTGGGTTGAAGTCCATCTGCCACTTCTCCGCCCAGTCTTGCATCCTGTCTATGTCTCATTGCAACTTCTGACATCCCTCCAGACTATCCACAACACCTCCAACCTTTGTGTCATCGGCAAAATTACCAATCCATCCCTCTACTTCCTCATCTAGGTCATTTATAAAAATCACAAAGAACAAGAGTCCCAGAATAGATCCCTGGGGCACTCCACTGGTGACTGACCTCCATGCAGAAAAAGACCCATCTATAACCAATCCTATCTCCTATGGCCAAGCCAGTTCTGGATCCACAAAGAAATGTCCCTTCAGATCCCATGCCCTCTCACTCTCTCAATAAGCCTTGCATGGGGGACTTTATCGAATGCCTCGTTGAAGTCCATATAAACCACATCTACTGCTCTTCTTTTATCAATGTCTTTAGTCACATTTTCAAAAAACTCAGTCAGGCTCATAAGGCACAATCTGCCTTTGACAAAGCCGTGTGACTATTTTTGATCATATTATACCTCGCCAAATATTCATAAATCCTGTCTCTCAGGATCTTCTTCATCAACTTACCAACTACTAAGGTTAGACTCACCAGTCAATAATTTCCTGGGCTATCTCTTCTCCCTTTCTTGAATAGAGTGATAAATATATGGGTGATAAATATAGGACAGATGTCAGAGGTAGGTTCTTTACTCAGAGGATAGTAAGGGCGTAGAATGCCTTGCCTGCAGCAGTAGTGGATTCATCGACTTTAAGGGCATTCAAATAATCATTGGATAGACATATGGATAATATTGAAATAGTTTAGGTTAGAGGGTCATTAGATTGTTGTGCTGACCAATGGAACCATTGAAGGCCGAAGGCCCTGTACTGCACTGTAATGTTCTATGTTCTATGTTCTAGAGGACCCACATCTGCAATCCTCCAATCCTCTGAAACCTCTCCCATCTCCATTGAAGATGTAAAGATCATTGCCAGAGGCTCTACAATCTCTTCCCTCGCCTCTCACAGTAACCTGGGGTATATCCCATCCGGTCCCGGCAACTTACCTAACTTGATGCTTTTCAAAAGCTCCAACACATCCTCTTTCTTAATGTCAACTTACTCAATCTTTTCAGTCTGTTGCAAGCCTGCACTACAACCACCCAGATCCTTTTCCAACGTGAATACTGAATACATTGAGCACCTCTGCTATTTCTACTGGTTCTATACAAACTTGCCCACTGTCACGTTTGATTGGTCCTATTCCTTTACACCTCATCCTTTTGCTCTTCACATTCTTGTAGAATGTTTTGAGGTTTTCCTTAATCTTACCTGCCAAGGCCTTCTCATGATCCCTTCTGGCTATTTCCTTCTTAAGTTCCTTCCTACAAGTCATATACCCCTCTAGATCCCTAACATTAACTAGCTCCCTGAACCTGAATCTCTTTTCTTCGTGACTAAATTCATTACAACTTTCATGCACCACAGTTCCTGTAACCTACCAAAACTTCCATGTCTCATTGGAACATTGTTGTGTAGAACTGCAGACAAATATTCCTTGAAAATCTGCCACATTATTTCTGTACATTTCCCCAAGAAAAACCACCTTCCAATTTATGCCTCTAATTTCCTGTCTGATGGCTTCATAATTCCCCTTACTCCAGATAAACATTTTCCTAGTTTATCTGATCCTATCTCTCTGCAATGCTACTGTAAAGGAGATAGAGTTATGATCACTATGCTCAAAATGCTCTCCCACTGAGAGATCTGACATCTGTCAAGGTTCATTACCCAATACCAGACCAAGTATAGCCTTTCCTCTTGTAAGCTTATCCACATACTGTGTCAGGAAACTCTCCTGAACACACCTAACAAACTTCTCCCCATCTGAACCCTTTACCCTCGGGAGATTCCAATTGATACTATTGTACAGCAATACAAGTCATCCCCACTCCCACTCCACAGACTCACACCACAGACAGACACATCAAGTGCCTTTAGACTTCACTCTCTGCTAAGACTACTCACTAGTCTTAGCTTGGAAAACAAAGCTAATCCCAGTTAACCTTTCCTCTCGATCCTTGTCTCCAAAGTAAATTTGTGCAGGCCTCTTTCTCATTCCGGCAAAAGCTATTTGTCCAATTTTGAAGCTCAATCACTGTTGTGATCTAGAAAACACAGAATCCACACACCACAAAATGACAGTGACCAACCTATCTGTTTTAGTGATTTTGGTTGAGGGATACAAGGGAAAACTTTCTGCTCTTTGAAAAGTATTTATGGCATTCTTTTCACATTCACTTTTGAGGGCAGATATTGCAGTGAAAGCTGCATCTTGGCACTGTAGCACTACCCCAGTACGGCACTAAAACTTCAGCCTGAATAATTTAGAATGTGATTGGAATCAACGATACTCTGCTTCAGATTGCTACCATGACACCAGAGCTGAGAACTTGCCCTCTTGAGAAGGCTTGTCTATGAGATCCTTTCTGCAACTTTCTTGAGCCCAAACTGTTCAGCAGACAATGGTTCCTGCTGCCCCCCACCCCCCCACCACCCCATGTTGGATGTTGTTGTAATTGGTTCACGTGCAGCATACTGGGAGTATGACTAGCTACACACTCCAGGGTGGTGGGTGGCCGATTAAGGTGTTTATAGCTGCTGTTAGGGCACACTGGCATTTCCCGTAGGCTGTTTACCACTGCATGCTGGAATTGCTAACTCAGTGGAAGCTGACTTCTTGTGGCAGGTCAACAGGCCTTTCGTATCTGAGGTAAATGCCCCAATGATGGAGCCACCAGCAGGAAAGAGAGCGTCAATAACACAAATGGTTCCAGTGGAGAGGTTTTTCCTCCACTCAGTGATTCTAACAGCTTCAGTCCTCATCATTTCTAGTTAATAACAACATGTCTGAGGATGTCTGCATATTGAAGTGCCCTCTCGGCCCCTGACCAGCATCAGCAGCATTTACCTTTGTATCTGATATAGCCAGAGCTGCCAGTTCTGTAATCAGCCCAATTCTGTGATTAACAAGATGGTGGATATAGAAATATCGTGAGGCCTCCTTTGCAGGCAAAGTGTAACCTAATGCATGAAGGCAGGGTGGAGGAAACTAGACTGGGAAACAGGCAAAGAGATCAAAAAGCCTAATCATAATGATGCAGGTAGCAAATGATTGGAAGGGATTGCTGTGCTGGTATTATTGCCAACAAGTGCACGTCCAATACTCCCTATTTGGCTCCAACATCAGAGTCTCAAATGACTCCATAAAATCCAGCCAAAGAGGGAAAAATGGAGCTGTTATAGTACAATGGAGAATGTCCCTGCCTCTGAATCAAAAGTTCTGGGTTTGAGTCCCACTCTAAGACTTGATGGCCAAGAAAGGTACATTCACAATGCGGTCAAACGAATTGAAGATGTCAACCAACAGATCCTTCCAATCAATGGCTGACAGTAAGAAAGGGAGAGATTCCTGTTCAGCCACACTTGTTGTGGAGTGGTACCCATCAAGCTCTGAGCCCTTGGCAACAGACTAGTGACCGGTTCTGGGAATTACTAACCAGATGGAATAGATGGAAGTCTACATTTATGTACTACTAGGTATGGGAAGAGAATTGGGATTGTAAAGAAGGGAAGACACTCTTATCAGGCCTCAAGAGGGGGATGGGACAAAGGGAAAAACAACACAAATGTCATTGTTTTCTCCATACTGCCTGAAAGGGATGGCAGATACAGATTCTGAGTTATCTTTCTGTATTGTCTCTAGTTTTCTTCCTTTACTTTTTGCACTGTGTTTGTGTGGAACTATAGCAGATAGACTAGGTATAGAACACAGGAATACAAACTACAAGAAGTCACCTGACAAAGTCCCTCATGGGAGGTTAGTTGAGAAGGTCAAGGTTAATGGGATACAAGGACAGGTAGCTAGATGGATAAGTAACTGGCTTGGTAATAGGAGACAGAGAGTAATAGTGGAAGGGTGTTTTTCTAGCTGGCGGTCGGTCATTCGTGGTGTGCCGCAGGGCTCGGTACTGGGACCTCTTCTATTTGTAATATATATAAATGACTTGGAAGAGGGAGTAAGTGGAGTGATCAGCAAGTTTGCAGACGATACAAAGATGGCTGGACTTGCAGATACTGAGGAGCATTGTCAGGCAATGCAGCAGGACATAGATAGGCTGGTAGGTTGGGCAGACAGATGGCAGATGGAATTCAATCCTGATAAATGTGAGGTGATGCATTTCAGGAGAAAGAATGTAGGGGGGAGCTATATGATAAAGGGTAGACCTATTAAGAGTATAGAAACACAGAGGGACCTGGGGGTGCAGGTGAACAAGTCTCTGAAGTTGGCAGAGCAAATGGAGAAGTTTGTGAAGAAAGCATATAGTATGTTAGCCTTTATAGGAAGGGGTATAGAGTACAAGAGCTGGCCTTTAATGTTGCAGTTGTATAAAACATTGGTTAGACCTCATTTAGAATACTGCATCCAGTTCTGGTCGCCCTACTACCGGAAGGATGCGGAGAGTCTGGAGAGAGTGCAGAGGAGGTTTATCAGGATGCTGCCTGGTATGGAAGGTCTGAGTTACGAGGAGTGGTTAGACAAATTGGGACTGTTTTCCTTAGAAAGACGTAGGCTTAGAGGAGATCTGATAGAGGTGTACAAGATTATGAGGGGTATTGATAGAGTAAACAGGGTTAAGCTTTTTCCTAGGATGGACTCGAATAGCACGAGGGGTCACGGGCTTAGGGTGAGGGGGGGGTAAGGTATAATTTGGGTGCTAGAGGGAGATTTTTCACACAGAGAGTGGTGGGGGTATGGAATGTACTGCTAAGTAAAGTGGTGGAGGCAGGTACTCTAAAGTTATTTAAGAAATACTTAGGTGGGCACATGAACAGAATGGGAATGGAGGGTATATAAAACTGATTTAAAATAGGGATCATGAGCCTTGGGAGTCCCTGGGAAGTGTGTAAATAGGTGATGATATTGATGTACTTGTTTTTATCCTACAGGTGCTTTGGTCCACCTTGTTGTCTAACGAGGGGCATACACGCGATGGGTCGTGAGAGGGCTGCTCTTGGATTTTTTGAGAGTATCCTAGTGCTTCACGTTGTTAGTGTACGCTTGACCTGGACCATTTGATGGGCAACACGACAGCTCAGTGACTATCGCTGTGCTGTGCAGATACATGGATTTGGGCCTGTGTCTGTGGGAGTTTGCGCATTCTCCCCGTGCTTGCGTGGGTTTTCTCCGGGTGCTCCGGTTTCCTCCCACATCCCAAAGATGTGCTCTTAGGCTAATTGGCAAAACAAATTCTCCCTAAATTGTCTCAAATTTGGTTTTTAATCCATAGATCTATAAACATGGACAGGGATCGCGGGTAGAGGTAGGAACATCGGGGTGGCAGTGCAGGCTCGTTGGGCCGAAGGGCCTGTTTCCCATGCTGTTTTGTTCTTTGTTCTTTGAAATTGCAATGCAATAAATTAGCTTCCAATGCAACACAAACCAGCATTTGACTGCATCAATAGATGGTGAGGGTCATTAAATTAATGGGCAGATGAAGAAGCAGTTGGCCAAATTACACACAAAATTAAAGCATCCATGAAGCCAAGCATAACAATTTTTATTATTTCTGAGTGGACTGATTGGTAATGGATCATGATCATTTCTTAGTCTGAGAGGTCCCAATTCTCTCTTCATGATAATTCCACTCAATTGGCAACTGGTTCTGACACTCTGTCCTAATTGAAGAAATGTATATGGGAGATATTACCTCCTCCATGACAGACTCAGTTTAAAGCATTTACTTCTCCAAAGGTTTCTATTATATCATCTGACCGTGTGGAAAGGAAAAACACAGGAAAACTTGGAGACAATTGGTTCTGATTCGAACTGGAATTCCAATGAATACCAGTTCAAACCAGTACCAGTCATTTCCCAGGTTTTCCTGTTATTCCTATCTGGAAAGTCACAGATTCAAGCACTACTTTGATGACTTGAATGCATACTCCAGGTTGACACTACAATGCAGCACTGAAGGAGTGCTGCATTTTGTGTCACTCAGTTTCACATGGGATCTTAAACAGAGGCTCTGTAACAGGTGGACATAAAATATACCATGATACAATTTGAAGAGTAGCAGGGATATTCATCGAATCATGGAATCCGACAGTGCAGAAGGGGACCATTCAGCCCAATAAGTCTGCACTGACCACAATCCCACTCAGGCCCTATCACTATAACCCCATAATGGCAGACAGGAAGATGGTTTTAACTGTGTCTACTTCGATGCAAGGAGCATCCGGAATAAGGTAGATGATCTTGGAGCTTGGATTGGTACTTGGGATGATGATGTTGTGGCCGTTATGAAGACATGGTTAGAATAGGGACAGGAATGGTTGTTGGAAGTTCCAGGGTATAGATGTTTCAGTAAGAGTTGGGAAGGTGGTAAAAAAAGGTGGAGGAGTAGCATTGTTAATCAAGGATAGTTTAACAGCTGCTGAAAGGCAGTTTGAGATCGATCTGCCTACTGAGGTAATATGGGCTGAAGTTAGAAATAGGAAAGGAATGGTCACATTGTTAGGAGTTTTCTACAGGCCCCCAAATAGTGATAGAGATGTGGAAGAAATTGCAAAGCAGGTTATGGATAGATGTGGAAGTCACAGGTTGTTGTCATGGGTAACTTTAACTTTCCAAATATTGATTGGAACCTTTATAGGTCGAATAATTCGGATGGGGCAGTTTTTGTACAGTGTATGCAGGAGGGTCTCCTGACACAATATGTGGATAGGCTGATAAGAGGTGGGGCCACTTTGGACTTGATACTGAGTAATGAATCAAGCCAATTATTATTCTTGTTTTTGGAGAGCATTTTGGAGATAGTGGCTACAATTTAGTATCCTTCATTATTGCAATGGAGAGGGATAGGGTCACACAGCAGGGCAAAGTTTATAATTGGGGCAGGAGAAATTATGATGCGATTAGGTAAGAGTTGGAGAGCATAAAATTAAAACAGAAACTGTCAGGGAAAGGCACAAATGAAAAGTGGATCTTGTTCAAGAAACAAATATTGTATGTCCTTGATAGGTATGTTCCTGTCAGGCAGAGAGGAAATGGCTGAGTGAGGGGAACCATGGTTCACAAAACAGGTCTTGTCATGAGGGAAAAGGAAGCGTGTGTAAGGATGAGAAAGCAAGGTTCAGTTGGGTGGCTTGAGTATTACAAGGTAGCAAGGAATGAGCTGAAAAAAAAAGGCTTAGGAGAGATAGGAGGGGGCATGAGAAGTGCTTGGTGGGTTGATCAGGGAAAACCCAATTCTTACATGAAAAGTAAAAGAATGACCAGGATGAGGTTAGGGTCAATCAAGGATAGTAGTGAGAACTGATGCATGGAGTCAGAAGAGATAGGAGAGTAGATGAATGGATATTTTTCTTCAGTGTTCACCAAGGAGAGGGGCCATGTTTTTGAGGATGAAAGTGTGATACAGGCTGATAGGCTGGAGGAGGTAAATGTTCTGAGGGAAGGTGTATTAGCACTTTCTCCCCATGTCTCCTCAGGGACAGGATGTATGAGCATCGGGAGCGCTGCGATCTGACGCAGCATGGCTTCGTTAAGGGGAGGTCGTGCCTTACGAATCTAGTGGAATTTTTTGAAGAGGTGACAAAAACGGTTGATGAAGGACAAGCAGTTGATGTCATCTACATGGATTTCAGTAAGGCGTTTGACAAGGTTCCCCATGGTAGGCTGATAAAAAAGGTGAAGGCGCATGGGATACAGGGCCAGGTATGTAGATGGGTTGAGAACTGGCTTGGAAGGAGGAGACAGCGGGTAATAGTGGATGGCAAATGGAATTTAATCCGGATAAATGCAAGGTGATGCATTTTGGCCGGAATAATGTAGAGGGGAGTTATAGGATAAAAGGTAAAACTATCCGGAGTATAGAGACGCAGAGAGACCTGGGGGGTGCAGGTTCACAAGTCTCTGAAGGTGTCAGTACAGGTGGAGAATGTGATAAAGAAAGCGTATGGTATGTTAGCCTTCATAGGAAGGGGTATAGAATACAAGAGTAGGAGTCTGATGTTGCAAGTGTATAGAACGTTGGTTAAGCCTCACTTGGAGTACTGCGTCCAGTTCTGGTCACCGTACTACCAGAAGGATGTGGAGGCCCTGGAGAGAGTGCAGAGGAGATTTACCAGGATGCTGCCTGGTATGGAAGCGCTGTCTTACGAGGAAAGATTGAACGCACTGGGGTTGTTTTCCCTTGAAAGACGTCGGCTGAGAGGGGATCTATTAGAGGTATATAAGATTATGAGGGGTATAGATAGAGTAAATGGTGGTAAGCTTTTTCCACCATTAGATTCGGATAGAACGAGGGGTCACGGCGTTAGGGTGAGGGGGGCTATGTATAAGACTAATATTAGAGGGCATTTTTTCACACAAAGGGTAGTGGGGGTGTGGAATGCACTACCGAGTAAGGTGGTGGGAGCAGGCACGCTAGGGTTGTTTAAGGGTCTCTTGGACAGCCACATGAGCGGTCTGCAGATAGAGGGATATAGGAGGACTGTTTAAATACTTCATTTGTTTCCACAGGCTATTCGGTCCACCTTGTTGACCAACAAGGTGCATGCATTCGGCAGGTCGTGCGAGGGCTGCTCTTGGATGTTACTTCAGGAGTGGCCTAGTGCTTCATGTCGTTAGTGTATGCTTAAACTGGACCATCAGATGGGCAACATGACAGCTCAGAGACTATCGCTGTTGCTGTGCAGACACATGGATTTGGGCCTGTGTCTGCGGGAGTTTGCGCGTTCTCCCCGTGGTTGCATGGGTTTTCTCTGGGTGCTCCAGTTTCCTCCCACATCCCAAAAATGTGCTCTTAGGCTGATTGGGTAACAAATTGTCCCTATATTGGTCTCTATATGTCATTAAGACGTTAGAACGGCGGCGCGGGCTTGTTGGGCCGAAGGGCCTGTTTCCCGTGCTGTGTTGTTCTTTGTTCTTTGTTGTTGTTGTTAAGTCTAAGTAGGTTTCCTCTGGGTTCTCTCGTTTCATCCAACAGCCTAAAGATGTGTGGATTAGGTTGATTAGCCATGTTAAAATGACCCTTAGAACATAGAACATAGAACATTACAGCACAGAACAGGCCCTTCGGCCTTCGATGTTGTGCCGACCAAAATAAAAAGCAATGCCCCTCCAAACTAAACCATCCCTTTCTCTTCCATATACTTATCAATTAACCTCTTAAACGCCACCAAACTTGGCGCATCTACAACAGCTGCAGGCAGGGCATTCCACTCCCTAATCACTCTTTGAGTAAAGAACCTCCTCTGATATCCGTCCTATAACTCATACCCCTTAATTTAAAGCTGTGTCCCCTCGTGCTAGCTTTCTCCATCCTAGGAAAAAGGCTATCACTGTCCACCCTATCTAAACCTCTAATCATCTTATATGCTTCAATAAGATCCCCTCTTAGCCGCCTCCTTTCTAACGAAAACAACCTCAAATCCTTCAACCTCTCTTCATAGGACCTGCCCTCCATACCAGGCAACATCCTGGTAAACCTCCTCTGTACCCTCTCCAATGCCTCCACATCTTTCTTATAATGTGGGGACCAGAACTGCACACAATACTCCAAGTGCGGCCGCACTAGAGTTTTGTACAGTTGCAACATGATGCTGCGGCTCCTAAATTCAATTCCCCTGCCAATAAAAGCTAAGACTCCATATGCCTTCTTAACAACTTTATCCACTTGACTGCCTACTTTCAGGGATCTATTGACACATACACCAAGATCCTTCTGTTCCTCAACACTATTAAGAGCCCTACCATTAGCCCTATACTCTACACATTTATTGTACCTGCCAAAGTGCGTTACCTCACACTTTTCCACATTAAACTCCATTTGACTCCTTGTGTCAGGGGTATTAGCAGGGTAAATGTGCAGGGTTATGGGAGAAGGGCATGGGTGGGATTATGATTGGTACAAACGTGATGGGCCAAATGACCCCTTTCTGTACTGTAGGGATTCTATGATCTATAATAAGATCATGTGGATCATCATATTCGTAGTTCCTTGGGCCAATTAATCACAAGTCAATATCAGGCAGAGTTAACATGGTTTTATGAAAGGGAAATCACGTTTAACTAATTTTTTGGAGATCTTTGAAGAAAGGACATAGATAGGCTGGTAGCTTGGGCAGACAGATGGCAGATGGAATTCAATCCTGATAAATGTGAGGTGATGCATTTCAGGAGAGAAAGAATGTAGGGGGGAGATATATGATAAAGGGTAGACCTATTAAGAATATAGAAACGCAGAGGGACCTGGGGGTGCAGGTGAACAAGTCTCTGAAGGTGGCAGAGCAAGTGGAGAAGGTTGTGAAGAAAGCATATAGTATGTTAGCTTTATCGGAAGGGGTATAGAGTACAAGAGCTGGCCTTTAATGTTGCAGTTGTATAAAACGTTGGTTAGACCTCATTTGCAATACTGCGTCCAGTTCTGGTCACCTTACTACCGGAAGGACGTGGAGACTCTGGAGAGAGTGCAGAGGAGGTTTACCAGGATGCTGCCTGGTATGGAAGGCCTGAGTTACGAGGACAGGTTAGGCAAATTGGGACTGTTTCCCTTAGAAAGACGTAGACTTAGAGGAGATCTAATAGAGGTGTACAAGATTATGAGGGGTATAGATAAACAGGATTAAGCTCTTTCCTAGGATGCACTCGAATAGCACGAGGGGTCACGGGCTTAGGGTGAGGGGGGGGTAAGGTATAATTTGGATGCTAGAAGGAGTTTTTTTACACAGAGGGTGGTGGGGGTATGGAATGCGCTGCCAAGTAAAGTGGTGGAGGCAGGCACTCTGGAGTTATTTAAGAAATACTTAGATAGGCACATGAACAGAATGGGAATGGAGGGGTATAGAAAAATGATTTAAAATAGGGATCATGAGCCTTGGGAGTCCCTGGGAAGTGTGTAAATAGATGATGATATTGATGTACTTGTTTTTATCTTACAGGTGCTTTGGTCCACCTTGTTGTCTAACGAGGGGCATACACACGATGGGTCGTGAGAGGGCTGGTCTTGGATCTTTTTCGAGAGTATCCTACTGCTTCACGTCGTTAGTGTATGCTTGACCTGGACCATTTGATGGGCAACACGACAGCTCAGTGACTATCGCTGTGCAGATACATGGATTTGGGCCTGTGTCTGTGGGAGTTTGCGCATTCTCCCCGTGCTTGCGTGGATTTTCTCCGGGTGCTCCGATTTCCTCCCACATTCCAAAGATGTGCTCTTAGGCTAATATTAAAACAAATTCTCCCTAAATTGTCTCAAATTTGGTTTTTAATCCATAGATTTATAAACATGGACAGGGATCGCGAGTAGAGATGGGAACATCAGGGTGGCGGTGTGGGCTCGTTGGGCCGAAGGGCCTATTTCCCGTGCTGTTTTGTTCTTTCTTCTTTGTTCTTAAATAACAGGCACTGTGGATAAAGGGGAACCCAGTAGACGTAATGTACTTAGAATTTCCGAAGGCACTTGATAAAATGCTGCATTAAAGATTATTGCAGGAAATAAATGCTCATGCCGTAGGGGATAATATATTGGCATAGATTGATTAGGAAACTAAAAGTAGGCAAAAATGGCTCATTCCAGATTCACGTCCCTTGCTTTATTATTATATATAACTGCTTTTTTGAAAAATGCCCAGGCAAGTTGCACCTTTCATCGATTTATACGACCACAGAAGTAAGCCATATAGTCCATCCTTTTGTCTTAGCTCATTACGAGAGCTATACAATTACTTTTGCTTCCCTACTCATTTCCTGTAAAATTTCCACTTCAATTATTTATCCATTTCCTTTTTGAAAGTCAGTGCATTCACTGAAACTCAACTTCAATCAAACTTTTAATCTGATTTTTTTAATTCACTAAGTTACTCAGCAATATCATCTTCTCCAGCCTCTCAACCAGTATAATTTTTTTCTTTATTCTCTCATAGGATGTGAGCATTGCAGGAAAGACCAGCATTTGTTTCCCATCCCTAGTTAGCCTTGAACTGAATAGCTTATAAGGTCATATCATAGAACATAGAACATAGAACAATACAGCACAGAACAGGCCCTTCGGCCTTCGATGTTGTGCCGACCAAAATAAAAAGCAATGCCCCTCCTAACTAAACCATTCCCTTCTCATCCATATACTTATCAACTAACCTCTTAAACGCCACCAAACTTGGCGCATCTACAACAGCTGCAGGCAGGGCATTCCACTCCCTAATCACTCTTTGAGTAAAGAACCTACCTCTGATATCCGTCCTATAACTCATACCCCTTAATTTAAAGCTGTGTCCCCTCGTGCTAGCTTTCTCCATCCTAGGAAAAAGGCTATCACTGTCCACCCTATCTAAACCTCTAATCATCTTATATGTTTCAATAAGATCCCCTCTTAGCCGCCTCCTTTCTAACGAAAACAACCTCAAATCCTTCAACCTCTCTTCATAGGACCTGCCCTCCATACCAGGCAACATCCTGGTAAACCTCCTCTGTACCCTCTCCAATGCCTCCACATCTTTCTTATAATGTGGCGACCAGAACTGCACACAATACTCCAAGTGCGGCCGCACTAGAGTTTTGTACAGCTGCAACATGATGCTGCGGCTCCTAAATTCAATCCCCCTACCAATAAAAGCTAAGACTCCATAAGCCTTCTTAACAACTTTATCCACTTGACTGCCTACTTTCAGGGATCTATTGACACATACACCAAGATCCTTCTGTTCCTCAACACTATTAAGAGCCCTACCATTAGCCCTATACTCTACACATTTATTGTTCCTGCCAAAGTGCATTACCTCACACTTTTCCACATTAAACTCCATTTGCCACCTCTCGGCCCAGCTCTGCAACTTGTCCAAGTCACTCTGTAAACTAAAACACCCCTCTTCACTATCTACCACACCACCAACTTTAGTATCATCTGCAAATTTACTGATCCATCCCTCAATACCCTCATCCAGATCATTTATAAAAATTACAAACAGCAGGGGCCCCAAAACAGACCCCTGAGGCACACCACTCGTCACCGAACTCCACGATGAATATCTCCCATCAACCACCACCCTCTGTCTTCTATCTGCCAGCCAATTTCTAATCCAATTAGCTAAATCACCCTCTATTCCACACATCTGCATTTTCTGTAGAAGTCTTCCATGGGCCACCTTATCAAAAGCCTTACTAAAGTCCATATATACTACATCAACCGCCTTACCCCCATCCACCTCTCTGGTCACTTTCTCAAAAAACTCAATGAGGTTAGTAAGGCATGACCTACCCTTCACGAAACCATGCTGACTATCCCCAATCAATTCATTTCTCTCTAAATAACTATAAATCCTATCCCTAATAATTCTCTCCAATACCTTGCCCACCACAGAAGTAAGACTCACTGGCCTATAATTCCCAGGAAGGTCTCTCTTCCCCTTCTTAAACAATGGGACCACATTCGCCATCCTCCAGTCCTCCGGAACCACACCCGTAACCAACGAGGACCTGAAGATCAGAGCCAGAGGCTCTGCAATCTCCTCTCTTGCCTCCCAGAGAATCCTAGGGTAAATCCCGTCCGGCCCAGGGGACTTATCCAACTTCAAACCCTCGAGAATTTCTAACACATCCTCCCTATCTACTACAATACTCCCCAATTTGCAACCCTGTACCTCAGTGCTCTCCACAGCTACATTTCCAGCACTCTGCGTGAATACCGAAGAGAAATATTTATTCAGTGCCTCGCCAATCTCTTCAGGCTCCACGCACAACTTCCCACTGCTATCTATGACTGGCCCTAATCTTGCCCTAACCAATCTTCTATTCTTAACATATCGAAAGAAAGCTTTAGGATTCTCCTTAATCCTATCAGCCAACATCTTCTCGTGTCCCCTCTTAGCTCTCCTCAATTCACTTTTTACCTCCTTCCTAGCTAATCTATAGCTATCCATTGCACTACCTGAGCCTTCAAGCCTCATCCTGACATAAGCCTCCTTTTTCTTCTTAACCAGCAAATCAACTCTTTTCGTACACCAAGGCTCTCTTACTCGTCCATTTCCTCCCTGCCTGACAGGGACATACTTATCAAGGACTCTCAGCAGCTGCTCCTTGAATAAGCACCACATTCCAGATGTTCCCAGTCCCTGTAGTTCCCTAGTCCAATCTACGCACCCTAATTCTCTCCTGATGGCCTCATAATTACCCTTCCCCCAGCTATAACTACAGCCCCCAGCTTCATGCCTATCCCTGTCCATCACTAAGGTGAACGTAACCGAATTGTGGTCACTATCACCAAAATGTTCACTAACTTCCAAGCCTAACACCTGGTCTGGCTCATTGCCCAGCACCAAATCCAATGTAGCCTCACCTCTAGTTGGCCTATCTACATACTGAGTCAAAAAACCTTCCTGCACACTCTGTACGAAAACTGACCCCTCTAACGAGCTAGAGCTATAGCTATTCCAATCAATATTAGCAAAGTTAAAGTCCCCCATCACAATTACCCTACTACTTTCACTCCTAATCAGAATTGACTTCGCAATCCTTTCCTCAACCTCTCTAGAACTATTAGGAGGTCTGTAAAAGACTCCCAACAGGGTGACCTCTCCTCTCCTGTTTCTAATCTCAGCCCATACTACCTCAACAGACAAGTCCTCATCAAACTTCTTTTCGATCACCGTGATACAGTCTTTGACCAGTAACGCCACTCCTCCCCCCCTTCTACCCCCTTCTCTACTCCGACTAAAGCATTTGTACCCCGGAACCTGCAACATCCATTCCTGTCCCTGCTCTACCCAAGTCTCTGAAATGGCCACAACATCGAAGTTCCAGGTACTGGTCCAAGCTGCAAGTTCCTCCCCCTTATTGCGAATACTCCTTGCATTAAAGTATATCAAAGAGAGGTAAACATCAACCATATTGTTGTGGGTCTGGAGTCACAAGTAGGCCAGACCAGGTAAAAGAATATCAGTGATCTAGATGGATTTGATGGATTTTTACAATAATTGATGACAGTTTCAGGCTAAGACTAGCTTTATATTCCAGATTTTATTAATTAAAATTTAAATTCTATTAGCTGGTCTGATGGGATTTGAACCAGTGGCTCCTGGGCATTGGACTGCTAATCCAGTGGTATTACCAGTATAATACTATCTCTCCTTGATTCCAGAGGTATACCAGCCACTCCTCCAGATGTGTCCCTATTTATGTAGCGGAGGTGACAGACAGAAGACAGTTGTAGCGTAAAGCAATGATATTACAACGTATTTGACATTCAAATGCCATAACTGAATTTCCTTAAGTGTTGCTGGAGTTTGCAATGTATCTTGGGGCTGCAAGTCTCATATCATTCTAAGAAGTTATCAATCAGTGTGTGAATTATAATATAATGATGCCCCGTTGTTTCTTTTAAGCATTGGAGAGGATGTAATCTAACAGGACTGCATCAGATTCAGTAGTGTAATTGGTAGAATTATTAATTGATTTTATAAATTACTCATTAGATCGATACAAAACTCTTAGATTTATGGTTCTTTATTGGTGCAAATGTCTTCAGTCTTGAACATCAATCATGTGAAGTCGAATGCAGTATTCTAATGAGCAATCAACAAACCAGTCATGGCAACTGATAAGGCTACAATGAGCAGGTATTGATCAGCTACTGTACCAAGTTGATCATCTAAGGGCAGGACAGAAGAGAAGGTATTGAAGTGTGGAAGTGAATCAGGGCCTTTTTGACCTCAATTCTGACTCTATGGATTAAAACACAGAAAGAGAAGATCCTAAGTTGCCACAATTTGTCACACCAGCCTCACAGCCATTAGAGTTCCAGGCTTCTGCTCTGCTGTCAGTTATTATCAGTACTGTTGGACATTATTTCCAAATGAGGATTTGGGATGTTGTACTGTGCTTCACTGGGACTAACGCAGCAAATTGGAAAAATCAGAAAGGAATTAGTTACTGTCAAGTGCAATGAAAGTCTCATTTATAAATTGCTTCATGGACACTTTAACAGAACTAGACTTTTGAAGATAACAAAAAAGGGGGAACTAAGAAATTAATACAGATTGGTCTGGTTTAACTATCAAATTGCCAGCAATTTATAATTCTTCTTTATGTCGTGACCAATGTAGACACGTCACATTGTAAGCTTCCAGTCAATCCATTTAAAAATTCAACATAAACAAGCTGTAAAATGGCTGCTGAAAATCATGTGATTTTTTGGACTATAGATACTATTAAATTTCCTAGGAATCCCTAATTAAAATGGACAGAAGTAAGAGTACCATTTTGCCAGTTATGAAATCCTACGTCTCATTGTTCAAGAATGTTTCAACTGTAAGTCTATGAAGTTTTGGTCCCCTTGTTTAAGGAGTGATGTAAATGCATTAGAGGTAGTTCAAAGAAGGTTCACCAGATTGATTCCAGGTGTGAAGGACTTATCTTATGAAGAGAGATTGAACAGTTTAGGCCTATGCTCATTGGAATTTAGAATAATGAGAAGAGATTAAATTGAGCTATGTAAGATGCTAAATGAATTGACAGGGCAGATGTAGAGCAAATGTTTCCCCTCACTGGACATCCTAGAATGAGAGGCCACTGTTTTAGTAGAAGGGGTGGCAGATTTAAATCAGAAATGAGGAGGAATTACTTCACTTGAAGGTCGTGATCTGTGGAATTCTTTACTCCATAGTGTAGCGGACACTGGAACACTAAACAAATTTGCAAGAGTAGACAGAGAGTGTGATATTCCCCACAAGGTCCATGGGGAATCACTGAATGATCTCCCTGTGGGGCTGATTAAGTATGAATTCCTCTGATAGCAGGTAGTATCCTGCCTAGCTAGAACTCATTATCTGAGTCTTTTAGAAGGCAAGTCCTGGACTGGGCCTGCTAAATTATAGTCCCAGATAGGGATTAGTGTGTGTATGCCGTGGTGGTGATTTTATTTTACAATCTATAATGAATTATGTTCTTCTCCATGCGGGTTTCCTGAGTCATTACAAATAGGTTTTTAATTAAAAGTGGATGAAAGATTAGAACATAGAACAGATGAGATCAAGATTAGATCAGCCATGGTTATATTGGATGGTGGAACAGGCTAAGGGGCTGAGTTTCCAGATGGCCTGTCTTCATGTTACATATGGGACAAAAGGGAAATTGAAGTTGATTTGCCATTATTAAATTCCCATTGTATCACAATGACCTCCCCCATCCAAACTAGACTGGGTGGGCCTGAGAGGTGTTAACTCATGGTCATGTGATCAAAACTGGATTTCATGATTGCACCCTTATTATCCCAGGACACAAAAAACACTCACATCCATCTGTCACCAGATCCTGAAACTTGCTTCAAGCTATCCAGGAGACAAAGTGCTTAACCTATTCCAGCTTCAAAGTCTACCTGAGATCTAACTATCTAGATAGTCGACTACAAAAAACTCACAATCTGCTGAGAGTTCTTCTCCTTAAAGTATCTTCACGCCAACTTAAAATCATTCAATCCATTCAAGAAACCATGGACCTGGCATGTAAAAGATCCGAAATCACAAATCAGTGACTGAAGCACTATTTGTATCCAAACTGAGTGAGTTAATGAGTGTTCAGAATCATTTGGCGCAGATGAGGCCCATCGGCCACCACACACGCACACACACACACGCGCACGCACACACCTCTTCATTCATCAGATATTCAATTGAAGGTGTAGATGGCACAAACCATCCGATAGAAAGTTGGCTAATTGCCCCTATTCACTATAAAGGATAACAGATCATTGAATCCTTCTCTATTGTTCACAATCTCCACACATCCCCATTGAATGCAGATGTTGATGTACAGCTGGGAATTCTGGGAAATTCAGGTGATGAGCCTCATTTGGACAACTGCAAGGCTTTCATGGAAGAATTCCTGAACCAATGGATTTTTAGCTTGCAGCAGCTGGTGAAGTTTATTCATTGAGCTCTTCATTACAGAGAGACATTGTCTAGAGCTCAGATAGCAGATATTGAAGTTGTTAATCTCATTTCTTTATGAAGTTAGGCCAGGGGATGTGGTCACATAAGGCACTCTAGCTAACAGTAACCAACCCCAGGACGATCTTTCCTGAAGAAAGTAATGAGAATGAAGCCATTGAACTCCCATGTGGTCCACTAATGAAATCTTCAAAATTGTTTTGCTACCCTCATCTTCTGCCAAGCCATGATGTATCTTTGTTTTTTAAAGGTTCAACTGAGTTACTGTGGTAAAGAATAGCATTCGGATATTAGTCCCACTGAACCCACCAATGCAATGCCTTCTGGTTAACTATGAAGCGTCCTTCAGGGAGACAGCATGCCATAGAGGATCACACTATCAAAGATCTGGTAATTCCTGTTCTTTGGACTGAATTGATATTCATACTTCAGCTTGATCTGAAAATCTTCTAACTGAAATTGTCCTTCAGCACAGAATCATAGAATCCCGACTGTGCAGTAGGAGGCTAACCTGCACCGACTCTCTGAAATTGCACCTTATCCAGACCCAACCCTGCCCTATTTCCATAATCCCACCCATTTACCATGTCCAATTCATACAATCTTTGGATACTAAGGAGCAACTTAGCACAGTGAATCCACTTAGAAAGAAGCCAAGAACTTTGAGCTGCCACAGCTTCACAATCCCACGCAGGAAATTTATCTCCATATTGTCTTATTTATTTATCCTATTGTAGAAAATGATGTGGTCTCATCACCTTATCCTCCAAAATCCTCCCTTTTGTCAACAGCAGAGCAGGCTGACACAGGGCAAAATGTGGCAACGTAATTACTTTGTACAGAAAGGGAATAACCTTTCTGAAATGCTATTGGGAAATATGTCTTCTTTATTTCCTGCTGTGTCCAAGGATCATTCTCATCATTCAGATTCATAAGAATCTCAGACTGTCAATACTTTTTCTCATGCAGCAGTGAGTGATACCACTGTGAGTCTTCACTGAAGTTTAAGATCCTTCATCTTCTCGGGTCTTTCCTCTGTATGCTTCAAGAAGATTCCTGAGTGATCCTAATTTATTCTCTTCTCATTCAAGGGCATCCATATTCTTCACTTTTCTCAGTCTATCCGTGAAAAAGATCTCCAGCCCTTACAGCTCACCTTTCATGTCTGCACTCTGATTCCCAGCAGTCCTGTAAGGTTCATCTCACTGCTGATACTGTCCTCCAAGGAAGAGAGGAACACCCATGTGTGTCAAAGATTTTCTCAGATAACCTCACATACTGTGGGAGATGGAATCCCTCATAATGGTGACTGGGGACAGGGGAAGGATAGGAATACAAGATGGATAAAATCTGTAACAGTAAAAAGAAGTTACAGAAATACAATGGGTGAGATCTTCCAGTCAATGGAGCACGCTTGCCAGGTTTCCCAATGGTGTGAGGTGAACTCAATGGAAAACCTTATTGATGGCAGTAGGACTGGAAGATCCTGCCATTGGTGAATGTGGGCCATCTCCTGCTGCCGAGAGACATACCACGGGCAGGACAGAGAATTTTACCCAATGAAAATAAAATTTTTAAAACATTGTTTAACATTGTTGTTAAGAAGAAGTTGGTGGAATAATTGGGAAGTGGGGGGTATGTAGTATAATGTGTAACTAGAATAGAACATAGAACATAGAACATAACAGCACAGAACAGGCCCTTCGGCCTTCGATGTTGTGCCGACCAAAATAAAAAGCAATGCCCCTCCAAACTAAACCATTCCCTTCTCTTCCATATACTTATCAATTAACCTCTTAAACGCCACCAAACTTGGCGCATCTACAACAGCTGCAGGCAGGGCATTCCACTCCCTAATCACTCTTTGAGTAAAGAACCTACCTCTGATATCCGTCCTATAACTCATACCCCTTAATTTAAAGCTGTGTCCCCTCGTGCTAGCAAATAGCTATGGTATTGAATGATGTTGATCATGATGTGACAATTACACCCGTAGTTATATGCTAGACTTTCAGGAAAGAAGATGGAACAGTCTATACTTATGAAAGGCATACTCTTACATTCAGCAAGATTTTCCGATCCAGCCAGCAGTGCATATTATCACAGGCAGGATGGGAAAACTTGGAGAGATGCCAAAGGTCAATTGATTTTTGGCCACTCTCCAAAGTTGTCTGCCCCACTCACAACTTTGCCCATCATTGATGGGGTTGGACGATCTTGGCCATTGTGTTAATAAACCAGTTTGAAGTAACTGCCAGAGTAGGACTACCATCTCTCTTGATAAGATCTGCCACATACCAGAAGCCACCAACAATTCCACCACCGTATGAAACACTGTGCTGCTTTTTTATGATATCCAGTACTTTTCAGGGAAAAATATTCTCACCTGACTGATTTGCGGCTCAATGTTAATATTGTGTTTTCCATTTCTTTGCTGTCACTCTGAGTGATGTAAATCATGTTAACAGCTTGAAGCATTTTTGTAAACAATTGAGCAGTTCTATAAAAGGAAATCCTAAACAACAGGCCTTACAAAGGATTGCAGTGTGAGGTTAACACATGCAAGTGAAAATCTGTGTACTTGCATTGTTGAATTTTTTAAGTGGCATAAAATTCACTGTCTCTAAGGACAGAGGTAAAAAGAAGCAAGTCCTCGTAAATTATTTTGAGGAGGAACAGGGGAGTTTGCTCCAATGTCCTGGCAAATATTTATCCCTCAAACCACCATCACGAAAGCACATTATATGCAGTCACTAATCACACTGCATTGGCTGAGTGCAAATTGGCAGTCACATTTTCTGAATTTTAACAGTGACCACATTTCAAAAGCAATTAAAAATGTCAGCCTATTCCCACTTGGTATGGTGAAGGCTGGAATAGGGATTTACTGTTACATTATTAACTTTCAACTCCTGTGTAATTCTGACCAACCTGCTTAATGTAATCCTGTGAGAGTAAGGTTGTTTATCTCACAATTATACAACATATTCCCTGGAACATGAAATACATTCATATTCGTCATAACATTACATGACTCTAACAGTTCCTGCGTGATGCTGACAATACGCTGCAGTGTGATCTGAATCACATCAATTATGTCCTTAAATTTGCAAATTGGCTATCTCCCTCTGCACTACTCAGCCAGTGGGACTTTACACTATTTGCTCAGCCCCCAAAGATTGTTTTCCCATTTGCTAAAATTGCTACCTCAGCAGTAGGAAATTGCAGTCCCAATAAAATCAAATCTAATAAATTTGGTCATTTTTTTAGGCCAGTTCCAAAAATAATGACCATTGTTACATCCCAGAATGGAACACTGGCTCAACATACAGTAACTTTTACTTTTTTTTAAATTTAGAGGAACAGAGACTGTTAATTAACAACAAGAAAAATCGATTATAATACACTTCTTTTCTTAAGGAATGCATATAGTTTTTAAAATTAACATGATGACAAAGTATATTTGAAGCTACAATGTTTTATTAGCTCACAAAGTTAGTGTCTGTTCAGAATTCCCCCCAGATGATTATCATATCCAATTTTCTAACTCTTCCCAAAATAAGCATTGACATCTTCTCACATAGCATTGTATTCACTCAATAATTCACATTCCAAAATCCTGTTCACATTTTTCAAAAGACCTGCTTGACCAGAGCTTCTATTCCACTTTTAGAGGAAGTCTGTGCCAAGATTCTGGTTGAACCCTTTTGGGCTTTCACTGTTACACCAATTCTGGTATCCAGTCAATGTGTTATGATTTGTTTGTAAATATATCTATAAACAAATTTCATATTTCATATTTAAGCATTCAAATTTCATATTTAAGATTAATTTTAGAAAATTCTTTAATGTCCTCACTAATCAATTTCTTCTCAGCTTTGTTTGATGTCCCTGAACAAAATCCTCTTGTATTTCCCCATTTCTTTTCTGTTCCCTTTAACTCCAGACTTTCGGAAAACTTTTCTTAATTTCTCTAGATTCTTAACTAGATCTTTACCACTGGCTTTCTGAACCATTACTCCACTGTAGAGTTTTTTATTACAGCAAAGCTAAAATAGCTGTCTCCTATTCAGCTTCCCCAAGAAGAGCTGAGAAGGGGTTGTGCATTCCTCATGGTCTGTATCCAGCTATCTACAACAACTTTCAGATAGAAGCAAAAACACAAAAATAATTGCCTGCCACCTCACACGCCTTTTCAGATGTCAAGCAATGATATTTACCTTTCATGTCAAATGTCTCTCTATCAAAGAACAATAAAGAACAAAGAACAAAACAGCAATGGAAACAGGCCTTTTGGCCCAACGAGCCCGCGCCGCCACCCCAATGTTCCCACCTCAACCTGTGGTCCCGGTTTGTTTATAGATCTATGGATTAAAAACCAAATTTGAGACAATTTAGGGGGAATTTGTTTTGCCAATTAGCCTAAGAGCACATCTTTGTGATGTAGGAGGAAACCGGAGCATCCGGAGAAAACTCACGCAAGCACAGGGAGAATGTGCAAACTCCCACAGACACAGGCCCAAATCCATGTATCTGCACAGCACAGTGATAGTCACTGAGCTGTCGTGTTGCCCATCAAATGGTCCAAGTCAAGCTTACACTAACGACATGAAGCACTTGGATACTCTCGAAAAAATCCAAGAGCAGCCCTCTCACGACCCATCGCGTGTATGCCCCTCGTTAGACAACAAGGTGGACCAAAGCACCTGTAGGATAAAAACAAGTACATCAATATCATCATCTATTTACACACTTCCTAGGGACTCCCAAGGCTCATGATCCCTGTTTTAAATCAGTTTTCTATACCCCTCCATTCCCATTCTGTTCATGTGCCCATCTAAATATTTCTTAACTAACTCCAGAGTGCCTGCCTCCACCACTTTACTTGGCAGCGCATTCCATACCCCTACTACCCTCTGTATGAAAAAACTCCCTCTAGCATCCAAGTTATACGTTACCCCCCTCACCCTGAGCCCGTAACCCCTCGTGCTATTAGAGTCCATCCTAGGAAAAAGCTTAACTTGTTTACTCTATCTATACCCCTCATAATCTTGTACACCTCTATTAGATCTCCTCTAAGTCTATGTCTTTGTAAGGAAAACAGTCCCAATTTGCCTAACCTCTCCTCGTAACTCAGACCTTCCATACCAGGCAGCATCCTGGTATACCTCCTCTGCACTCTCTCCAGAGTCTCCACGTCCTTCCAGTAGTAAGGTGACCAGAACTGGACGCAGTATTGCAAATGAGGTCTAACCAACGTTTTATACAACTGCAACATTAAAGGCCAGCTCTGTACTCTATACCCCTTCCTATAAAGGCTAGCATACTATATGCTTTCTTCACAACCTTCTCCACTTGCTCTGCCACCTTCAGTGACTTGTTCACCTGCACTCCCAGGTCCCTCTGCGTTTCTATATTCTTAATAGTTCTACCCTTTATCATATACCTCCCCCCTACATTCTTTCTCCCGAAATGCATCACCTCATATTTATCAGGATTGAATTCCATCTGCCATCTGTCTGCCCAAGCTACCAGCCTATCTATGTCCTGCTGCATCGCCTGACAATGCTCCTTGCTATCCACAAGTCCAGCTATCTTTGTATTGTTTCAAACTTGCTGATCACTCCACTTACTCCCTCTTCCAAGTCATTTGTATATATTACAAATAGAAGAAGTCCCAGTACCGAGCCCTGCGGCACACCACTAGTGACCGACCTCCAGCTAGAAAAATATCGTTCCACTAATACTCTCTATCTCCTATTACTAAGCCAGTTACTTATCCATCTAGCTACCTGTCCTTGTATCAGAATAGGATCCCAGCTGGAAATAAAACTAATGCATACACAGGCAAACACGTTAGATCAACATGAAATCTAATTATAGGTTTCTTTCCATGTACATAAAAATTAAATTAAACCTACCCAAAACTAAACCTTATTTCTAATGTTTACGCATCCAAATATATATCCTTTAAACCTACCTTTGGTTTCCTAACACCATAAATGCTGCTGGATTATTACCGTAGAATCCCTACAGTGCAGAAGGAGATCATTTGTCTCATCCAGTCTGTACTGCTTCTTTCAAAGAGTATGTTATTCTAGCCCACCTTCCCACCTCCATTTCCTTTACCCGTGCATTTACATGGCTAATCCACATAATCTGCACATCTTTGGACTTGTTAAATCAATCCACTAACTCCCTAAAGCCCTTTAAGGGAAGGGAACCCACTGCCAGATCTGGTGTAACTTACACCTGTCTTCAGCCTGATATTATTTGGTCAATTCTTACATCCAAAAATTCAAATCTGCAGATGGTTGTATGCTGGAAGTATGCAGCGAAGATGTACTGGGGACCTCCATGGAAATTTCCATGCACTGACTTACATGAGTTTTGTCCAGGAAGTTTGGATTTCCATTGAGCAATTCCTCAGCACGTGAAACTCCTGAAATTCAGAGTTAGCTCCAGAGACTTTGCATGTTTCCTACTCTCCTGACCAGAATAGGTACCCAAGAAAACTTCATAACATTAAACCCAGTTCTAAGCCTTGATAATAATACTAATGGTCACTCAACTCCCCACTGGACCCCTCCCTCACCTACTGAGTAACACCACCCATTCACCTATCTATCCCCTCTAAATCCTGACTGTCCTACAACTGACGACTGGAATATCCAACAGCCTGATAGCCCTACAATTCAACACTCCATTCATAATTCCCTGACTACCCCCACCTATCTCCCAATTCTCTCAACTACCCCGTCCACAAACAACCCCAAACTACCCAGTAATCATCATGCACCCTGAGACTATCCCCCAGTCCTTCACTATCTCTATCCCCTTACTACATTCTGACTACCCTTTGCCTATCAACATTCCCCCAAAAATGTTTTCTCCAAGTGCAAGTTCTGGGCCATTAGTACATCCACATTACAACCAGGGGTGAGCTGATCTAATTCTTTCATACCTCTAAAAATAAATAAAAATGGACAGTTCTTAATTTGAAACTAAATTAAGTTAATTTAATTTAGCTAACTATTCACCTTGTCAGGCAAATGGGACCTAACACCAGAGCTTGCAAATTGAAAAAAAAACTAATGTTAAAGTTCAGTATACAGCACTGAATCAAAAAAATTCCCCAATACATTTTCTAAATAGTAAAACTGGGTGAAGTGCAAAGTAATCTTAATTGCACATAGTGCAATCTGATTTAGCTATCCAATTGTGTCCCACTGAATATTATCATTGGCAAAGGAACAGCAGTGCAGTGGTGAATGCATAGGTTGTTGGTGTCTGTCATCAGTTCAATTTGTCTTCATTGCTAACTTGATGATTGGAATAACAAACTCCATAGAAAGAGCTTATCTCTAGGTTCTGGAAATTGACTGCAGTTCAGGCAGTGTAAAAGATGATGTACGTTGTGCTGTGCAGGATATTTACAGAAGGCAAAGGATAGGAGATCCATAGTCAAAGGTACAGCTGTTATAAATAACTAAACAGATGGAAATACAAATACCTGCTCTTCTTTCATCCAAACAAAGCCTGTTGTTCTCTTAGATAACAGTTCTTCCAATGGTAACACACCATGTAGCCTGCCCTCCTTTAAGATTCTAGCTTCTCTTTCAGAAACAGAAACAGCCTGTCCCATTCTCATACTAGCTCCTCTCTCACTAACACACAGACTGTCCCACTGTGATAGCAACTCCTCCCTCACTAACACATAACAGCCTGTCCCACTCTCAGATTGAAGTCTCACAACACCAGGTTAAAGTCCAAAAAGTTTACTCGATAGTAAACCCACAAGCTTACGGGGTTTCAGGTAGGTGGAGAGTTCTGTGGAGTGGAGAGTGAGTGGAGACGCCGGCATCTCCACACACCACTCTCAGATAACAGCTCCTCCCTCACTAATGCAATGGGAATCGCAATAGGTGAGGGGTGGACTGTGGAAAAGATCGTTGACTTTGGGTGGGACTTTATGGTTTTAGGACAAGTGAGGCTGAAATCACTTTGGGGAAGTGAGTTTGAGATTTCCACTGTCTTCTGTGTGAAAAATGTCTTTTTGATTCTCTTGTAAATGGCCTTGCTTTAATTTAAAGATTGTGCTGCCTTATTTTCATGGAAATCAGTTCACTATCTTCCAATTAAATTCTTTTATCATTTTAAACACTCAGTATGAATTGCTCACACACTATAAGCATAAATCTGTCCTTTGAGCAGTGACAGCAGCTCAAGGTTTCTGATAGGCACTAAAGAAATGAAGCATGGCTTCCTCATAATTGCAGTGTTCATTGGTGGACACAGAGATCAATCAGCTCTCTCTGATCACCAGTTCCCACGCCACTTGGACTTGAATTGAATTTTGATTCTCCTTCTGTTCTGAGTTGTTGTTTGTCATTGAGTTTTTGCCCATCTGTGTCAGGTTGCCAGAGGAAATTCACCATCAAATCACTTACCGCTGATCTTTTTTTCTGGTCAAGAAATCTGTTATCTTTTTCAAATTCTTTTAAGGGAATGTGGATGCTGCTGCCAAGGCCAGCATTTATTGTCCACCCTTAATTGCCCTTAATCTAAGTGCTTTTTGGGGTCATTTCTGAGGGCACTTGAGAGTCACTACATTGCTGTGGATCTGGAGTTACATGTAGACCAAATCAGGTAGACTTTCTTCCCCAAAAGGATATTTCTGAGCCAGATGGATTTTTACAACCATCAATGTTAGTTTAATCGTCAACATTACTGACACTACCTTTATATTCCAGATTTTATTCGTTAAATTTAAATTCGACCAACTGTCATGGGATTTGAACCCATGTCCATAGAGAATTAATTCTTTTGATTACTAGTCCAGTAATATTATCATTACACCACTTTCTTTCTCCCTTTAGTTCATTTTACCATTTTCTTCATTGTGTACATACATTTGGAGGTAAGTAGCATAACAAAATAATAGGACAAAGAACAAAGAACAAAACAGCACAGGAAACAGCCCTTCGGCCCAACGACCCGCGCCGCCACCTAGATGTTCCCACTTCTACCCGTGATCCCTGTCATTCCTGTCTATGTTTATTGACTTATGCATTAGAACCAAATTTAAGACAATTTATGGAGAATTTGTTCTGCCAATCAGCCTAAGAGCGCATCTTTGGGATGTGGGAGGAAACCGGAGCACCCAGAGAAAACCCACGCAAGCACGGGGAGAATGCGCAAACTCCCACAGAAATGCCCAAATCCATGTTATCCATTAACAAGTACAAGGAACTCAAGGAAGTTTTTATCTTCAAAGTTGAGATTCCAATCAGCACCACTATTGTTTCCTGCTCTGCTCCTAGCTACTTCTAAGACCCTTCTAAGACTACCCTCTCCTAACCCTGATTTTACATTTTCTCTCCTCCTGTCCCTCATGTCCTTTCTGAATTTAGATTGTGCATAAGACTCACCTTCTGCTCTCTTGATTGTAATTCCATGAAACCACTGAACTTCCAACTTCCCATCCTCATCTCCATGTTAGCTAATGTTATTAACAGTTCTCTCTCCTCAGATTATATACCACTCTTGTTCAAATCTAAGTTCCTTTATGGATCATTTCTGAGGGCATGTGAGAGTCATCTCTTTTCTCATTAGATCAACCATTAATTTTAAGTCCTTACAAACTACCACCCACATCCAAATTCTTTCCTCTCGAAAGTCATGAGTATGTCATCTCCAAAATCCATGGCCATCTTTTCCAGAACTCCATATTTGAATTCCTTCAATCATGTTTGAAGCTATAGTACAGAAACAACTATTACCAAAGGATATTCTGTGTGACTCTAAAGATAAACTTTCCCTACTCAGCCTTCTTGACCTGCCTGCAGCTTTTGACTCAGTTGACCACACATCCCCATAAAGCCTTGCCATTGTCATCCATCTGAATGAGACTGCTCTCACCCAGTTCCATTCATACCTATCTAATTATGGACGGAATGTCAACTGGAGTGGTTACTCTTCGTGCTCCTGCACAGTTCCCTCTGAGTTCTCCAAGGATCTATCCATAACCTCCTATTGATACACTGCCTTTCAGTGGAAGCTCACATGTATGCTAAAAGTACCTCACCGCGACTTCTTTCCACTCCTCCACTGTTAATAAATTATTAGACTGCTGGATTGGAAGAATAAAATTCCACCCAACTAAATATTAGGAAGATTGGAGCTTGAATTAAGATCCCACAAATTCCTTTCCCTATCTAACATTTCCATCCCACATCCTGGCAACTGTCTGAGACTGAACTTGAATGTTTGAACATTGGTGTCATATTTGATCTGATATGGGTGACATGGTGGCACAGTGATTAGCACTGCAACAGGACCCGGGTTCAATTCTGGCCTCTGGTCACTGTCTGTGTGAAGTTTTGCACATCCTCCCCGTGTCTGTACGGGTTTCCTCCGGATGCTCCAGTTTCCTCCAACACTGCAAAGATGTGCAGGTTAGGTTGATTGGCCATGCTAAACTGTCCCATAGTGGTACTAGCAGGATAAATGCATGGGGTTACAGGGATAAGGCCTGGGTGGGATTGTGGTCGTGCAGGTTTGAGAGGCCAAATGGCCTCTGGCTGCACTGTGGGGATTTTATGATTCTATGAATTTTCAACACACATCTGCACCACTGAGGCACGTTTTTCCTTCTGTAACATTGCCTAACTCTGCTCCTGTCTCAGCTCTTATGCTGCTGAAACCCACTTTTGTGTCACTGCTTCACTTGATTATTCTAACAAATTCCTGGCCAGCCTTTCACATTCTGTAACTGTAAGCTTGAGAGCAACCAAAACTCTATTGCAGCCATCCTTACTTGCACCAAACCTCATTCCTCTATCACCCCTATGCTCACTAACCAGCTTGAGGTAAAATCAACCTTATCATTTAAAGAATGATTTAAAGAATCATTTAAAGATCATAAAGAATCATTTAAAGAATTAAAGCTGCCCTGCCTGCAGCTGTCGTAGATGTGCCAAGTTTGGTGGTGTTTAAGGGGTTAATTGATAAGTATATGGAAGAGAAGAGAATGGTTTAGTTTGGAGGGGCATTGCTTTTTATTTTGGTCGGCACAACATCGAAGGCCGAAGGGCCTGTTCTGTGCTGTAATGTTCTATGTTCTATGTTCTATAGAAAAATTAAGTAGATATTTAAAGAAGTGGATGAAGTTTTGTTGATCTGACAAATGGTTGACACATACAGGATAGGCTTTATATCTTGAACTAGAGTCACCGGAGGGACACCTGTCCACCATAACATCTTTGCTGCTTTGTAGCACTCTTAGTCAATTTTTCCAAATGCTTGAATTTTTAATTGTCATCATGTTTCCAAATCCCTCCATGACCTCACCTCTCCCTATCTCGGAAATGTCTTCCAACCCCACAACCATCCAAGATATTCACATTAATCAAATTCTGTTTTCTTGAGCTTCCCCAGTGTTAATCACTTCTCATCGGTGGCTTTATTTTCTGTTGCCTTGGTCCTAAGCTCTGGAATTCCATCCCTATGACTCTCCGTCTCTGTATCTCAATTTACACCCTCATGAGGGTCCTTAAAACCTCACTCTTCGACCAGGCTTTAGATCATCTGCCCTAATGTCACCTTATCTGGCTGATTTCTGAAACATTTTTTCATTTAATTCCCAATGACATCTTATTGTGTTAGCGGTAGCAAGTTGATGTCGCTACAAGTAATGTTAGCAATGTTTAAGAATGAGTTTCACAGCTATGAATGTGATGCACAGAAACATTTGGAGAAATTGACCAAGAGCACCCCAAAGCACCAAAGATATTGCATTTGAAAAGCATTTTCCAGTTAGTCAAAGTCAAGATATGAAGCTTATCCCACCTGTTTGTTGGAACAACAAAAAAATTTATCCGCTTCTTCAAATACGTATACAATGTTCCTTTGAAAGGTGAGGTTGACACTGCCTCAAACATATGTTTGAATGTTCTATTCCCCAGCAGCTCACATTCGTTTGTTACAACTGAGAGGCTTGTAAGGCCATTTTAAAGGGCAGTTAAGACTCAACCACATTTCAGGCACTGGAATTATAGATAGGTCAGACCAGGTAAGAACAGCAAGTAGTGCAGTAATTAGCACCACTGCCTAGCAGTGCGAGGGATCTGGGTTTGATTCTGGCCTCAGGTGATTGTCTGTGAGAAGTTTTCCACAAGCTTTCTAACCTCTGGTTTTCGTCAGGTGAATGAGGTGTTCTGGTCTCAAACAGACTGTTTTAGCGATTACTGATTAGAATGCGAATCTTTACATCTAACTTGCTATTCAAGTCTTAAAGTGGCTAACAATGTGAGTGGAAGGAGCACTGAGCACAGGTTAAAGAGATGTGTATTGTCTATTTAAACCTGGTGTTGTCAGACTTCTTACTGTGTTTACCCCAGTCCAACGCCGGCATCTCTACATCAGAAGTTTTCCACACAGAAGTTGTTCTGTGTCTGTGTGGGTTTCCTACAGTGTTCAGATTTCGCCCACTGTTCAAAGGTGTGCAGGTTACATGGATTGGCCATGGCAGAGTTATGGAGATGAGGCAGGTTTGTGGGTCTGGATGCGATTCACTTATGGAGAGATGGTATGGACTGAATGGCATCCTTCTTCACTATATTCTACGGTTTCTTCCTCAAAGAACATCCATTCAACAAGTCAGTTTTTAAGGTTAAGCCAATAGTTTCACAATTACTTTCACTCATGCCAGCTTTTCATTTCCAGATTTTTTAGAGACTAAATCACGATAGGATTTGGACTTTCATTGTTGAGATTATTTGTCCAGTCCTCTCGATTAATAGCTCAGGACCATAACTGCCACATCACCGTGCCCATTTATCTAAATAATTTGTTACTCAGCAACAGCTTTACAATATACTCTATATTGATTAGGTCTCATTTGGGGCAGGCAAGCAAAGCTTGATAACTTTATCGAGAATCACAAAGTACAAATGAAGACAACATGATTAATTGTGCACAGTTACCTAATGAGAAAATGGACAGGAAAGGATTGGAGATTTAAACGTAAGGTAAGTGCATAGAAATCACTTAGTTCAAAATAGAATTGCTGCATTTAATGGATGTCCTTTCCTCAACAGCAGTAGCTCAGTTGAAAACAGCACCAAGATATATAGTTCAGATAAACACTTTTAAAGCATTTCAGTAAATGGGTGTGCAGCTTGTTATTAGCTTGCTTTCAAGAAACACTTTTGTACACAAAGAACAGTGGAAATCTGGAATACTGTCCCCAAAAGGTTATGGAAACTGAACAAATTCAAATTTGGAAGATAGAAGAGATACATTTTTGCTAGATTCTAATTTCCAAGGTTTATGGAAAAGTGTCATGAAATGTTCAGATTTCTATTGCCACTTACTGCCCTCTCTAAACTGATGAATAATCCATACTTCTCCATGTTGAATACCACTTGGAAGAAGTGCTAAGAGTAACAACGGCATATAATCTACTCTGGGTAAGGGACTGCATCTATCACCAACTCAGTAGCACCACTAGTGACCCAGCTGGTCAAGTCTTGAATGATCTTTCTGCCAGACTCGCTCTGTAATATCCTAACTGTATTAGAGGTTTTAAATAAAAGAAAAGGTGCGGTTTGTACATGTAAATTCAGAATAACAACAAATAAATTACAGGAGCTGTTGTCTGTACAATGTAGAATATGAAACCAAAGCAGGAGCTGTGAAAGATTCCAATGACATCACCATCAAACATATGACCAGCTCTTCAAGTAATCATGCAGCCACTAAAATATAGAATAAAGTCCATGGCAGGTCGTGAGAGAATTAATATGAGTGAAAATTCTACTTGATTAAGCTCTCCCCAAACTACACGTTGCAGGAGGAGGAATTACCTCACAGTCCCTGTGCAAATAAAGCCCATCTGTAAACTGAGGGTATCATCTATTCTACTGACACCATGCTAAATGGGACAGATTCAAAGAAGGGGATTCATTAGATGTTTTGAATTGTCAAAAATCAATAGAATTGTATTCCAACACAATCTGTAATATCACGGACCAGCATACCCTCACCTAATCATTAATGCACAGGATCACTCTTGGTTTAGAGTTCAAGAGAGCATGCCAAGAGCAATACCAACCAAACTTAAAAATGAGGACCAGACTGATGAAGCTACAATGCATGACTACAAACAAGCCAATCAGCAGAATGGACAAAGGTAACTAATTTCAAGAACAATGGATCAGATTACAATGCTGCGGTTCTGCCATATCCATTTGTAAATCGTGGTGACAATTGAACAACTAACTGGAAAAAGAAGTTCCTTGACTATGCCCACCCACAACAATGGCAGAATCATTCAACAATGATGTTGAAAAGATAAGGCTGAGGCATTTGCAACAATCTTCATAGAAATCCTATGGTACAGAAGGAGCTCATTTGGCTACTGATTCTGTATTAACTCTCCAATAGAGCATGGTACCCAGGCCTATTTCTGTAATGCTACATATTTATCCCATTAATCCCCCAACCCTGGGGCTCTAAGGGGCAACTTACCATGAACAATCCACCTAACTGGCACACCTTTGGACAGTGGGAGGAAACTGAAGCACCCGAAGTAAGCCCACACAAACATGAGAAGAATTTTCAAACTCCACATTTTTACCTAAGGCCGGAATTGAATCATGATCCTTGGTACTGAGGCAGCAGTTCTAACCACTATGCCACCCCTTCAGCCAGAAGTGCTGAATAAATGCTCTATTTCGGCCTCCTCCCAAGGTCTCCAGCATCACAGGTGCCAGTTTTCAGTCAAACTGATTCACTCCATACGATATCAGAACCTGCTGAAAACACTGGTCCCTACTAAGGCTGTGGGCCTGTCGACATGCCAGCTGCAGTGCTAAAAACTGATGCTCCAGAATTAGCTGTGCCGAATGCCAAGTTATTCCAGGATAGTCACAATATTGGCATCTACTCAACTATGTATAAAATTGCCTGGGAATCCACAAAAAAGGATTAATCCAACCCAATCAATTTCTGCCTCATCAGTCCAAATTTAATTATTAGTGTGTGAAGGATATATGAATTAATAGATAGAATTCATGTTTTATTTTATGATAGTATCGTCTCTCATTTGTTTAGGAATCATTCTTAAATCTTACCTCAGCAAATTAAAAAAACTGTTCTCCTATACTAAGTTTAACATCACTTCTCTAGAAGTAAAAGTATTGGAGGTAAACACAAATGATACTGAGGATATATTTTACAACATGATGACCATATACAGGTTCACAAAATTATTAAACGATAATTTTGCTTAAATAAAATTATTTAAACAAATAAGTAATAGAGTATAATAAGGACGCATCTATGGGGAAGATTTAAGTTAGAGATGCTATGACGGAGCTGAGTAAAAGGCTGGTGAGGCCACGATTGGAGTGCTGTGTAAAGTTGTCATGCTGTAGAAAGGATGGGATTGTAATAGAGAAGATGCAGAAGAGAGTGACTGGGATGTTGCCCAAGCTGGAGCATTTCAGCTATCAAAAAAGGCTGAATTGGCTAGGTTTGTTTCCTTCAGAGCAGAGAAGAAAGGGTGTAGGCAAAATATTACAGCTGGTGGAATTTGAAACAAAATCAGAAAATGCTAAGAAATCTAAGCCGGTTTGACAGCATCTGTGAAGAGAGAACAGAGCCAGCTCGATCACTCTGACTGGAAACGTTAGCTCTGTCCTGACTCCACAGGACTACAGATCACGAACCCACTCAGGTCAACCTATAACACAGACTACGCTGAGAGGCTTTGCTGTCGCACCTCTCTCACACTCCTCAATCACCTCATACACCAACTCTATAGCAAACACCGCACCCTGGAAAGTAAAATGGAATACATATTCTCAACTTGCGCTCAGGACGCAGATCAGCTGCGAAACTTTGCCAAGCAGATGAGACAAAGAAACTACACTATTTACATGCACAACAAGAACAGGAAACTTGAAAAACTCGGCATCACTACCAGCAACAACCAAGCCTCCCTTGGCACCACAGTAGAAAACAACACTACCGCAGGGAGGTCCATTGTTAACCTGTCGGACTACACACTTCAATCAGAGGAAATCGAAGTTCTCAGCCAAGGACACAATTTCTGTCCCACCACCAAAATGGACCCCATCAGTCTTGCAGCCGACACAGAGGAATTCATCAGGCGAATGAGGCTGCGTGAGTACTTCCACAAACCCCAAGAGGCCAATAGCGGACTCAATGAGATAGCTAATGAACCAGAACAGCCGACAGAGGGATCCACAGTGCAGCAACTGAAGAGGAATGAATCCAATTGGACTCCTCCGGAAGGTCGCTGCCCCCGACTGGACACGTATGCCCAAGCCATCAGGAGGTGTGTGAACACCAAATTCATCAACCGCACTTACAAGACAATCCCGAACATCACCCAAGCACAAAGCAAGGCCATCCATGCTCTTAAGACCAACCGCAACATTGTCATCAAACCAGCAGACAAAGGAGGCGCCACCATCATACTGAACAGAACGGACTACTGTGAAGAAGTGTACCGACAACTAAACAATGTGAAACACTACAGACAGTTACCAGCAGATCTGACCAAAGAACACATTCGTCAACTCAACACTCTGATCAAAATCTTTGATCCGGACCTTCAGAACACCCTCCGGGCTCTCATTCCACGTACTGCCCGCATTGGAGATCTCTACTGCCTCCCAAAGAGACACAAGGCAAACATACCCGGCCGTCCCATCGTATCGGGCAATGGGACCCTGTGTGAGAACCTCTCCGGCTATATCGAGGGCATCCTGAAACCCATCGTACAAAGAACCCCCAGCTTTTGTCTTGACACTACGGACTTCCTACAGAAACTCAGCACACATGGAGCAGTTGAACCAGGGACACTCCTTGTCACAATGGATGTCTCGGCGCTCTACACCAACATCCCCCACGACGATGGTATTGCTGCAACTGCCTCAGTACTCAATGCCAACAACTGCCAGTTTCCGGATGCAATTTTACAACTCATCCGCTTCATCTTGGACCACAATGTCTTCACCTTCAACAATCAGCTTTTCATCCAGACACACGGAACAGCCATGGAGACCAAATTCGCACCTCAGTATGCCAACATCTTCATGCACAGGTTCGAACAAGACTTCTTCACCACACGAGATCTCCAACCAAGGTTATATACTAGATACATTGATGACATCTTTTTCCTTTGGACTCATGGTGAACAATCATTGAAACAACTGTATGATGATATCAACAAGTTCCATCCCACCATCAGACTCACCATGGACTATTCTCCAGAATCAGTTGCATTCTTGGACACACGCATCTCCATCAAGGACGGTCACCTCAGCACCTCACTGTACCGCAAACCGACAGACAACCTCACAATGCTCCACTTCTCCAGCTTCCACCCTAGACACGTTAAAGAAGCCATTCCCTATGGACAAGCCCTCCGTATACACAGAATTTGCTCAGATGAGGAGGATCGTGACAGACACCTCCAGACACTGAAGGATGCCCTCGTGAGAACAGGATATGGCGCTCGACTCATCGATCGACAGTTCCGACATGCCACAGCGATAAACCGCACTGACCTCCTCAGAAGACGAACACGGGACACGGTGGACAGAGTACCCTTTGTTGTCCAGTACTTCCCCGGAGCGGAGAAGCTACGACATCTTCTCCGGAGTCTTCAACATATCATTGATGACGATGAACATCTCGCTAGGGCCATCCCCACCCCCCCACTTCTTGCTTTCAGACAACCGCACAACCTCAAACAGATCATTGTTCGCAGCAAACTACCCAACCTTCAGGAGAATAGTGACCACAATACCACACAACCCTGCCACAGCAACCTCTGCAAGACATGCCAGATCATAGACATGGATGACATCATCAAACATGAGGATACCATTCACCAGGTACATGGTACATAGTCTTGCAACTCGGCCAACGTTGTCTACCTAATACGCTGCAAGAAAGGATGTCCCGAAGCATGGTACATTGGGGAGACCATGCAGACACTACGACAGCGGATGAATGAGCATCGCTCAACAATCACCAGCCAAAACAGTTCCCTTCCTGTGGGCGAACACTTCAGCAGTCATGGGCATTCGGCCTCCAACCTGCGGGTAAATGTTCTTCAAGGGGGCCTTCGTGACACACAACAGCGCAGAGTTGCTGAGCAGAGACTGATAGCCAAGTTCCGCACACATGAGGACGGTCTTAATAGGGATCTTGGCTTCATGACACACTATCTGTAACCCCCGTAACTTGCCTGGGTTAGCAAAAAACCTCACTTACTGTGCTGTCTGGAGAAAATACACAATTCTCTAACCAATGCTCAGGATTCCCTTCACACACATTGTTAGCCACTTTAACACTTGAATAGCAGGTTAGATGTAAGGATTCGCATTCTAATCAGCAATCTGTAACTGTCTGTGTGGATATGAGTGCTATTGCAGACCAGAACACTGCATTTGCCTGACGAAGGCTATAAAGTCGAAAGCTCACGAATTTACTATCAAATAAATTGGTTGGATTTAAAATTGGTGTTGTAAAACTTTACTGAGTCCACAGAGATTGTCAGACCTGCTGAGATTTTCCAAGGTTGACTCTGCACCTGATTGAGATGTACAAAATTATGAAGGACATATGGTAATAGGAAGAAGTGTTTCCCCTTATTACAGGGATGAATAACCAGAAGACAAAGATTAAATATAGAGGATCTAAGGAAAAGACTTTCATCCAGAGAGTGATGGAAATGTGAACTTATTACCTGAAAAAGATGGTGGATACAGGAACCCTCAAAACATTTAGATGAGCACTTGAATCACCATACCATACAAAGCTTTGGACCAAGTGCAGAAAAATGGGATTAGAACAGATAGGTGCTTGGTGGCTGTTTGGGCAAAGGGCTTCTCTCTGTTCTGTATAGTTGTATAATTCCATGACTATGAGGTAACACCCATTACTGCTAAAGAATGAAGTAATCTTATTTAGAAAAAGTTCCAGTTTCCTTTCAAAATGTCAGGGACATTGTGGAAGAGTACAGGGGGAACACCTTCAATATTTCTCCAGTTGTTGAGCAGTTAGATATTGTAAAGAAGACAGCTGTTCTGTACAACTGTCGCAACAACTTATTTACTTAGGATCCAGTAGAGGCGTTACTTTGAACATTGATGGTATTCTTAAATCAATATTAGCTGTAGCATTGTATTATAAAATTTTATTAGATTCTGTGTCACAACTAAGTCTATGGGTGGGATTTTCTACACATGTTTCATAACAGCCTATCATTCACAGAATCCATGATGTGGAGATGCCAGATTAGACTGAGGTAGGCACAGTAAGAAATCTCACAAACCAGGTAAAGTCCAAGAGATTTATTTGGTAGTGTAAGCTTTCAGAACGCTATCCCTTCATCAGATGAGTGCAGGATTTGTTTCACAAACAGGGCATATATGGACAAAACTCAATTACAAGATAATGATTGGAATGCGAGTCTTACCAGGTAATCAAGTCTTTATAGGTACAGACAATGTGAGTGGAGAGAGGGTTAAGTACAGGTCAAAGAGGAGTGAATAGTCTCAAGCCAGGACAATTAGCGAGATTTTGTAAGCTCAGGCAAGTCATAGATGTTACAGATAGTGTGACATGAACCCAAAACTGCAGTTGAGGCTGACTCATGTGTGCAGAACTTGGCTATCAGTTTCTGCTCAGTGATTCTGCGTTGTATGTCTTGAAGGGTGTCTTAGAGAACACATACCCGAAGATCAGAGGCTGAATGCCCGAGACTGCTGAAGTTTCCCGACAGGAAATGTTCTGTCTCCTGTCGGGGAACATTTATCAAGTCCCTGCTTCCCCCCCCCCCCACAATTCCATTGTCCTGAGTCTGAGTGTTCTCCCTTGCTCATGTGAAGATGTAGTCGTGTTCTGTCTGTTTGCACAAGGCCTCATCTCCATCACTCGAAGGGTCTGCTCGGGAGTCACATAAGGGAGAGGTTAATGCCTATTCCTTGAAGAATGTCGAAGAGCCACTAAAGGATCTTGTCCTCACTGGGTATTCACCACCTCTGTCTCCATATCTGAGCCAGGGCCTTCATTGTCCAGATGACAGGTTTTTTGAGTTTTTAGAGACCTCTGTTTCCCATTCACAGGCTTGTATGAAAGATACAAATGGTGGCACTTCAGTACAAACAGTTGCCTCTGTGAAAGGTACCCTGTGATAGAACTTCTTTAAGGTTTTCTCCCTGATTTTTAACCACATAAGACAACAGTCCTGTTTTCTCAAGATTAGCTCCCGGAATCCACAGAGAGCCACCGCTGAAGTTCCTTATGTGGACCGTATCTCCCAGTTCTATCCAGTCTCTGACTATCATGGGCCTTTTTGTTTTAATTGGATGTTGCTGGTTAAGCTTGGAAACACAGTAAGACGTCTGACAACAGCAGGTTTAAATCCAACCAATTTATTTGGTCTAACACCGGCATCTCTACATCAAGTTTGGAAACATCATAATAAGCCCAGCCCAAAGGCTTCAGAGCAGAATGGGACATAGACAGCTTCCCAACCTTATGGGACAGAAACTCTCCCCATCCACTGGAACATAGAGGTTTACAGCATGGAAACAGGCCCTTCAATTCAACTTATCTATGTCATTTTTTTTTAAATGACTAAGCTCATCCCAATTGTCCACACTTGGCCCATATCCCTTGATAGCCATTTTATCCATGTAACTGTCTAAATCTTTTTAACAGATAAAATTGTACCCGCCTCCACTACTACCTCTGGCAGCTTGTTCCAGACACTCACCACCCTTTGTTTGAAAAAGTTGCTCCTCTGGATCCTTTTGTATCTCTCCTCTCTCACCTTAAACCTATGCCTTCTAGTTTTAAACTCCCCTACCTTTGGGAAAAGATACTGACTATCTAGCTGATCTATTCCCCTTATTATTTTATAGACCTCTATAATATCACCCCTAAGCTTCCTATGCTCCAGAGGAAAAAGTCCCAGTCTATCCAGCCTCTTCTTATAACTCAAACCATCAATTCCTGGCAACATCCTAATAAGTCTTTTCTGCATTCTTTCTAGTTTAATAATATCCTTTCTATAATAGGGTGACCAGAACTGTACACAGTATTCCAAATGTGGCCTTGCTAATGTTTTGTACAAACAACTTCAACAAGACGTCCCAATGTTCTGTTCAATGTTCTATTCAATGTTCTGACCGATGAAACCAAGCATGCTCAGTGCCTTCTTCACCACTCTGTACATCTGTGATTCCACTTTCAAGGAGTTATTAACATGTATTCCTAGATCTCTTTTTTCTATAAGTCTCCCCAGTTTCCTACCATTAACTGAGTAAGTCCTGTCCTGGTTTGATCTACCAAAAGGTATCACCTTGCTTTTATCAAAATTAAACACCATTTGCCATTCGCCAGCCCACTGGCCCAATTGATCAATATTCCACTGTAATCCCAGACAATCTTTTTCACTGTCCACTATGCCACTGATCATGATGTGATCAGTGGCATAAAGGGGCAGTGCTTTTTATATTGGTCGGTGCAACATCGAAGGCCGAAGGGCCTGTTCTGTGCTGTAATGTTCTATGTTCTATGTCATCTGTAAACTTACTAACCACGCCTTCTAAATTCTCATCCAAATCATTAATATAAATGACTAATAACAGTGGACCCAACATTGATCCCTGAGGCACACTGCTAGTCACAGGCCTCCAGTTTGGAAAACATGCCTCTACAACCACCCTCTGGCTTCTGTCATAAAGTCAATTCTGTATCCATTTAGCTACCTCACCCTGATTCCTTGAAATTTAATCTTATGTAATAACCAACCATTGGGTACCTTGTAAAAAGTCTTGCTAAAGTCCACACAGATAACATCAGCTGCACTGCCCTCATGTACCTTCTTGGTTACCCCTTCAAAAAACTCAGTCAAGTTTGTGAGACATGATTTTCCAGTCACAAAGCCATGTTGACTGTCTCTAATCAGTCCTTGTCCCACTAAATACCTGTAGATTCTGTTTCCCAGCCTACCTTCGAAGGAGATCCAGGCTGAGGCTCTGGCTGCTGATCCTCACTTGCAACAATTCATTCAGGTAAAGGGTCAGAAAGAGAAACTCCAGCAGTTGGTTCATGGCCTGGCTGAGCTTTGTTTGGATAAATATATTGACAAACCAGGCCACCAGAAACCTGCTTTGTAAACTGTGTGGAACATTTCATCACTACCAGCCAATTCATCCTCAATTGACTGAAACACACCCAAAAAAGCAAACACAGAGCCTGAGTAATTGAATAGGCAGGAGAGAGTATCATGGATCGCTAAAGGATTTGTCGCAACATATGGCATCGCGGAGGGAGGGAAGAGTGTGAGATGAGCAGGGTTCAAGAAGGGCAGGGTGCAAGAAGGGCAGGGTGCAAGAGGGGCAGGGTACAGGGAGAGGCAGTGAGCATAGAACATAGAACATTACAGCGCAGAACAGGCCCTTCGGCCTTCGATGTTGCGCCAACCAATTAAGAAAAAGCAATGACCCTCTAACCTAAACCATTTTTAGTTGATAAGTATATGGAAGAGAAGGGAATGGTTTAGTTTGGAGGGGCATTGCTTTTTATATTGGTCGGCGCAACATCGAAGGCCGAAGGGCCTGTTCTGTGCTGTAGTGTTCTATGTTCTATTCCCTTTTCATCCATAAACTTATCTACTAACCTCTTAAACGCCACCAAACTTGGCGCATCTACAACTGCAGCAGGCAGGGCATTCCATACCCTTACCACCCTCTGGGTAAAGAACCCACCTCTGACATCCGTCAGAGTGAAGGAGGAGTGTGGAACAACGCGGGTGGGGTGGGATGTGGGAGGGGCGAGATGTGAGAGGGGCAGCATTGTCCTACAATTGTACCACAGCTCTAAAGGCCTTGCTTTCCCATAGTTACTCTTAAAAAGACCTTAGCTCAAGCTAACATGTTTTTGATATTGAGTTTCCTGAATGAACATCATACCGTCCAGAAATAAAGCACCATGGCATTTTGAAAAATGTTGACTCCAGGGTAATCCTAGAAGTTTGAAGTTTGAAAAGTCTATCCCAGGATCATCAGAAATGAGGTACCTTTGTACTTTCAACAATGAAATCAAAGAGAACATTCACTGTACAGTAGAATGAAGACCTGCAACAATACTCAGGTTTAAATTTGAAACCTTGAACATTATTCTCTGGCAGCCCTCTGCTTTTAGCAAGATCAGGCGTTTGTGGTTATCTGTTTTTCAATTGAAGGATGATTGCACTCCAGAAGGAAGTTTAATTGCAATCAATAGCTTGAAAGTGCAAGGTCTCTGCTTTCTTCATTGTAGCCATTGTAGCTGAGGAAATCTAGGCTCACACAAACAGTAAAAGCCAACAACTATTAGTTCGCTTTTACACCTTTGAGTTGTGTTTATTAATTCCACCATCACTATTATGATGTTGATCAAATGGGGGTGAAATCAGTGCAAAAAAATCAAAAAATGACGTTTGTCAAGTGATGGGAGATCTGTGGAGCCCTATCGTTTCATATTCCATCATGTACTTTATTGAGTATCTGAATTGCCCACGGAGAGGGACACTGTCCAGTTTGAAAACAGGAAGAGGAAGATAATCAAATCAGGAAGTAATGTTTACAACATCAACAACAAAAACAACTTGTATGTTTAAAACATCTTAAATGTAAAGGCCACACCTTGACACATAAGGAGATATCAGATGACCAAAATCATGGTCAAAAAGATATTAAGGGGTGTCTTAAAAGAGCATAGAGAGGCATAGAGGAAAATTCTGGAGCTTGGGGTCTACACTGCTGTCGACATGGCTGTCAATGTTGGAGCAATTATAATTGGAGATTATAAAAGGGTAGAATTAGAGGAGTGCTGATATCTCAGAAATGTGTGGGGTTGGAGGAGATTACAGAGATAGGGAAGGAGTGATTCCATGGAGGCATTTAAAAACAAGGGTGAGGATTTTAATATTAAGGTGTTTCTTGACCAGCTGTGGATAAATGAATGATGTAGAGATGCTGGTGTTGGACTGGGTTAAACTCAGTAAAGTTTGACAACACCAGTTTTAAATCCAACCGATTTATTTAATAGTGAATCCACGGGCTTTCGGCCTTTGTGGCCTTCGTCAGGCGAATGAGGTGTTCTGGTCTCCAAAAGCACACATTTCAGCACAGACAGTTTACAGATTGCTGATTAGAATGCAAAGTTCTGCACACACGAGGACGGTCTTAACAGGGATCTTGGCTTCATGTCACACTATCTGTAACCCCCCATGACTTGCCTGGGTTAGCAAAAAACCTCACTTACTGTGCTGTCTGGAGACAATACGCATCTCTCTAACCTCTGCTATTAGCCACTTTAAGACTTGAATAGCAGGTTAGGTGTAAGGATTCGCATTCTAATCAGCAATCTGTAAACTGTCTGTGCTGATATGTGTGCTTTTGGAGACCAGAACACATCATTCGCCTGACGAAGGCCACAAAGGCCGAAAGCTCGCGATTTACTATCAAATAAATCGGTTGGATTTAAAATTGGTGTTGTCAAACTTTATTATGGATAAATGAAGGCAGAGTTAATAGAGGGGAGAAACTTACTGTGAGTTAAAACACAAGAGGTGGAGTTTTGGATGATCTCAAGTTAGATGACAATAAGTATTAGTTTAGAAAATACATTGAATGCATGGCCAATTATGGGGAAGCAATGGTCTAGTGATAGTATCACAGCAGATGGTGGAATTTGAATTAATAATTCAAAAAATGTCAGGAATTAAGAAGCTATTGATGACCAAAAATCCACTGTCGATTGTCAGAAAAATCCATCTGTTCACTAATGTCCTTTAGGGAAGGAAGACTATCATCCTTACCTGGCCTGGCCTACATGTGACTCCAGAGCCACAACAATGTGGTTGACTCTCCATTGCCTCCAAAGGATGAGCAATAAATGCTAACTATCCAGCAACAACCATATCCCGTGAATGAATAAAAAAAAGAAGTTGCATTTATAGAGTGAATTTAACAACCTCAAGACAAAGCCACTCACTTAACTGGCACCCCATTATCCATCTTCAACAGTGATACCATTAATGCACTGTGGCAGGTAAATAACATATACAAGCTAAATTGCAGTAAGTCTGAATTCTCCAAGCACCTTCTTTGCCAGCATCTAAAAATCTATGGCCTCTACCATCTATACTATACATCTGTTACTATAAAGTTATGAGTTACTATAAAGTTATGACGGCGGCGTGGGCTCGTTGGGCCGAAGGGCCTGTTTCCCGTGCTGTGTTGCTCTTTGAAATCTAGAAGGACAAGGGTGGAAAATGCATGAGATCACTGCCACTGCAAGTTTTGCTCCAAGTCAGGTACAGTTTGATCTGGAACCATGTTTCTTTCTCTTCTTCAATTCTGGGTGAAAATCCTAAACCTCTCTACCTTCACTTCTGGGGGAGTATCTTCATGATTCAAACTGAAGTGCTCCAAGAGGATTGGTCACCATCACCATCTCAAGGTCAATTCAAATTCGGCAATAAATACTAATATTGCCAGCAACACCCATGTTTCATGGTTAAATGAAAAGAATAATTAGATTGAGACCTCTGGGGCATTTCACCCTGACCACATTACAGCACCGAAATCTCGACTTAAAGAAAAAGAGGATAGTGTCTTTTTGTGTCATTTTGATGAATGCTAACCAAACTGCACCCTCGAAAATTGCAAATTTCATTAGTGACTCACTAATTACATTCTTACAGCCTGCTACCATTGCCATGGAAACTGTTGTTCTGTTTCGAGCTGTAACCTTAAATGAATCACCTCATCAGCAAGCTGATGGGCTTTTCTCTCCAACAGGTACAGAAGCAGCTATCAGCTGTTCTGTCACAATTCTTTTCACCTGGCAATCATGGTGGGTTAACCTAATATTATTTACATTCTAGTTTAAACTCTTATACTGACAGCGTGTCAATCTCTGATCTTCTGTGCTTAACGTTAGTTGCAAGTATCGGTCCACTTAGTGACACACATCCAGGAGCAGACCAACTGTAACTTGGAACAGGCAAAGACATTTCTTCATGAACAGCAGGGCATTTTTTGTAAAAAATCGTTCAATCTACAAAGTTTCCCATTTATCTCAGCTTAATTGAAATCAATAAACCTTCTGAACGTGTCTGCGGCAACATTTGTTTCCTCAGAGAATAAAAAAGGCTTGTATCTTTTCAAAGAACTTTTGACCAGTTTAAGCTTGTGCTGTCACTGAACTGATTGTTTAACTTGAACTAATTGCCCCTTTGAACAAAAGTGGGTGAATGTGAAGCTGAGGGAGGTGAGAAATGGATTGTCTTTTTTTTAGGCAGGCAAGATCATTCCTTTATGTTAAATTACGACAGTGAGATAAAGGGAGCAGACATACTGAAGAGTAAAAGGCAGCATTATTGCAGACTAATGAGCTGGTCAAAAACTTCCCCTTCAGAAAACGAGTGATGATTGCAAGGAATGAGTTTCTGGACAGGATATTGAATGCAAAAATCATTGAATTGCTGAGGAGATGGCTGGCTGATGTGATAGGCATCTGCCGAATTCTATCAATGGATGAGCCAATGAGATTCCCTCAACTGTATCTCTCTTCTGAATCCTTTAAATGAAAAATAAAGCAACCAATGCAGTTGCAGGAGGGGGCATTTAGCTGCTGACCTAACTAACCTTATAAATACCTCTGAGTTAATCCATCGAGGGCTCAAGTTCCACTTGGGAGTCGAGATGAATTGGAGTCAATGAATAACCAAGGTTATCAATCCAGAGCAGCACTGAAGGTTTGCTAGGCTGTCAGGTGCACTGAGGTGATTTTAATGGCCCTGTCACAAAAGCAGTGGGGCTGGAAAATGTGGCAGGCGGGCCATTCAAAAGTCCGTTGGCTTCGGCGAGAGTGGAAAATCTTCCTGGCGGAACATTCCACAACTAAGACTTGGACGTAATATTAAATCAAGGCTTTATCTACCCTCTAAGGTAGATGGTAAAGATTCCATGATCACTATTTATAAAAAAAACAATGAGTGGAGTTGTGCCAGTGCTCAGGCCAATAGCTATTGCTCACCCAACATCACTAAACTGGGTCATTGTCTCATTGTTTGGAGATTGATGTGCACAAATTGGCTGCAGCATTTCCTAATGTGCAATGGATAGAGAACATTGTGGATTGACATGAGATGGAGGAATGCAGAGTTCTCGGAAATAGGACTGGAAGAGATTCCAAAAATGAGGAGCGGTGAGACCCTGAAGTAATTTGAACAAAAGGATGAGAACTTTATGATCAAACTGAAGCCAATGTAGGTCAAGAGTGGGTGGTGGGCGAATAGGACTTCTTGTGAGTTAGATCATGGGCAACTGAATGTTGGATAAGCTCAGTTATATGGAGAGAGGAAGAGGGGAGTTTAGTCAGGCAAGCACTTGAATCATGGGCTGGATTCTTCGTTTTTGGAATCTTAGGTCAGGTATGGAAGTGGAAGGTGGAATGATTCCTAATGGGAGGTGGAACAACTGATCATGCACTTTTCAACTTATTACCTGTGCGTCCATAGGGAACTCGCCAAATCGGACAGGAAGTCATGGAGTTGAATGTCTAGGCACTATATTTAAAGAGTACCTGAAAAGCCTGCACCAGCTTTTTTGCCCAGTTACTGCCCCACCCAAGAACATTTCTTCTCTTTATTGGTCAACCGTAACTGCCACCAGCCAATCTCAAACATAGTGTGGTGCTACTGTGGCTTAAAGGAATGTATTTGAACCATAATTCTCTATAGTTTTTTTCAAGCTCTCTATTGTTTATTCCTTTAATTCTCTATTGTTTTTTTTGGTACTGTTGCCATGATGTTGAAGCAATATCATGGGCATTTTGTCTTTTTTTAATGCAACGTCTTAAAGTTTTATGGATTTTACAAATTTTATGACCATTTTGAATGGTTGGAGGAAGACGGATTGATAGGCCATGGTCAGGTGCTTCCTTCTTAGAGGAATCCAAGGGTTCACTTTTAGTTTAGCTGGTTAGAAGTTGTTAGGCTTCAGACTGAAAAGCAATGGTCGGAATCTCACGAAAAAATTTTAAAGTGTCGAATTTGCGTGATAACTGGAGTACTTCACATTACTTTTTTTGGTGGGAGTTCAGAGAAGAATATCCTATACTCTATGCACTGCAGAGGCCACCAGCGTGAATATCATTCAAAACTAGGTAGTGGATCTATTCCTGCTGGAGAGGCTGAAATCACCACGCTGAGCTGACAACTACTCATGAACCAATCTATGAGTTCCGAGCGGCTCCGCGCTGACGGCTGGGTAAAAGCCAGAGGCCATCAGTGGCTCTATCTCTACCTTGAGGTATATTGGGAGCTACAGGACAGGGAAGTCAGCTTTTCAATTTTCCATCTAAGGGACTAATTCACAGTAGTTGTGGCAAAACTGCAAATCCAGCATCATGTGAGTATACTTACTTTCTGTGCAAACAGAAACTGCAGTGTATGTTGGTAAAAATATTGTATTGGAACAGTATTCATAGTTATTAAGGTTTATACAATATCATAGCTTTTTTTCTTATTTGTAAATGGTAAAAAATTGATAATTGTCTTATTAAATGTTAACTGTATTCTTAAATAAACTTTGTTTGATAGATGCTCTCTAGTGGGTCATTTGAATCATAGCTGGAGTGAAACATTTCATGCTTACCTGAACCAGATTCAAAGTGCAGAACTTATAGTCTGGGCTGACTTTATAAAACGCTTCACAGCTTCTGACCTGGATTATAACAATAGGCTGGCATGTACAGATACTCTTCAAATATAACAATGCAATGGCAATTCACCATTCACCCTGGAGGATATCGACCATGTCAAGTGGACACTACTAATGTGTAGTCATAAAAGTAAATGTCTTAATTTTTCACGAGCAGGGAACTTAATTTGGGCAACGTGGCTTTTTAATGGTCATTCATGAATTGCTAATGCATGCAAAAGGCTATCCAAACATTCCTCACTGGGAAATTCCACTTGCCTTCAATCTGTCTTCAAGGCCTTGAGAATGTAATCCCTAAAGTTTTTCCCGCCACCAAGAAGCTGAGTTTTGGCCTCACGCCACATAAAGCTCCCCCACCAGTCATTGTTCCCATTGCTAGTGGGACAAGAAGGTTCCATAATTGAGTCTGAAAGTAATGAAGATAATCATGACGAGGGTTTCTACAGAAGATGGACTGAGGCAGGGGCAACAATGAACAATACTGAAGGGGTGGAATGGCTGCCAAAGCAACTGTTTTCACTCCATCATTTCTCTTGTCTGAATTCCATAGCCATGGTAAGATTTAGAGAATCTTAAACTTGAGTAAGTATGTAGAAAAAGTGAGAGAGAATGAGGTATCATCATATTGGAAATGCTAAAAATAAAATGCCTTTGGAGATCAAAATACCATTCTTGTTACTCCCAATCTCTGAAACAAAAGATCAGAGAATGATCATGAGGATTGGAGTTGGTGAATTTGACATCTAAATGAAGAACATATTTCAGTTTACTACAGAAGATTCCATGAAGTCTAATACCCATAGGAACTGATTCTGTGGCACAAGCGATTTGGTTTCTCAAGATCTTACATCACTAACTGCAGCATTTAATAATCACCTAATATTTAGTAAAATTGCTGAACTTTATTGTTGTCATTATAATCTTGTAGATAAAATTTGGTAAATAAACATATTTTGATAATTCCTTTCAGAGTTCCAATTGATCAAGCATATTAAACTAAATTTGAAGGAAAGAGATATTTGCATTTATATAGTGGCTTTAATAGCCTCAGAACATCCCAAAGTGATTAAGAGGCAACCAATTACTTTTGAAGTGCAGAGTTACAATGTGTGAAAAATGGCAGATAATTTGCACACAGCAAGATTCCAGAAACAGTCATGTGTAATGACCAGATTATCAGTTTTAATGATATTGGAAACTCTCAGACCGGGATTCTTCAATCTTGTTCACCCTGCCACTGCTGTCAGCGAGAATAGAGAACTTGGTGCTCAGCCAAAACTCCATTCACTGCAGCAGGACTGGAGAATCCCTGCTGTAGATGAGGTTGGGAAATCTGACCTCATTCTGAGTCATGCATGAGTCCAGAATTTCTTTAATTTTAGCATTTACCATCAGCCTGAGTCTCCTGGGGTACATTGATTTTTTACACCACTTTCATTCTTTCATGGATTCTGGGCATCACTAGCAAGGCCAACATTTACGACACATCCATAATTGCCCCTTGAAATGAATGGCTTGTTATGCCATTTCAGAGGGAAGTGGAGAGTCAACTTCATTGGATCTGGAGTCACATGGAAGTCAAACCAGATCATGATGGTAGATTTCCTTCCCTAAGGGAGATTAGTGAAACAAATGGATTTTTACAACAATCAATGACAATTTAATCATCACCATTATAGAGAGTAACTTTATATCCCTGATTTTAATAACTGAATTTAAATTCCACCAGCTGCTGTGGTGGGATTTGAACCCATGCCCTGAGGGATTAGCTGAAGCATCTGGGTTACTAGTTCAGTGACAATACCATTACTCCACTGTCTCCCCATATCTCAAAAGCATCTGGCATCATCATGAAGAAAGAAACATTTAATTTATCCTCTTCCAGTATTTTATTGGCTTTCAGTTAAATATGTAACCCTTTTGTTCGTAATTTTGTTTAAATCCATTTACACCAAATGCATTTTCAGTGACAGTTTTTTTTTTAAATGGTTACTGGGGCTTGGTGAAGAACTCACAAGCATTGAATACATCTGAGATTCTGTTTAGGTGTTATTGCTTTCAACAATTACTATTCATTCTGCCTGTCATCTAAGACTTCTTTCAACAACATATGGACTAGGACCACATGTGAAGCACCAGAGAGTACCTGAATAGCAAATAACATCACTGCTGCAGTAAAAGAAAGAAGGAAAACGATCGCAAATTACATCTATTGATGGTATTGCTATAAAAGTCTCAGGTGTGAAGTCAATGTTCACCAAATCAACTCTTGGGCTCAATTTACTCAAGTAGTGGCATCTATCCAAACCCAAGTAAATTGAGTGATGTACAAGCAGTGCCAACTCCACAAGATAAGGAGGATTTCCAATTTTATTTGGGGTTGTTCAACTTCCTTTTTCCATGTATTACCAACATTGTACAGAAAGCATTGTCATTTCTGGAATTGTTTACAAAAGATGTATTTTTTTCTTTAACACAAAAAGCACAAATATATATTCAATGAGACCTTAAGAATTTGTCATCCAAGGAAATATTCTCATTATGACTCTCTGATCCCAAAGAAGAAACTACATCACAGGTCGATGCTTCTCAAAAGGGGCTAGAAGTATTTATTTCAAAAAGAAAAGCCAATTATAGTTAGCTCCAAAAGCTTATCAGCAGCCCAATCAAATTACGTTGGCTTTCATGCTTGGGATACCCTGCCTTTAGAAGGAATTTGTGGTAGAGTCTGACTACAAACCAATGAAATTGGTACTCGGTTCCTCATACGTACCACATCTCCACTTAAAGCACAAGGCTACATCTGCAAAGAATGTTATAAACAAAGCAAGTTATTGGTCATGCTCGTAACCTCAAGTAGATTGCCAAATCTTGTCAGAACTGCAAGTGTTTCACTAGATCTGCATGTACGTTTGATGAAAGGCAAAGTCAAAGATATCCCGAAGATAGGATTGATAGGTTTTGGCAATGCAGATACCAGCAACTACAAGCAAAGACATCTATGGAGCTGATTCTCCAAAAGCTGTGGAAGATCACAATTATTTGATGTTAATTTATTTCAAGAACTTCAGTCGTTATTGAGATTGTTTTGCACATACTGGTGTGAATTCAGAATGTCTTATGATGTTACCTTTAAAGAAAAACACTTCTCACTTTTGAGTCACTGCCACAGGATATTTTGTAATAATTACATCAAGCACACATGGCATAGACCAAGACTAGATGGCAGTTGAAAAGCAGTTGTCCAGGAATAAGTGGTCCTAAGATATGCAGGTTAGATTGATTTGCCATGCTACATTGATCCTGGTGTTAGAGGGATTAGCAAAATAAATATGAGGGGTTGTGGGAATAGGACTTGGTGGGATTGTCGTCAGTGCAGACTTGATGAGCCAAATAGCCTCATTCTGCTCTGAAGGAATTCTATAGTGACATTGTGGCAAATATCAAGCACTGTGAAGCATGTCAAAAACATGACTGATCAACACAATGTCACTGTGTTGATCACTGTGCAATACTGATCAACATCAACTCCTACTGCATAAAGTTTCTACACATCCATGGACTTTGACATGTTCATGTTAACGATTTCCTCATCATGATGAACAAGTTGAATACATTTCCAATCATACATCGAGCACAACTATTGCACATATATTGAATGCTGTTTTCAACTTGTTTGGACCAGTGCAGGAGATTATTTCAGACAATTCCCAGTATACAAGCAAAACATTCCAGATCACTGAGAAGTGTGAGCAGTAGATTACACTACTTTTTTCCGACATTATTCCAGATTAAAAGGCTAGGCAGAGCTCCTGCCGCATATTTTGGAATCCTTAATGGTCAAATATCAGCAAATCAGGCAAGACTAGCACAAAGCAATATTACATCTCAAAGCAAGAGCAACCAGAGCAGAGCTGATGTTTGGCAGACAGATGCAAACAATTCAACTGAGTCAACATCCATTTATATTTCCAGAAATCTGGAATGATTTTGGAAACATAGAAAAATGTTTCATAGGAACTTAAGAGAAGGAATAAACTATTCAGCCCTTTCAACCTGTTCCACCATTCAGTAAGATCATGGCTAATCTTGATGTGATTTCAATTCCCGTCCCCGATTGTCCTTTCCATAACTCTTGACCCACCTATAACTGTTAACTCCGAGCAAAAATCTAATTAACTAAGCCTTGAATAAATTCAAAGATCCACTGCTCTCTGGGGAAGAGAATTCCCCAAACTAATTACCCTGAGATTAAAAGATCCTTATCTCCATGCTGAAAGAGAGACCTTTTATTCATAAGCTACGTCCTCTTGTTCTAGCCTCCCCACAAGAGGAATCAGCCTTTCTGTATTCACCTCATTAAGTCCCCTTATGTTGACTCTGCCTAATTTCATTCTGTGACCTCCTCAATGATGGAATCTAATATTTTCCATATGAATGATGTTGGTGAATTAGCCTGCTGTTGGTCTCCTTTTTTAAATAAAAATTTTACTTTTCCTATTTTGCAATTTTTTGAACCCTTGCAGAATCTAAGCAATTTTGGACGATTATTACCAATATCTCTACTGTCAGCTACTACCTTTAGACTTTAGAATGCAGACTGTCAGGACCTGGGAGCTTGTCAGCCTTTAAATTTAATTATTTTCCCAGCACCTTTTCCTTGATGCTGGTGATTGATTTAAGTTCCTCCCATCCTTTCACCTCTTGACAAATGCAAAATACCAGCTCAACACTTCTGCCATTTCCTTGCTTTTCATTATTAATTCCATAGACATACTCTCTAGAGGACTAACACTAGCTATAATTATAGTTTCCTATTCAATAACTGGTCTAAACTCTTCCTATTTGTTTAATATTACAGTACTGGCCGTCTTTCTCTCATACTCTTTCTGCCTCTTTATGATTTTTAACACTCTCTGGTGGGTTCTTAAAATCTAACCAATCTTTGGACATACTACAAACCTTTACAGATTTGTACAGTGTTTCTTTCAATTGGATATTATTGTTAAATCCTTATTTAGCTGTGAAAAGTGGTGCATCCTTCTCAAAGAGTCTTTCTTTCTCACTGGGATAAACCCTGGCTGCAATTTATCAAACTTTTCCTCAAAGGCCGGTGCATCTCCTCTGTCTCAATTATTGATCTAGTTACCTAGTTCTCTTGAGCTAACTCTGCTTTTATACCCACACTTTATTCAGTTTTAAAATACTAGTATGAAACCCACACTTCTACTCTTCAAACTGAACATGAATTTGCATTATGTTATGATTGCTCTCACCTGGAAAAGTCTTAACCATGAGGTGACAGTGGCATGGTGGCAGTGGGGTTAGCTTTGCTGCTTTATAGCATTAGGAACCTAGGTTCAAGTCCGGCCTTGGGTTACTGTCTGAGTGGAGTTTGCACATTCTCCCCATGTCTGCATGGATTTTCCCCAGGTGCTCTGTTTTTTTTCCCACAGTCCAAAGATTTGCAGGTTAGGTGGATTGACCATAAATCGCCTCTTAGTGTACCATGATGTGTAGGTTAGGGGACCATCTATTGTAAATTCATGAGGCTATAGGGATAGGGCAGAGGAGAGGGCCTGAATAAGATACTCTGTCAGAGAGGTGGTGCAGACTTGATGGGCCAAATAGCCTCCTTAGCATTGAAGGGATTCTATGATGTGATTGATTAATCCCATTCCATTGCTCATTACTAACAATAATATGCATCATTTGAAGAAATTGTTCTCAACTTTATGAACTCATTTTCCAGGCTGCCTTTGCAAAACTGGTTCACCAAATCCATACGTAGATTAAAATCACCCATAGTTATCGTGGTACCTTTCTTACAAACCTCATTAATTTCTTCAAGTAAGTGGAATTGCTCTTAGGGGGTCTACAAACTGTTTGTACAAGTGACCTCTCTCTTTTCCTATTTCACATTTCCATTCAGACTAATTCTATAACTTGTTCTTTCAAGCTTAGATAATTTCTCACGTCTGTGTTAATCTCATCCTTAATTAACAGAGCTACCTCACCACCTTCTAAAGCTTCTTATCATTTCAGAATGTCAAATGCCTTTCAACATTCAGATCCCAGTCTTGGTCACAATGTAACTATGTTTTCATAATGGCTATCTGGTAATATATATTCATCTCTATCTAAGTTAACAATTCATTCATTTTGTTATGAATACTGCATGCTTCATGTAACATGTAACATTGTATTTCTTTGAAATCTCTGGCCTTACTTTCTGGCGCACTCTTAAGTTTGTACTCTCTATCCCTTCCTACTGTACATTGGTTATCATTATTTAAATTTCTTCCCATGATCTATTACTCATTGCTTTCCTTTGATTTACCTCATCTCCTCTCGCATGATCCTTTCTCCCTCTATCTATACATTCCTGGAAAGACAGGGAATGGAGAAGGCATTAACAGTGTGACAAAAATCATGATTTTCTATCTCAAAAAATGAAGATTGAATCCAGTCTTAGGTAGTTACAATATATCCTGAAATATATTCTAACAAGATACTCATACAAAATGGCATGATTTTGAGGTGGAATCAATGCGCGGCAAGCAATTCTATTATGAACAAAAACAAAAATCAAAGCGAAGGTCCAGACCTTTCCCTCTATTCATGTTGGTGAGATCTTCCACTCCCACCAACAGCACATCCCAGTGCGGGATTGCTGGTGGCATGGGGGGTGGATTCAATGGGCAATTCCATTAACAGTGGCAGGACCAGAAGGTTCCATCGCTGGCCAAAAGCAGGCCACCTCCCACAACCGAGAAATCTGTGCAAGATCTCACCCAAGATGTAAGAATAACACTCTTAGAGATATAGATTATTGTGAGAATAGAACAACAAAGAACAAAGAACAAAACAGCACGGGAAACAGGCTCTTTGGCCCAACGAGCCCGTGCCGCCACCCCGATGTTCCCACCTCTACCCCTGTTTATGTTTATAGATCCATGGATTAAAAACCAAATTTGAGACAATATAGGGAGAATTTGTTTTGCCAATCAGGCTAAGAGCACATCTTTGGGATGTGGGAGGAAACCAGAGCACCCGGAGAAAACCCACACAAGCACGGGGAGATTGCGCAAACTCCCACACACACAGGAACAAATCCATGTATCTGCACAGCACAGCGATAGTCACTAAGCCGTCGTGTTGCCCATCAAATGGTCCAGGTCAAGCGTACACTAACGACGTGAAGCACTAGAATACTCTCGAAAAAAATCCAAGAGCAGCCCTCTCACGACCGATCGCGTGTATGCCCCTCGTTAGACAACAAGGTTGACTAAAGCACCTGTAGGATAAAAACAAGTACATCAATATCATCATCTATTCACACACTTCCCAGGGACTCCCAAGGCTCATGATCCCTATTTTAAATCAGTTTTCTAAACCTCTCCATTCCCATTCTGTTCATGTGCCCATCTAAGTATTTCTTAAATAACTCCAGAGTGCCTGCCTCCACCACTTGGCAGTGCATTCCATATCCCCACCACCCTCTGTGTGAAAAAACTCCCTCTAGTATCCAAATTATACCTTACCCCCCCTCACTCTAAGCCCGTGACCCCTCGTGCTATTCGAGTCCATTCTAGGAAAAAGCTTAATCCTGTTTACTCTATCTATACCCCTCATAATCTTGTACACCTCTATCAGATCTCCTCTAAGTCTACGTCTTTCTAAGGAAAAGAGTCCCAATTTCCCTAACCTCTCCTTGTAACTCAAACCTTCCATACCAGGCAGCATCCTGGTAAACCTCCTCTGCACTCTCTCCAGAGTCTCCACATTCTTCCAGTAGTAAGGTGATCAGAATTGGATGCAGTATTCCAACTGAGGTCTAACCAAAGTTTTATACAGCTGCAACATTAAAGGCCAGCTCTTGTACTCTATACCCCTTCCTATAAAGGCTAGCATACTATATGCTGATCAATAGTTGCAGGTTAAATTTATATGAACAGATCGTGATGTTTCTGGAAAGCAACATTATCCAGAGACTCAATCGCTCACACCTTTGTAAAGTTGTAAATTTTTCTGAATAGGAGTTTGTTGTATTTGAAATAGTTATTGATTGTTTATTAATGGGAGATGATTTTAAGTTTAAAAAAGAGAATGTTGTAGAATGCATTTAAGTAGGTGTGACATCATCAGGTGGGAAATTATCTAATGTATCACATGTTAGATAGTTTGTAGCATGTAATCATCCAAGTTAAATGTGTTAGCATGAGTTCCCCAAGATTTTATGTGTTCTTTTATCTCCATCAATAAAGAATGCACAGCTGAATTTACTAATCCTATTTCAGTGGTTGATGTGTTTGTATTCGGAATTAAGATAAGGAAACACAATACCCTAATTTTCTTTGTCGTTATAGCTGGTGAGGTTCTGAAGCTTCAATGTTCCAAATGCTCCTCCGGAAATGGGAAAAAAAACTGCTTAAAACCAGGCTTAATTACTACATTTAGACCCTCACGTGCAAGCTTGGTCACTTCTCATAATATTAACTTGTGACGTAAATACATTGAATTTCCCTCACAATTTGGATATGGGGTGAACATGGATAAATAGAGTTAGTTTGATGATCAGCCTCATTGAATTGTGAACAGGCTTGAAGAGCTAACTAGCCACCTCCTATCTGAATATACTGATCTGTACTCCTTCCCCAATTTGGGGAATTGAGTACAAAAGTTGGAAGGGTATGCTTCAGTTATATAGGGCATTGGTGAGACCACACTGGAGTATTGTGTAAAATACTGAACTCCTTATCTAAGGGAAGATATACAAAGAACAAAAAAAAAAGCACGGGAAACAGGCCCTTCGGCCCAACGAGCCCGCTCCGCCACCCCGATGTTCCCACGTCTACCCGCGATCCCTGTCCATGTTTATAGAATATGGATATGTTCATATACATGTGTTAGAAGCAATTCAGGAAATGTTTACTGGACTAATACCAAGAATGGGCAAATTGTCTTATGAGGAAAGGTTGGAGAGGCCAGGTCTGTATTCATTGGAGTTTAGAAGAGTAAGAGGTGACTTGAACAAAACCTTTAAGATTCTGAGGGGTATAGGGTGAACATTGAGAGGATATGTCCTCTTTTCTGAGAATCTCAATCTGGGGCCACTGTTTAAAAATAAGGAGAAATACATTGAGGACAAAGATGAGGAGAATTGTTTTCTCTCTGAGTATCATGAGTCTCTGAAACTCTTTTCCTCAAAAGGCAGTGGAAGCAGAGACTTTGAATATTTTAAGGCAGAGCTAACTAGGTTCTTGATTAACAAGAGGTTGAAAGGTTATCAGGAGTAGGCAGGAATGTGAGTTTGAAGTTAGAATTACATTAGTCATAATTTTATTGAATTGCAAAGCTAAAGGGCCTATTCCTGTTCCTAATTTGTATATTCTACAAATCTCTATATTACTCTATTTCCATCTCTTGCTCACCACCTCTGTCTCTCTCTGTTACCATCTTTAAGAGGTTAGAAAAGAGAGATTTATATTTTTATGGGATCCCATGTTGCACTTGGCCTGAAAGTGATTGATGAGTGACTTTAGATGAAACATTACTCTTGTGCATGTTAGCTTCCTGGGACAACACAAATAGTTCAGAAAACCACTGATAGCATGTCAATAGACTGGCCATTTTTCAGCTCTGAACAGCTTTGACATGGTAGGTTGTTGCATAAGGTTAATCTCACAGGATCCAGAGTGAAGTAGCAAAATGGATACAAAATTGGCTTGATGACATAAGACAGAAGATGGTTGTAGAGGTTGTAGTGTGGGCTGGGTCCACTGTTATTTGTCATTTGTATTAGTGATTTGGATGAGAAGATATATTTGTGGATGACACAAAGATTGGTGGCATAGTGGACAGTGAAGAAGGTTATTTCAAATTGTTATGAGATCGTGATCAATTGGGCCAGTGGGCTGACAAATTGCAGATGGAGTTTAATTTAGATAAATGCAAATGCATTTTGGTAGATTGAACTGGAGCAGAACTTACTCAGTTAATGGTAGGACATTGGGGAGAATTACAGAACGAAGACGTATAGAGGTATATGTTCATAGTCCCTTGAAAGTGGAGTCACAGGTGGACAGAATGGTGAAGAAGGCATTCAGCATGTTTGGTTTCATTGATCGTAGAATCATGGAAATTATAGAAAGCAGCCATTTGGCCCATCAAATCTGCACCTACAACAATCCCACCTAGGTCCTATCTCCATATCCCTACGTATTTATCTGCTAATCCCTCTAACCTATGCATCACAAGACACTAAGGGGCAATTTTTAGCATGCCCAATCAACCTACCCCACACATCTTTGGACTGTGGGAGGAAACCAGAGCATCTAGGGGAAACCCACACAGACATGAAGAGAATGTGCAAACTCCACATAGACAGTGACCCAAGCCAGGAATCGAACCCAGATGCCTGGAGCTGTGTAGCAGCAGTGCTAACCACTGTGCTACCGTGCCACCCTAAAATTGATCAGAACATTGAATACAGGAATTGGGATGTCTTGTTGAAGTTGTACAAGACATTGGTAAGGCTATACTTGGAATACTGCATACAGTTCTAATCACCCTATAGAAAGGATATTATTAAACTAGAAAGAGTGCAACAGAGGTTTAACAGCAACCGGAGTTTGATGGTTTAAGTTATAAGGAGAGATTGGATAGACCGGAACATTTTTCTCTGGAGCGTAGAAGGCTGAGAAATGATGTTATAGAAGTCTATAAAATAATGAGGGCACACATCAGCTGTATAGTCAATGTCTTTTCCCAAAAATAGGGGAGTCTAAAACTAGATGTTTAAGGTGAGAGGGGAAGGATACAAAAGCGATTTTTTTCTCAGAGGGTGGGAGTGTCTGGAGCAAGCTGCCAGAGGTAGTAGTAGAGGCTGGGTACAATTTTGTCTTTTAAAAAGTGTTTAGACAGTTACATGAGTACAATTGGTATAGAAAGATATGGGCCAAATGTGGGCATTTGGGACTAGCTTAGGAGTTTAAAAAAAGGGTGGCATGGACAATTTGGGTCAAAGGACCTGTTTCCACGCTGTAAACCTCTATGACTCTATAGCTCTAACACTGGTGAGAGTGATTGTCCATCTCAGACAGAAATCTTCAGAATATTTCCGGTATGACGTGCATGTGAACATAGAAATAGGACAATGATGCAGATATACGTGCAGCTGAGAGATGGTGCAGGAGGGAGGGTTTTAGATTCTTGGGACACTGGGGCCAAGTCTGGGGGGATAAAAGAAGTACAAGCCAGGTAGATTACACCTGAATGGAACTTAAGCAAATATCCCGGAGGGGTAATTTTCCAGTGTACTAGGGAAGGTTCAAGATAATTTGGCCATCGGCACTGCAGCTATCTGGCTGATAAGAGAGAGAATCAAAGGTGAAGTAGTAAAAGGATGTGAATGAGATGGCTAACATAACTGAGAATCTTGTTATTGTCTAAGGAGTTTGCATTATAAGTAGATGGTTTCTCCTGCTCTCCCTTTGCCTGACTCCTTCTTTCAATCAAATGATTCAAACAAATGACAATTTATTTCCAATCCTCTGTAGATATGTGAATGCAACTAATCATTTTACAACAACTCCATTCACAAACTTCTCCTCAATGGTCACCTCAGTGGTTTTCCACTATGAATCTCTGATCAACATTTAACAATCTAACTTTCATGCTTTGTCAATCAGCCTTCATGTTCACATTGTCCTGCTTTTTTCTTGCTTTGCTATTGATTCCAGGCTTAAGAAAACTAAAGGATAGAAGCAAATGACTGCAGATGCTGGAATCTGAAATCAAAAGACAAAACGTTGGAAAATCGAGCAGGTCTGGGAGCATCTGTAAGGAGAGAAAAGAACTGACATTTCGAGTACAGGTGACCCTTTGTCAGTTTTCAAAGTCCACTTCTATGTGCAAGATTCTATGCCCAACTCTGCAATTTCTCACCATCACACTTGTTAGGCCAACTATTTATGAGATAATTGAGCACTTTACTGAGTGATACATCCTTCTGAGTTTCTTCACTAATTTCTTTGACAATCCCCTGGCATGTTACTTGTATTGGTAAAGTAATTCACAGATAACTCAATGGCTAGAAATGAATCAGTCTTCACAGAAAATTTTCAAAGAATGTGCATATTTGCATGTTCTGCTGGCATACGATATTTAATATTGTACTGATGGGTCATCAAAATCAATGCCCAACTCTGCATGCATGCTGCTGCAGGGATGCTGCTCCCTTCTTTGTGATATTTTAAAGGCTTTGTGGTCAGTTAACAAAATTAATTTCCTACTGCACAAGCATTTGGAGAACTTAATAACACCAAAAAGGCCTCACCACACCTGGCACAGATCATGCCTTTCTGAAAAATTATGGCCTGCCTAAAAATAAGTTTCATGACCAGACCATCTGCAATTGTTCCTGGTCACTTTGTATTAGCCCAAGCCAGATCATGCCCAGAAAGGGACAAGGCCTATCAGCACATATAAAGTAGCACTTAACCTGTTCGACACCAGATTCTTTCAGTTCCCCAGATCTTCTGAAACTCAGATATGATCCGAGCCCTGCAAGTATCACTACTATTCTTCTCTAGCAGAGGTCAGGCATGGTAGCCATGCTGGAGGGCTCGGAGACAATTAAAGTCCTTGGTTGATCAGGAATATGAGAGGGCAGTGCTCATATGCTGGGGCAGTGCCAGGGCATGGGGCCTGAAAGTGGATGGGACCTGAGCATGGGGTGGGATCTGAGCGAGGGCTGTGATGGGAGTGCTGTGATACGACATGGCGGCTATGATTTTGGGGGCTCGTGAGGGGGGCCATGAAGGGGATTCATGAAGTGAGGCCATTTCAGGTTTAATGAAGGGTGTCCCAGTGGGAGGGACCCAATGCCCCAATTCTTGCAATCTATGTTGGGGAAGGGTTAGAGAAACTTGTCGTTGATGGGAGTGGGGGGAGGTGTTGGGGGTGTTGTCCAGATGTCTGAGGGGGAAAACATAGAGTGTTCCAATGTATTGTGAGATAGGGCACCCTTTCAAAATCGTGATTGCTTTGCAGCCAAGTTTATCAGTATGTTTCAGCCCCATCCCTCCCAGGACCAATGCATAACTCACCACGCTCCCAAAGAAGTGACTAAGTATGGACAATGCAGTCCGGATCGCTGTTTTTCTCACTTATGATATTTAGTCATTTTTTGGGAAAATTCCAGACCATGTATGATCACTAAAGCCTTTCTCAACTTACAAGTAATTTTACTCTGAAAAGGGCGTGAAACATATGTTACAGTTTTCTCTACACCATCTTTCATTGTGTGATATAACACCACATCTAATCACTTCTTGGGTCATAGTGGATCAAAAGAGCATCACAAGTGAGCACTTTCCTCACTTCTCCAATGTGTTTTCTGATACACCACCACTCCCAAAATATTCCATCTTTAAAGCAGTTGATACAGTGAAATGAATAGATTGGCTTAGTCCAGGATGAACTTAAAATATTATGCAAAAATTCTTGTGGCTGTTCTAAGTTCTTTGGTCTCTTTAAACTTCAATATCCCTTCAACTTTATCTCGTATTGGTTAGATGCTTGAATGGCAACCCAAGTATTGTTTACTTGGTACATATAACAATATTTGCGCTTTTTAGCTTTGATGCCATACTTTTAAAGTTAATCTTGGATTTTATTCAGCCTTATAATGAGTTTTTCCCCTGTCTTACTATTAATTAGAATGTTATCTAAGATGCAGCACAATGCTGTCATGTTACTTGACAACTGTGTGCATAGTAATATTGATGAACACACTTGGTTGACAGAAACAAATCCTCCTTTGAAATAGAACTACTGAGGGCCTTCAATCTGTGCAAATCATTTGGCAAAACAACTCAACTATGATGTTTTATATTGGGCTACACAGGTGTCCAACATTCCCGTACCCATGGCAATACATTTTGCAATCAATTGTTTGAAATCATTCCTGATGTTTTAGAGACTTGTTGGCAAGTTTTTGTTAATAGCAGAGAAGAAGATAATTTGATTGTGGGATTGGGAGGGATTTACAACTGACCCTACACCAATATTGTGGTAAGGTAGCCCCATTAAGGAAACAATTCATTGAGGGACATGTGATCAGGCTGGACCCGATGGAGACGCCACAGGAAGCTGAGTTGATTGGGAGGAAAATCCTGGGTCAGGGAGGAACTTCAGTTGGAGACAGGAAGGAGAAGAGAGTGGTCATTCTTTGCAGTTCTGTCTGACAATTAACGTGTATATCATGGAATCCCTACAGTGCAGACCATCAGGTCTGTATCAACAACAATCCTACCCAGGCCCTATCCCCGTAACCTCATATACTTACATAGTTAGGCAAGGTAGATTCAGGAAGAATATTTGTGATAGTGGGGGAGTCCAGAACTTGGAGCTATTGTCTGAGGATAAGGGGTAAACCTTACTGTACTGAGGTGAGAATAAATTTCTTCATTCAGAGATGGTGAATGTGTGGAATTCACTATCAAAAAAAGTAGTTAAGGCTAAAACATTGTGTGATTTCAAGAAGAATTCAGATATAGCTCTTGAGGCTAAAGAGATCAAGGGATATGGGGGAGAGATGGGGGATCAGAGTAATGAATTTTATGATCAACTATGATCATAATGAATGATGGAGCAGGCTCGAAGGGCTAAATGGTATACTCCTGTTTTTAGTTTTTCTGTCTCTATGGAATCACATTTAGGCCAGACTAGGAAAGGATAGCAAATTTTCTTCCCAGATGGGTTTTTAATATCAATTGTTTCGTAGTCATCACTAGACTTTTAATTCCAGATTTTTTATTTAATTCAAATTTAATCCAGATTCGATCCCTGATCCTTAGAATATTAAGCTGTGTCTTTGGATTACTCATCCAGTGTCAATGCCACTAGGCTACCGAAACCTCCCCCATATATATTATTGTTGATCAATTATTAATTTAAGTCACAATGAGTCACCTTCGACTTTACTACAAATATCCACATCCAGTATCCACAAGTACCTAGTCACTAGTTGGATGCATTGGCTATGAAAAACATTCCTTATTTTGACCTGACCAAATCAGCCAAATTGCATCTTGGTTTTCTGACTACTTCTTCATTGAACTGTCAAGAGACTTAATTAATTTACTGCACTCGATATTGTATTCACCAAACTGATTGATATGAATGGAAAGGCAGAAGCACCTTGAAATATGTCAATAGGAGAGAGTTAGATATTCTAAAGGTTGCGTACTAAAGTATATTGGTGGATTTTGTTTACAAGATGTTAGTTACTGAGTCCTTTTGTCTCACCTATCTGTCAAATACCAGAATTTACAAAACTATCAGTCAAAACAGTCCAAATTTAAAGACATTTTATTGAAACGAAGAACAAATCAAATGCAGGAATTGTTCCTTTGGATTGGAAAACTGTAATTTCATAAAGGTGAAAGAGACAAACCAAGGAATTGTAAACCAGTTAGTCTAGCATCTGTCATCAGCAAATTACCCCAGTTTATAATTAAAGTTCGGGTGACTGAACACCTTGAAAATTCTCCATTGATCAGAGAAAGTCAGTTTGAATTGCAAAGAATATGTTTAGGCTGGCAGATCTGATTGAATTCTTTTCAAGAGCTGACTGAAATTTCAAACACAGCAGTTTCTATGATGTTATTTTTATGGACTTCAAGAAGGTATTTAATAATAACATATTATGGACTTCAGGAAGGTATTTAATAATAAATACAAGATCCTGTTAGTTAAAATTGAAGCTTGTGAAACTGAAGGTGTAGATGGGATTTAATAGTAGAAGGGACTCGGTAGATTAGGAATTAGTTATAGGAACCAATTTAATATCAGATGAACAGCTGTTTTATATAAGCAACTGAATTATATTAACATTTTTAATATGTTATAAGCTTTATATGAAAAAAAAACATTGAATATTCATTCAATGTGCAAGATAAATTCAAATTCAAATGAAAGATGTAGCAAATTAGTAAACAGGCTAAGAAATACAATGGATTTCTTGATTAAAAAACCGAAACATAAAGTATGAAACATTCTGGGACGAAAGCCAGACAGCAAGTCGATATCAAATATAAGGAAACCAGTTAGGAAAATTGCTAGCACATTATAATTTGTAGTTGAGAATTCTGATTAATTCTAAATATCCAACTTGAGGATAATTAGCAGCTAATGTTTTAATATGTGGTTTGAGAATAATACAAAATAGTTAAGTAGCATATTAATAATGTTTCTAAGAAATTAATTTGTAACATGCCAGTAAAATGAAAGATGTATTCATGAAAGATACCAGCACAAGTCAGGCACAAATAATGCAGCAGAGTAAATTACCAATGTGTATCTAGGCCGGGGAATAAAACCAAAAGATAAAGGTGTCTTGTTTGGTATTAGAGCCGTTTAAATTGGTTAGAGAAATGCTGAATCATAAGAAGACAATTTTGGGAGCAAACTTCTATAAAACGGACAGACAAATGACAGATTTATATTTGAAGGTGTCAAAAAATAATTGATTCAAGGACATGTCATTATTAGATTGACAGATTGGTGAATGAATGAAATTGCTTTTAATTAAGTGCTAGGCTGATTAATCTGATAAAAAAAAACGATTCTATCTTTTGGCATGAAATCTGAGATCTTTTGTGAAAGCCTGCTAGCACATTAGCTGTATAGGTGGAACCATTGATCTCCTATTTTGGCCAAAATTAGATTTGTCTTGTCTTAATTGCATGTTTGAATATTTTTTAATTTGTAATATTTTTGATTCTAACATTTCAATGTTTTAATAAAACTAGTTTAATTGAAGAATTTCATTGAACTGAACAAACTTTTTTTTTGCCTTTTGTGAAATGAAATGTTTAATGAAAAGATTTGGTCTTTAGACTAATCAGGCCATCTAGAAGAATTTTCCACAACAGAAGGCGAATTATTAAACTGGCTCAAAAATTGTCTGGGGGACAGGAGACAGCGAATAGGGATAACAGGCAGGTACTTTAATTGGCAAAATGTGACTAGTGATCTTCAGAAAGATTCGGTGTTGGGGCTGCAACTATTCTCCATAGAGTTATAGCATCATAGAGGTCTACAACACAGAAATGGCCTTTTGCTTATCACATCTGTGCCAGTCTATTACAAACCATTTAACTATTCAAGTCCCATTTTCCAGCACTTGGCCCTTAGCATTGTATACCTTGGCATCGCAAGTGCACATCTAAATACTTATTAAATATTATGAGGCTCTGTGCTTCCATCAACCTTTAAGGCAGTGAGTTCCAAACTCCCACCACTCTCTGGGTGAAAGGTTTTTCCCTCACATCTTCTCTAAACTCTTGCCCCTCACTTTAAATGTATGCCCTCCACCCAGGCAAAAAGTTACTTTCTGTCACTCTATTGATGCCCCTCATAATTTTATCCATCTCAATGATGCCCCCCTTCCAGCTCCTCAGATCCAAGGAAAACAAGTCAAGTTCACGCAATCTCTCTTCATAACCAGAACGCTCCATCCCAGGCAGCATCTGGTAAATCTCTTCAGCACCCTTTTCAATGCCATCACATTCCTATAATGTGAATTCCAGAACTGCACATGGTACTCTAGCTGACGCCTAATCAACATTTTATACATTTCCAACATAACCTCCCCGCTCTTAACTCTATGCCAAAATTTTACCACTCTCTCTGCCATGGCAATTGGAGCGGTCAACAGACAGATGATGGAAACGTCCATTGATCTTGAGCAGGATTTTAAAGTTTCAGAACAAGTGACACCGTAAAATCCCACCTATACCTCGGTTAATAAAGGCAAGTATACTATATGCTTTCTTAAACACTTTAACCACCTGCTCTGCTACATTAAGGAACTAGTGTACATGCACACCAAAGTCCCTCCGCTCCTCAGTTCTGCCCATATTTATCAATTATGTTTCTAATATAACATCGGACAGAAAGCTTCATACCTAAATTTGCCAAAGGAATCAAGATTATTGGCACTTCAAGCAATATAGATGGAAGGAAAACATTACAAAGCAATATTAATAGATTCAGTGATTGAGCAAAAATATGGATTCTAACATCAACAAATTTGAGGTCATCCACTTTGAACATTAAAAGAAGAGACCCAATACTTTCTAAATGTCATAACACAAGAAACACTTAAAGGATCCAGGTGTTACGGATTTAACTCAGCTAATGAAAAGTTTTAATCTTTGCCAAGAACAGAGAGAAAAAAAACATGGTGTACATACAAATGCAGAAAGCTTTGCTAAAATGCAGAAAACAAGCTAAAGATAGTTGCATACAGAAAATAACATCAACTGATCTTTGAAGAATTCTAAAACAAAGAACTTAAGATGGACAATGCAGAGCTGGGCCGTGAGGTGGCAAATGGAATTCAATACGGATAAGTGTGAGGTGATTCACTTTGGTAGGAATAACAGGCATATGAAATATAGGGCTAATGGAAGGACCCTTAATAGTGTTGTTGAGCAGAGGGATCTTGGGGTACAAGTACATAGCTCTTTGAAAGTTGGCACCCAGGTTGATAAAGTTGTTAAGAAAGCTATGGGTGTGTTAGCTTTTTATTGGTAGAGGGATTGAATTTAGGAGCCGCAGCGTCATGTTGCAACTGTACAAAACTCTAGTGCGGCCGCACTTGGAGTATTGTGTGCAGTTCTGGTCGCCACATTATAAGAAAGATGTGGAGGCATTGGAGAGGGTACAGAGGAGGTTTACCAGGATGTTTCCTGGTATGGAGGGCAGGTCCTATGAAGAGAGGTTGAAGGATTTGAGGTTGTTTTCGTTAGAAAGGAGGCGGCTAAGAGGGATCTTATTGAAGCATATAAGATGATTAGAGGTTTAGATAGGGTGGACAGTGATAGCCTTTTTCCTAGGATGGAGAAAGCTAGCACGAGGGGACACAGCTTTAAATTAAGGGGTATGAGTTATAGGACGGATATCAGAGGTAGGTTCTTTACTCAAAGAGTGATTAGGGAGTGGAATGCCCTGCCTGCAGCTGTTGTAGATGCGCCAAGTTTGGTGGCGTTTAAGAGGTTAATTGATAAGTATATGGAAGAGAAGGGAATGGTTTAGTTTGGAGGGGCATTGCTTTTTATTTTGGTCGGCACAACATCGAAGGCCGAAGGGCCTGTTCTGTGCTGTAATGTTCTATGTTCTATGTTCTATATGTAATAACATATCACAGAGGCCAAAGGGGTTCACACTTTGTTGGGAACAAAAAGTTATTTATTGATAATAAGAAACAATGTACAAGTGGTTGCAGCCCATGGCTGTCTGCAGCAGCACTTCAGCCTTTACGTGTTGATTACATAGCTGTGGAGCGTTGGACTGAAGTAAACACATTAAGAAGTCTCACAACTCCAGGTTAAAATCCAACAGGTTTGTTTGGTAGCAAAAGCCACTGGCTTTCCTTCATCAGGTGAGTGGGGATCACCAACAAGGCATACAAATACACAAACTCAGTTTACAGAATACTGATTAAAATGCGTGTCTTTACAGCTAATCAAGTCTTAAAGATGCAGACAATGTGACTGGAGATAGCATTAAGCATAGATTAAAGAGATGTGTATTGTCTCCAGACAGGATAGTAAGTGTGATGTTGCAAACCCAGGCAAGTCATAAGCATAACAAATAGTGTGAATGAATCCAAGATCCGGGTTGAGGCCGTCCTTACGTGCGCGGAATTTGGTTGTCAGTCTCTGCTCAGCCATTCTGCACTATTGTGTGCCGTGAAGGCCGCCTTGGACGTTTACCCTAAGATCAAGTCTGAATACCCGTGACTGCTAAAGAGTTCGCCAACAGGAAGAGAACAGCCTTATCTTGTGATCATCAAGCAATGCTCGTTTATCCATTGTCGTAGTGTCTGCATGGTTTCCCAAATGCACCATGCCTCGAGACATCCTTTCCTGCAGCATATCAGGTAGACAATGTTGGCCAAGTTGCAAGAGTATGTACGGTGTACCTGGTGGATGGTATTCTCACGTGAAATGATGGCATCCTTGTTGATGATCCAGCACGTCTTGCAGAGGTTGCTGTGGCAGGGTTGTGTGGTGTTGTGGTCACTGTTTTCCTGAAGGCTGGGTAGTTTACTGCGAACAATGGTCTGTTTGAGATTGTGCGGTTGTTTGAAAGCAAGAAGTGGGAGTGTGGGAATGGCCTTGGCGAGATGTTCGCCTTCATTAATGACATGTTGAAGATTCTGGAGAAGACGTCATAGCTTCTCCACTCTGGGGAAGTACTGGACGACAAAGGGTACTCTGTCCACTGTGTCTCATGTTTGTCTTCAGAGGAGGTCAGTGCAGTTTTTCAGTATGAAGTGCCGAGACATCTATTGTGATAATGAGTATTCCTGATTCAACTGCTCCATGTGCTAAGTTTCTGTAGGACGTCCATAGTGTCATGACAAAAGCTGGGAGTTCTTTGTACAATGAGTTTCAGGATGGGTTTCAGAAGTTGCACTCAGGACGCAGATCAGCTGCGAAACTCTGCCAAACGGATGAGACAAAGGAACTACACCATCTACATGCACACCAAAAACAAGAAACTTAAAAAACTTGGCAGCACCACCAGCAGCAACCAAGCATTACCCAGTACCACAGTAAAAGACAGTACCACTGCAGGGAAGTCCATTGTCAGCTTGTCGGACTACACACTTCAAACCAGATGAAGTCGAAGTTCTCAGCTGAGGGCTCGATTTTTGCCCTACCACCAAAATGGACTCTATCAGTTTCACAGCAGACATAGGGGAATTCATCAGGCAAATGAGGCTGTGGGTGTTCTTCCACAAACCCAAGAGGCCAACAGCGAACCCATTGAGACAGCCAATGAACCAGAACAGTTGACAGAGAGAGATCCATAGTAACCAAAAACGAAAGAATCCAATTAAACTCCTCCGGAGGGCCGCTGCCCTCAACTTGTCATGTATGCCCAAGCTATCAGGTGGTGCATCAACACCAAATTCATCAACCGCACTCACAAGACAGCCCCAAACATCACCCAAGCACAACACAATACCATCCCCCACTCTCAAGACCAACTGCAACATTGTCATTAAAGCAGCAGAAAAGGAAGGGCCATTGTCATACTGAACAGAGCAGATTATTGCAAAGAAGTGTACTGACAACTAAACAAAGAGGAGCACCACAGACAGTTACCGCAGATCCGAACAAAGAACACACCCGTCAACTCAACACTCTGATTAAGACCATTGATCTGGACCTTCGGAGCACCTTCCGTGTTCTCATCCCACGTACTCCCCGCATTGGAGAGTTCTACTGCCTCCCAAAGATACACAAGGTAAACACAACTTGTATGTCCCATTGTTCTGGGCAATGGGACCCTGTGCGACAACCTCTCCGGCTACATTGAGGGCATCCTGCATCCTATTGTACAAAGAACATTCAGCTTTTGCCACGACACTATGTACTTCCTACAGAAACTCAGCACACATGGAGCAGTTGAACCAGGAGCACTCCTTGTCACAATGGCTGTCTCGGCACTCTACACCAGCATCCCCCACAACAATAGCATTGCTACAACTGCCAGTTTCCAGATACAATTTTACAACTCATCCGCTTCATCCTGGACTACAACACCTTCAACAACCAGTTCTTCATCCAGACACAAGGAACAGCTATCGAGACCAGCTGAGGTTTGCACCTCAATATGCCAACGTTTCACGCACAGGCTCGAACAAGACTTCTTCACCACACAAGACCTTCAACAAATGCTACACACTAGATACATCGATGACATTTTCTTCCTTTGGACTCATGGTGAACAATCATTGAAACAACTATATGATGACATCAACAAGTTCCATCCCACCATCAGACTCACCAAGGACTATTCTCTGGAACTGGTTGCATTCTTGAAATACAGATGCCAGCATTGGATTGGGGTGGTAAGAACTCAGTAAGAATTTAGCAACACCAATTTATAATCCAACCGATTTACTTGATAGTAAAAAAGCGAGCTTTCAACACTCTGTGTCTTCCTCAGGCAAATGCAGTGTTCTGGTCTGCAATAGCACACATCAGCACAGACAGTCAGAGATTGCTGATTAGAATGCGAATCCTTACATCTAACCTGCTATTGAAGTGTTAAAGTGGCGAACAATGTGTGTGAAGGGAATCCTGAGCATTGTTGGAGAATTGTGTGTTTTCTCCAGACAGCACAGTAAGTGAGGTTTTTGCTAACCCAGGCAAGTTACGGGGGTTACAGATAGTGTGTCATGAAGCCAAGATCCCTGTTAAGACCGTCCTCATGTGTGCGGAGCTTGGCTATCAGTCTCTGTTCAGCGACTCTGCGCTGTCGTGTATCACGAAAGCCCCCTTGAAGAACATTTACCCGCAGGTCGAAGGCCGAATGCCCATGACTGCTGAAGTGTTCGCCCACAGGAAGGGAACTGTTTTGCCTGGTGATTGCTGAGCGATGCTCATTCATCCGCTGTCGTAGTGTCTGCATGGTCTCCCCAATATACCATGCTTCGGGACATCCTTTCCTGCAACGTATTAGGTAGACAACGTTGGCCGAGTTGCAAGTGTATGTACCGTGTACCTGGTGAATGGTATCCTCACGTTTGATGATGTCGTCCATGTCTATGATCTGGCATGTCTTGCAGAGGTTGCTGTGGCAGGGTTGTGTGGTATTGTGGTCACTGTTCTCCTGAAGGTTGGGTAGTTTGCTGCGAACAATGATCTGTTTGAGGTTGTGCGGTTGTCTGAAAGCAAGAAGTGGGGGGGTGGGGATGGCCCTAGTTCATCGTCATCAATGATATGTTGAAGACTCCGGAGAAGATGTCGTAGCTTCTCCGCTCCGGGGAAGTACTGGACAACAAAGGGTACTCTGTCCACCCTGTCCCGTGTTCGTCTTCTGAGGAGGTCAGTGCGGTTTATCGTTGTGGCACGTCGGAACTGTCGATCGATGAGTCGAGCGCCATATCCTGTTCTCACGAGTGCATCCTTCAGTGTCTGGAGGTGTCTGTCACGATCCTCCTCATCTGAGCAAATTCTGTGTATACGGAGGGCTTGTCCATAGGGAATGGCTTCTTTAACGTGTCTAGGGTGGAAGCTGGAGAAGTGGAGCATTGTGAGGTTGTCTGTCGGTTTTCGGTACAGTGAGGTGCTGAGGTGACCGTCCTTGATGGAGATGCGTGTGTCCAAGAATGCAACTGATTCTGGAGAATAGTCCATGGTGAGTCTGATGGTGGGATGGAACTTGTTGATATCATCATACAGTTGTTTCAATGATTGTTCACCATGAGTCCAAAGGAAAAAGATGTCATCAATGTATCTAGTATATAACCTTGGTTGGAGATCTTGTGTGGTGAAGAAGTCTTGTTCGAACCTGTGCATGAAGATTTTGGCATACTGAGGTGTGAATTTGGTCCCCATGGCTGTTCCGTGTGTCTGGATGAAAAGCTGATTGTTGAAGGTGAAGACATTGTGGTCCAAGATGAAGCGGATGAGTTGTAAAATTGCAACCGGAAACTGGCAGTTGTTGGCATTGAGTACTGAGGCAGTTGCAGCAATACCATCGTCGTGGGGGATGTTGGTGTAGAGCGCTGAGACATCCATTGTGACAAGGAGTGTCCCTGGTTCAACTGCTTCATGCGTGCCGAGTTTCTGTAGGAAGTCCGTAGTGTTAAGACAAAAGCTGGGGGTTCTTTGTACAATGGGTTTCAGGATGCCCTCGATATAGCTGGAGAGGTTCTCACACAGGGTCCCATTACCCGATACAATGGGACGGCCGGGTATGTTTGCCTTGTGTATCTTTGGGAGGCAGTAGAGATCTCCAATGTGGGGAGTACTTGGAATGAGAGTCCGGAGGGTGTTCTGAAGGTCCGGATCAAAGGTTTTGATCAGAGTGTTGAGTTGACGAGTGCGTTCTTTGGTCGGATCCGCTGGTAACTGTCTGTAGTGTTTCACATTGTTTAGTTGTCGGTACACTTCTTCACAGTAGTCCGTTCTGTTCAGTATGACGGTGGCGCCTCCTTTGTCTGCTGGTTTGATGACAATGTTGCGGTTGGTCTTAAGAGCACGGATGGCCTTGCGTTGTACTTGGGTGATGTTCGGGACTGCCTTGTAAGTGCGGTTGATAAATCTGGTGTTCACGCACCTCCTGATGGCTTGGGCATACATGTCCAGTCAGGGGCAGCGGCTTTATCAACCGCACTTACAAGACAGTCCCGAACATCACCCAAGCACAAAGCAAGGCCATCCGTGCTCTCAAGACCAACCACAACATTGTCATCAAACCAGCAGACAAAGGAGGCGCCACCATCATACTGAACAGAACGGACTACTGTGAAGAAGTGTACTGACAACTAAACAATGTGAAACACTACAGACAGTTACCAGCAGATCCGACCAAAGAACACAATCGTCAACTCAACACTCTGATCAAAACCTTTGATCCGGACCTTCAGAACACCCTCCGGGCTCTCATTCCACGTACTCCCCACATTGGAGATCTCTACTGCCTCCCAAAGATACACAAGGCAAACATACCCGGCCGTCCCATCGTATCAGGCAATGGGACCCTGCGTGAGAACCTCTCCGGCTATATCGAGGGCATCCTGAAACCCATTGTACAAAGAACCCCAAGCTTTTGTCTTGACACTACGGACTTCCTACAGAAACTCAGCACACATGGAGCAGTTGAACCAGGGACATTCCTTGTCACAACGGATGTCTCGGCGCTCTACACCAACATCCCCCACGACAATGGTATTGCTGCAACTGCCTCAGTACTCATTGCCAACAACTGCCAGTTTCCGGATGCAATTTTACAACTCATCCGTTTCATCTTGGACCACAATGTCTTCACCTTCAACAATCAGCTTTTCATCCAGACACATGGAACAGCCATGGGGACCAAATTTGCACCTCAGTATGCCAACATCTTCATGCACAGGCTCGAACAAGACTTCTTCACCACACAAGATCTCCAACCAAGGTTATATACTAGATACATTGATGACATCTTTTTCCTTTGGACTCATGGTGAACAATCATTGAAACAACTGTATGATGATATCAACAAGTTCCATCCCACAATCAGACTCACCATGGACTATTCTCCAGAATCAGTTGCATTCTTGGACACACGCATCTCCATCAAGGACGGTCACCTCAGCACCTCACTGTACCGCAAACCGACAGCCAACCTCACAATGCTCCACTTCTCCAGCTTCCACCCTAGACACGTTAAAGAAGCCATTCCCTATGGACAAGCCCTCCATATACACAGAATTTGCTCAGATGAAGAGGATCGTGACAGACACCTCCAGACGCTGAAGGATGCCCTCGTGAGAACAGGATATGGCGCTCGACTCATCAATCGACAGTTCCAACGTGCCACAGCAATAAACCGCACTGACTCCTCAGAAGACGAACACGGGACAAGGTGGACAGAGTACCCTTTGTTGTCCAGTACTTCCCCGGAGCGGAGAAGCTACGACATTTTCTCCGGAATCTTCAACATATCATTGATGACGATGAACACCTCGCTAGGGCCATCCCCACTCCCCCACTTCTTGCTTTCAGACAACCGCACAACCTCAAACAGATCATTGTTCGCAGCAAACTACCCAACCTTCAGGAGAACAGTGACCACAATACCACACAACCCTGCCACAGCAACCTCTGCAAGACATGCCAGATCACAGACATGGACGACATCATCAAACGTGAGGATACCATTCACCAGGTACACGGTACATACTCTTGCAACTCGGCCAACGTTGTCTACCTAATACGTTGCAGGAAAGGATGTCCCGAAGCATGGTATATTGGGGAGACCATGCAAACACTACGACAGCGGATGAATGAGCATCGCTCAACAATCACCAGGCAAAACAGTTCCCTTCCTGTGGGCGAACACTTCAGCAGTCATGGGCATTCGGCCTTCGACCTGCGGGTAAATGTTCTTCAAGGGGGCTTTCGTGATACACGACAGCGCAGAGTCGCTGAGCAGAGACTGATAGCCAAGCTCCGCACACATGAGGACGGTCTTAACAGGGATCTTGGCTTCATGACCCACTATCTGTAACCCCCGTAACTTGCCTGGGTTAGCAAAAAACCTCACTTACTGTGCTGTCTGGAGAAAATACGCAATTCTCCAACAATGCTCAGGATTCCCTTCACACACATTGTTCGCCACTTTAACATTTCAATAGCAGGTTAGATGTAAGGATTCGCATTCTAATCAGCAATCTCTGACTGTCTGTGCTGATGTGTGCTATTGCAGACCAGAACACTGCATTTGCCTGAGGAAGACACAGAGTGTTGAAAGCTCGCTTTTTTACTATCAAATAAATCGGTTGAATTATAAATTGGTGTTGCTAAATTCTTACTGCATTCTTGAACACATGCATTCCATCAAGGATTGTCACCTCAGTGTTTCACTGTATCACAAGCCCATGGATACCTCACGATGCTCCACTTCGCCATCTTCCATCCCAAAGACATTAAAGAAGCCATTCCCTACAGACAAGCCTTCCATATACACAGAATCTGCTCAGAAGAGGAGGATTGTAACATACACCTCCAGACATCAAAAGATGCCCTCATAGGAATAGGATATGGTGCTCGACTCATCAATTGACAGTTCTGACAAGCCACAGTGAAAAACCGCACCAACCTCCTGAGAAGACAAATACGGGACACGGTGGACAGAGTACCCTTAATCATCCGGTACTTTCCTGGAGCAGAGAAGCTATGACATCTTCTTTGGAGTCTTCAACATGTCATTAATGAAGATGAATATCTCACCAAGCCATCCCACACCCCTACTTCTTTCCTTCAAACAACCGCATAACCTCAAACAGACCATTGTCTGCAGCTAACTACCGAGCTTTCAGGAGAACAGTGACCATGACACCACACAATCCTGCCACAGCAACCGCTGCAAGACATGCTGTATCATCGACACAGATGCCATCATCTCACGTGAGAACATCATCCACCAGATACATAGTACATTCTCTTGCAGTCGTCCAAAGTTGTCTATCTGATATGTTACAGAAAAGGATGTTCTAAGGCATGGTACATTGGGGAGACCATGCAGACGCTACAACAACATATGAATGAACACCACTCGACAATCATCAGGCAAGACTGTTCTCTATCTGTTGGCAAACACTTCAGTGGTTACGGGCATTCAGCCTCTGATCTTTGGGTAAACGTTCTCCTAAGGTGGCCTTCACGGCATACGACAGTGCAGAGTCGCTGAGCAGAGACTGATAGCCAAGTTCCGCACACGTGAGGATGACCCAAACAGGATTTTGGGTTCATGTCACATTATTTGTAACCCTCGTGACTCGCCTGGGCTTGCAAAATCTCACTTACTGGAGACAATACACATCTCTTTAACCTATTCTTAATGCTATCAAGAGATATGGTCTCCCATCAAGAGAGATGGTCTACACCTGAACCAGAGGGGGACTAATATCTTGGGGGGAAAATTTGCTAAGGCTATGATGGGGGCTTTAAACTGATTCGGGGGGGGGGTGGGATCCTAAGTAGTTGGGGTGCTGAGAGGGATGAGAGTAAGGGGGTTATAGAAGAGAGTTGTAAAACACAGCGGCGTACGGGTGGGGTGGGGCATGGTTTGAGATGCGTATACTTTAATGCAAGGAGTATTCGCAATAAGGGGGAGGAACTTGCAGCTTGGACCAGTACCTGGAACTTCGATGTTGTGGCCATTTCAGAGACTTGGGTAGAGCAGGGACAGGAATGGATGTTGCAGGTTCGGGGGTACAAATGCTTTAGTCGGAGTAGAGAAGGGGGTAGAAGGGGGGGAGGAGTGGCGTTACTGGTCAAAGACTGTATCACGGTGATCGAAAAGAAGTTTGATGAGGACTTGTCTGTGGAGGTAGTATGGGCTGAGAT